>JAEIFV010000020.1:0-600000 GCA_018904265.1 Lordiphosa collinella | reverse complement strand
AAAATTCTTAAAATCCACCACATACCTTTTTTTTATAGTTTTTTGTTATATTTATTTTCTGTTGCAATAAGTTTTACAAGACTAGCTGTAAAACAGTGTAATTGCACGATCTCAATTGAATATTTTGTTAGCTAGTGTAATCGTCAGAGCAACTCTGCTTTGAGACTTGAAAATGTCCGCCTCTATTGATATTAAAGTGCCGCTTAATAAAATTTTCATTAAAATTTGACTTTTGCTTGAGAGAAAACATGGAACAACAGCCAGAAGTTAAGTCGCTTAAAGTCCTGGAAAACGAAAACATGGATCTGGAGGAACAAGTTAAATCGCTTAAAGCTCTGGGCGATCACTATGAGCGCCAATTGTCTGCCCTTGGAATTCAATTGTCTGATTTTGATTTGCCCGACGAATTGTCGCTGCTTAATAAATGCGTCGAGTTGCAGCAACAAACACACATACACGATTTGAATCTTAACAATTTGAAGGACTTCTACTATGGCAAGAAGAAGGAGAGCATTGAGAATAAATTAATTAAAATGCAACAGTCGGAGTGTCTCAGACAGCCACAGATGCAGATCGAGCAAACTGCACAGAAGGTGGCCGAGTTGGAGAGGTGAGTGGGTGGTTGATACAATAACCAAGGTACGGCAAAGCTGACTGTGCGCTCTCCGCCCAGTCCTCAAAATCCTCTCAGCTCAGTCCGCAAATCGTTCGTGACATGGTGCAACAAGCAAGGTGCGGCGCTCCCAGGGTGCGCCCTCAGCAAAGTACTTAAAAAGTACGAAAAACGTTTGTCCTTTGCGTAGTCTTGGTGCAAAAGCAAAAGCTCAGTACTAAAAAATAAAAGCTCTCCGCCATACCGTGTTAGTTGTGCCATGCATATGCACCCAGTGTGCGCCCTCAGCTTAGTACAATCATTACAGGTACGACTGTGAGTTTTCTTTTTTAGTACTGAGCTTTTGCAAAGGTTTGGTTGGGCTGCCTCGAGGTCATCCGTCTCATCCGAAAATAAAACGGCCTTTTTGTTTTATATTTTCCCAATATATTTCGAGCCCACATCGGGGTCCGTCTTCAGGGGGATTTATAAGAGACAAGTGCAACTGCTCGCCACGGAGTTTGATTTGAAACTTTTTCCACCAAGCAGAATCGCTTTGAGTACTTAACTAAAAGCGCACAGTCGCACAGAGCTAAGCATGATTACTGTGTTGCTTTTTGGCCAAAAAAATCACGAACAAGCATTGATGTTTGAGCTGGTGCATTATCGTGATGCAGAATCCACGATTGTTTCTTTGTAGTATTCCTTATTAACTGTACGACCACTTGTCAGGAACTCATGAGCAAAACCTTCACATTTGATCGAACTTGGCGTGCTTTTTTCGGTCTTGGCTCATCTGGCCGCTTCCATTGGTATGATTGGGCCTTGTTTTTGATGTCATAACCACCGAACCGAAGAGCACACAAAAACGTGACTAACCTTTTCAGTTCCCAAAAACAAACTACAAATCGAAATTGACTGCTAATGCAAACATATGATTAACATATGTGTCCGAATATAACATAAACAAAATATCGATAATCGAATGAACACCTCGTAAATTTGATTCTAAAATTTAGTCATATGCCTACTGCACATAACAATGAAAGGAATCCTCTCCATAAAAGCTTCTACCACAATACTTACCACACTCTGTCCTCTCCTCCCGCTACAGATTCATCAGCACTGCCAACAATAGCATTCTTCCCGAGGCAGTTCTTCTGGAGCGACAAAAGGATCAACAGGCCAAAAATGAAGTTTATCTAAACAAACAAAAGTCATTCAAAACACCCCCGGACTTCAATATAGACTCCATGCTGGACAAGATTAATCTGCTGCAGCCGAAGCCGCCACGCAAATAAAACATGTCTGCGGGGTTATTGTTGTTGTTGTTTTATATATATATAAAAAATGATTTTTTAATATAATCTGTATTCAATCCATAATATGCAGAAAACATTTTACAATAACATAAAAATCGGCAAATTTAAAAAGTGAATTGTGTTTTCGGCTATGGGCTAAGAGTTTGCGTTGTTTATTTTGTTTACGGGAAGAATTTTGCGACGTTCCGACTTGCGTTAATCATCTCCGAACCGTGGTTATATGCAGATAGAATTAGTAATTTCATAATCATTAAGTTGTTGCTTGTTGTTGTTGTTGTTTAGATATAAAGGGCGGGTATGTGGCAGACAAACATTTCCACGTTGCGAACCAACTCGGAACTAGCGGAACTCGGGCGCATCATCCTGTGTAATGTCTCCATACTTCCAGATGGCCAAATGCGCGGCTAGGGCAGCCTCCTGCGCAGCCCTATACTGATCCACCAGATCCTTAAGCTTTCGCTCGCGTCGCTTTTCGGCCAGGACAAGGCCATCGGCCACCAGTTGCTTGCCAAAGTCCGTCTTGTTATTGGGATCATGCAGCGTGGCCAAGTTTGGAGAGCCGGTTACCTTTAGTTCCACATTCAGTTGCACCTTGTGGTTCAACACATCGTCAGAAAAGGCGCGCAGAGCTTCCTCCTTGTCTTCGTTGTCGGCGGGAAGGGCGACCAAGGCCAAGGCATACTCCGTGGCGTAAGGTTTCTCGAAGCTAAAGGAATTTGGCAAGGCGGCCAAACGGCTGATGGGCAGGGTCTAGAAAGGAAGAAGAGATTTGAGTTTGAATAGAAGAAAAGGAGAATTGATTTGGAGTTGTCGCTTTCCGTTGACAGACGCCTTGGCCTGTGCTTGAATGCCCCCAGCAACGTGCCTACTCCTTTGCCCTTGAACGTTGGGCCTTGGCTTGCACTGGCGAACTGGTGGTTGGGCCAAAAAATATGACCCAACTGCCTGCTCTGTAGTGTAGCCTGCCTATCGTCATACGGAACTCGGAGCAGACACTTGGCGTTGCTGTAGAGTTTGTGGTACATCCTCAGGGCCCGAGGCTAATGTCAAACAGGAAAGCATTTTTATGTGGCAAGCTTATGACTCATGCGTTTCGCTTTGAGACGGAAACGGATCTAAGGAGCTTGCGTATGCTGTCAACTCAAAGTACACCACTTTACTCACCTCCTTGTTACCGTAATCGATGTACAAGACGCTGGCATTGCTGCCCTGTACTCGCTCCACCTTGGCGCGATACCATTGATTGTCAAAGGTGAATTGGGCTGCCACCAGATCGCCACGCTTGGGAGTGTATGCTCCGGCAATGGGAGGATTGGCCTGGAAGTCTGCATGCAATTTGCTCATCAGGGTCTCCAGCTTGGGTCCATTCTCCACCGACTGGGCGAAGAAGGTTAATGCCTCCGTGATTTCAGTCACAATGACATTCTCATAGTTGACCTTGCGCTCCACTGGCACCTTTTCATCCTTCTCCTCTTCAATGACCACCTTCTCCTCAGGCACTTGCTCCACATAGTTGGCCCAGATGTTCTTCTTGGCTGCCTTGGCCCGATCCTCGGCGCTCTTCAACATGCGATAGTATTCAGATTTCTCGGCACTAAAGTGCACCTCAGCCAGACCCTCCTCGACCAGAGCCACGGAGAGATTGACATTGTTGTCGGTCCAGAGCCAGCCAATGACAGAGGATCCAGCCTTGTCGGTGGTATCGATATGCACGGACACATCTCGCTGGAGCACACGCTCACGGGTGAACGTCAAAGCGTCATCGCCGAAGGGCTCTCCCTCCTGGGCGGGCACACCGTTAAGGGCGGGACGGGAGGAGCGTGGACAGGAAATGCCAGCCAGCAGGAACGTAACCAGACAGCTATCCTTTGGCACAAACAGGCGCAGTCGGGAACCGCTGGCAACGAACTCCACAATGGCCTCGGTGCGCAGGGCACGCTGCCAGGAAGGCAGGTACTGCACCTTGATGCGGGAATGCTCTACGGTGAGATCGTTGACACGCAACGTGGCATTGTCCTTCTTGACATGCAGACCCTTCAATCCCTTGATGGCTTGCTGCTCGGCGGCAATCAGTTGGTCATAGGCCGACGAACGCTGATCATCATCCTGGCGGTAACGCACACATGTGGCCAAACCCTTGGCCACCATGGCCTCAGCCACATTCTGGCCACCGATAAGCACTGTGTAGCAATACTTCTCCGGGAAGTTCTCACGTGGCGGCGAGATGTAGTCCAGGTTGCACTGCACCTTCTTGTTGATCAACTTCTTGCGCAGAAATTCACGGGCATCAAACATGTGCGGGATTTCGTACAGAGGACGATAGTTCTTGCCGCGTGGCGGGGCCTTGACAATCTCCTCGCCATCGGTTCCCACAACGGCACGCTGATCACGTGGCGGACGAATGGACGAGAAGAATACTTTCTTTACCTGGCCATTGGGCAGGCGCACATTGACGGCATCGCCATTGAAGACCTCGATAACAGTGCCAGCAAAGTCCTTCTCCTTGGAGTTGAAGGCGGGTGTCTTGGCCTGATAGTCTTGCCATTGGCGTAGTCGCTTTTCCTTGGCAACGCGTTCGGCAGCGCGCAGCTTATCGGCACCTAAGGGAGATACAGAGAGAATGTTATTGATCCCTTAAGGCTTTCAATTAGGGGAGCGGAATGTTGACGGGGTGAAATGAAAGCCAGAGGCCATGGTACATGCCACAGTTTTCTTGGAGTCCGTCTTTAATCTGGCAATTGAGGACAGCAATATGGCACAACAGTAGGCTAATTGGGTGCCAAGGCGGTGCCACATTGTTTTAGTCAATTGCAGTCACACAAATGGTTCCATGCTAAGTCAACTCACCTGTCTTCATTACCGCCATGGACCAGTCCACACACTTGGCCAGACCTTCACGCAGCAGGGACTCGGCTATGTTGCCTTTGGGATACAGAATGGTGCCAATAAAGTTCGAGTTGTTCACCGATTCCAGGCGGATTTCCACATCACGTTGCAGCAGTCGTGTCTCCACATAGTATCTCGCCTCATCCGCAAATGGTACCTTCACACTCAAATCTGGCTTGCCATCGGCATCCAGTTTCACACCCGGACACCTTATGCCCGAAATCATCAGCGTAATATAATGGAATTCCGGCAGCAGGAATGCTCGCACAGTGGAACCATCCCGAACATGCTCAATGATGGCCTTTACGGGTTTGCCGCCATAAATGTCCACTATATGGGCCGGGTTCTCGTGAGCCCACTTAATGTTCCTCACCTTGTCGATGGCATTGACATTATGCGACCATTTGCCACGGCCAGCAGCACGTGCCTGATCCTCTAGTTCAATAAGGGTTTGCTGCTCGGGCGTTGGTCGACCTTCACGTCGCACAGAGACCAGGCCTTCCCTTACAATCGATTCCACAACATTTTCGCCCGACTCCTTGTCCTTGCCCAGCCACACAAAACCATATTCTCGATTGGAATTGGCTGGTTTGTCGAACGTAAACGTCACCTCGGCGCCGATCAACTTCTTACGCAGGAATTCACGCGACTCCCAGGCCCAGGGTTCATCCTTGGTCTCATCGCCGCCAGCACCAGGCCGACGCGCCAATTTGGGGGCCAGAACATGAGAGAAGGTGATTTGTTTCTCCGGTGGAGGGGCACCTTTCGTGGCGCGTATAACAACCGTATCACCAGAGAGCACCTAAAGCGGAAGAGACCAACCGAACGGAATGAGGTTAAAATTTCAAGTGACAGAATTAACACGTGCAGGCGTCGGAGACGGATGGCGGCGCTAGTCTGCTGCCTCGACACAGGGTTGCTGTGGATAAGCCAATTGAAGCTAAAAATCTAGCCTTTTTTGATTTTAGCCGATTTTGAAATTATATATGAGAAAACTGAGCTGAGTTAACAGTTTGTTCTTAAATAAAGTCGATTTTTTTTTAAAGTTTTTAATCTTAAGATTCGAAAAATACAGTAAAACTCAAAAGAAATAGGATTAATTTCTTCACGAATATATATTCAATAATTGGTTCAAGGTAACTTAAAAATGGAAATATTAAAAATTCATTAAAAAAAATGAAAATAAATATTTTTCATTCATTTTTTAGACAATTGGCAGCGAAATTGTGACAGATAAGTTATGAAATAGGCGAAAGATTGTAAGAAATTATAACTAATCAACTGCGGAACTGCTTTCTCTTCCACTGTTGATAGAGTATGAGGTCTAAAAGTCCATAAGCCCCTGAAAACCGGTTCGGTTTGGGTATTTTGGGGTTCACGAGCTCCTCGAACCTCGAAAATGAGGTTCGGTTCACCAATTTATGTATTTTTTTTAACGATACATTCAGGGATACATTCATGCCGTCCGAGCAAAAACTCTTCGTGATCGCGTTGTAAAATTCTACGAAATGCACGTTGACAAAGGTAAAGTGTTTACAGTAAACCATTTTACCCAAGAGGGCAAGTCCAAACGCACTATTAGTGTTTTTTACACCTCCGATGTATCGTCAACACCTGCTGATGTGAAGTATAAGTTCAAGCAAAAGTTTGAGCCCAAAGTTATGCTTGACATTGCGATCTCTGAGAGGGGCATATCGAAAACGTGGTTCAAGCCAAGTGCCATTGCAGTCAACAAGGAAGTGTACATAAACGAGTGTTTAAAGAAGGTTTTGATTCCTTTTTTAAGGGAAAATCATTCCGACAATAATTATGTTTTCTGGCCTGACAAAGCATCTTCTTATTACGCTAAAGTGACGACGGGTTTCCTGAGCAGCAATGACATCCCTTTTGTACCAAAGGAACGGAACCCAACAAACTTGCCGCAGTGTCGTCCAATTGTAAATTTTTTTTGGAAGTCTGAGTGCTGAAGTTTACAAAAACAACTGGAACTGACCAACAGGATTCGCTTATGTATCCGGAAATAGGACCCCAAGGTCTGCCTGCGGAGATATTTTCCGGATGCTACGTCGATTGGCTGATAACGATCCTTTGGACCAAACCCATTGATACAATTCTTTTGAATATGTAGTCAAATTGCATTGATACAATTCTTTTGAATATGTAGTCAAATTGCAGAGGGTATTATAAAATTGTAAGGATAAAGGAAGCATCTCCGACCACATAAAGTATATTTATTCTTGATCAGCATGACGAGCTAAAAAGCCCTGTCCGCCCGTCTGTTTTTTTGCTATCTCCTCCGTCAGTTTGAAAGCTATCTTCATCATGACGAGCTGAGTTGATTTAGTCCTGTCCGTCTGTTTCTATGCTATCTCCTCCGTCAGTTTTAAAGCTATCCTCACCAAACTCTGCACGAAGTCTTTTGGTACAAATTCGCTGCTCATTTGTCGGAACCGGCCGGATCGAATGACTATAGCATATAGCTGTCATAGAAACGATCGGTCGAAAAACTAGTTTTAGTAAGAAAAACTTTTTTGTTTTTAATTGAAACGCCTCCAAACTTCGTATTTCTTAGTTAGCTATGCTTTTTCATGATTCCACCAAATTTGGTCGAAATCGGACATCTATATAGTATAGCAGTCATAGAAAAGTATTATCTGAAAAGTAGTCTTAGTTAGAAAAACTTTTTTGTTTTCAATGGAAATGTCCTCAAAATTGGCATGTATTTGTTTTATATGCTCTCACACGATTCTTCGAAGTTTGGTCAAAATCGGATGACTATAGCATATAGCTGTAATAGGAACGATCGGTCGAAAAACTAGTACTTGTGAGAAAAACTTTTTGTTTTTAATGGAAACGTCCCTTACGTTGGCAAATTTTTATTTTAAATACTTTTGCGCAATTCTACAAAGTTTTGTCAAAATCGGATGACTATAGCACATAGCTGCAGTATGAATGATCGGTCGAAAAGAAAGTTCTAGTGAGAAAAACTATTTTGGGTTTTAATTGGAATCGCCTCCAAATTTCGAAATTAACAGTTTCTTATGCTCTTCCATGATTGCACTAAGCTTGGTCGAAATCGTACATCTCTATAGTATAGCTCCAATAGAAAAGTAAAGTCCAAAAATGTAGTCTCATTTAGAAAAACAAACTTCAAGGGTATACAAAACTTCGGCCGAAGCCGAAGTTAACTTTCCCCTATTTTTTATTTTTGTATTTATTTTAAAAGAGTTGACAAATTAGCTGTCAACATACTAAAGAATATTAAACCTAATCCAGCCTCCTACCGAATTGGGAGAACATTTTTACGATGTGCTCCGACTCACATCAAGTGGGGGGCGGCAAAGATTTACATTTGTTGGCAAAATATTAGGAACATTAACAAACAAGGAACCCTCAGAACTTAACAAATGGTATAAAAGTCATTATAAAGCATACATATGAAACAAAACGGGTCGTGAGATTCAAAATTAGATCTTCTTACATATATACTAATTTAAAATTAAAACTCATCCAAAATCCCATGTAACAAACCGAACCGCTGGTTAAAGAACTGTGTGAACCGTTGAACCGAACCAGTCCTTCGACTCTATCGTTTTAGCCCCCATTCCTGTTGCTGGCTACGTCACTGATCCAGCTAGCCGAGGTACCGTTTCGAATTTAAATTGTAACAGATTTAATAGAAGCAAACATACACACACACACATTTGGCACATTATTAAGCTTACTTAAGTTATTGCTTCAGTTGTAGTAAATTTTCATTCATGCCTTTCAGTGGAAAGTCTCGGGGAAACATGTGCTCGTGCTGTATTGTGTACAATTGACAAATCTTTCGAGAAGTGCATACTGACGCATGTACATATGTAGGCAGGCGTGTTCAGAGATACATCACTTGTCTAGGCGTAGACGGAGGAGTTGTACATATGTATGGAGTGATGTATGAACTACTATAGCGTACTCGCTTCAGCTCATACATAGCTACGGTCAGGTGTTGTCTACACACAAAAAAAATCAACAGGTTTTCCCCCCATGTAATACCTGTAAACTAAAGAAGTTGGAGTGGCCGACGATGTTGCTAAGACGTGTGCATGCCAGCGTCATCAATTCTAATATGAGAGCGGGAGAGGCTGATAAGCCTTATCATATGGCCAGAGTTCACGCCCACATTGTGCCTTCGAAAAAAATGGTACAGATGGGTGGACAAACATCAACGCCAGAGAAATATGGCCAAAAGTGAAAGCCACTCACACAACAGGCCACATTTTACATGCAGTTTCATTTATGTATGCGGCCTTTGTAAGCGCTTTGCGAGGTTAGAAACGAACCAACCGCAAAATCAGCATAAAACATGTAGGAGTGTGCGTGTGTGCGATGTCGTCACAAATAGTTAGAGATGGGTGGGGAGGTATCCAAAAATTAAAACAAGCTCGAATGATGACGTTGGCCAACCGCAACTCTCGCACATACATACATATACATAAGTATACGGAGAAGAAGAAAATCTGCCAGGTTGGCACCTTCGCCGATAACTTTCATTTCTTCTTTGTACGCGAGATTGTCTCTCTCTCCCTCTCTTTCCCACACTTGCCAGAGTTGCACTCGACTTTGACTCGCTGCTGCTGCCGCCGCCGCCGCTTTTGCCACGCTGATGATAATACATATTCCTCCTCCATATTTTCAATGAATCTTAACTCGACCAGGCACTTACTTGCTTCACAATGCCGGATAACGTCTTGGCCGGGGCAGCGGGTGGCACTCCCGGACCCTCTTTTGCTGCTGCTACTCCTCCGGCAGCTGCTGCTGTGGCGGCCGTGTTTGCTGCTGTTGCCATCTTTTCTTCGTACAAAAGCGGGTTGAGTTCCTCACGTTAGTTTTTTTTGTTTGATTTAGAGTGCACCTAACACTGCTGTTGTTAACTTAATTAAGTTAATTGAGTATAAAACAGAACGCTCCACCGCACACAACAATCTCCACTGAAATTTTCACTACTATGTAGTCGATAGCAGAAAGCTATCGATTGGTGTTGGAGGGGAAGGCAATCGAAGGGCTATCGATGTTTCGATAGCACTAAACAAACTCGATACCTAACAAACTTGTAAATAGTGATGTGAAAACATTGATAGTGGACATCGATAGTAGAACTATTGAAAAATTTGTTTTTTTAATAATTGAACCAGTAATTACCAAAAACCAAATAAAATATTTGTATTTCCACATTTTCCAATTAATTGCAGATTAAGCAACTACACACAAGTCATAGCAACATAAAAAATTACACAATTTAATTCGTAATTCACAGCAACATAAGAAATTAATTAATATCATAGGTAATTCATACCAGATTTGGTATAAAAATATTATTAATTCCAAGATTTGTTTAAAAATAAATTTATATGATTTAAATAAATAAATAACGAAACAAGAATTAAATTTAAATTAAAAAAAAACCCGCAAAATCTCCGATATTATCGATAGGGGGTCACAACAATCGATGGTTGGCTAAATTTATAACTATCGATACTCGTAAACAGTTCGCCCATCCCTAGTAAAATTAGCCGATCGCGCCGTTTTTTAGCCCTAAGTTTTTTTAATTCTATTTATTTTTACCATGAGCCGTTCCACTAAAATGTTTGGCGACAAGGCCTTCGATTTACTGAAGGAACTGGAGCGCTCTTCCCAAACCATTCCCTCCTTTGATGACGATGGCGTTCGCCAGGTGTTAGAGGAGATAAAGGCGATCTTTGAGGAGAATGTGGCCCAGGCATCTAGCTATAACAGCTCAGGTGATCGGAGTCTGTGGCCGTTGCTCAACTACAGGCATGCAGCCCTGCAGCGGAACAAGCGCTGCCTGTTGGCCTACCTCTACGAACGCTGTCGCCGGATAAAGGCACTGCGCTGGGAGTTTGGCCCCATCATTCCGGCCGATATCAAGCAATCGCTCTGTGAGCCCGAAGTGCAATTCTTCAACAACTACTCGAAGTCATTGGCCGCCTACATGCGTTCGGTGGGCGATGGGGAGGGGCAGGGCATTGATCTCACCAGCAATTTGCGCCCGCCCAAGTCCCTTTACATCGAGGTGCGCTGCATCGAGGATTACGGCAAATTCGAATTGGATGACGGCGAGGTGATAACCCTAAAGAAGAACAGTCAGCACTATTTACCCAGGGCCCAGGTGGAGACGTTGGTGCGACAAGGCATTCTGCAACACATAGCTTAGGTTTTAATTAAAAAAAAAATAAAAGATAAACAAAACTGATTTCCAGCTTCGATTTAGAGATGGTAAAATGGCTTGACTCTGACGGAATCTACGTTATGTTACGTTACGTACGTTACAAATCGAAGGGTTTTGTTACGTTTCACGTTTTCCAAATCGATAGGATATTTTGATTGGTTGCTTAGGTGGCAACGCTGCGGCATTGATTGCGTGATAGTAGTATTTTTATATCTTTAAATCTTATAAATTACTTTATAAAATGAATCAAGCCGATGTCAGCAAACTAATATCACAGCTACGTATAGCCATACGACCCAATAAACGAAGCTTGAAGAATCCCGACGGGGCAGAGGGACGTCTGCTAAAGTTGAGGAAAACCGTCACGGCTTTGGTGAAGCACGAGCGCATTGAGCTCTACTACAATCGAGCAGATGAGGCCCGCGGATATGCAGAACTGGTAGGTTACCTCCTCCGTTTACTGACCATAGATATACAAAACTCCCATTCCCATTTCCAGCTCATTTCGAATGCCATACGCCATGGGGACCGGCACAAGGCCACCATGGAGCTAGCCGACTATTGGCTGCTGGAGAAACCCCTGGTTCATAAGCTCTTCAAGGTGCTGGCGCCTCGGTACGAGAACTATAATGTTTCCTACACGCGCATGTACAAAGCTCCGAGAGATTATCCGGGAATGTATTATAAAAAGTCAGTGCTGGAGCTGCGTGGTAATCCATATCCCACTCTGACGGCGGATCATACACAGAATAGGAATCTATTACACAATGTACTACTGGATGAGGCACGCAAAGAGTTTAGACGCGAGAAACTAGCCGATTTGGCCAATAAGCTGAGTGCAGAAACGCAAACAGAAATTGCACCCGAGACAAAATCGGAAGAGCCAACGGAGAAGGTGAAATAAATGGCATTGTTATAAATTGATTGTATTGTCTAGTTATAAATTAAGGTTAAATACACAACCAAATGCTCTTTTTACACACGACTACATTTATGTATATCTCTTGTTAAGTCGTAGAAAAGCACAGAGGTAAGAAGCAAATTCAGGTCTGTTCGGTTCGGTCTGTTCCTCTGGCGCTCACAGAATCAGTTTAATTGAAGAAACTTGCAGAAATCCAAAAAAGGAGATCCTAGATGGAACCGTTTTAATACTGGTTCGAAATGAGACGATGATTCAATTGATTAGTTTTTATCACCTAAGATAAAATTCTTATTTTAAGAGAAATCAAGCATATAATTCTTTGTATACAAATTTGACATTACTTCTAATTATTTCACAACTCTAACATGGCCTTAAATTGGAAAATTTCTGCTTCCTTTTAATTCTTGTAAAAGTTTGAAACAGGCTCTAACATAATCATTTTTGATAAAATCGGTTTGGAGAGGTTTAATACAGGTTATAAGATATCCCTAAGTTCAACTGCCATTAACCTAGGTCGATATTTTCAGAGTTATTGGTATATGGGCATTTCCATGATGTCGAACGTAACCGTCGTACGCATTGAAATTTAGAAAAATGGGTTTTTATTTTGACAACAGTTTGAACTGTTTTGTAGCCTTAATTTTGGTGCTAAGGCTGATTTTGGGGAACTTTTATTTTTTCAAGATATTTGCATGAAAGCAAGGCACTCGCACGAGACAAATGCAGAAGTGCTTTTTGCAGGTAACAATTCAAACGCCGATATTTGCGAACTATGAGGCAGCATTTTAATGTTAAAGGTTTTTGCAAGTTGAGAATTGACGTCTCTTTAAAATGGTTTTGATGCTACCCAAAAATTACGTACTTTTTTGAAAATTTGATTTTAAGAACTTTCGCACGGGAGAAGTTACACGGGACATATTTTTCCATCAAGTAATTCATGTGGCTTCTATTATAATGCAAATCAAAAACTTACATCGAAGAAATGGACAGCAGGATAGCCATGGAAGAAGTACAACAAGCACTCAAAAATGCAAAAAACAACAAGGCCCCTGGAGAAGACAGACTGCCAGTAGAATTTTAAAAAAATGCTCCAGCACAATTTATTAAGCGCCTGACAGCTGTGTATAACGATATTTTTGATAGCGGAATTATTCCAGATAGCTTTCGAAAGAATATAATTTTTCCGATCGCGAAGAAAGGAGACCTCACGAAACTATAGAGGCATTTCATTTATAAACGCAATAATGAAAACATTTGCAGCGATCTTTGTGGCACGCTTAACTGATTGAATGGAAAATCACAGCATACTAAGTGCATACCAGACTGGATTCAGAAAGCGATACTGATAAATGCGGCACAACGGTCTTGCGACACCTGGGGATTGCAAATAAATATCCAAAAATCTAAGATGATAATAAAGGAGCGAGGAAGAACAGCCAACGATGAGCAACGATGGTAAAGCGATTCCCATATCTAGGAGTAACACTTACACCTAATATGAACTTCTCAAAACATATTGCCGAAAAACTCGCAGATGCAAAGAAGGCGTTGAATAGCACTTGGAAATCTCTTCTTGGCAAAAAGCACGTTTATCATAGCACGAAATTTAAAATGTTTAAAGCAACCGCCAAAGTGATAATGTAATATGCAGGACAAGTCTGGGGTTACCAGTACTACGATGAGGTGGAGCAACTGCTGCGGCTCTATATAAAGAAAGTTTTTCGTCTCTCAACCAATACCCCAACATACCCCATTCACCTTGAAACTGGGCTCCACCCCACTCTACATCCAAAATCTGGAACAGCACCTTTTTTGTAGAAACAAGGTGATGCATATGTTACGAAACACTTACTTCGCTCTAAATTGGAATTCTTTTCGATATGGGTAACACTAGCTGAAAAGCACAAACCATGCGTCCGATGGTTTAGTGGGGGCTTAGTCGCCTATGCTAGGGTCACCAATCTCCATTTTTGTGAAAACGTAGTCAAAACTTCGGCGAAACTGTACAAATTATTTGCAAAACAAGCCGTGCCCCTTTCCTCAAGACTCCGCTCAAGATCACGAGACAAAATCGCTCAAGGCAATGGCTTGCTCTACTCGACACCCAAATATTCAGACTTCGAAGCGCGCCTTTGTCAGAGCAGTGCATGAGGTGCGAATTCCCCGTTGCTGGAAGGCTTAAGGCGGACATTTTGAATAAGTTGTCCTACGATTTGTAGCGATTAAGTCACCGAATAATAAGAAGAAAAAATATTCATTCATTTTATACCCAAAAAACCGTGTGCCAAAACAATTGCGAGTACTAGGGAAAGTAATCCTTAGTGGCGGGAGTTGCTATTTTATGATTAAGTTAAGGTTGAGTGTTCCGAGTTGCTCGCTTTCCAGGCTTTAGACTCTCTTAATCTCAGGTACGTAATGCGCGCTATCTGTTTAGAAATTAGGTCTAGAGAAAGAAGATAAAATATGGGGTGGTTCGGAGGGAGTAAGTTTTTCGCTGGCCATCATACTAAAACTACATGAGAAGTACTATGGCTGTGTAAAGCCAAATAATAATTGCTGGGGAAAATCCACTTCGTTCTGTGATGTCGTGCCAGACTAGTTTCCTGACCAGAGCGACGCACAGGTGTTTGGTATTGTTTTTGAAGTCCAGACTTATATAGTTAAGTCTAGGAAGGATAAATAGGTAATAGTTAAGTCTTTTTCGGTTTTAAACCCAGTCCGTAAGAAGACGACCACTCAGAAAGTGTCGCCAGCCAAGTACTGGTTTAATTTGTCTTATGTCAAAATGTATAACTACATAATTTTCAGACATTTAAAACTACAGCTCAAGAACATCAAGTTGAACTTTTTGTTTTGATCACTATACTCGATTCTTGGCCTTGGGAAAGAACTACCATAGAAGCGATATAGCCATTCGCTTGGATAGACAAGCAGTGGCAAAAAGATCAACAAGTTGTTCTTAGAGACGAAGAATACCAATAGGCAGCAGGAACACTGTATACCGAGCACAACAATATCTCCGAGAATGTAATGGCTGATGAGTTAGAGTAAAAGAGCTCCTTAACAAGGAAGAAAAGGTATAGTATACTGCGTTGCTCTGCTGCGAGACTGCGATGCTCAACCAACTGGATATTGGGCTGCTCAATATAGATTCAACATTTACTTCGCTCCAAATCGAAATTCTTTTCGACATGGGTAACACTAGCTGAAAAGCACAATATTCATTGATAGAGAAGAAGAGTGCTTTAGGTGCTGAGTAAGTCACGTTCCACACACTTACCAAGAGTTCCAGTCCGAAGAATGAAATTATAAACTTTAATAAAATACTTAAAATTAGTATGGAACCAATCTTTGGCTGACTTCAACATTGAAATTACTATAATTAGGGGTTATTAATCAGAGTGCTGCACCGGGAAGAGGAACATAAAAAAAATTAAAATAAGTTTCAATGTAAATAAAAAAAAAAAACTATTTACCAGGAGCTCTTCTAGCAGTTCCGAAAAATGAGAATCTTTCGATTTAGATGGTGAGTCAGAGGTACTCATTTGTTGTGTGGAGCTGCATCCGGGAAGAGGATCGTCCTAAATTAAAAATTGGGTTCAAATATAAATATGTTGATATGAAATTATAAAAAGAATATTAACCAGTGTCGAATCTTTCGAGGTACTCATTTGTTGGGTGGAGCTGCATCCGGGAAGAGGATCGTCCTAAATTAAAAATTGGGTTCAAATATAAATATGTTGATATGAAATTATAAAAAGAATATTAACCAGTGTCGAATCTTTCGAGGTACTCATTTGTTGGGTGGAGCTGCATCCGGGAAGAGGATCGTCCTAAATTAAAAATTGGGTTCATATATATGAATATATGACAATATAAAAGCAATAATTACCTGCGGGTTTTCCAAGTATTTCGCAATCACCTGGTTTATGGGGTTTGATTTTCTACAGTGAACGTTCACGTAATGTTTTCGTCTATGGCTGTGACATGTAAATGTCAATTTGCAAAATCTGCATGTGATATGGTGATCTTTGGTTCTGTGTTTTTTCAAAGCTTTCTTGTTTAGAAAGTTTATGTTGCAGTCTGGACAGGATACAGGGCTAATATGTTTCGAAATGTGCTCATTCATAGCGTTTTTGCTGTATTTTCCGTTGCAAATCACACATTTAACCTTTGCATTTCGATTTTGATACTTCTCCTTCACACTCCGCCACAAAGAAACATCTTCTCCCAATGCCTGCGATAAGTTTTGCCATTGGATCTCGCAATCATCCCCGTTTTGAATCATTTTGAGCATTCCAGGTGTGGCCTCCACCAATTCTACAATAGCTTCTACTTCTCCTTTCTCCTTTTTCAATTCCTCAAGGAATTCTTTTATTTGAAGCTTTGGATCGCCTTTGGATGGTGTCAGATTTTCCTCCTCTTGGGAAACCTCTTCTTCCTCTTCCTCCAGGTGGAAGACGTCTTCTTCCTCTTGCTCCAGCTCCAGGTTGGAAGCCTCCTCTTCTACGCGGACGGGAGAATCTTCGTCGGATTGTGAAATGGAAAAAATATCTAGCCACTTTTTTTTTATGTGGGTGTGGGTGTGAGATATAGATGGAGGTGCAGGTGCAGGGCTATCTAGCAACTTTTTTTTTATGTGGGTGTGAGATGGTGCAGGTGCAGGTGAAGGTACAGATATTGTTGATGGAGATGGATGAGATGGTGATGCAGGTGCAGGGCTATGTAGCAACTTTCTTTTTATGTGAGATGGTGATGGAGATGCAGGTGCAGGGCTATGTAGCAACTTTCTTTTTATGTTGGTGTGAGATGGAGGTGCAGGGCTATTTTTTTTTATGTGGGTGTGAGATGGAGGTGAAGGTACAGGTACAGATACAGGTACAGGTACAGGTACAGGTACAGGTACAGGTACAGGTACAGGTACAGGTACAGGTACAGGTACAGGTACAGGTACAGGTACAGATACAGGTACAGGTATTGTTATTGTTATATTGTTGATATTGTTGATGGAGATGGATGAGGTGCAGGTGCAGGTGAAGGTTCAGATATTGTTGGGGAGCAATTACAGCTGCCTAATTTACCGCAAATGTGGCATAACTTGTCATGAGAGACTCGTGCGTCCAAAAAGTTAATGGTGCCACATTCCTCACATAACCATTTTATGCCAAATATTGTGTCGGTGTTTAACTCATGCGTTCCCACGACGCCACAATTTTTGCAAAGTAATAAAAACGATTCCATCGCCAACAATTCTTAAAAATATAAATTCCCCTTAACACAAAAACTGATTTCATTTACTTACCTTGGACTGAATGACTGGGAATTAATATTAATTATTTGATGTATTTGGATGTATTTGTTGTTACACTGTTTTGTTTCACTGTTTCACTTTTTGTTTTGTTTTTTTTTTGGGAGTTTAGGTTTTTCGCTTTTATATTCGCAAATCTGCAATTGTTTGGTATGTACAGTTGTGTTTGGTGTACAGTTGTGTTTACTTTTCCAAATTACCCACTCGATAAGCTCGATCGATATCGATATCGAGCTTGTTGCTCACGATGACAAGATTTGTAGCACCGATAACCTTAACGACTCTTCCTTTCGTTAAATTGCAAAAGTGTTTCTAAAGTGCCATAAAAATTAAAAAACAAATAAAAATGGATACTCCAACTTTTAAATTTGCGAACTATGATGTTCCCCTGAACCTAATTCAGCCCCTCTTCACCAAGATTCAAAGTCGCGGGCTAACCAAAGAGCAGATTTACAAAAGGTAAATAAATGTGGCAATGTGTGTGTGTGTGTGTGTGTGTGGGTGGCTGTGGCTTTTACATTGCATATGCGTGCGTGAGCGGACAATACATTGTCATGTACACTAGTCGGCATAATTATTTTGACAAAAATTTTCCATAAATAAACCATTTTATCTTTTAAGCAAGAAATCCTAAAATTTTGAAATTTTTAAAATTAAATTTTTTTAAATTCTTCAATAATGAATCAATTTTTTTATTGTTTAAATTTTCTTTAATTATTTTAGAATGAAGGTCAAAGAGCAACTCATTAATGACGAAGGTTATTTTAATCCAACGCCGTTATTCAACATGAAAGATGATGCTTGTTATGTGCTAACGTTGGATGATGGTTATTTTAAGAACACCTATGACAATCGAACTGTCAGATATTTAATTATGGCTTTGGACGAAATCCGTAACCCCCCCGAAGATTCTGAGCTTGGATTCGGTCTCGGGGTGGTGGTCATAAAAATGTGGGAGCCATCCAAAGCGTCTATTCGGGTACGAGAACTATAATGTTTCCTACACGCGCATGTACAAAGCTCCGAGAGATTATCCGGGAATGTATTATAAAAAGTCAGTGCTGGAGCTGCGTGGTAATCCATATCCCACTCTGACGGCGGATCATACACAGAATAGGAATCTATTACACAATGTACTACTGGATGAGGCACGCAAAGAGTTTAGACGCGAGAAACTAGCCGATTTGGCCAATAAGCTGAGTGCAGAAACGCAAACAGAAATTGCACCCGAGACAAAATCGGAAGAGCCAACGGAGAAGGTGAAATAAATGGCATTGTTATAAATTGATTGTATTGTCTAGTTATAAATTAAGGTTAAATACACAACCAAATGCTCTTTTTACACACACGACTACATTTATGTATATCTCTTGTTAAGTCGTAGAAAAGCACAGAGGTAAGAAGCAAATTCAGGTCTGTTCGGTTCGGTCTGTTCCTCTGGCGCTCACAGAATCAGTTTAATTGAAGAAACTTGCAGAAATCCAAAAAAGGAGATCCTAGATGGAACCGTTTTAATACTGGTTCGAAATGAGACGATGATTCAATTGATTAGTTTTTATCACCTAAGATAAAATTCTTATTTTAGGAGAAATCAAGCATATAATTCTTTGTATACAAATTTGACATTACTTCTAATTATTTCACAACTCTAACATGGCCTTAAATTGGAAAATTTCTGCTTCCTTTTAATTCTTGTAAAAGTTTGAAACAGGCTCTAACATAATCATTTTTGATAGAATCGGTTTGGAGAGGTTTAATACAGGTTATAATATATCCCTAAGTTCAACTGCCATTAACCTAGGTCGATATTTTCAGAGTTATTGGTATATGGGCATTTCCATGATGTCGAACGTAACCGTCGTACGCATTGAAATTTAGAAAAAGGGCATAATAAATTGGATTTTTATTTTGACAACAGTTTGAACTGTTTTGTAGCCTTAATTTTGGTGCTAAGGCTGATTTTGGGGAACTTTTATTTTTCAAGATATTTGCATGAAAGCAAGGCACTCGCACGAGACAAATGCCGAAGTGCTTTTTGAACTATGAGGCAGCATTTTAATGTTAAAGGTTTTTAAACAATACGAATGGAATCTTTTTTATAATTATTTATTGAAATCTAGTTCGTACTCGAAAATAAAAAATCAAATTCTGCCTGCTGTTTCTTTCCTCATTTCGACTATTCATTTTCCATTTTTTGGAGCAATTTCAAGAAAAACCAACTTTGAAAAGCTGCCACTCCAAAACTAATTTGTGGAAAGGTTCCAAATTTTGGTATAAAATAGCTTCAAGTATTCTAAATCATTTCCGACAATCGTTTTGTGGCCGAAATTTCGGCCCGCTGGCCCAGTGTGCAGTGTTTAAAAAACTGCAATAAGTTTAATTTCCTCTGCTTTTGACTTGCTGCTGCTGCAAGCACACAAACTGATTTCTGACAAAAAGCAAAGAGCGCCAGAAGTTGTCTTTTGACGTTTCCTTGTCATTTTGCTTTTCGCTGCTTGCGATCAGCAGAGCAAGTCGGAGCTGCTGCTTACGGTCATCGGCGCTAGTCGGAGCAGCAGCAAGCGCTCTGCTTTTGAATTTCGTCGAAAGCACAAGCACGACAGAAGTTGCTCGTCTCTTTCAGTTAGCAGCACCAGTCAAAAAATAAATTATCGTACCAACAACAATTACAACGAGAGAGGGAGAGAGGGAGTGTTATAGTGATATATATAGCTTGCTGCTGCTCCGACTAGCGCCGGTGACCGTAAGCAGCAGCTCCGGCTTGGAGCCATACTGAAACGATCATAGCGGTAAATTTTCGTTTTTGTTATTTACTAGCTGCAGTATAACCGGCGATGCCCGGGTCCTAAGAATCACTTTTAAGCAGGTTCAATTAGTTTCGGAACCGGTCTTAAAGCGGTAAAGCGTCTAATCTAAGTATCTAGCTTACAATGTTTCTGAGCCTAAACCGTATTAATCGCGGTCTGAAACCAGGAAATTTCAAACACTCAATATAAAACCTAAGCACAAAATTTAAAGTTTATAACTTACACTCATACACTTTTAAGTTGTTTTGATCGGGCTTGGAGCCGGTCTTGAACCACTAAAGCATTCAACTCCATATAAGCAACACAAACAACAAATTATCAGCGGAACTTTTGAATCGGTTCAGTCTAGAACTTGGCTTGAAAAGCCTCACTTGACTTTAACTCTCACTTTTTTCTTGCGAACAGCCGTTCTAAGTATGTCAAACATCAACCGGTTCTAGTTGATGACTCACTGGGCATATTCTCCAAAGTAATCACCTGTAAGCACGTCAGTATCTCAGCGCTTCCGCTCAGCGAGCAAGCGCTTCCGAATTGAAACCGACCGTAGCGGAATGTAGAGAATGTTCCAGTCAGTTGAGCAAACAACAACACGCCGGGAGCAGTATAAACAAAAGCAAAAGCTTGTTGTTTCATTGGCCATTGTCATGGGAACAGCGGCGGTGGCAGCAAAGCGCAGCAGCGCTAGCTTAAGCTCCCACTCCACTCCGCAGTGGTTATCAGTTGTTGAATTGCCGTTTTCAAGTGTTGTTGTCATATCAGCAAGTGTCCAAAAAATTAACAGAGATTCTGTAATTAGACGTGATTTTTGGCACCCTGACGATGCCTTATCTGGCTAGCACCAAGGCCTTCAAAATCTCATTGTTGCTGCTGCTGCTCTGTGTGGTGTCGCTGCTCTCTTTGCCCTTGTATGAAAATGTGTCAGCCTGTAAGGCCCTAGCTAGCTGTGATCCCTTCCAGCCTGTTTGTGCCGCATACCAAAATGAGCATCAGTTCTTCTACAGTCACTGTGATATGATGCGGGAAATTTGCCTGACCGGTAAAGGTAAGTTTCTGGCATCCGCGTGCGAGTGGAATAATTCTGAGTTGGTTTTTCTGCAGATTGGAAAGACGATTACTTCAGCCATTGCAATGTGAGCAAGCTCTAACTCTAGGACTGATCTGGGGCGAATGAGTCATAGTCATCTTACGCTCGGACTCTCTCTCTCTCTCTCGGAAGACTGAAATCACACTCATACTCGTACTAAGACACATTCCTGGTCTTAAAGATGTCAAGCATTTAATTTATTTAGATTCCACACTTAATTTAATCAAACTTTTCACTTAGCAAAAGTAAAAAAAAACCCAAATCCGCGGAGATAAATTGAATGAAAAACTTTTCCCCACATGCGACAAACGAAATGTGTCATTAAAACCAAAAACGACGCATTGTAAAGTGCGGGAAAATAACAGCAGCAGCAGCTCTTCATTATTTGCAACATGTCAATGGGTTAGACACAAGAGGGGAAAATGTGAAGAGGGGCGAACCAACTTGTTGGGATTCCTCAATGCAGAGAGGGCACATAATTATGGAAATATTGGGTTAATTAACCCACGCCCATCCATTAGGTACTTTGAACTGAAGTATGTTAATCAAGTTATGATTTTTGTTCCAAATCCAAACATGTCTGCCAATTCAATTAATGTGCGTCAAGTAGGAGAACCATCCTTATGCATTATAAAAGCCATGCCGAATGGGAATGACAGCAATGAGGAAAATGTGACTGAACTTTTAAAAGAATAGTTTAAACAATTCAACAAGAACAAGTGAGACAGAAAGAAAGACAGAAGTAACAAAAGTGTAAGTTCTAATCCGTAGAATCGGTGCACAACATGTTTCTTGGAGTTGGCCGACCTCTTTTTTTTTGTTTTGGGGACCGTTTTTCCCCAGCTTTTTTTTCCAAACCAAAAAAATAACTTCTACTACATAAAAACTCAACCTCTTCGTTTAAATTTTTGTAAGTTTTTTAGACTGCCAGTAACTACATACTTCACTCTTGACCTCACCCTGCAAAACAATATTTATTGTTACAATCCTTTCTTCTTAGGTGCCGATAAATCGATTGAGCTAAGAGGCAAGTCTTCGGGGGGCTGCGGGGGGGGTTTTTCCCCCCGGGCCTCCCCCCCCCCTCTCCTTTTCCCTTTTTAATTAGTTGCTTATCGCACCCTAATCGCTACTTACCGCTTTTCTTGCCACAGAAAGACCAAGGTTCAGTAATTCCCGGATGCCTTCGATCGATGGGCGAACCGCACATTATCTACGAGACTCGAGAAGGTTGCTCCAGTGCGAATCAAGAATCCCAAATGTGGATTGTGCGGTTAAATACCTTGAAGAGCATCGGAAACGCCGCTTGATCTGGAAGTCCATGTGACTTGGCAGCAGCCGCCGTTTCAGCTAAGGCGAAGGAACTCGACTGGTTCCTCGTAGCGGTCTATCGGAACTTTAAGAACTCTCTCAAGAAATTGGAGTCTTCTATAAGCCGAGTTCCCAGCGCATCACTGATGCTCCCTTATATATGAGGCATACAACCATATAACGCTATTTAGCAGTAAGTATTATGACCTATGTTTGATGCCCTATGTCCCACAAGGGATCGGAACTAGAAGAAGAGATTATGACCTATGGCCTGGTGTGCGATCTCTGTGCAAGAGGTCGTGGGTTCGATTCCGCCACGGAACATCTAATGAAAAGTTTTTTCATCGTTGGTTAGCCACCTTTCTAATTCTTAGAATGTTGATTTTTAGCCGGCTCTCCCGTGCATTTCTCTGTCGTTGACGTGGAGTTAGACTAAATTATTGATTCTTTAAGAGATGTCTGTAAAGATGCGCACAGTTCTCAGTGTCCGTTTTGTAGTTAAGTTCTTATTTTGGTGTGTCAATTATATGAGGGGTGTTCAAAAAGTATCGCGAATTTCGAATTTTTCGCGGGTTACGTTTTTATTTTATTTTTTTGTGGCGTTATGTTGGTACTCATGTCTCTCACTTATGCCGACAAGCTCGGCCATTTTGAATGTTCACTTAATTGTTGACAGCTGCTTTGCTTGCACGTGTTTTGGATCGTCTTCGATTTTTACCTATTCAAAAAAATGGATCAAAGAACCTGTATCAAATTTTGTGTGAAAAACGAAATTAAGTGCGCGGATGCATTCCGAATGTTGACTGTGGCATACGGAGAAGCTACCTTGGACCGAAGCAACGTTTATCGGTGGTACAAAATGTTCTCAGAAGGCCGAGAAGATGTGAACGACGAAGAGCGTGCCGGACGCCCGAGCACTTCAGCAACAGACGAAAAAATTAATGAAGTGGAGAAAATGGTATTGGCCAATCGTCGAATCACCGTTAGAGAAGTTGCTGAGGACCTAAACATATCGATTGGCTCGTGCCATTCGATTTTTATCAATGATTTGGGCATGAGACGGGTCGCCGCGAAATTCGTACCAAAATTGCTCAATTGCGACCAAAAACAGCATCGCATGAACATTGCTAATGAGATGTTAAACTCTGTCCGCGACGACCCAAATTTGCTCCAGAGGGTCATAACTGGTGACGAATCGTGGGTTTATGGTTATGACGTGGAAACCAAAGCTCAATCATCTCAATGGAAGCTGCCGACAGGGGCGGGGCATCACCAAGGACGAACGGAAAAAAGCGCGTTCCCTAAACATGTAGAAGAGGCCCGATTGGGAAGAACAAAAGGGCCCCCGAAACGCCGAAGTTACGCTTCACACTATCACGAGATGTAAAGAGACGGCATCGAAGGAGGAGCTGAACAAGATAAAAAAAAATGATTTTTTGAAGTGCTTCGAAGATTGGAAAAACCGTTGGCACAAGTGTATAATATCTCATGGGGATTACTTTGAAGGGGACAAAATAGATATTCATGAATAAATAAATAATTTTTGAAAAAACACAAAATTCGCGATACTTTTTGAACACACCTCGTATTGTTTGTTTAATACAGAAACCGTTAAGGTTTTTGCAACAAACACTACAGCGTGACTACTCTTTATGGTATATGACTATGGGTTTTAGCGACCTGTTTTTGATTTTAGTCAAAGTCAAACTAAAATATATCATTAACCATATTATTTTGTTATGATCTAAGAATTGATGCAAAACTTTAATACTTTTTCTTGGCGTTTATCATCATGTCGGTCGTGTCAGTCTTTCTTATAGACACAATTGATTTTTTTCTGAGTGTACGGACTAAAATGAACTTTACTAGAAAAACATTAATTGTATTCTTATTCTTAACTTTTAATCAGACATCTAAGTTTCGAAAGTCGAATAAGACCAAACCGTTTCGGTTCGTTCTTAGGGGACAGGTCCTGTGAATGCGGTGGCTAATTTGTTTTTGGCCATTGATGTCCAATTGATGAATTAATCGGTGCACAACTTCAAGGTAACATTCTTTATTGACCATATACCCATGTTTTGTCACCAGCTCTGGCCCTTTTGAGCACTGGAAAACTGGCCATTTCTTTGTGCAAACCTCGGTTGGCTGTTATATGGTGTTTTGTTTTTGAAAGCTTATTGGTTGGCCGTTGTTCTCATTCGCAGCAATATTTTTTCACATTGCAAACAAAATGCTTGAAACCATCCATACGGCAAGTCCTTGGTGGAGCGTACTCGATACACACGGGCAACAGCAACAGCAACCACAGCAACCCCGGCCCAACCCAGGCCAGCCTGGCGTGGCTGTGTATTTGCAGTTTATTGCTGCTGCGGGCATTTCAATCTAAATGAAAATTCATACAAAACGCGAACGGGCACAAGAGGTTCAGACGATTGCCACTCGATGCTCGAATGCTCGATTATACGCCCTGCCCTGGCTTTTAGGTCGTTCGCGATATCCATACACACACACATACAGTCGTATACGTAGTTACCATTTTCGATAGCCATAAACTTTACGGTTGTGCTTTTGGCCCCGTATTAATTGAACATAGTTTACGGTTCGTTTGACGACGACAGCCACAAAATTAGAGCAGACATACTTAGTAGTTCCCGAAATTATAATTGCCTGAAAAGATTACCCTCAGCAATCTTAATCAAAAATTACGATTTTCCTTTTGCACTTTAACCACTTGATATACCATCCATTTTGGCCATGTCCGCAAGTAAATGTTATTTACATTTCAAGTTTATTTTAGACAGTGCAGCGGCTGTTTTCGTTTTTCTTTGAGTTTTTTTTTTGTGCTCCACACAAACAATAGCAATAACTGGAAAATAAAATGAAAAATTCAAACAGACTGCGTCAAGCACCAGGAAAAAAAAATATGCAGAGATGCGGGACAAAAAGAGGGAAGAAAATAGAGAGAGAAAATGTTGGCATTAGCGCGCTAAAGTAAAGCGTTCTTTAAATATTTGCCTTGCGCAATTTTATAACGATTACTTCACACAATGTGACAGTCGCCACTTTTAAAAAGTTCGACATTTCTTAGCACAATCTTATTGAGAACTTTTTGTGCTTGCATTTGCACTGTTAAGAGTGATCCGTCATGGGCGGTTAGTTCTTGGTTGTGTATGAAGTGTGATCCATTTCGTTTGAAAAGTGTATTATAATATTGCACAGAAGTTTGGAAAGCATACACAGAGGGAAAAAACGTGTTCAGAAAATAAGATTTTTATCATCTGAAAATAAGAACAGAATGTTCTCTCAAATTTTTTAAATCAAATGTTCCGAATGTTCATAAAATGAGCACAATTCAGCTCACCTCAACCACCGCACCGAAAAGTAGAAGTTGCCATTCAGACGTGCGGCTTCAGCAGTCTTGTATTGTAATCCCAGGAAGTCCGACAAATTTTTATTTCTTAAAAAATTAACCAAGTCAAATGGGATTTCTCTGCGGACCTGGGCCTGAACGGTGGTGGACCTGGACGGTGGACCAGGACGGTGGATCTTGATGATGGACCTGTACGGGGAAACTTGGACGGTAGAACTGAATGGAGAACCTAGACGGTGGAGCTTAAAATGTTGCCAAAAACGGAGCATATCACAACTCACATCTAGATTTTGCGTTATCAAAAAAAGTTCTTGAAGTGAGAAATTGTTCTCGAAGTGAGCAAATCCGTTCATGATTAGTTTTAGTGACCGAATGTGCTCATTTTGAGTCCAATGTTCTTGGTTTTTTCCCTCTGTGTAAAAGGAATCATCTTCGACCACATAAAGTATAAATATTCTTGATCAGCAAGACGAGCTGAGGCGATTAAGCTTTGTCCGTCCGTCTGTCTGTTTCTACGCGAACTGCTCACTGTTTGCACAGTGTCATCTTTTAGCTGCACACTGCATATACGTCGAAATCGCAAGGATCAGATGGTTATAACTTAGGCACAGACGAAGTTAGCTTTGCTTTCTCGTTTTTATTCAAAAATGATTGACAATTTATCATGGTAAGTCTTATTTCGCAACAACGTCTCCAATGGTCTTAAACTAAAAAAAAAACACCCCAAAATGGATCACCCTTTATTTCTATACGATTCTCTAGTGAAAACAAGAAAGAAAGTCGGTCAAGCCCGACTATAAGATAACTCTGTACCTGTGAAATGCTGCCCATCACCGTTGCGACCGGTGCTGCCCATAATTGTTTGTTTTCCTTATAACTCGACTATCGTTCATCCGATCTTTACAATTCCTTTGGCGGATCGATAAAGAATATGTCCAAAAGAAACGAACTTCTATCTATACAACTGTGGGTGATATGACGTTTTGCGATATTGCGAGGGCGGGAGGGGGCGTGGCCAAAATTGAAAATAAAATTGATCTGCCTGCAAGTATAAGAAGTTTTTCTTCCAAACATGTCGAACCTCTATCTCTTACCATCTCTGAGATCTGTTTGCTCATTCGGATTATACTCTGTGTACCTCTGGTACAGAGTATAAAAAGTGGTTCAGATCCACACCATTCGATTGGAAAATTGGTCTTTAGCCAAATAATGTCAGTGCTAGACGAATTTATGTTTTTTTGACTTTTTTTTTTATTTAATGAAAAATATAAAGTAAATTCAACCGATGTAAAAAAGTCACCTAGCTGAACTGGACATAATTTGGTGTATGGTCTGAAAATTTGTAGTTTTAAAAAAAAGCCCGAATTTAAACTGGTTGAATATCGATTTGCAGCCAAAAAGTTGAGGTTCCCGGATACACAATACTGTTTTTTTGGGGGGTGGTTTTTGTCAAAAATTTATATTTTTGCAAGGGACCCCGGCGAAGACGGGTATTCAGCTAGTTATTGTATAAAATCATTTTATACGTGCTGCAAGGGTATACAAACTTCGGCAGAGCCGAAGTCTATTTTTGTTATGAGTGCGGAGTTGGTATGCAATTTTTAGATTGCATAACAAAATGTGGGTTATTAAAATTACGCAATTAGAGCCAACTTTTATGTGGCTCCTTTTATTGTCCACCTTGCGACATTCAAAGAAAAATACTCTTAGCCTGTAGTCACCCCCTGTGAGCCCTTTTACAGTTAATTGAAATGAAAAGGTGGCTACCAATTTTGCGGTCTAGTCCCCGAATTTAATCTCTAATATTTCATAAGTGCTTTATCTTCGGATGGCCAGTTAACCAGAGACTATGCAGCAATTACTCACCAAACGCGTACATATCTCATGTTCCAATCTCTTGTCGCCATTCGAAACGTGAACTGTACGTAGTGTATGGTACGTGTTTAATTATCTGGGCAAAGATACGGTGGGTATTATTATGGTCGAGTGCTATTACCAATCAAAGGCAGTTGGCCTACATAGAAAGCTGTGCAATTAGGAGAAGGCGTGCCAGTGAGCGCCTACAGCGCATTAAATTTCAAATGAATGCAGCGCACGTGATCTTTCACTTGGTTGCATCCTGGTTGCTGACTCGGGCAAAAAGAGTCGGGACTCTACGGTCACTGCGCTCGTCTGGCTAAATTACGATTTTGAACATAAATGCTCAACTGCAGGCGGCTGGCGGCCACTAAGTTCATTCAAAGTGCTGGATTCCTCGAGAAATTTCAAGCCTCTTTTTGTGAGCATTTGGACTGACCTTTAAACCACTTAGTTTTTGCTGGCTTTTACAACGTTTGCGTTGGTGATGGTGTTTGTTCTTCCTGACTTCGCCAGCAGAGAAATTGAATTTTTCGTATTTCAGTCACGCAATGGGCATTCAAAGGAACTGAGACTGAAAGCCAAAGAGTTCTTCGTTGGCCGTCAAGTGTTCGATGTGCACTTTGCTTAAGTTGCCCGCTGCTTGGCTCACTAATTTTTACACCCGGGTCCTTTTCATTTGGCAGGCGAAAGGTAAAAGTGGCCCAACTTAGTAAAAGTACTTTCTGGCACAAAATTGTGAGTCAGCTAAGCCTTTCAGTTCCACAGCGACACTAATGAGACTTGTCTCCTTCTTTTGCCATGAAGTTATTTTTGTGTGGACTTGGCTGGGCTTAACATGTGGGTCAAGTAGATATGAGAGACTAGATTTCATTTTGCAAAACGATAGCCTACATTTGAGGGCTCCAATTAACACTTATTCCTGTGTTCAACTAAATCAACGCCTCGCCAAGCAAAACCACATTATCAAATATCCCCAACTGTCAGGTGCTGACCCGTAGCCAGGAAGGGGGTACGAGTCCCCCAAGCGAAGCGTTTCAACTTATGTAGTAAACACATGGCTTGCATCCAATTGGTGGGAGAACTTTTCAAATCTAAGCTCCAGTCCACCCCCCGAATAAAAAACCTGCCTACGGGCCTGACGACCCAATGTCAATGGAGAGGGCGCGGGGGTTGGCGACGACACATCAATTTCCTACTGTTTGAGGTGCGGTATGTCAGGCCAACATGCGGCCGTCTGTCCGAGTAAGGTGACTTAATTACATTTGCATTATTAAATTTTATGACAGCTGTTGGTCTCAATAACGCCTGCATACTGATGCCGCTCCGGATTTGCCAGTTTGCCGACGCAGTGCAATTAAACTGCTGAAATTGTCCTCACATAGCAAGCTCAATGTGCATATGTATGTACATTGTAATACTTTGTTGTTGAACGAGTTACAGGCTAAATGACCAAATTTTATGGCATTTTGTTAAAGGAATATTTGTTTTGCATTGTTCCAGATGCTGGCGGTGTCTGCGGTTGTCAACTGATATTGAAATTTTCAGCTACACAAAAATGTTTTCCATGTTTTCAATTAACAAAAATTCTCTAACTGAACCCTTAGCGCGAGCGTCGGGCAGGGAAATAGACTCTTTATTTACCTCAAACTAAAATGCCTAAAAAGAGGCAAGTAGTGTACAAGAAAGAAAGTTGGTCAAGCCCGACTTTAATATACTCTGTATATGCGAAAGGGTGTAAGTTCAGAAGCAGCAGAAAGTAGCGCTGCGGCAGCGAGCTATCTTTTCTTTTGCTCATAACTTGACTATCGTTCATTCGATCTGTGCCAAACATTTCATAAACCGAAAAAAAAATTTAAGAAAATTATTCTTGAACTAAAAACAAGAAGTATTAGCTGACTTCGTCGGTGCCGAAGCTTATATACCCTTGCAAGTGGTTATACCCTTGTGATATGCCTACAGGAAGCACAATACCCATTGAAGACCTCCAAGACTTACTCCTTGCAACATTTGCTGAGGAAGCTGCTATTACTTATGGAGAGAGGCCCATTCATCTATAACGCCATCAACTTCGTTCAGCAATATTTGTATCGCTTCAGCAGATAGACGAAGCGATAGAACATTGAGCTAAACCTAGCTAACAAATACATTTCGTCACGATGAGTGTTCACAAAAAGTACTGCCTAGTCACAACATTAGACGTCAAAAATGCATTTAATTCTGCAAATTGAAACAAGATCCTTCAAGCACTTACAAGGCTTGGTATACCCAAATACCTTGAGCAGCTGGTGGCCAGTTATTTTGGAAACCGTACACTACTGTACGACACGTACAGTACAAGACTGAGAGAGTCCTCATAAGCAGTAGGAAGCGCGTAGAGACCGCTAGTTTGAGAGTCGGAGACCAACTCATACAATCGAAGGAGGCCATCAAGTATCTGGGTGTAATGTTGGATCACTGGCTCTCATCAAAGCCACCTGCATCATAAATGCATTAACGGACCTGGGCAGCGTAGCAGGTGGATGATCTGCAATGTGGTCAGGTCAATTATTCTCTATGCATCGCCCATATGGGCCCCTGCATTAGCAGACCCATCATACAGCCGTGGTTGCAAAGGCACTTACAGAAGATGTGCGTTAAGGGTGATAAGTAGCTTCCGAACAGTATCGGATGACGCCGCACTAGTCCTGGTGGGAATGGTCCCGCTCGACCTCCTTGCGAAGTAAAGTAGAAGGCCTCCTACAGACCATTCTCGGCGGGAGCGTACGATTGCACAATGGCAGACGAGATGGATGTCTATAACCTACGGCAGCTGGACAAGACGACTGATAGCAGACATACGGCCGTGGGTGGGTAGAAAGCACGGACAAATCAACTTCTATTTATTTGACCCAATTACTAACAGAGCATGGATCCTTTAAATCCGTCCACGAGACGGATCCGTTTTGCACACACTGTGCGCGGTCTATTGAAGACGCAGAGCATGTCTTTTTTGTGTGTCCGAGATTCTCTGCAGAACGGGAAGAGCTTAGCATAGGCATTGGGAGGCCATTCCCAGTCAATCCTGATGGATATCCTACTTAGCTCGCAAAACAACTGGGCTGCTATTTACACCATGGCCACAGAAATCATCAAATCCTCGCGTCGCGCTGAAAGAATGCGCAATTCAAATTCAAATCTTAAACATGGGTCTAGTTGAGGCTTTCATGCCATTTCCCCCTCGTGAGGTAGTACTTAGCGGTGGTTCCGCGAGAGGGAATCGGAGAATAGGGGTGGTTTTAGTGGGTGAGGAATTCCAAGTCCCACACTTTAAGGCTTTCAACGCTTGGGAGTTATCTGCACATGCGCTTTACATTCGAAACCCATATCAATACGCTTGTAAGGTCTACATCAGGAATAAACTGTCACTTCGTAACAAAATGCACAAGGCCGTCATATCACCAGCTTGGAGATATGGGATCCAAGTGTATGAATTAGCTGCAAAATCTCTCTTAAAGTCCTCATCCGAGTCACATCGATTCTGGTTCAGTCGTGCCGACTACGCGCACGTCCGTGAAGCTGAATAGCAAAGTCTTCAACTGAGGCACCTCGAAGCCCTCCACGAGAGGAAACTTCCGCCTCAACTAAGGCACTTCGAAGCTCTCTACGAGAGGTAACTACAGCCTCCACTGAAGCAACACGAAGTCATCGACCAGAGGCGACTTTAACCTCAACTTACGCTCCACAATCGAGGAACTTCAACGAGAGTCGAAATTATTCCGGCTCAGATGAACTTGCTTATCGACGCCCACTCAAAGCAACCACCGGCCATCGAAGCAACCGTCAACCTCAACAAGAGGTAAAATCATTCCGGCTCAAACGATCTTGCTTATCGACCCCCACTCGAAGCAACCACCGGCCATCAACACAACTACACAAATCCGTAGTTTCTACCCATCTTATCCATTCGCTCCCACATGGTCACTGGAGGGGGTACTGTGGCGACTCTGCCACCACTATCTCGAAGATTATTCATCTCCAGCATCTCCAGTGGTAGTCAGTGTGTGCATGACAAGCGTAAGCGAAGCCCGCGCCCGGAGCTAGTTTTTCCCAACAATTTATATCAAACTATTTGTTAAACAATAAATATTAATAGCAGATTAAGTACGACATCAATCGCTATATGGTTATAGGGATTAAGGTTTTGCTAAATCGACTATAATATTTATTGTTTCACTTAACTTAATTTAACAAGGTTTCTTTGTTGCGAGCTTGCCCGAGGCAGCCACCTCAAAGTTGCACACCTACTCCCTACCACTCGAGATGCTGGAGATGAGAGAGATGATAGCTGCGTCACAGTGTGACCATAGTCGCCAGAGTAATCGATAGTCGTTCGTTTCTAGTGGTGGCAGAGTCGCCACATGGTCACAGAAGATGCGCCATCTATTGGTCAGCTTTGGAAATCGCTCAGCTAGCATTGTTTTAAGCGAAAATGAAAATATTTTATAAAGGGTATACTATTCGGACTTCGGCCAAGGCAAAGTTAACTTTTCTCTACTTTTTCTAATAATTCGAGTAAGTCCAAATAAGAGTACACACAATTTGTTCTTGAAATGAGGTCTCTGCATCAAAGAAGGCTGGAAAGAAAGAAGGGCCATAAGCTAGCCGAAGACCAATATGGTATGCATTTAAGACAGTGTCCACAAAGGCGATAACAGACAAGCTCAAACCCATTCGTCAGCTTTTGAATAGAGAATAGTGTGAGTTGTAGACTGGTTTAATCTGAGTGAAGCCCAATGTCTTGTATGAAAGGGGTAAGTCCATCTACCGTCAGATTCAATAACACTAGATGTGGAAGGACTTCACAATACAATCCCTTTATGGTTTTAAACTCAACGCATCAACCGAAAGCCTATCCCCAGCTTTTCTGTCTGCGGTTCCGTACAGATTCCAATCTATTCGTTACTACGGCATATAGTTTTCTTCAATTATTTGGTGAGTAAAGAAAAATTAACCAAAACAAAATTTACTTTTTCTTATTGCTTGCTTTAAACGCCATTTAAATGACGCGAATGTAGTCAGATTTTACTTACAAATGCCGGGCCCAAGCCCGCATTCACTGCCATTGCCTTTTGGCAGTGCTTTAGTTTAACTCGTTATCCTTCCAACCGGTGTACGAAAAAAAAAAACAAAACGGCGGTTAGCTTGACTCTGCCTTCCTGATGGCATTTCGTGTACGTGTATAATCACTCGACAACGCGACCTTAGGCTTCGTAATGAACCGTTGGCTCGGTTCATCCACATCCTCATCTTACAACGCTCTGCGGGTCGTGCTTATAATGTTAACCCATCAAAGCAGATTCCAACCCCCATCCTGTGTACACTTTTTCTGGTCGTTAAGTTTCCGTATGGGTGTGTGTGTGTGCAAAGTTTAAAATAAAATAAAAGTCCCGGCTACTGCTGGAGCGGGCTCCCAGACCACTCATGACGTGGTTCATTTTCATGTGGCTGTTGCTTGTATGAGCTGGGAGTCAGCATCAACTCCTTTTGCGGTTAAATTAAAATCCGTACACTAATCAGGGATAGAGAGTTGCCGACATTAAAATTTTAATAGAAAATTAATCTGGCTCTTCGTTACTTTTAGCTATGGCCTGTGGCCTGATTGAGTTTCTTCGCTTATTTGCCAAGTCATTGCCATTGAGGATAGAAAAGAGCAAACTCATAAAATCACATCAAACCACTGAGGCGTTATAGAATGCAATCATAATACATTGAAGTAGGGAGTTATTTGATTAGCTTTAATTTTTTAAACTTAACTAAAATAGATATAGTAATCTGATCAGCATCAACAGCAACATCGAAATAGGGTGTCTTTATCAGAAAATCCTTTGAGTTGTTCATGACAAATTTAAAAAAAAAATTCAATTGTCTTTACTATTTTCCTTTACATAGTTTCCCAAAATGAACAATCTTATATAGATCTTAAGAGTGCAAAATTTCATTTTATCTCAGTTTGTATAAACCTACATGAAGGGAATTCCCACAGTTGAGCTATTGAGTGGTTGAATTGAGGAATTTCCATGCGTTCATGCAAAAACAAAACACACTAGGCTGAAATTCCACAACTACTATATCTCAAATTCAATTAACATTAAGTTTAAGAGTTATGTATGAGCTAAATTATTAGCTGCGTTTTCTTGTATATCATTTTAAAATCGGTCTTAGTCAGAGGGAGTCCGTATCCAAGGCATTGTAGTCGAAGTTTTCATTGGTGGAGTTCTGTGGACCCAAACCTATTAACCCAATAAGAAGAGTCGCCGCTCACGTTAGCCAGCAGCTTTGCGGCTTTTACCAAAGAGGTGGTGTGAGTTGACTTAAGACGCAGTATGCCAGGATCGCGCAAGGTTCGCCAGGTTGAACCGGTCAGCAGCCCAATTATGGTTATGGAAATCTCTGCTTAAAAAGTTTGTAAAGGATCTTGCCTACAGAGGAACAACGATAACTAGCGACAGCATCAGTCTGGAAATCCGAAGAAGAATTGCTCTTGCAAATTAGCGTTATATACATTCACTTATCATCACTGTCCTGCTATACGGTGCAGAAGCATTAACAGCAGCGAATTGGCGAAAAATTCCTTCCTAGGACTTATGGAACTCTAAAACTTTGGGGGAAAAAGGACAAGAACGGACGACCGAAACTGGGCTGGGAAGACCAGTTGAGGCAAGACATTGCCCCGCTTGTTGGGAAGAACTAGTGCAGCTCGCTCAAAACAGAGGCGACTGGTGGCCAATAAAAGCAGCTGCCGAGACCGTTAAGCAGTTGTAATATACATATCGGGCCAAAGATGAAGAAGTAGAGCCAAATATGCTAAACCATCGGGGATAGCAGGCCTTAAAAATGTATTCTTCAAAAAATAATAAAATACAATTAAGCAAGTCGGTCATGTCCGACTATAATATACTCTGCAGTAAGCTCAGCAGAGCTGGCAAACCATTCGATATTTTCGATAGTTTTAGTGAAAAGATTCGATACTATCAATAGTATCGTCAGAATTTTTTGTTCATTTAATAAACCTATTTAACTTCAATTTCAAATTAAACATTTTATTGATTGTTTTTTACTTTAAAAATCAAAAATTATAATCTTGCAGTTTTTAGCTGGCTCGAGGTCATGTTGTTTTCGCATAACTTTAAACGAAAAGAAGCCTGCACACTGAGTGCGATATAAGACCATAGGAGGGCCACACACATACAAAGGCGACTGTCTGTTTTAGGCTGCTTTGGAATTCCCAAACAGTTTTGCCGTCGCGGGCATGAAAAGACTGCTCTTTTGATAGACATTTTAGGCAGAAGATCGCTGATGAGTGAGGATTTGGTCTCTCATGAAACAGCCGTCTGATCTACGAAGCCTCCTTTGTTGTGTTGTGTGTCTCTGTTTAAAGTAAAACTGAAAGTTAACAGCATAAAGGTCGTTAGAACAGTCAAAAAATGATAAACTTTAAATAGGTCTGAGATCCATTCCAAAATCTTACATATTTTTCGAACTAACATATATGTATATAGCCAGTGTACTTCAAAGTCTGATTTTAAATTAACTTGAAAACTAAACATTTCAACTAAGATTAGTCAGAGATCCATAAATTTTTTTGTAGAAACAAGCGCTTTAAAGACGAATCATATGTTGTGCTTGAGTATGAATCTTTCCTGCCCGAAGAGACTGGAAAATCGTTTGCTTTTAAATAATATGGGTTGCTCACGCTTTACAAATTGGAAGTATTCCCGCTGGTCTTATATATTTTGCCAAAGGAGACTTGGTAAAATATGTCCATACTTTTGATTTTCTGACTAAAGAAAACTATCGATTGTATACGTCGAACCTCTACCGGTTCTGCCCTGTAGTAGTTCCATTGCCATGTACCACTGTACAGATTCATTCATATACAGGCCTGTTCTCAATTCCACTGCAACTTTTCGGAAACGGAATTGATTCAGTTTCTCGCAACACAAAAACGAAAGCGTTTTACGTTTTAAAAAGTAATTCTTGCTGCTCGATGGAATGAAAAGTAATTGTACAGTTGCCAAATGTACATTAAGTTAGTTTTCCTATCCTGTAATCAATGTAGAGCTTCCCCTCCCGTTAATGTAATTTGATTTGCATTTAAGTCTATAACTTAAAACAAATTTTTTTGTTAAAGGTATCGAAAAATTGGAGGCGCCTGCCAAACCATTTTCCATCGTTTCGCTTGATTCTCCTGTGCCGATTTCGTTTGGACCGTGGTTTGCCAAAAGTAAAACGGAAGCAAAATCATTCGAAATTGAGAACAGCAAACCCAAACCGAAACGGAATTGCTTTCTGTTTACTTATCAAACGTAGCGGAATTGAGAACATACCTGATAAATAAAAGCTACTTTGCTTATCACTTAGCACGGACATAAACCAAAGCTTCTTTATTTATCACTTCCGATCTTTACCATTCTTTGGCGGATCAATAAATAATTCTGATTACTAATTATGTCCAGAAGGAACAAACCTTCTATCTATAAAACTGTGGGAGATATGACGTTTTTTTTTCCAAAATTGAAAATAAACTTGATCTGCCTGCAAGTATAAGAAGTTTTGGTCCCATAGACGTCAAACTTTTATCTCTTACCATCTCTGAGATCTTAGCATTCATACGGACAGACAGACAGACGGACGGACAGACGGACGGACAGACGGATATGGCTAGATAGACTCGGCTGTTGATGCTGATCCAGAATATACACACTTTATGGGGCCAGAAGGTAGCATGGCTTTTATATTATTTTGCACAAACTTAAGATACTCTGTGTGCCTCTGGTATAGAGTATAATAAACTGAAGATAGCTGCCAGCCTTTTGGGATTTGGGACCAATCTGGGACATGGCTATATCGATTCGGCTGTTGATGCTGATTCTTGATCCTTATAGGGTCGGAGATTTCTTCTGGCAGTTACATACTTTACATACTTTTGCACAAACTTAATATACTCTGTGTACCTTCTGTGAAATTTCTGCAGAATACCAAAATTTAAAGATTGCTTTTCATAAGCTGTCCGCAAAAACATTTCTTTAATCAAAAATGTTGAAAAATGACAATGCAGCATCGATTGATTGGTATGTTTGATGAATGAGGCGAAACCAACTCAAAGGATAAGAAAATAAAACGGATTTTCCTGCAAAGTCAAGCGTCAACTGTTTATCATGGCTCTTCCGGCATGGCTCAGCTGCAAGTCATTGGAAACGCTTATTTACTGTACGTATTGTATATATATACAATCTTATACATATTCATAGAAATAAGTGAAATTTGTGTACATTTTTCTCTAAATTGTTTCTCCAATTGTTTATCGGGATGTTTGAGTTAAAATTACCAAGAAATTAACAACATTTAGTTTCACTCCAAGTGCATCAGGAAGCACTGGACATGTGAGTGAAAACTCTCGCCGCAGCATTCAGGATAAAAATAGAATGTGAAATATTTATTTTTGGAACATGCGCAGCTACCATTGAAATAAAAGCTCCCTGAGCTGCTGCGCATTCTCTCCGAGAGACAGAGAGGGAGCAGAAAAATCCTGCAGGATATTATGTACGCGTGGCCTTTTATGCATTTCACTAAATATCTGGCCATTCAGTTTCAAAGAGTCGCGCAACGAGAACAGTTGATAAAAATCTAAAGCCCAGCTCGCTATCGTCATCCGGCTCATTGTGTGAATCCTGAAATTGTCTAGCCCAGTTGGGGGTTTCTTTATTGCGAGTGTGTTTGTGTGTGTGTCTCTGTGCCACAGCAGCGTTTTGTGTGTATAACGGTTAGTTTTCCCCATTTGTGGTGTGTGTGTGTGTGTGCGTAACGGTTGCACGCAATTTGAACAAAGAAAATGTTATTTTAAGTGATAAAATTCATATTAGTTATGGATTAAATTAATTAATGATATTGAATTTGATTATTAATTTTTGGGTGTTTAGAAACAAAAAAACAAGAGAAGTATACCCCATACTCAGGATAATTGCGTTGTTTTGTTGGCCAAGGGTAAGCATCTCGGTGAAAAAATTGCGTTTTAGCTGCGAATAAGACTGATAAGATACTGTTCAAGAGATGGTACATCTTGAGTGAATCAATAAGCCGGCTAGAAGGATTCAGCTATGCAAAACTGATTCAATTTAATCACTTTTGGCTTAACTTCGCATATGTTTATAAAATTGGAATCAAGTTTGAAGCCATTAGCAAAAATTAGGCAATCAAATACCAAACGATTTGCTCTCTTTCGTGTCCCACTCATTTGAGCTTCTTTCATGCATTTGCGATTGAAACTTTTATTCACATATTAAGAACATTTTTCAAATGCATAAAAACAAGGGAAAACTTTTAGTCATATTCAAAATCATGCATGTTTTCCTAAAGAAATTATATACAGACTTGTTTTTCGGTTTGATTGTAGTATAAAAGAAAATTTTCTGAAAATCTGCTTATCAATTATTTAACAACATGCAATTATTTGCAGTGAAAACTAATCGTTCAAATACCAAAACAGCTAAAACAAAATGGCTTGATTTGGTTTTCATTTGAAATCGCACAAATATGTGAAAACCGGAACCAACCTGATTATATGATTTTAACTAACGGTATGATTCGGCTGGTTCTTAAACCCTAACAGCAAGGAAGGAAAAAGCTAATTAAGAATCTAAATACATAATTTAGGATAATAATAAAACAGTTTGAAAACGATTCTTTTTATTAGAGTAGCCTCTTTCAAATATTGAATAAGTGCACGGCAAATCTGACAATTTAGGATGTTGTACTTTTTTGGATTAACATCCATTGTCAAAAAGGCAAAGCCTTTTACTCTAAAAAAATCAATCTAAAACCAAGATAGTAGTCTCGATACCTAGACGAAAAAGTGTCGAAAGTCAAAAGAGATTCCATTCTTAATTTAAATCAAAATTTAACAATCTTGGATAAACATCGTTTATACTCGACTTTAAGATGAAACAATCTAAAATATAAGCTATACAAGGCTAAAAAATTAGACTTTTTCCCGTGTATTGAAGAGATTGGTGGTGATTCAATATGACTTTCATGTGCTGAACACGAATCTGTTCTCGGAAATGGTCCATCAAGACTAGGTTTTTCAGTAATTTGAGCTAAAAGTGGATTAAAATACCCAGTTTTTCATGTCTTATGCATGGCGCCACGGGGGGTTGTGTGAGAAAGAAAAATAAACCATCCCAAAGATTTCTGCGATTTTTTTAAGCTAAGTGTTCCACAAAACGTGCCTACAAAGGGTCAAAATATGCTTATTTAACAACTCAAAGCTCATATTTCCAAAAATCTTGACGTGGTGGACCATTTCCGAAAACACATTCCTTTTCAGCACACTAAAATGATATAGAATCACCACCGACCCTTTAATAAACTGGGCCTTGTGGCCTAATGTTATATTTGACTTATATAATTAGTAACGAGTTAGCTGGCTCGAGGTCAAGAAGTTGCGTTTTCTTTCCCTTAAGCTAATAAGCCAAATAGTATTGTTGTATGTACTTTAGCCCGTTTTTGAGTTATGCTCTTTATGATGATAAATTTTGCAATACTTATAATCAATGTCTTAAATTAGATGCATCATTTGGATACTTCCTTCGCTACTTTTATAAAGGGAGTAGCAAAAATTTGTAGAAACAAATAGACGGACGTACGTATTTCTTAGTTTACTATGCTTTCCCATGATTTCACCAAGTTTGGTCGAAATCGGAAGACTATAGCATATAGCTACCATAGCACTGTGGGCCAGAAATCTAATTTTTTGGCCAAAACTCTGGCATTTCTACACCAGACTAGCTAGGAAGCTAAAGTTTTTTACGAAATGTTCTTAAAAGATTAAGCTTAACGCACATAATTTTTAAAAAAATAAAGAAACTTTAAAACATATTGATAATCCAAGTCAAAGTTGAAAAATTTTTCAACTTTTTGGATTTTTAATTTAAAAAAAACTTGTGGTTAGACTTAAGCCAAATTTTGCAGAGAGGATATACAAATGTAGATTGTTTCTAAGAAAAATAATTGTCACGATCGGATAAGTCGTTTATGAGTTATTAACTCAAAATAGTACTGACTTTGAATGCCCACCCTGTCAAGGATTTTTAGTCAATCTGACTACTTTCACCGTTATTTTTATTTATTTAGCCTGTTCTTTACATTCATTTCTTAAAACAAAAAATAATATATAAAAAATTAATTAATTAAAAAAAAATTTTTGTGTATTTTGAACCGCAATTACGTGTTTCTAAAAGTATGCTACACATTTTAATCCATGGGAATAAAAATAGCTTAGCTCTCCCAGTTTGGCTTCATGGTACAAATTCCGAAGTTTTAAAAAAAAAAGCATACTTTTCGGCTGACTTAAAAATCGAAACTGGCTTGATGCCAAATGGGGATACATTTTTAAAAGCGATTTAATAAAATCCAAAAAAAAACCGCGCAAAAGCGCATACCTCCAGTTATAGAACAATATTCAAAGAAAATTATTTGTCATGTTTCGAGTGATTAGCCAGTGGCACCCGTGGGCACTCTCAAATCAAAGTTGCCAAATGTAAAAAAACCCGAAAAATTACTGATTTTTTCCATTTTTTATGAAAACGAATACAATTGGAAACTTCTTTATATTTTTTTATTTAAATCAAGTCCGTAGTCGAAAATATATAATTAATCTCTAGCTGTTTCTTTCCTAGTTTCGACTATTAATTTTCCATTTTTTGGAGCAATTTCATGAAAAATCAACTTTGAATTGCTGCCATTCAAAAACCAAGAAGTGAAAATGTTCAAAATTTTGGCAGAAAATAGCTATAAGTATTCTTAATCGATTCCGACAATCGTTTTATCAAGTTTCCCAAACAAAAAAGTGGGACTTTTGGCCAAAATTTCGGCCTGCTGGCCCAGTGTGCATAGGGAGCAATCGGTGAAAAAACTAATTCTAATGAGAAAAACTTTTTTGTTTTTAATGTAAACGACCTTATCATTGGCATACACTTATTTAATATACTTTTACAAAGTTCTACAATGTTTGGTCGAAATCGGATGACTATAGCAAATAGCTCCCACAGGAACAATCTGTCGAAAAACTAGATCGAGTGCGGAAAACTGTTTTGTTTTTAATGAAAACGTCCTTTTTATTGGCATATTCTTGTTTAATATACTTAAACACATTTCTATAAAGTTTTATCAAAATCGGATGACTATAGCATATAGCTTCATTATGAATGATCGGTCGAAACAGAAGTTCTAGTGAGAAAAACTTTTTTGTTTTAAATGGGATCGCCTCCAAATTTCGTAATTAACAGTTTGTTATGCTTTTACATGATTTCACAAAGTTTGGTCGAAATCAGATATCTATATAGTATAGATCCCATAGAAAAGTAAGGTCCAAAAAGTAGTCTAGTTAGAAAAACTTTTTTGTTTTCAATGGAAGCTGCAAGGGTAAACAAAACTTCGCCCGAGCCGAAGTTAACTTTCCCCTATTTTGCAAAGGGTATAATAAAACTGTCCGGATGTTTGTATAGCATAGAAGGAAGCATCTCCGACCACATAAAGTATATATATTCTTGATCAGCATGACGAGCTGAGTTCATTTAGCCTTGTCTGTCTGTTTCTATGCTATCTCCTCCATCAGTTTTGAAGCTATCCTTTGCTATCCAAACTTTGCACGAAGTGTTGTGGTACAAATACGCTGCACATTTGTCTGAACCAGCCGGATCGGATGAATATAGCATATAGATGCCATAGGAACGATCGGTCGAAAAACTAGTTTTAGTGATAAAAACTTTTTTGTTTGCAATTGAAACGCCTCCAAATTTCGTATTTCTTAGTTTACTATGCTTTTCCATGATTCCACTAAATTTGGTCGAAATCGGACATCTAAATAGTATAGCTGCCATAGAAAAGTAGAGTCTGAAAAGTAGTCTTGTTAAAAACTTTTTGGTTTTTAATGGAAATGCTAAAATCGGCATGCATTTGTTTTATTGCTCCCAGATCTACAATTGGAAAACGGTGTCCTCATACTGCCATAGGACGATCGGTCTTACTGGGAACTTTTTGATTTTAATGGAACGTCCCACACGATTATTTTATCTTTTACAAAATTTTGTCAAAATCGGATGACTATAGCATATAGCTGCCGTATGAATGATCGGTCGAAAAAGAAGTTCTGAGAAAACTTTTTGTTTTAATTGTAGACAAAGTTTGTTATGTTTTTCATATTCAAATATCGAATTCGAAACTTTTTATTAGAAGTAGGTCATATATTCTTATTTAATATTACTTTTACACATTTCTACAAAGTTGTCGGATGTTTGTAACACATAGAAGGAAGCATCTCCGACCACATAAAGTATATAGTCTTGATCAGCATGACGAGCTAGTTGTTTAGCCTTGTCGTTGTTTATTGTCGTTTAAAAGATATACGCGACAAACACAGGGTCGCGGATCCGAGATATACATATACGCAGTATGAATGATCGGTCGAAAAAGAAGTTTTAGTGAGAAAAACTTTTTTGTTTTAAATGGGATCACCTCCAAAATTTCGTAATTAACAGTGTATTATGCTTTTTCATGATTTCACCAAAGTTTGGGCGAAATCAGACATCTATATACTATAGTATAGATACCATAGAAAAGTAAGGTGCAAAAAGTAGTCTTAGAAAACTTTTTTGTTTTCAATGGAAGCTGCAAGGGTATACAAAACTTCGGCCGAGCCGAAGTAAACTTTCCCCTATTTTTGTATTTAATAAATACATATCTTCTACTTGATATAGGAGCAAAAAGTTGTTTTGCAATATTTTGCAAGCTATCCCTACAAAAAATTGCAGCACAATCAAAATTGGTGGGAGAGCGGATGGCAGCAGCTAGTGAAACATACATATGTTGTGTTTGAAGCATTACCGCTGGGCGAATATTGAGAGAAAAGCAAAACGAAAAGTGTTTTTGGCTTATCGGATATATAAGCAATCCATTAAAACAAGATATTGGCGCCAATAATTAATTTGAAATTTGAATTAATAAATAATAAAATAATAAAAGAAACGTTTCTCCCACTGTGAGATGGTAAGAAATAGAGGTTCGAATAGAGGTTTCTTATACTTGCAGGCAGATCAAGTTATTCAGACTTGTTGTCAATTCCACTTCCACAAAAATTTCCAGATTTAAAGCCGGTTTTTGGACTAAATTTGGTCTTAAAACTACAAAACTTTTACGGAAGTAGAATTGCGAAAAAGGCAGTATTTACAATTTTTCCCACGCCCGTTCGCGCCCTCGCAAATTAGAAAATGCAACAGAGAATACATATGAACATGAACAGCAGCTGAGGTTTTGTAGACGGCCGTTTCGGCTGCCTCCATGGCTTGGCCTTCGTCAGTACAATTTCAATTGCTGTCACAATATCAAGCCATTTGCAAATGCGAAATGAGAATTGGAAGAGCGCAAAATTTCTTCTAGTTATTAAGCTCCATGTGTGGGTTAGTCGAAAGGCATATGCATTGGCATTGAAAGTTGTTCGATGTATCTCTGTTGTTGTGGCCACTGTCTTTAATTACTGAGAACTTCATCTCAAAGTGTGCTTAAAATGTGCCATGATTTTCTGTGCATTTATTTAAAGGGTATTTAAAGGGTTTTGGTTATATTTGTTGGTTGTTGTCGATAATCGTTGTGGTCTCTCTTAAAAGAAATACCATTTATAAAGGATACAAAACTGAAAAACTGAATTCAGAATTTTGTACAAAACGTAATGTCTAAGTTTTGGCTAGCGAACCAGTTTCTAAGATTTTCAAAGCAAAGATTCTATTTTACAATGAAACTAAGCGAAGATACATTCTCTGCTTGAATTTTGTAAAGGATAATACAATTTTGCTGATCACACTCAAAATTGCACAAGCAGAAAATCCAGTTTCAACATATGTACATGTTGCATATGTAATCAATTACTATTTGGTTAGGGTCATAAACGATAAGTTTGCCTAAACAACTGATTGTGAAATGTTGCTGAGCCGATTGGGAATGAAACATAATCGATTCGAACTAAAGTTCTAAAAGTTCAGAAGTTACAATCTAACTGGCACGCCTCATTCATTCATTTGTTAAAAAAAAAATACAAAGAAAATTAGTCTTCAAATATAATATTACTAAAATCTGCTTAGCTTTTATTTAACCCCATCTCCCGCTTACTCACACACTCACAAAACTTATGCACTCGGTATTTCATTTCCTCAAATGCATGACATAAGCATCTCCTGATCTTATAAGTTTGGCATTTTCTCTCTAAAAGAAAACTGAAAAGAGAATTGCAATGCGCACGTACACATTAAAATGCAGGCACCCTTGGGGGGTTGACTCAAAATTTCCGGTTGCAGGCTCTTGTGTGTGCCATACACACACACACGCAAACACTTGAGCCGCAAAGTATGCAGTGGAACCTAAACACAACTTACAAATTGCGGACCTAAACTGGGGCCGGGTCTGTCTCGGACTGAAACAGAATAACTGAGTTTTTGGCGGTGGCGCTTTGTCTTACTTGGAGTGTTGTGTGCTGTCTGGCTGCTTGATGTCTACGGGGTGTGCCCGTTAAAACAAAACAATCGCATATATAGCCGTCAGCTCTTCCGCCTACTTTGTAGTTTCTCAACATGCAAATAAAAATTCTATGCCAGACAGCATAGCGCAGTGCTGATAAACTTTGTTTACATGATTTTTGTTTTCCTTTTTCCCCCCATTTCAGACGTCACCATGAGAAGCAATTGCAACGCGCTTTTATTGGCCACATTTGCCCTGCGGTCAGTCATATTGTGTAGCACAGTTTGGGCCACCACAGAGGGTCAGGAAACTCCGTTGGCTCTCCCTGTGGCCGAGCATACACTGCCAACAACAGCCATACAGGGCGAGGTGTGGGAGGAAGATGATCACGAAGTATTAATACGCAACGAGCGCGGCACAAAAAGTGATGGTGAGTTGAGCTGGCACTTTACCAAATTAAATGCGGCAAATAGTTTGTGTTGTCTTACTCTCCTGTGTTATGGGCCAATTTTGGACACAACTATATATTCTTTTCGCAAACTCTTTCATTGTTTAAAGGCCTTTCATGCCGGTATGGAAAGAATCCATGGACTGAATGTGATACCAAGACCAACACACGATCCAGAACATTGACATTGAAGAAAGGGGATCCAGCTTGCGATCAGACTCGTACCATTCAAAAGAAATGTAAAAAAGGTGAGTACCCTGGCTGATGCACATAAATTTTTTGATAGAGAATCACCAATCCTACTAACCCTGCAACTTCAAAAATGTTAATAAACTAAACTGTATTAGTTCCATACACTACCAGAATGTTCGCAGTCTTTTAGGTAAACTCAGTCAACTTCACACTAAAAGTGCATCATTTGACGTCAATGCTATTGCTTTAAATTAATCCTGGCTTAATTCTTCTGTTTCCGATAAATTCCACAATTACACCATTTACAGAATGGACCGACCACCTTTCGCAGGCGGTGTTCTAATTGCTATTCAAAATAATTTCTCATCTGAGTTGTTACCATTTTACAATACTCATGGCATTGAGTTTGTTGCTGTCAAAGTCTGCACTGGTGAAGCGAATATTTTCCTAACTTGCTCCTCCTAAGATCTGAGATATCTGTCTATTTGTATCACCTTTCTGCAATTCATCTCGTGGTATCTGCTTTAGGGCACTCTGATCAAATTATAGCGTTAGAAGAATTTAACCTTCAACATATCTCATGGCTGCCTTGTGATCCATGGTTTAACCAACATTTCCCCAGCAAACATTTTTTTATCGCGGAAGATAAGAATACAATTCGCCTAGTAGGTATCGCTTAACTCTAGCGATATCGCAATATTATCGCATTCTTATCTTCCTACGGGAAGAAATGTGACACTATGCGACAACTTCTATGCGATAAAAGCGTTCGTATCCAGCACTCCGGAATTTTGATTTCGTCACATAAATAGAAACACTGTCAAGTAGCTCATGAGCAGCAAAGCAAAACAAAGTGTTCCTATTTATATAAAGTATTATGACAAAATCAAAATTCCGGAGTGCTAGATACTGACAAAAAACTTAAGCAATAAAAAAGCAATAAGAAAAAAAAACCAAGTTCTGAGAAAAAAACGTTTCCCCTCCTGGAGTTAGGAATGCGTTTCTTTCCTGGAAATCAGAGTACGCCTTCTTCCTAACGTTAACAGAAAATTCTGAAAAACTACGAATTATATATATATACTAGCAAGTATTCCGGCTTGCGATATCAAGCGAGATCGGTATCAGCTTTTCTTTTCCTTCTTGGGTGTGGATTTCACAAATTGGAAAATATTTGACCGTATCTTACGTACATCGGCACAAAGCAGAGATTCTCTTAAAACTTACAAACCCAATTTGATAACGATCGGCCCACAAATAAGGATTGGCCTTGAACACACACTTTGGGACATTTTCCACCAATTCTCCAACCATTCATCAAAATTGCATTGCATTCGGATGAACGCTATAATTTTTTAAACTTCGCGATTTGAGCACCATTTTCAGCCCATTTCTTCAACTTAGAAACCTTCCCGGGCAAGCGTCCACCATTCCACTAAGTTTCACTAAAACCAAAAATTTGCCAAATATCGCGGTTTGTGCACCATTTTCCGCCCAGTCTACTTAAAAACCTTCCCGAAGCGTCTAACCAATCCCCAAAATTTCACTGAAATTAAGAACTTTGCAAATATTGCGGTTTCTGGACCATTTCCACCCTCCAGGTCCAGGTCCCCAACAATGTTTCAGCAGTGCTTTTTTCCTCTCCGCAGTAGATTTCGGATGTGGACTCTGAGAGTAATCGTGTAGAGAACAAGTTCATAATGAAAAACGGCAGTCCGCGTTGAAGCGTTGAATATTTTTTATTAATTTTCCCAGTCAGGTCATGGACACCTTTATAATGCGAATATCATTCAACCCACTAAGACCTTTACCCACCAATTTCCGCCAAGAGGGGTAGATTTTTCCAGAAGACTGGTATGCAGTCATTGTTGAATTTTCATGTAGATCTTTGAAAATGAGTTTGACCCCAATCCGATGATAAAAAAAAAGTTGCATACAACAGTTTTCCGACCATTTTCCGACTTTGGGGGTAGATTTTCCAAAAGTTGAAAGTCACGCTAATCATATTTTTTTATGAGTACCTTTGAAAATGAATTTGGAGCTAATCGCTGGGAACCAAGATTCAACCCTTACAACCTTTACCACCCAATTTCCACCAAGGGGGGTGAATTTTCCCTAAAATTAGTATGCAGTCATAGTTAAATTTTCATATAGATCTCTGAAAATAAATTTGAGCCTGAGCGGATGAAAATCAAAAAAGTTCCATACAACAGATTTCTTTGAATTTTCCACATTTCCAGACAGAATTTCGAGGATCTAAAAAGATAAGCTATTATGGATGCTAAATCTTGAATTTTTAAGAAGATAATATTGTTTAAGCCTGACGATTTTAAGACATTCTCGCACTATATCGACCAGTTATCCAAAGCTATCACTATGAAATAGCCCATACTTTTTGTGCAATTTTTGTTGAATCGAAATGTTGGATCTTGGTGTGCTTTTAGATCAGCAACTGTCTTTGAACACTCACATCGCCGCCACAGTAAAGAAAGCCAAAAAAGTATTGGCATTAATAAAGCGCAGGTCTAAAGAGTTTGACGACTCCTATACAACGAAAACTTCGATCATATCCTTAGTACGACCTATTTTGGAATACTGCTCTACAGTACAGTGCGCAGTCGCTCTCTCAAGCTTACTCGCAGCAGCGCAGTCGCCAGCGACGCTTTGGTCGCATTAGAACTAAAGTGCAGGCGAGTCACTTGCATATGAGAACTCAATTAAACAAGTTGGTTAAATTATTTGCGCGCCGTGTTAATTTCATTTGGTTGGTTTTAACTTGGACAATTGGGGAGGCAAACCAGTCTCTCCGCAGTTATCTTAAATGAAATTTATCATCACCTTGAATCATCCAAACTTTAAACCAATTACTTTTCTATTATGTTTATAAAAATTTAGTCTAAGTTAGCAGATCATCGTTATTCAAATAAATTAAAAATAAATGTTAATGTTGCATAATCCCATTTATTTTTTCATCCTGCTCTTTAGCCTGCCGTTATGAGAAAGGCTCATGGTCTGACTGTGCCACTGGACAAATGACTCGTGCAGATAAATTAAAGGCTAGCAGTGATCCCTCTTGTGAGGCAACACGAGTCATCAAGAAGAACTGCAAGCCCGGCAAGTCCAAGGATAAGAGTGCCAAGGAACAGCGTAAGAACAAGGATAAAGGTAAGCACCTGTGTGAGATCAGCATTTAGGCAAGTGAATCTCTAATTTGCTATGATGACTTCTTTTGCTTCCCATTTTCAACTACAGCCGCACGTAAGGGACGCGTTTAAGTACTTTCAACAATACTCCATACATTCTTAAGCCCAAAATGTTAGTTTTTATTCCTGATACCAAACCAAAAACTTTTAAATTGACGATACACATATGTATAACAAAAACAAAACCAAAAAACAAAAGGTAACAAACACCATACAAAATATGTACGTACTATGTATACCCTTAAAGCATTTTAAATTAAACACAAAACAATTCATTAAATGTTGTAGTTTTGGTTTCCAAGCAAAAAACAAAATACCAATTAACATGAACAAAACAATTGTAAGGACAGTATATTAAAGATACATACAAAAATATACACACATATGGCAAAATAACATTCATGCAACACTTATTTAGTTCTCCAAGTCATACATACATACTTACATAATCATTATCAATATGCAGAACACTCAAATTGTCTAACAATTTACAACAAAACAAAACTGGAAATTAGCACGTTGTTCTTCAATTGAATTTTACATAATATACTTAAAACAGAAATCAAGATTATTGATGTAAAATTTTTCGTGAATTAACAAAATATCAGCTTCTGTATTTGATCTCAACAAAAGCAGAAAGAGAACCAGTCGAAAAGTAATGGAAATTAAAGCAAAAAGGCGTTTAAACAAAAAGACACTTAGTGTAAATATTGTAAAAAAAAAAGGAAATAATACAAGACCCAACTGTATTGTTTGTGCACTTAACACAGGCAGCGGACTAAAAGACCTCTCCAGCTGTTCTTAAGGCGCAATTGGCATTTTAAACTACATTTACTACCAACATATAATCGTGCATAACCCCTTAAAACTTCATTGAATGCGATTCATTCCCATAATTTTTCGTTCACTGACAAGAGAAAATATTAAAATGATAACGACAACGTGAGAGACTATCGATCAGTTGATCTAGCTAATATATATATATACACACACATATATATATTACTTACCATTTCAAGACCGTGGTTTTGTCTTTTTAATAAAACAAAAAACAAAAAACAAATTTAAACTTAGAGTGTTAATTACGACTTAATGTACTTGCATGTAAGCAGCAGTTTATACACACCGCATACCCAAACAATATTTATAATACAACTAGAAAAGGAACAAGGCGAAGACGAAGATGAAGCAGAACCGCAGCGGATCCACTCTACCATAAAGTGGCAATAAAACGTATTTAACTGAAAGTCTTTCTATTCACATATACATACAGACACATACAATATAAGAAATCCAAAAAAACTGAAATTTAATAAATAAACAAAATAATAATGAATAAAATTGCATCTTTGGGCCAACAGTTTACTTGAATGGTTCTCGTCTGGTTTTGGATTTTGCGGAAAAGATCCGGAGTTTAGATTCAGGAATTATCTTCTTCTTCTTCTTCTTTGGCCATCACAACCGTTTTACGGTCTCGGCCGCTGCCACTAATGCCCGCCACTCGCCTCTGTCCCGAGCGACATTCCACCAGAAGGACACTCCCAGGTTTGCAATGTCTCCCTGCACCTGGTCGCGCCATCTCCGCTGTGGTCGACCAGGCGGGGGAATGCCTGCCAACTCTATCGCATGCCGATTGTACACACGCTTTGCTGGAGCGTTATTATCAGAAATTATCAGGTATGTCGAAATGCAAAGCTCAAACCATTTTTAAAGTAAAACTTGATTTCAGCGTCACGCATTAGGCTGACATGGCGTATTTTGTGGTGTTTTTGTTAAGCATTTGACGGTGGTGCATGCGGGAGGGGAGGTCCCCAGTACCGACTACTGAGTGCTTAGACTGGAGTACTGAGTATCGAGTATTTAGGATGGAGTGCTGAGGATTGAATATTTCAAATAGATTACTTAGTATCGAGTAATTAGAATCGAGTTCTGAGTCTCGATTACTGAGTATCGAATACTGAGTATCGAATACTGAGCATCGAATACTGAGTATCGAGTTCTTAGTATCGATTACTTAGAATCGAGTGGCCGGGTGGCTCAGCGGCTAGTGTGCGCGACTACTGTGCAAGAGGTTGTGGGCTTTGGCCCTTTGGGGCTGTGTCATGCCATTTTACATACATACATTACTTAGAATCGAGTACAAAGCATCGAGTACTAAGCATCGAGTACTTAGAATCGAGTACTTAATATCGAATACTGAGTAGAAAGTATTTAGTACTTCGTAACAAGTATTTAGTATCGAGTAGCTATTATGAAGTACTTAGAACCGAGTTCTGATTATCGAATACTGAGTATCGTGTACTTAGTATCGAATACTTAGTATAAAGTACTTAGAATCGTTTACTGAGTATCGAATACTGAGCATTGAGTACCTAGTATTGAGTACTCAGTATCGAATACTTAGAATTAACTACTTAGTATCGAGTACTGAGTATCGAGTAATTAGAATCGAGCACTGAGTATCGAATACTGCGTATCAAATACTGAGTATTAAGTACTTAGTATAGAGTACTTAGTATCGAGTAATTAAAATCGAGTATTGAAAATCGAGTACTGAGTATCGAGTAGTTACTATCAAGTACTTAAAATCGAACACTGAGTATCGAGAACTTAGTGTCGAGTTATTAGAATGGAGTACTTAGAATCGTTTACTGAGTATCGAATATTGAGTATCGAGTACTGAGTAATGTGTACTCAGTATTGAATACTTAGAATAAGGTACTTAGTATCGAGTACTTAGCACGTATTAGAATCGGGTACTAAGTATTGAGTACTGAGTAGCAAGTACTTAGTATCGAGTCATAGTATTGAGATTGAGTACTTAGAATCGAGAACTGAGTATCAAATATTGCGTATCGAGTACTTAGTATTGAGTTCTAAGTATCGAGTACTTAGAATCGTTTACTGAGTATCGAATACTGAGTATCGAGATCTTAGTATTGAGTTCTCAGTAGCAAGTACTTAGAATAGAGTACTTAGTACCGAGTACTTAGTATCGAGAAATTAGAATCGAGTACGTAGTATCGAATATTGAGTATCGAGTAAATACTATAAAGTACCCAGAATCGAGTACTGAGTATCGAATATTGAGTATCGAGTACTTTGAATCGAGAACTAAGCGTTGAGTACTTAGAATCTAATACTTAATATCGAATACTGAGTATGAAGTATTTAGTATTGCCTACTTCATATCGAGTACTTAGTATCGAGCACTTCGTAACGAGTACAGAGTATCGAGAGTTTGGTATCGAGTCTTCTTCTATGTATAGTAGTTCCGATCCCTCGTGGGACATAGGGCATCAACCAATCTTCTCCTCCAGCGAACTCTGTAGTTGGCAGTCGCTTTCAGCTCTTCCCAACTTTTCCCGACTCTTTGCGCCTCTCTACTGACAGTCCTCCTCCAAGTTTCTTTGGGTCTGGCACGTGACCGCCCGAGTCCGTCCAACGGGTTATATTCAATTGCCTTCCTTGCAATGTCGGTCTCGCTTTTTCGCAATGTATGTCCTATCCAGCTCCATTTCATCCTGCGTATTATGGTGTCGACACTATCCTTATTCGTTCGTTTAAGTTGCTCAAAGTTCCGTATTTTGTCAGGTCAGAGTATGCAGTAGACGCGTCGCAGGCAACGGTCTACAAATGTTTGGAGTTTTGACACTATGGAAGTTGTCATTTTCCAAGTGCGAAGGAGACCGTATAGGAGCACTGGCATTACGTTGAGCTTGAAGTGCCTGATTTTGAGCCAGTGTGGATAGGTCGAGCATCGCCAAACAGTTGTCAGCATCCCATGGGCACCATTAACATTTTGAAGGCGCACATCTACATCGAGTTCCGCCCCTCTAACAACAGCGACTACGCTTCCCAGGTAACTGAATTGCTGAACTTGCTCAATTGGCTCTTCGTCCAAAACCAGAGCCAGGGATTGTCTTCTTCGTGTTGATTTTGAGTCCTGCCGATTTGGCTGAGGTGTCAAGGTGGGCTAGTGTATTAGCCAGGTCGTGTAGCCTATTTGACGGGAGGCATATATTGTCAGCCTAGTCCAGATGCTGCAGTCTTGTATTCATTGACCACCCTAAGCCGCTGTTGTTAGGTGCAGGTCGCATTGTAGCGAACACGTCTGCAACCAGCATTATAAACAAAATGGGCGACAGGGCACATCCCTGCCGAACGCCGCTAAGGACTGCAAAAGGCTGCGATAGCATTTCACCGTGAAGCACTTTACACTGGGCGCTGTCGTATGTCGCTCTGATGAGGGAAATATGTTTTTCCGGTATCCCTCTCCTTCGCAGTCCCTGCCATATGCACTCACTGCTAACACTGTCGAAGTCTTTTGCGAAGTCCACAAATGCCATGTGCAGGTCTGAGCTGAATTCGGTGCATTGCTTGATCATAATGCCACATAAATGGTCCGTACACGACGAGCTATATCTGAATACGGCTTGCTCTTCGCCTATGGTGTCCATAATGGTGTCTCTCAGGCTATTTTTGTTATGAGCTTCGAAAGAGAAGCAGCACACCGATTCCACGCCAGTTGTCGCATTCGCGCAGGTCATCCTTTTTGGGGATTTTCACCAGAATGCCCTCAAACCATTCCGAGGGGAGCCTACTCAGTTTCCCATGCCCGTTGTATTACCGGGTACAGCAACTCTACCGCGGTTGCCGGTTGGCACACCTGCTGCTTTGTTGTCGGGCAGCGATTGGATGGCCGTTAGGATTTCGAGTTTAGTGGGTGCTGATTTCCTTACCCTGTGGTGGCTTGAAATCTGTGGCAGCTCGGTAAAAAGTCGAGACGCGGCCGTGGACACCTCAAAGTGGAATTTCTTCGCTTGAAAAAATCGCACAAATCTTTGGGATGGTTTATTTTAAAGCTTAGAAATTGAACTTTACGACAATATTAAAGAGAATCAACACCAAGGTGTAGGTTCTCCCACTAAACATACGCAAATAAGGTCAAAATATTCATTTTCAGCAACTTTCTTTAACAGATTAGAGTACAGCTTACGAAATCTTCTAGAATCACCACCACCGTTTCCATAAACTGAAAAAAGTTTCATTTGATTGCCTTGCCAATGTTGAAAGGTCAACATTTCGGTTCACAGTTTCAAACAAACGATTCAAATTGGTTCGGTTCGGAACCGGGTTGCAAAGTCGTCATTGTTTTTTTTCAATCATCGAGCAAATCGCTACTAAATGATCATTTGAAGTCATTAAAGGTTATTTGCATACACCCAAGAAGTTTTACACATGCCCTACCGCCTTATCCACCTAAGAAGAAAACTTTGCCCTGTGCGGTACAATAACGTTGGCTGTCGGCCAAGGATAAAGAATAAAGTTACTCATCACATGCAAATTAGCATAGCGTCAAGCACTGTTAGCCTGAGTTTTAAATGTGAACGAATGGAGGAGCGGGGAAAGGGTCATTCAAGTTATCACTGCCTTACAAAAATGAAAACTATTCATGTTGGAATTTTCAGTGCAGCCAATTCTCACAAAAAGTACGATTTTTTTTTTGTTGTTTTGTTAAGGCCACACAGACAACGACGACCCAAGAAAAAAAGGAAGGCAAAGGAGGTACAAGCTATTTTATTTTCAGCGGAATTGTTGGCACGTTCGCGCCGAACAATGGCGCAAGCGGAAGCCGCCATGTTTGTTGGTGATACCGTTACACAAATAGGTATATCACTTTTGCTATGCGCTGCAGTCATTTAAATGGGTTGTTTCTTTGTATAATTTTGTCGATTGTCAGAACATAAGTGGCCAAAGAAGAACCCAATTTTAAGGGCAGCAGCCTGCATCACCCTCCCCAAATAATGAGGGTATAAAAGACAAAAGTCAAAGCCCAAAGTTTCTTCTTCTTCACATTTTTGTTTTTGTCCTTGCTATCGGTGTAAAGTTCTTGTTTGTGGCTCAATGGCCATTTCACCTCGTCGGGAAAATGATAAGCGATAATAGAGGTAACCTGAACAAAAAGGTTTGAATGGACACACTTTTTTTTTTACATTCTCCTACATACATACATACTAAATATGTGCTTAAATATGGAATGGACAGCTTTAACAATATCCGGGATAATGCTGGGACAACTGTCGCTTAACTAAATCGTTCGTTGCATGCTCATAAATCACAAAGGATAAGTCAGGAGAACGAACATGTATTAAGTGCCACAAAATCTAGCAACTGGCGGATGCTGCCGCCGCAGCTGTTGGGAATGGAGGACTAGGACTTCCCTTTGTGGGCTGTGGCGGACGTTAGATGATGGCTTGCAACGGTAGGAAGAGCATACTTGCATAATACAAATCGGATTTTTTATACTCTTTATCAAATTTGAAATAGGTTTGGGCAAATGCACATATATGTAACAGCCAGGAAGGAAGGGATGTAAAATACATACGTAAATATAAAAGTGAATGAATGTCGGTATCTTTTTGTATTTCTATGTTTGATTTTTTCTTAAATGCGTCTTAACTGCTAAACCAATCTTTACAAAATTTGTTCAGCATACTTATATCGATAAAAATAAAGAAGCCAATTGTTGAAATTTAAAGCGCGATTATCTCGAAGCTTCTTTTTGAAAATGGTTTTTGTTTTGTTTATTGTTTAGCAAAATTTAAAAATTAACATTAGAATATTTCTTACATTTAGCTGAGAAGAGTTTACAGAGAAGAGGTGGTCAAATTTGTTGTTTATTTGACTTAAATAAATTCGTAGTTCGTACCTAAAATTTGTAGAAAAGAAATTCAGATGTTATGAACCAAGACCTTGGGTTCGATAAGCGAAGGAACCGGTCCTCGAACAGAACCATGTAATGACCTCTTTTCGTGTCACGGATGTAGCTCGCCGATACTAGGGTTTGTCACAGATAATATTTGTGTCTGGGACACTTGGCTCTTCTGTTTGCTGGAATCGTTCACCCGCCCAAAGATTAGACATTGAGGATTGTGGGTGTACTCCTATTTATTACAATTTTCTCTTGGAGTTTATGGCCCTTCACATTCGGGCTGTCTCGTTTCCGTGCCTTGGGTTATGTGCCGGGTGCAGTGCGTCGTTCTTGGGGGATTGGGACGGGTGCCGATCTGGATCGTCTGGGTGCTTACCGCGGGAGACAACCTAGTGACCGGGAGCCGTTCCAATACTTGCTTGGTTGGAAAGCGCGTGCCCTGTGGATCGGCCCAGGGTAACCCCAGTTTCACTGTGGATGCAGTGCGTCCGATCTGATATTTTGGTCAGGAAGCCGATTCGTAAATCGCACATCCTGGGAGTCACCCGCCGCCGATTTGGAAATCGCAAGTCCGGAGCTGATCGAGCCGATTCGTAAATCGCACAAGATCCTTTAAACTAAGTTTTCAGACAAACTAAGTCTCGATTGATTCGGTCCATCAGTGGTCCCCTTTGTAGAGGATCGAATTAAAATGATCTTAGGAAAACAAAATTAATAAGTATCATTTTCTAGAGGAAAGCTATTCACGATTTAAAACTCATCAGTGAACTGAACCGAACCGATTTTCTTCGTGGTTTTGCGGTTCGGCTCAACATTTCTAAAAGGAATCCTGTTCGTTTTGCGGTTCGGTTCACCAGCTGGAAAAAGCGGTTCGGTTCGGTTCGTTTAGGTTCAGAGCCGGTTTGCATCCCTGATTTAAATAAGGTGACGTATTCCGAAGTGGTGAGTGGCCTTAATTTTCCCACCTCTATCTCTCGGCACAGATGACAGCCAGTCCGAGAATCAGAGCACTCTAAGTTTTTTATAAATAAGGCCCCTTGAAAGAGAACAGCTCTGTTGAATATGTCACCTGGCTAGTCCCACCAGGCTCTGCTTTTATAGGCAGCTGAGTGCGGTCGGCGTCGGCTGCGCAGTCGATGATAAAAATCGATAGGCCTATCGTCAGCTGTTGATGATCGAAAGCTGTGATGGCTGTTCGTCGCAGCTGTTGTTCTATCGATAGCTTTGGCTGTGGACCACGTCGGCTTTTGGCTTGAAAAGGCGCGCGTATTTTATTTAACTAATACCCTTGTTCCACTGGCACATTCTAGAGGTCATTCTCAAAAAGTTAATTTGAGCTTTAAGGTCACCCTAGCGTAACGAAAGAACAGCTGGTTTGATTGCAATTGTGTGTCAAATTTCGCCTTCCACATGTCTAGCTACATGCTCTTATGGTTGACCCTTGATGTTGTAGTAAGAAATGCGATGGCATTTTAACATCCTACATCTAAATATTTTTTGGGTCAAACGGATATTAGTAGTTCTCAGTGTGATAGGCTAAGAGTGAAAGCAAAAAGGAAAAGAAAATATACCGTAATCCGATGTAAAAACGTGGGATTTGAACCTCGGCATTGAAAAAATTTCGGAAAAATGTAAGAAAATTTTAAAAACAACAAAACTTAAATATCACGAAAAAAAGAAACCGCAAATTAAATGTTCTTTGTTAATGGATTCGAACCCAAGACGCGGCTGAGCAATTTGCCAACTACACCAGTCTGATTGCATCTTGGTCTTTCGCGCCGGAGTTTGGTGGCGAATTCCGTCATCCGATTGAGTCAAACTGGGGAATGATGAGTTCTCGGGAGGTCAAGTGAAGAAATTTAAAAATGAAAAAACAAAAAATAAACAATTTGTGTTTCTAAAAATAGTGGTCACGGCCAAAGGTTTAAGTAGAAGAAGGGCGGATGGTCGCGCGTGGTTGTTTGTGAAGCTGAGGATGGTTGTCGCTTGGGGTTTGTGGGGCGGAAGGCAAAACTTAAATTTCAAAAACTTTCGCATCGATTTAATAAACGTTTGCAACGCTTTTCGGATGGTTTCTCGACACTTTCTCGATAGCGAAAAACGTATTTTGAAACGGTTAGTGCTTATTTCATGCCGTCGTCGGTATAGGAAGCTGTCGAGAACGGATCCCAAAACGGAATTGAAATTGCTTGGTTTGCTGACGATAGACAAACTGAGACAGGTAATACTTTTTCCAAACGGTCAAAAAATCCGAAATCACATTCTCGATTTTAGATTTTGGTTTTGTGAGAAAAACCTTCGAGTAAAATGTCGAAAACGGATCGTTCAAGGTCGATACCGCAGTATAGTCGGGGAGGGTATGCAGCTAGGTATATAAAAGAATTTGGTTGTATAGTTCAAGGGGGTAGTGGTAGCCACTGAATGTTGTTCCTATGGGTGATATTTTTGAATCGGTGCCTTATAAATACATATATTACAAAAGGGAGATATTTATTTTGTTTGATCAACCATCTGGGGCGTCGCAACCTTATTATTTTCGACGGGTTCCAACCTCCGGATCGAATCTAAGAGGACTGCAGCCTTGTTAGAAACTACGCTCCTGGCTAAAGTTGGATTAAGACGAAGAAAAACGTCAGAATATTGGAAATATTGTCCCGTACACGAAATGGGAGAATCGCAAAAATCCACTAGGAACTTCCAAGGAAAAATTGCAGACTGAAGAAAGGAATATCAAGAGGGCAGAAAATTTAAGGGATCACATCTATCAGTTACTTCAACACTGTCATAACACTAAAAACACGATTTCTAAATTAATGATGCAGAACTATTCCCTACATCGAGTTTTAAGTTGTGTTAAATTTCTATATTGCTATCTTTTACAGTCTCCAAATGAGATGAGAGTATTTCTGTAAATTATTTTACGGACTAATTTTCATCTTCCAGCAAAAGCGTCATATTTCAGTTGTGTTGCAGACGACATTATGCGAAGATCCTTTGGTTTTTTGTTAAAAGATCATATTTTCGAATTTCTTTAATGAGCATTTCAAAAATATATAATATTTTACTAGATTGACTCAAAGCCAACCAACTATTTTTGCTAGGGAAATCCATTGAGAAGCACACAAGCCAAGAGATTGGGAGAGGTTTGACAGTGTTGATGTAAGTGAGCGATATGTACTCTACCAAGTGTGTTTAGGTTATGACAGCTTATGCCAAAAGGTAAGTGAGTGGTCTCCCTTGTAAAGCACATCTATCGGAGTGTCGAATAGAACAAATTTAGGCAATCGATTCCAAAATAATCAAGCATCATTATCTGAAGGTAAGCGAATATGTTTAATTTTTGAAACGAATAGTTTTGATAGCAGGTTTTTGGTTCAGTTCAGCATTTTCTAAAGGATTTCTTAAAGGTTCCTAATGGTTCCTTAAAATGTTTATTTCTGTCTGCTAGGGTGGCTTTCCCCTTCAACAAAGTCCGAGGAGGGCTGATTTCTTTGATAGTTGAAAGAAGGTTTGATCAAGTTTGACCAAGAGTGCTCATCAATTCTTAGAAATTGGGATTGCCTCGCATAATTGGCTGATGGACGAGTTCTAAGTCATCAAACCCCTCCACGGACAAATATGTAATTAAAATGTACTCATGTTCAACACTCACCACGTGTGCTCAATCAACGCTCAAAAAGTAACAAAAGGTGTTAAGGATTTCAATAAAGCAATCGCAATATGTCATCGCATAGCATAGGAAAAAGGAAAGAAAAGAAAAACGTGCGAAAAATTTGTCACGAAAATCCAATTATAATTTTGCTACAACGAAGAAAAAAAGGAACCGCATTTCTACCTACATATGTCGTCACCGCATTGCTACATAAAACATGCGACATGGAAAAAAAAAATTGTATTGACCGAGTGAAAAGGCGGTGTGAGATGCCAGCAAATTAAAATGTTGTAAATCTTCGGTTGAGTCCTGACAAAGTGTTAGCAGAGGTGTGCCACAGCCAAAGTTTTCATAGTTTAATTTGTATTGTGTCTACTTTAGTCAGCTGCGAAGCTATCAATGGCATTTCCCATACCACCGCTAAGCAAGCATACAGCATGATGGAAATGGAAGATACTCACACTTTGGGGAAAAGCTAACAAGAATATCAAGTTTCAATTGAATTTGAGTGATTTTTGTTGATGAAATTTTATACATTTATAGACTGGCTTGTGCTTGGGACTCGTGTGGGCGGACCCAGGATGTGTCATCGTGCAACGTCATCAATTTAAAGGAGGTCCAGTTGAAGTTTTCAAAGAAACTGCTTGGGCAGATGATGAGCATTATCCATTCATTTGCGGTTAAAATATAAATTTGTCTCTCTAATCTAAATAAAATGCTGAGAAAGTCCCGGTAAAAAAATATATGTACATTTGTATGTATGTATGTAGTTGGAAAAATAAACACAAGACCAAAAGAACAATTTTATGCTGCAAAAAGAGAACTTGGAGGGAGATGCGCAATGAGAGCATGAGTGGGAATACCTACATCTACAGCTCATGCGCAACAAATGAGCCTAAAAAAATACTAGAAAACAAAAGCTAAAGCTTAAAGGGCAACAGTATGTACGCTCAATGCTCTTAAAATTATTCACTAAAGTTGGACACAGAATTAGAAAGATGCCGAAGGGAACATGGGCTGCATCCATATTTGCACTGCTCTTGTTCGCTGAATGGGACCAAGTTGATTTAAAAAAAAACCAACTTGGGACTAGCAATTTGATGGGAAAGGAAGCTGTGCGCCTTTAGAATTTTCACTGTATTTGACTCTCTTAAAGAGAACACATTACAATATTTGAGCAAAACACTGGCTAAATGGCTCATGACATTTATGAGACTGCAAAGTATGAAAGTTACTCGTTCTGGGACTCCACTCATTGTCAAGCTTGTGCAATCTAGTGAAGCTGTATTTAAAAAAAAATGTATTATTCGGATTATTCGAACTCCAGAGTTTCCAAAGTCATTCGGCCCAGGTCCGAATTTCGATTTGTTTTTCGTGTGAGCTTCAGCATTTTGCATTTGAATTTAATATTGTATAGAAGGTGTCATTACACCCACGGTTACTAGATTAGGTATATGAATACCCGGAATTGTTTGAGCAGTTGAAACTGATTGCTCAATCCCAAGCAGATTCAAGTCGAGAGGAAAGGCGACGGGTCTTAGTAACCCTAGATTTGCTTGTCACTTACATGTAGATTCATCCAACTTGAGCTCAAAAGCTTACTCGAAACTCGACTCTGAAGTCAAAAGAGGGCCCATTATTTTGTGAAACTTTTAACAAATCAATTTTAGTATCACTTTCAACAAAAACAAGAGTTCAAGTCAAAGTCTGACCTTCTTAACTACGATATGTGAACAACAAGGGCGCAGTCAGTTTTCCAAAAAGGTAGGGGAGGCAGCATTGGCTGAACTATTCTTAAATATTCCATAAATTTTTTAATTTATAGCATTAAATATTTAAGTAAATATGCATTCGTTATAAATTGAGATGAAAATGTGAGTTTTCCGAACTAAGATCTATGCCCCCTGGCTACGCGCTTGCATAAATATTCACGATATTCACTCGTTTTAAAATTAACGCCAACATTTTAACCTTAAGCCGTACACTCAGGAAAAAATAGAGATTTTCATACTTCGATCAAGAATGTTTGATGTCAGAAGTTCGATAAGAATGAAAATTCTGGAACCAAGAGCGAAGTTCTGATTCAAGTATGCAGTTTTGATACAGTTTTTCTTGATCCAAGAGCTCCAAAACTTAAACAAAGTACAAAAACATTCTCTAGTGCTAAACGTACAAAATTCTCTCTTGCATCAAGTTCTAAACGTACTCAACTTGCTCATTATACTCTGTACCAGAGGTACACCGAAAATATTAAGTTTGTGCAGAAGTATGTAACAGCCAGAAGGAAGCATTTCCGAACCTAAACAGTACATATATTCTTGATCAGCATCAACTGCCAAGTCGATATAGCCATGTCCGCTGTTCGTCCATGCCGGCAGTGCCACAACTGCTTGGGAATTTTAAAGCAACATGAGTGCAAAAAGCGATGACGGTCTCCGCTTGGTAGTTTTTTCATACACCCCTCTCAAATGTTCTTGCTCTCATCTCTAAGTTTCTTTACCTTACAAATAGATTTTATTTCAAGAGCTTTTGTACTTAACTGGGGGACACCCCCGTATGAGACTAATAACATCCACTTGGCTTGAATATAGCTAAGTGGGCAACACTGCGTATTACATGAAAGATGCACTAGCGCCGTCTGCATTATTTTAAGCATTAAGCAAGCTGGCGCCATCTGTGCAACCAAAATGTCAACAAGCTAGAATGATTCCATGTTTCTGTTGAGTCCATATTTCCCTGGCGCCACCTATACGAAAGCATAGAATCAGAATATAACCAAATAGCGGCATTTGCCGCCCACACCATTAATTAAACGCTGTTAAGTCCACATTTCACTGGCGCCATCTAAAAAGAAAGTATAGAAACTGAATATTACCAAGCAGCGCCCACACCATTGATTAAAAGTTTGCTGAAATTATGCTGAACTCATTAAATTTGGCTCAATTTATTATCGGTGGTGACACAGAAATCACTAGAGATGTTGCCGTCGCACCATTGGCAAAACTGCGTATTACATGAAAGATGCACTAGCGCCATCTGCATTGTTTTAAGCATTAAGCAAGCTGGCGCCATCTGTGCAACCAAAATGTATTATTTTAAGCATTAAGCAAGCTAGCGCCATCTGTGCAACCAAAACGTCAACTAGCTTCAATGATTCTATGTTTCTGTTAAGTCCACATTTCATTGGCGCCAACTATACGAAAGTATAGAAACAGAAACAGAATATAACCAAACAGCGGCGTTGCCGCCCACACCATTAATTAATATTACCAAGCAGCGCCGACACCATTAATTAAACGTTTGTTTAAATTATGCTGAACTCACTAAATTTGGCTTAATTTATTATCGAGGGTGACACAGAAATAACGTTATCGCTATCATTATCGATATCGCTATCATTATCGTTATCGATACCGTAATCGTTATCGATAACTTTATTTTGTGTTGCTATCGCAATCGTAATCGTAGCCGATACCGTTATCGAAACCATTATCGTTATTGCTATCGATATCGCTATCGTAATCGTTATCGATAGCGTTATCGTTATCGATACCATTTTCATCATCGTTATCGGTATTTCTTAAACTATTCTTACAAACCAAGTTTGAAGCCAATCGGATGAAAATAGGTTTTTCACATGCAGAGTTTTCCGACCCTAAGGGCAAATTTTCCAACATCAGAAAATCACATTTCAAATTATTTTACTTACTATTCTTACAAACCGAATTTCTAGAGTCACGGATCAGACAAAATAAAGGTTTTCCCTTAAAACTTGGAGGGTTTTTAAACTTTCGACCTTTTCCGGGTGGAATTTTCCAAAACCCCGTCTTAAAACGATCTTTCACCACATAAGGAAACTCCTGTCCATATTTTAGCCCTCTAGCTCTTACCGTTAAGGCTGTGTGCTGAATGCCAATCAGTGAATCAGTCAGTCAGTGAATCAGGACAAACTATTTTATATTTATAGAGATATGTAAATGATGTAAAGATTTTGAACATTAAAAAAAACCTAACTAACCTCTCAAAATAGCTAGTTCTGGCGGGGCAAATGGCTAAGTTGACAACACTGATCGTCGAAGCTATAAAGGTGAGTAAGCGCAACTCTAGAGCTCAGTTTGGTTGAGTTTGGCGAGCTGTCTGGTTGTGTGTGTGTGTGCCACCTCGGATTCGGATTTAGAGCTTCAAAAAACAACAAACAAAAAAACCCGTCGGTGCGTTGTTGCTATTGTTGTTGTTCACTTCGCCAGGTTGATCGTGCGGAACACACAAAACGAAATATTTTAAGCCAACGGGGCTCATTTCTGTTGCTGTAGTTGCTGTTTTTTTGTGAAATCATTAAATGAAATGTGGAAAGCACAAGTGTTTTAATAACCAAAATCAATCCACCAACAGTTAACTAATAATGTTACGCCTGACCAGGCCAGAGCCCATCTGCAAGATTCACGTATCCATATCCATGCGAGCGCGTGTCCACAGCCTGGACGAGTTTGTCTCAGTCTTTTTATTTGATGTTCAATCGGCGGTAATCTACACCTGCTTAGGGGTGTCTGATATACGCGACAAAGCCAAATTTGGATGCAATTGGTTCCATTGGAAAAGCTGATGGCCGGACAAGATCAATTAGTGAATAGAAAAGTTATATAATGCCTTAACGAAGCAATTAAGAGTTGGACACTAAACGTTAATACGAAATGTACTTAGAATGGATGATAAATGACAAATGTTATTTAGAAATCTTAAATTTAATTAGGAAACATGAAAATCATTTTCAACTAATAATTGACTTCCCACCACAACAATATAAATTTCAACAAAACTCTTCTAAACAATCCAAATTAAAATCATTAATACTTCAATATAAAAACCGCAGACTTTATGATTATCCATAAATAGAAAAAAAGCTTGTTTAAATGAATTCACAATTAAACAATTATCAAAGTTGGCCACACGCGACTGTGAAATACCCTGTACCTTTACTTTTTCTGTGTGCCTTTTACTTTTTCTTGTGCAAAAATTATAAATAAGTTAAGAGATTGAGAGAAGATTGGCCTTGGCCCTACAATTTGAGCAATTTGTGAGAAATATGTTTTTTTGGACAATTTCGGAAGAGGCATTTTTTACATCTTTGTCGCACGGACTTGGCTACATCGACTCCTCAGCCAATGAGGAATATATGTATTGCATAATAGATAAGATATCAAAGATGCTTTCTTCTCCGTGCCAAAACTTATTATACCCTTGGCCAATTTTGTGTAGGGTATACGAAAAAAATCACTTAATGAGCTTAGGGAAAAACATAAAACAATGCAGGTAGATAAACAATGCAAGGGTTGATTGAAAAGTACCCACTTTGTGATTCCATTCACTTGAGTTATTCAAGTTGATTTGTTTTGGTATAAATTCTAAATATTTAGATATTTGACCCAAATTTGTATTACAATCAGGGTTTGGTTCTGAACCGAACCGGTTTTGAACCGAACCGAACCGCTTATTCCAGCCGGTGAACCGAACCGCAAACCGAACCGGCTTCCTTTCAGAAACGCTGAACCGAACCGAAAACCGCATAGAAAAACGGTTCGGTTCTCTGATGAGTTTTAAGATGTGAATCGTTTTCAATTAGCCAATGATACTTAATAATTTGGGACCTTCTACAAGGAAGATGCAGGATTGATATAACCTTTATGGATGACTTGACGCATTGCCCGCCGATCTCTTAATATATCTGTCATGAATCTGCTTTCTTTTCTTGAATTTTCGTCCTCCACTGGACAATATTATCAATTTTTATTTATAGTGCTTCTTCATCTAAATTTAATCTTAGTGAGGAGAATTTTTTCTCATATGTTTAAAAGGGTGTGTAAGATGCATGGTACGAATTCTTTCGAAAGGCATTCTTCTAGGAACTTATAAACGAGTCCTGCAAATCCGACATTAAAAATTTTAAACATTCTTCTTAGGATTTTAAAGATATTCAAATAGTCAAAGTAATTGTTAGCCGTCTTAAGGTTGAGGATTGATTTTAATTCTATAATCAATCTGAAATCAACAACAATGATATGATCATATGGACACAAAGCAGATTATCGATACTCAGACAGACACGGTTTCGTCCGGAACCAACCTGGACTCGTCAGTGAGATTTTTATCGCATTCCACGCCAACAGCCATTAGCAATTATCTATTTAAAGGCACTCTGAGCCAAAAAAAGACTTGGGAATCATAAGTATTTTTCATATTTACGTTCTATTAGCTAGCTACAGCTTTCTCCGAAGTTATTGGAATGGTGCTGGGGTCCAAATGTCGTATGTGTATTTGTTGTTTTTAATGGCAATTGTTAAACTTCTGTGGACATCGCAACAGACAAGATAACTGGTCAAGCATTTCTCATGAACATATTTAAAAGGGGTTTTCTTTGCTCTTTATAAATACCAAGGTATTTTTTGTTTGTTTTTATAGAGAAACCGTTCAGTTTTTTAGAACAATCATTTCACCGTGACTGGTGCTTTTGCATGTATATGGGGTTAACGACAAAGTTTTGATTTTAGTCAAAGTGATTGTTATCCGTCTCAAGGTCGAGGATTAGTTATAATTCAATAATCAATCAGAATTCAAATGGTTTATAAGAATTCAAAGTCACCTTAAGTCAGAAATCATAATATTTCATAATGTGCCTCTATGAACCACTAAACCGAACCGAAACCGCGGTTCAGTTAACTCCAAAAACCATGTAATGAACCGAATCGGCGGTTCAGAAACTGCGTGAACCACTGAACTGAACCAGTACTTATTTTCGAGTGGTTTGCATCCCTGATTACAATCAAACTTCTCTATTACGATCTTCTGTACAACGAAGCTTTCTTTATAGCCAGTTAATTTCCAGAACACTGCAATTACGTTTAATATTCAAACAATTCTATATTACGATTTTTTATATAACGAAGTTTAGATTTGTACCTTTGAGTTTCGCTAAATAGAAGTTCCACTGTATTTGCATATTTTTGGGGCCCCTAAACGACTTACCAAGATTTGCATTATTTTATATATTGGGACTATAGTACGTTGGTAGAAAATCGAAAATTAAAATATTTATTTCTTTCCGGTTTTACATTTCCTTCCTTCCAAATGCAAAGACTATAGTCTGGTATGAATTAATGATAAAGGGCCGGTTTCTAATTTTCTAAATAGCTGCCGTGAGTTATATAAACTTAGAATTTACTCTGTCGTTTGTTAGTTAATGTAACTGATTGTGCTATATAGAAGATGTGAAATCGGCCTTTAGTCTTCGTTCTCTGCTTTATTAGTCATCGCGCGTACCACCTGAGCTTCTGTGCCTGTCCGCTGTCAAATGATAAGTGCTTATCTTAGCTTACTTGATTTTTACCTTGCTACTCTTCACAACCTTTTGAACAAAACAAATTATGAAGCAAATATGTTAACTTGTAGCTTCTAAAATGACACTTCACTGTTTTCCCCTCGCTTTTTTGTGGCACACAGGGCCATACCGGTATAAAACCAAAGTTCCGGTTTTTTCCAAAACGTGCATAGAGCTTAAACCAAACCAATGCGTTGCAACGGTGAGAAAATTGCTGAGCCTGAACCTGTTCCGAATCACATTTTGCTGATGGGCTTAAGAAATTTTCTTAGACCTACACTTAACAGTTCTAAAGCAGTAAGCTTTTGTGTAACCAGGCTGTTGACAGCGACAGCAGCGCACAATACCAGATAAAGGTTCCGGGGGCTCCATAGTAATTGGGTGGCCGGGTGGCTCGGCGGTTAGTGTGCGCGACCACTGTGCAAGAGGTCGTGGGTTTGATCCCGAATCGGAACTTCTAATGAAAATTTTTTTCTTTGAATAAACTTTACACCCGTTCACCCCTCTCTGCTGTTGGCGCCAGCTTTGTAGTTATTAGCCATGAAAAGCTTATCAAACTGCCGTTCAGATTCAGCGTTAACCTGTAGGTCCCTTTCAATTGTGCGAAAATTAGAAGAGCACAAGCCAAGAGATTGAGAGAAGCTCGGCTTTGGCCGTTTGGGCCTGTGTCAAGCCATTTCTTATATAGTAATTGCTTGATAGCAAAGGTTCCTAGCCTCATAAACATCTGCATTGGTTGTGCCTGGTTCAAGTTCAATATAAAATATATTGGGATTAGGCATAAGCTCTGCCCTAATGTCAGCTATATCAGTAGAGAAGTGAAAGCCTTTTGCAACAATTCTTAAAGAACGATCTTTCTTCAGTTGATATGAGCTAACATCTTCTGAACAATCCTGTAAGTCTCCTCATACTTCACGTTTAGTCTTGCCGAAGACGTAGTCTATAATCGGAAATCACTTGTATCCGACTTAATTAGTTCAATCAATTTCCGAAAACTGCTGACACCCTTAATAAGAAAAGGCGGTGGACGCGGCTCAGATCTCTTCACATTTGACATCGGAGATGTTCTGTTCACCCTAGGGGGACCAGTAAGGCAAGGAGTTGAATCAGTGGCAAGACCAGAAGTAGATGAATTTAACAAAGTTGGACACATCGTGTCAACTGCCGTTGCAGTGGGCAAATCAATATCCATACACAGAGGGAAAAAACCGTGAACATTGGACTCAAAATGAGCACATTCGGTCACAAAAACTAATCATGACCGGATTTTCTCACTTTAAGAACAATTTCTCACTTCAAGACCTTTTTTTTGAGAACGCAAAATCTTGAAGTGAGTTGATATGTTTCGTTTTTGAGAACATTTTAAAACTAAAAAAAAAAATAAGGTCCACTGTCAACACGTTGTAAAATCTACATATCTTCATTCATTTGTTTATTCATTCAACACGATCACTCATTGATCTTCCCCTGGGATAACGGAATTTATTGTGTGCTAACGAAGCTTAACGAGACTCCCACCACAACAATGCCAAAGTCGAGAATGGCGAGAGCGAAAAGCTTAAACTTAAAAATGAAAAGTGTCTATGCCTAAAAAAAATTGTTCATTCCGTTTACCTTTTGACTCATTAGGTAAACACATTTTGTACAAATATGTGCGGACGTCCAAGAAAGTGAAATGCCTAACGGATTTATTTGAATTGAATTCGTCAGCGATTAATGTCGTCGTTGTCGTCGTCGCTGAGTTTGCTTTTATTTTTTTTTTGTTTATTTTACTTTGTGCCATTTTTGGACTAAATGGGTAAATCATCTTTTGGACAGAATCTGTCAAGTTATGTGAAATTTGTTTGTTTTTGTTTGAGGCAGCTAAAATTGTATCTCCAGATAATTTTGTGGGGCGGTCAAGAGTTAAAATCACAAAGAGATAAGTAAACTACTGTTTAAATCCAACAAAAAAAGAAGTTGTAAATTCCACAAATGTCAAGCGAAACTAGTTTTTGAATCTGAGGGACAAGTGGGTGTTGGTTCAACCTGCCTCCCTACAATTATAAAACCAGCGTGACTTAACCAAAGAGTCTACCACTAACGTTTGTACTAGCAAGGCCCCACTCTAACCGGTTCTTTAGAAATTTTACATTCTTGAAGATGATAGGTTCGCTTTGTTTGTAAATGAAATTATCGCGCTAAAGTGAAAATTGCCTTTATACTAGCAGAACCCGCTTCAGAAGAACATTCGATTTTCAATTCAAGCTTTTATTTTATGCAAATATTTGCACTCAAAACTTGTTAGAGATAACAAAATAAAACTCGCCCTACAGTTTCATAACTTTTGATTAATTAATCAATAATAATTTGACACCAATAAGTTAACAGGAGCCGACTTGGCAAGGGAAAAAACAAAAATAAGAAAGAAATAAGCAATTTTTTTGACACACCTCAAGGTTTTCTGCGTAAAAAAACACAAAAACACAACTCCGGCAATCGAGTTGATGAGACATGAGAAACAGTTGCCCGAACATTCATATATTGTGGGGAAATCCCGGCCATTTAAGTTGATCTTGAAGTACCTTGAAGTGCTTGCAAAGTGCCAAGGTGAAGTTTGTATTAATGAGATGAAAAGAGGAATCATCCAATAATTACATACATTTCTCACAATACAGAGAATCGCAAAATCTAAATATGTTAAAATACGCTTAATAAATACGAGGGTTGTTCAACAAATCTTTACAAAACAACAGATTTATTTGGGAGGATTCTTGTTTAATTCTCAACCGAGTCGCTTTATCTAGCTCAACGTTTTTCCATCTTTTTAAGCCCTCCAAAAGTAAGATATTTATAATCCCTCGAAAATGCATTTTTTAGACGCACTGTTTAATGAAAATCTTTTCTAGTTTTGAAACAGGGGGTAGATATGTAAAACAGGGAGAGTGCGCCAACTAGGGTTGCCGGATATTTATAAAATGTCGATATCGATATTCTTTTGGCTGTAAAAAGTATCGATATTTTCGTTAATATAAAAACAAACAGACAGTTCTTTTGAATAGGCAAGTCTATTAAGAAAATTAAGATGTCGTTTGACACATATTCAAATGTACGTTCTCACTTAATTCAAAATCTAAAGATCAAAGACGCCACAAATGCCACAAAGAAGGCATATTTTTACCTACTTTGGGCTTGTGGAGAAACATTTTCGCATGCTTTGGCTCACTTTGGTATTTATCGTAAAGTGCAATTTCTTAGCTTCAAAATTAACCAACCCAAATATTTCTGTGATTTTCTTAAGCGAAGATATACCATTTTAAGAACATGTGTTAAAAATGATCATATTTTGTACCTCCTATAGAAATGCAATGGATGTGGCTGAAAGTTTTCATAAGTATTCAATACAAATCTCTAGCCTACTATAACGATTTTGCATAGCATATTTTTGGGCAGTACACAATTTAGTGGTTTGTTTTAAAGCTAAGAAGTAATACTTTACTTTAATATCAAAGGGAGCTTAAACAATAGTATAGTTTCCCCATGAAACTTGTATAAAAAGGGTCAAATTAGGCAATTTAAGCAGGTTTACGCTCAAACTACTATAAATCTAGAAGTTGTGGATCATTTATGAATTCATTATAGATATCATTCATAAGACCTCTGGCACGGCGCACGGTGCCTGAACTATAAAATGTAAAGCTAGACTTCTATTTTACAATTTGACTTATGCTAACTTCCGATTTCGGATATGATTTTGAAATGATAATGCTCCGATTCAGCATATTAAACTATTTTTAACCGGCCAATAAATTTTGATAGTTTTATGAGTTTTAAAAAACTAACTTGGTCGATTCTTTAGACCGAACCTTTTTCTAAGCAGAAGGAACCCGGTTAAGGTTGAGGCTCAGAAGGCTCTGGGTTCGTATCGAAGGACCCAAAAACCTGAACAGAACCGGCGCTCAGGGGTTCGGATAAGGACCGGCTTGTACCCTTGTCAAATATAAAATTAGGGCCGATTTCTTCATAGAGCGATCTTTCACTTAAACTAACAAGCAACAGAGTAAAGGCTCTTTTCCAGAACGCCCGAAAATAATCTTTTATGTCGAACTTCCCATGAATAGAAACACTTTTGAGCTACTTTGAAATCTGAATGCTTATGAAAAGTAGTCTTATTTGAATGAAGTAATTTGCCGAAATAAATTTTTAAGTCATCTGGAATCAAGCTTTTAATAGCAAAGCAACTATTTAGAACATGAGAAATAGGTCCTTTTAAAATAAACCAAGAAAGAAAGTCGGTCAAGCCCGACTATAACATACTCTGTACCTGTGAAGTGCTGCCCATCACCGTTGCGACCGGTGCTGCCCATAATTTTTTGTTTTCCTTATAAATTTTCCTTACAAATTGCTTGGTCGGGTAGGGGCGTGATCAAAATTGAAAATAAACTTGATCTGCCTGCAAGTATAAGAAGTTTTTGTATAAGAAGTTTTTGTCCCATACACATCGAAGATCTGTTTGCTCATACGGACAGACGGACATACCTTTGCACATACTTAATATACTCTGTGTTCCTCTGGTGCAGAGTATATAAAATTACTTTTCTAGATTTTGGTTCCGATTCGCAATTAGGAGCATATCGTTCCGACTTCTTAGAGCAAGCTGGGATTATAAATAATGCAGAGCCCAATTGGAATTCCTGTCCATGAATCGGAATATTAAAATCAACTTGTTATAAAAATCTCGTTAAGAACATATCGCTTAAACTGTATTTTCACTTTTCTGATATCTCATAAAAGTAAACTGAATGAGAAGTAGGCTATTCTCTAATTTCGATTTCTCAAATAAATTTTTGGACAGCCAACTCATAGTAAACTGAGATGTTTTTCCCCCATCTAGACAAGTGAAAATACAGCTTTACAGCGTTACTTTTTGTGTACTGATTGTGTTGAAATTTTCATATTGCCATCTCTTATAGTCTCCGAGTTATATGAGAATGTCAATAAATCATTTTACATGTTCATTTTCATGTTCCAGAAAAAGTGTCATATCTTAGTTATGCTGCAGACGATATTATGCGAAGATCCTTCGGTTTTTTTTGTTAAAAGATTATCATTTCGAATGACATTAAGGAGCATTTCAAATAAAAATACTTTACTAGATTGACTCAAAACTAAAACAACTATTTTCGATAAAAAAATCCGCTGAAGCTTTCATATCGATTTTTAAAAAATGTATTATTTTGAGTTATGACAGTGTTGAAGTAAGTGACCGATATGTACTTTCCAATACTCCAGAGGGCAAGCTAACTTGGGAGAGTGGGGCTTTTCAAGAAATTGCTTTACTTTTACAAAGGCATCGTCATTGGGAGTTTAACTTTTTTGTCAGCTTGTCATCCATAAATGACATTAAGAACCTAAGAAAATGTTTGTAGTGAGAATTTCTTTAGATAATCGGGTGTGATCTTTTTAAATGATTAAGTAACTTTGTGGTATTTCCACAGGTCCTATAAATATTTCCACATCTTTTACAATTTATTTGACCACCCTTTAATCACCAATATAAGTTATCCTAAAACAGAATAGTAAACTAGTTTTACCAATTTAAGGAAATTAGACCGCGCGGCCTTATTTCATTTTTCAAAACGATCACAAAATGAAACTAAGTAGGCCACGCGGTCTAAATTCATTATAGAAAAAGGGCGTATTCAGCAGATAAATCCGATTTCCGATTACTGATTTATGATTACCGATTTTACCTGCTGAATACAGTGATTGCCGATTGCGATTGATAAGTTTGACAATCATGATTGCTGAGATCAAATCATTCAAAAGCTATGATTGGTGAGACCATTGATCGATCGTACGGCCAACTGTTTACCCCACAACTGAAAATGAACTGACAAACTTACAGCGTTAGGAGCCCTCAAAAATGTTTCCTAAATTTTTCATATTTGTAATGTATTTTGAAACTAATGAATCAGTGTTATTCATCAGAGAATCATAAGCAATCGCAAATCGTAAATCAGTAATCGAAAATCGGATTTACCTGCTGAATGCGCCCAATGAATTTAGGCCGCGATCTCAAAACCAGGAGGAGTTCACTTCGGGAGTTCAAACACTAAAAAATACTTGTGTTCAGGCTGAGAAGGTCGCTGAACCTAGGTTTAGTTTCGAAACGGGGTTCAGGAATAATTTTGTTGTCCCCTAATTCGAAAATCAAATATAAAAAAAAAAAAATCTTCAGCATTTCGTTCATTTCGTTCTTTAGTATGATAAACTTTCATCAATACTTGCTCTTTTGCTGTATATAATCAAATCTAAGAGTAGAAAAAGCACAATCGTCTGAAACTGGTTTGGCAGGAGCAGGACATTTTTAAGCTCTTTAGAATGATATTTTTCGGAAACTATAGCATATTAGAATTTTGTATAATTCATTATATTCCTTCAGGAGAAGGAATGAAGTAGTTGACTGATTTAATATTTGTCAGTTTTGAATTGTGATCACATGTTTTAAGAACTTTTTAAATACATACGAACTTTTAAAAGTATATACTTATATTGTAAAATGGCAAAATACAAGTTGGTTGGGACCTCCTAAAAATGCCGGAGTCTGCAACTCAAAAGCGGTTCAGTGTAGATTCAGAGGCTTTAAAGTTTGCTGTTATTTAATGATAAGTGGTGAAAGTGCAGGTATCCTTGGCTTTTTTATTACTACGAAACACTGATTACCACACTTAAGTAGTAAAATGGTTGGTTATGAAACATAAAAAAAACTCGAATAATTCTTATTTCTGTTGAAATCTCTAATCATATAATCAACAACGCCTACATTTCACCCAAAATCCGAAAGTGCATAACAAAAGTCATAAAAATGAAATGTACAATAACTACTTATAATATAATACAATGGAAAACAGCAACTGCAACAACAACGACGACAACTGAAAAACTGTTTAAAACGTGTTGGAATTTAAGTTGAAGCTTTTTAGCCGCCTCGAGTATTTGCATGGCTTACATTTGTGTTGGTGTATGAATTCGTTTAATTTTTTTTTACAGTTTTTACTCAGCGCGTGTTCAACGATCAGCCAACGCTTCGCTCTTACAATCCGAGCCTCTATTTTGTTGTTTTTTTTTTTCGTTTCAGGAGAAGTTTACAAAAACCCCCAACACACAGCCCCCAAGTGGGTGTTGATAGAGAAATAGAGACCGATTTGTCAATGCGGCGACGACGACGCGTCGATGCCGCTGTCAATGACGCGACGTCTCGAATGAAATTCGCGTACAAAAATCGAACAAGTTTTGGCCTTGTCAATAAGTAAAAACTAAATTAAACAAAAAGAAGCAAATTAATCAAAACTACAGAAAATGACCGTTTCCTATGCGGGTGAGGTGCCAAATGGTAGCAGTTTCGGCTGCTTCTGGAAAATCCTATGGAAGTGAGTACAAACTAGTTTTAAATGGGTCAGTTTAAAGTTGAAAAGTAGTTCAGGGGAATTTTACTGAGTCATTGGAGTAATTAACATCACATCACACATCTCGGATGAACTCAGTGCAAGTCTGTTTTTAAATATGTAATTAACTAATTTTTTTATAGCTTAGCTAGTTAAGCAAGCCAGAACCCTCTTAAACTATGTATACATAACTAAACTACTGAGCTGGGAAATTGGTTTCACATTCCTGCTGATAAGAGCAAGCTTTTAATGAATTTTGTAAATTATATCTTATGCAATTGGCTACGAGGTGTTTATGAATATATTTTAGGAGTAAGCCTCTGAAGTTATATTTCTATTTTCAGAAAGATAGATAAAGCCTTGCTCTTTGAAATTTGTTGAAAAGAAAATGTATCAATGACCAGAAAGTATAAAAAAAAAAAACATAAAAATAAGGTTGGGCAGTTCACAAAAAACATGCCTATATTTTGATTTAAAATTTTTAACTACTCACAGCCTAGGGCGACGTTCTTACAGTCTATACCACGGAGCTGTTTGCTAGCAGAGAGCTTAACAAATGACAGTGACTCTTTACGGGGTCTTGAGGCACCGTCAGGCGTAAGGTTCGCGATGCTACGTTACGATGCTACGTACTTAGTGTTTAATCCACGAGGTCTTGAGTTCGAATCTCAGACGAGGTGAAGTTCAAAATTAAAATTTTTGAACATTTTTCAGAAAGAAAAATTATGTAGCTTTCTCGGTTCAAGAAAAACAAGAGAGAAAGTCGGTCAAGCCCGACTATAATATACGCTGTACCTCTGAAATGCTGCCTCATAACCGTCTCGTCCGGTGCTGCCCATAATTGTTTGATTATACTTATAACCCGACTATCGTTCAACCGATCATTAACATTCCTTTGGCTGATCGATAAATAATCCTGATACTAAATATGTCCAGAAGGAACGAACCTTCTAAACAACTGTGGGAGATATGACCTTTTTCCAAATTGCGGAGGCGGGAGGGGCGTAGCAACAATAAAAAATAAACATGATCTGCCAAAAAGTATAAGAAGTTTTTGTCCCTTACATGTCAAACCTCTATATCTTATCATCTCTGAGATCTGTGCATTCATATGGACAGACGGACAGACACGCGGACATGGCTAAATCGACTCGGCGGTTGATGCTGATCATGAATATATATATTTATGAGCTACTTTATGGGGTCGAAGATGCTTCCTTCTGGCTGTTAAATACTTTTGCACAAACTTATTATACTCTGTTACGCATGCGCTGTTTGCTTGCATAATGTTGAAATGATCACTTTAATGTTAATGCTCTGTTAACTTACATAAGGGAAGGCTATACAACATTAATTCCCCTGATTAACGGGTTTATCGAAGTCGGGCCGGACCGACTTTTTTTTATTGTAAAGTAGTAACCTGGGCTGGATTAGCACTCAGTCTGTCCAGGCCATTTGTAAAGTGGTGAGATCCCTGAGAGCTGAGCATGTGGTTCAAAATAGGTGGGAGGATTGACCACAATATGTTATTATCTGCACAAAGTTTAATTAAGGGGGAAGTTCGCTTAGAAATGGCCAAAATAGAGCAACTCCCCCCCCCTCTCTTTTTTTTTTTTTTCCTCTCTTTTTTTAGGGTAGCATCCTGTCGCCCATCTATCCTGTTCACGCGAAGACAACTAGAATAACTTGGAAAACGCTGAGTTTAGGGTATCTACCCTGTTCACACGAAAATACTTAGATACCTTTGGAAAGGCTGAGTTAAGGGTATCTACCCGATTCACCCGAAAAATTTCTAAGAAACCTTGAGAAAAGCTGAGTGAGGGTATCCACCCTGCAAACCGGGTTTGAACCGAACCGGTTCGAAACCGGAATTCCGACTTTTACTTTGTTTTGAACCGAACCTCTTTAAAAATAAAAGTTGTATCTGAACCCGTTTTGAACCTAACTCTTCGGTTCGGTTCAACAAAAATTATAGACGAAAAAATTTGATGTACGATCTAGCGACTTCTGCTCCTATCCAAAAGGTTTTGGGCGACTGACTCTTACAATCGCCAGGAAAGTTCAATAAAACATCTAGAAAAACGTTTAGAAAAATTCAGTAAATTTCCACCCATAATAGCCTCTGTTTTTAAAGATCCCTGGCTCTGAAGCTTATTAAATGATTCACACAAGAGCATAACATTACATTGGTAGTATTTATACTCCTTACCAGAAGTACACAGAGTATATAAAGTTTGTGCAAAAGTGTCCGTCTGTCCGTATGAACAAACAGATCTCAGAGATGGTAAGAGATAGAGGTTTGACATGTTTGGAACATATGTTTCTTTTACTTGCAGGCAGGCCAAGTTTATTTTCAACTTTGGCCACCCCCTCCCGCCGCCGCAAGAAGTCCAGAAGGTTCGAACCTTCTGGACATATTTAGTATTCGGGATTTTTTATCGGATGATCAGATGAACGATATTCGAGTATTTTGTTTTCATATGGACTCGACCTCAACTAAATCCATTTAGCTTCTCTGAGTACATATCGATGAGTATCGATATTTGTAGAACATATGGGATTAAATTGATTACTAAATAAATTTATTATTTTTACTTTGTTATCAATATTGTGTAATATATGGGATGAACCAAGGTTCGACCTTCGTCCAAAAACATCGAACCTCTCATTTCCGAACCTTAACCATTGGTAAATTTTGGTTCGAACCCGCAATCCGGAATTCCGAGAAAAACTGTTTGGCTTTGCAGGCCTGGCTGCTACACTTCTTAAGGCTCGCTTCCCTGACAAGCTTACCCCTTAAAGTGCTCCAAATTCCTTCGCGAATTTTTTTCTTGGGGTGCTCGGGATCTGTCGGTGGGTTGGCTGTGCTACGGCTGGCCGTTCGTCCTCAGAATTCCTCGTGCTCCACTTGTACTTGGCTCTGTTCTCTGCGTGGCCACGCTGGGTCTCTGTAGTTTTTTCTTCTCAAGACTCGACGACCTCACGTCCGGCCGTTTGGCCACCCAAAACTCGACTCCCCGAGACTTCTTAACGCGTACTTGGAAAAAACCCGCGATCGTAGGCGTCACTCCCTGTCTCTTTCGCTCTCCCTCCTTCCGCGTTTCCGGGGAGTGTGCCCGTGTGCTGGGTCGTGCGTGTGGCGCGTATCAGGGCTGGCGAAGTAAAACTAAAATTCATTTGTTTTGACCTGGTGGAATCATCGGCCCTTTTTCTTAAAAAATTTTAATACCCGTCGATTGTCAGCGCTACCGCACCATTTAAGCGGACTTTTTGATGCCTCAAATTGAAGTCCGTAATGTCGGAGAGATTTGGTTTCAGCCAGCCGGTGCTACAGCACACACCGCGCGCAAGACAATGGCTTTATTGAGAAATCATTTTGGTAAGCACCAAAAATTCGTGTTTCGGACCTGTCCACTAGCCACCTATATCGTGTGATATTACTCCTCTGGAATTTTTATACTCTGTACCTGAGGTACACAGAGTATATAAAGTTTGTGCAAAAGCATGTAACAGGCAGAAGGAAGCATCTCCGACCCTATAAAGTATATATATTCTTGATCAGCATCAACAGGCGAGTTGATCTAGCCTTGTCCGTTTGTCCTTCCGTCTGTCTGTCCTTATGTCCATATGAACAAACAGATCTCAGAGATGGTAAGAGATAGAGTTTCGAAGTGAATGGCACAAAAACTTCTTCATCAAGTTTATTTTCAATTTTTGCCACGCCCCCTCCCGCCCCCGCAAATTGAAAAAAACGTCATATTTCCCACAGTTTCCCTCTGGACATATTTAGTAATCAAGATTATTTATCGATCCGTCAAAGGAATGATAAAGATCGGATAAACGGTTGTCGAGTTATAAGGAAAACAAACAATTATGGGCAGCACCGGTCGCAGCGGTGATGGGCAGCACTTCACAGGTAGAGAGTTTGTTATAGTCAGGCTTGACCGACTTTCTTTCTTGTTTCTTTAAGGTTTTGTGAAATCAGAAGTCTTCGTTGATAAGCCAGCAATTCAAGACTTGGGAGCTTTCGTAATTTGCGAAAATTGTACCTTCCAAATGGACTACCTTCAGCGTAGTCGCGACCACCATTTGAATGAAAATATTTTTAAAAAGTACATGTCACAGATGGTTGTTTTGGGTAATAACCAGAGCTCCCAAAATATGCTCAACCAAAATTTCACAAGCTGTCTGCTCACTGAAATAACAGGGAAAAATTAGACAGACTCGCTCACTCTCTGAACAGAACACTTAAAATTTGTGTCTCTCGTGTTTTCTGTTTTACACACGAAGCGCTCTTGCATCAACAGTTTGAATGGGATTTTTTTTGCTCGGCGCTCCTCAACTGAGCCTCGGCAACTGAGCAAAACGATTTGCGTTAAAGCACAAAGTGTCTTTTTTGTTGTTGTTTCGTTGGTGCTTTGTTGTTGCTTTATTTCATCAGAGGCAAAGCGTGAAAGAGTGAGAGAGAGAGAGAGAAATGGTCACTTGCTGGGACGTTAATCTATGCGTAAGAATATACATATCATAACACAACTAAAGCGCCCGCGCAACACACATACATGCACAAAAGACACTCCCGCCGATTTCAAGTGTCTCGAGTGAGCGCGTACATAAAGAGAGCGACAAGAAGCTCTCACTGATTGACCAAAGAGCACGCTGAGTAAAAACAAATTTAAAGTGTCTTTTTGATCCCGTTTTGGGACTTTCTGCAAAAAGGGACCACTTCTTGCGAGCTCTGGTAATAACAAAAAACCACTCGAAATGGATAACCCTTTATAAGTCTTTTTTATAGAAACTATTTTGTATTTTCTATGAATTTGATTGACAGTTTACATTAAGTTCCTAAAAACCAAAGCCAGCATCATTTCCTTTTATCTAATTTACCATTAATTACTACAGACTTGATACTCTGTATGACTAAAACATACAAATTGTTATTATTAAAAAAAAAACAAGTTCTTAATTAATTATGACTAAGTCTAGCACGAGTTAATCTCTGCCATAAGGCAAAGGTTAATGCCATACCAACCTAAATTCTAGTCACCTTGATAAAAAAAATACCTAAAAATCAGCACAACAGCACCCCACCAGCATTTGAATTCCAGTTCTGAATGAGCTTCTTTATACAGATTATCATAATATTTTATAACATATCGAATCACACTTAAAGAGGGCTTTAGAATTCATTGGAACTGACATGCAAGACACATAATAGTTTGCTGGAAAAAAGTTGCAGAACTAGCGATCCATTAAGCACGAAATATTTTGAAACAACAAAACAAATAATAATATGAAATGGGAAGAGGAAATGGGCGAGCAAAAACTGGTTAGTTTCAGTTCAAAGTCAGCAGAGAGGGGGGTTTAAATTCTTTGGTTGCCATAAATAATCAATACATACTCTAAATTCCCTTTGCAGATGGCGAGGCAGTGTTTACAAATTAATTTGGCGTGAATTAATTGCCTATTTGTGTTTATATTATACCATAAATGTGATCTATAGATTTGCTCTGACTGCCAATCAGCAGGCGTAAGTATGGCAAATTAAAGTTTGTCTACAAAGTAATTAACCTGCTTTTATTTCAACAGCATCTTCAATAAGATACGTCAGTACTTTGGTCAGCAGAGTGAAAGTATACCCATGTCCTTTGTCTTGGGTTTCTATGTGAATTTGGTGGTGAAACGTTGGTGGGAACAATATCGCCTGCTGCCCTGGCCTGATACGCTGGCTCTATTTATAAGTGCGGCCATACCAAATGGAGGTCTGAGTGTGAGTTGTATTTTTGATAGTTTTTTTACGTTTCTAACTTTTTGTCTTTAGAACGAGACAGGTCGGCTGATGCGACGGAATATAATGCGTTACATGGTTTTAGCCTATGTGATCACCCTACAGCGCATTTCTCTGCGTGTAAAGCGTCGTTTTCCCACCACTCAGCATCTGGTGGATGCGGGTCTTATGCACGAATCCGAAATGAAAATCTTTGAGGCTATGAATGCCAAAAGTCCCATGTCCAAATATTGGATGCCACTCGTCTGGGCCACAAATATAATAAATCGTGCGAGAAAAGATGGCTTAATTACTTCGGATCATATTGTGCAAACTATACTAGTGGAATTATCGGATATACGTAGACGATTGGGTGGTCTAATTGGCTACGATACGGTCTGTGTGCCATTGGTCTATACGCAGGTGAGCTTTCATGTGGAAACTAAAATTAACTACGGAAACAAATTTCTAACTCTTTCTGTCTCTTTCATACAGGTGGTCACCCTGGTGCTGTACACCTACTTTATAGCCGCTCTTTTAGGTCGACAAATGCTGCCAAATGTCTTGGATCGTAATGGACGCGAGGATCCCGATCTGTATTTCCCACTCTTTACTGTTCTACAGGTAGGTCTAGGAATTGAGACATTTATTTAAACTTTACGCTGATATAAATTTTAATGGTCACGTTCCGCTTTATTTACCATAAATCATGGAAATTTTTTGCACGTCTCAACGTTTTCTGGGGTTATTATTATTGTTGTTCTTTTTTTTGCCTCATTAACTCATTTTCTGTTTAAATTGAAACGTAAATGAGCTACCGCTAAATGTAATGGCTATACCTTGTTAGCCGATATGCTGATATGATGCTCTCAATATACATCACTGATATGACCAGTTACATTGGGTTTGTTGTTGTTTCTCGCGTTTTGGTTTTTGCGGTTCTCTAAACGGAGACAGATTTCAAGTGTTTTTTTTTCGTTATGTAAACGAGTCCCAGTCACGTTCAAATTAATAAACTGACATTTTCTCTGATGCGAGATAAAAATCAGCGACAAGTGTTTAAAGGGCTGTCATTAATAACTGTTAATTTTTTACCCAAACGAAATTAAAAAAAATAAGTGTGAATGCTCGCAAACCCTTCACTGTAAGAGGAGACTCTACAATTATTTTAGTTTTTCTCTCAACTTTAATTAACTTTACTTTTATATCTATTTTATGATGCAATTTAATGATCTTATCTAATTCAATTAACTTTGCATTCCAGTTCGTTTTCTATGTGGGCTGGCTAAAGGTGGCCGAGGTGCTAATAAATCCCTTTGGTGAAGATGATGATGATATTGAATTAAATTGGCTAATTGATCGACATATTAAGGTGAGTTTAGAAACTTTTAGAAAATCTATTTAAGCCCAAAAACCGGTATTATTTCAAATTAATGGCAATCAAATTTGCTTACTTAGCATATATAAGACAAACACACGAGTAAAATACGGAATTTTTAATAATATCGAACACGTGTAGAGATTAAAATATTTACGAAGGAAACCTTGAGATGCCCCACACTTGACTTGAGAGTATTCTATGTTATTATGATTTGAACTAAATTATCATATTGTGGTATGATGACTGCGAATCAGGGAATCAGAATGGAACCGGAACCCTGTTCCGAAGAGAACTGATTAAAGCTCAGAGAGAGAAACGGAAAGCAACCAATATTTCTTGTGTACGTGCATACAAAAACTGATACTTTTGAAACCTAAATTACCTAAGCACCGGTGACATTTTTTGTAGGCATTCGTATTAAACTATTTCTTAGCTGGAAAACGAATGTTCCTAAATAATATTACGTTTTTTTATGCGCAGATCCTTCAAAATGAATTAATGAATTGGTAGCAAAGTCGTCGCATTCTTCCGAAGCATTTGAAGTTGTACGATCTTTTAGGAAAGCCTTCTCATTTTTCATTCTGTTCTGACCGATATAATTTGACCGGAATTCGTCCCTTCTAAAACACGGACACATTTAAGTAGCTGTTTTGATCACTGTATGGTCACTGTTTTAGTTACTGCGTTGGTAACTGTTTTAAACACTGTTTTAGTCACTGTTTTGGTCACAGGTTGGTGACTGTTTAAGTCACTGCTTTGCTAATTGTTTTATACCCCTGTTCCACTGGCATGTTCTAGAGGTCATTCTCTGGATAAGCTAAATGACCTCATTCTTTCTGTGTATTTCCCCATAAGAGATAAATGTCCATTCAAAATGATCTAGCCTTTTTCAAGTTTCGAGAATGATCTCTTGAATGTTCCAGTGGAACAAGGATATTAAACACTGTTTTAGTCACTGTTTTGGACCCTGTTTTGGTCACTGTTTGGGCACTGTTTTAGTCACAGCTTTGGTCACTGTTTTGGTCACTGCTTTAGTCACTATTTAAGTCACTGCTAGGTCACTGTTTTGGGCACCGTTTCCCCTCTCTTCCAGATTCACTCACACACAACCTACCTGCTGTTATGGCAAATTGCAAAGACCAAAGCTGCAGACCCTGCAAAGTCAAAAGAATAGTCGAATAAATCTGTCGCAAAGACAACATTTTTACGTGTAGATCCTCCAGTCAAATGTCCGTAAAAGAGCTTTGCTCTAAAAATTTACGATACTGGCTTTGCAAATCTTTTGTGTAGTGAAATACATAAGAGGCGACTGACTGATTGTTGGAAAATAACGCATTTTTAAGTGTAATTTTCAAAGACTCTCATTATAATCCCATGCTTACATCTACAAAGAAAAACAAGAAAGAAAGTCGGTCAGGCCCGACTATATGCCATTTTTTTGCAATTCTTTTTTCTTAGTTTAGTTAAGTCCATCCGATCGATGGCTTGCATGTCGGATAAGAGCGCGTAACATCTAGTGCCGACAATATTGCATCGGCTGCTCAACGCAAAATAAGGCCTTCTGCCTATTAACATAACTAGAGTCCACGTATGTGCTGTTAAGCGCCAGAATACTTTTATAAGTCCGTCGTGCAAAATGTTAAGTGCAAGGAAATTGTTACGCCTGCTTCTTGTTCACTCAATTTTTGTATGAAACTTCTCGTTACGTCGTAAGACCGTTTTGGGCCCTATGGCCCAGAAGAGTGAACAAACGGAGGGCGAACGAACTTGGGAAAAGAGTCAGGAAGGGACTACCTAAACTAACATGGAAAGATCATTTGTTGGAAGATATTAGACGCTTGAGGTGACCAGCTGGTGGCAGATCGCACAAGACAGGGGAGATTGGCGGGCACTAAATGCAGCACCCGAGACTGTCAAGCGGTTGTGTTTGAAATATCGGGCCAAATAAGAAGATTATAGTCTCATCTACAAAGAAAAGAAATAAGAGATTTCCGGACTATAATTATAATCAATCCAAAACGATGTCAGAAGCCGGTCAATACCGGATTTTCTGTAACAGATTTTTTTCTGAGTGCACATGGGATTGATTTTGGCTTGTTAATCGAGCACGACAGATAAAGTTAAGTAGACTAGATATTAACTTAAGCTCGACATTTGTTGTTCATTTGATCTTGGAATTGGCTAAGTGTAAGAATGCCCGATATTAAATTGAGCTCAATATTTGAGCTACACTCAATCTGAAAAAGATTGCTTCAAACTAGTCCACCGTTGACATAAGCACGATATTCAAACTTCATATAACGCCAAATTATGATTCCTACAATAGCACCAAGTGGCCAACCTAGCCAGCCCGAGTTTATTACTTGTGTGGAAACAACTTTACACAATGGAGGTTGGTCTCTGATTTTTAAAGACTCTCCCGGCTTTTTCTTTAATCGACATTGCTCATTGATTGCAAATGAACAGCTGCCTTCTCATGTCTGCACGGCTATAGCTTGTAGTTCCCTTCCAAGGCATCATAAACCGATACAATAAATCAAACGCAAAGTTGAAAGAAGTCTTGGCGTTTGTGGGTAAGTACCAGGGAATGGCTTCGGGTGATTGCAAAACTTTCATAAGTATTGACCACCCGATTAAACTTGCTGTGGCGTTAACCGATCTGTTGTGCTCAAACACACACATATTCGCTGTTGAGGTAAATCATACAAAGGCAATCGAACCTTGTTGGCGCTTTGAGTATATTCATGTTCGATTTCATACCAATCAATTCGGGTGTCTGTTCGTTCGGCTCAATAACGATTGGTTAGATTGAGGGAGAATTACCTCGTTTGAGTTTTTGGCATGGGCTGATACAGCGCTGCTGACACAGATGGAAGGGAGACAGAGAGAGTTTGCTCTGGCGTTTTTAGCTGGCACAGCCAAAAAGTGAGCACATAATAATGTGTCTGTATTGGTGAGCGAGAAAGCTGATTTACGTGCAACCATATTCAATCAGCCGACATTCGCTGAATCGCGTGTTTTGTTGTATGAATGAATTTGAACCATACATGTTGCAATATCGGCTCGTAATCAACCGATTGAAGCGTTCGCTCTGATGACGCTGAGTTCACTCAACGCCGAGCTTTATTGAGTGATAAAATGTGAATGGGAATATTTGTGTAAGATGAAATCAAGAAAGCTTTGATTTTTGCACCGTACCCTTAACCGTACCATTACGGTATGGGTGAGAGAGATTTTGCTGATCTTTGTTTTTATGTGCACTTTCGCTATTTCATTTGATTTCCGCATATACTTTAATCTTGATGCAGGATTATTTAATTTTATAGTGGGACTCTACTTGAAATGAAAGATTTTGGATTAATAAAAGCAATTTAGGATTGATTCAAGCCTTTCGTAAGACTGTTGGCTTCAATGCTGTCACTCCATCAAGTCATTTGCTATTCCTATTTCCGATTTATTTCAGACATCTGGAGAATAAAGACTTAAGAACTGCCAGAATGCAAAACTCCTTCGTGCAGCCGAAATTCTTCTTGCTGTCTTAGCTCCCAAAGAAAGCTTAGAACGTTTCGTTTTCGGGATAAAGCTTATTAATCTCAGTTAATAAGTCGGATGTATGCGAACCATGCCGAAACTAAGATACTGTTACCCAAAGGGAACTCAATATATATAAGAACCAAAACTGAAATTTTTATCGATATATAAGTTTCGGTACGCACTGGAACCGGAACCCAAATACGATGACGTTTGAGTCTTTGCTGTGTACAAACCCATCTGTGACTTCGTTGTGTTAGCTAATTGGGTTAGCGTGCCAACGGCCAAAAAAAGATCGCGATATTTAATATCATTTGGGTATTTTTAGTATCAAAATGGCCTTCATATTAAGATGAAGTGCTCGAATCCATATATTTAGGAGTAGATATTTGCTAATATTCTTGTGATAAGTAATATCTCTCATCATAGGAAGCTGGAACTTGATATTTGCTGTGTAAGAGAGCATTTCGTATGCATACAAGATATTGTACATACTTGGACCTAAATATATATATTTGTTTGTTTCCACATGTATGTGAACGTATGTTTTTGGGGTCTGCCTGTAGTTGCTTGCAATTATTGTATTTACAAAAGCCAACAGCAGCGGCAACAGCAGCAGCAGCAACAGCAACAACAACAGTGGCTAAATTAAATTGAAAACAGGTTTTTTGTTAAAAAAAAAAACATTGAAACCTCTTTTGTAGAGGTTTATTTATCATTGAATGTTGTGTATGTGAGTATATTTTGATGTTATGGTCAACTTTAAGTTTTTACGCTTTGCATTAAAAGATATTCCAGAATGCATTCAAATTATGTCTTAAATGAGGGAATTCAGGGGGATTTCTCACTTTAAGTGATAAACAACAGATGGGAAAAACAAACCAACCAAATGATTAATTATACATTATACTGTGGGTCGTACTTAGATGACAATTATAAACAATTTCACTTTTTCAACAAGCTCTGATGTAATCTCTAAGCTCTTCACAAAACTAATCAGAAATGGCAAACACGTTCCAAATAATTCAATTGCTCTCGTTTCTTCTTGGCCAGGCTGCCTACATGATTGTGGATGAGATGCATGAAGAGCATCCGGAGCTCTTACGCGATCAATATTGGGAGTGTGTGGTACCCAAAGATTTGCCATATACGGTAGCCTCCGAGCACTACAGACGTGACGAGCCCAAGGGTTCCGCGGAGAAATACAAAGTCAAGAGAGAAGATGCCATGTATGCCAACATAATGCCAAGTGGTGGAGGCAAACGTATGCTCAGCGACGATGTCTATGCGGATTATGTAAGTAAACATTAAGAATAGAGAGAAGAATGGTTGATACTATATTAAGTTAATTTTTAATTTTTCAGGAAAGTGTGGACACTCCCATGGTAGAGCGCCGCAAGAACAATTGGCTGGTTCGGCAACTTTCGCGCATGGGTTCAATGAGAAGTCAATCGACAGCTTACTCGTCGGGTGGAATGCCCTTCAATAGGAATCGCTTAAATTCCGTTTACTCTAGTCCCGAATCAGGCTTGCCATTGTCCATAATACAGCAACAACAAATGCAACAACAACAACCAGGCTCTCAGCAACACAACAGAGCAAACCAAGTCTCTATGAGAAATTTGTACACCGCAAATCGCTTAGGGCGCAGAGACAACTGATCAAACAGAGTAAGTAAAGCCAAAGTTTTGGAAGAGGAGAGTAAAGATGAAAAGTGGAGAAAGAATTTATGGAATAACTAAAAATAATGGCAAATTTATGGGGCGGCAGGACATAATTAGTCTTATTAAATTAGTAAATCGAAATCTATTTGCCTGGGGCACCTCTTCACCGGATTATTAAATTAATAAACGTACAAACTTTGAAGACATATTGCATTTTCATTCCCTGCAGAAAGTAATCAAGTCTGATGTTTGTAATGGATAGAAGGAAGCACATCTGACCCCTAAAAATATTAAAACTCATGAACATTACAAGCAAAGTTCATTTAAACATGTCCGTCAGTCTGTGCCTTAGTCTTATTCTATCTACACTTATAACATTCATCTTGTTTCTTGGCTAGCCAAATGTTCATAGAAGGAAAGCGACCTATTGGTCAGCTTGAAAGTCAATCAACTTGCAATTTCTAATGGGATAATATGTCCAGCGACAATATTGTTACTACCGAATACAATTCTGTCGGCTGCTCTGCCGTCAGCAGCAATTTATTGTGCGGCGAATTCAACAGCTGTCTGACTCGCTCTCACCCATTTCGGTTCCCATAAGAGCAAAATTGTTGTTAGAAATTGTCGGTAGAAATTGTACGTGTCATCCCAGCCTAACTCCAACCCGACAGTTTACTTTTTTTCAAGGACTCCCGAGAATGTATTTGATAAGAATATTACTGAAAATCAAACTCTATCATCTTTTATTGCTTACACTAGGCAACAGTTTCATAATTATAGAAGAGCATCCGCACCAAGATTCTAAATGATTCACGTCAATCACGTCTGGGTTTTTGGCAATTTGAGCTTAAAATGACTTTAAATTTGCTTACAAAAATCTTAGAATTGTTGGCATAGCTTATTTAAAAGTTAAGAAACTGTACTTTAAGATAATCAGGCATGTTTTCAATTCCACTTTCACTGAAACTTTTCGGAAACGGAATTGTCTTATGTTCTCGAAACACAAAAACGAAAACCTTTTCGTTTTTAAAAGTTATGCTTGTTGACCGGTGAAATGAAAAGTAATCATCAAATTACGCACTCGTACAGTTGCTAAATGTACATTAGTTTTGAATATTTCTTACTTCTGCTATAAAATTAGAGTTTGTTTATGTAATTTGAGTTGCATTTAAGTCTTTAACTGAATGAAAATTATTTTTTGTTAAATATCTTAAAAATCCGGCAGTGAATAGTAAAACGTAAAAAGTCAGTCTCTCTCATTTCCGAATGTTCTATTTTCGATCGTTTCGCTTGTTGCTCTCTGGCAGATTTCGTTTGGCCCGTGGTTTGCCAAACATAAAACGTAAGCAATTTCATTCAGAATTGAGAACAGCAAATCCAAACCGTAGCGGAACTATGTTCGGTTTACTTATCAAAAAGTATTGGAAATGAGAACATGCCTGAATATCACAGTAAGTCAAAACAAAAGGTAATGGTTTTCGAAAAAGGGGAAATCCATATTACAATGGCAGCTTCAACCGTTTCCCGGAAATGCAGGCACCCAAATTCAAACCGAAGGCCGAAGTTTTTAGCCTTCAAATTTCAAATCCAATCCATTTTCGCGCAGAATATACCCGGGCCTTGTATTTTGTTGTTGGCATACCAAGTCCGGCGGATAATTTCTAATTATGTGAAGTTTTGTCATTCTGAGTACGAGGCTTAAAGGCTTAAGCTAGATACGGAGAACGCCAAACTGTTTGGGCCCGCGAAAAGCCATTTATGGCGAAAGTGGATCCTATAAACAAAATAGTATGCTAAGATACCAAAAAATTCCAAAAACACCAATATATGGAAAACTTGGTATTTTTTAAAGGTTGGCTTACATTTTTCGCCAGTTGTTTCTTGCTTACAAACAATTTGATAAGGATTTCAAATCGCTAAACAAAATTTTTATATGAAATGCAAATCCGTAATGCCCAATGGCGAAGCCACGGAGCAGCTGTCCCCCTATATTACAGATTTTGTAACTGAAAACTCAAGTTTTCATTTTTGCTGCACTAATTGCCTTGGATGAGGAAGAAGCAGAGGATACCAGCAACTACAAAAACGGGGCTGCGTCGCTAGCAAATAATTGATAACAGTATTTGTTCATAGCTATATTGATGTATATTGTGTATATTGGATTTGGTTGGGTTCTCTAAATCTCCTAACAAAATACGAGAGGTTTGAAACCAACCGAAAGATATTTCAAGGACACCGAGAATTGCTTTTGGGTTGGAATTTGGTTGGAAGAGATTTCTGGGACACCTCCGATATTGACGGTTTCAAACTTGCCAGCCCTGTTTGTGTCTTTGCTAAGTTGGGTTTGTGTACTGGCTTTGGTTGGTTTCTCCAAATCTCCTTACAAAATACGAGAGGTTTGAAACCAACCGATAGAGATATCTGTGGCACCTAAAAATTGGAATTCGGTTGGAATGTGGTTGGAAGAGGTTTCTGTGTCACCCCCGATCAAGTTATTTTGAAAACTCAGTCTAATTTCAGAAAACTAAGTCATTTGTATCTTGTATATAACGGACACTTGCACTGGCTATCAGTTATCTTAGGGTGCAATCCTTTAATAACTTATCAATTTTATTTTACTTATGCCTAAAAGTATGCCACATTAATTTGAATTCATGCAACGAAATACGTTAAATAAGCTGCAAAATCGCCGTTGATTTATCTTCGTTATTAATTAAACAAGATTAAAATCATTTCTAATACCATTTTCACTTCCCTCTTAGATTCCAGGTTAAATGGCCTCAATGTCAATGTGGCCAAGACACGCCCACGCATACCCACGCCGGAGGTGGCCAAGGACGGCAACACCAATCCAGGTGAGTAGAGCACAATATTTAGAAACCTTTGCACAAGTACAACGAATCCGCACCTTGTATATAGCCACCAGTGCTGTCATAATGGCACCCCACCAGCTGAGCACACAAAGCACTTCCGGCATGTATCCCTCCTATACAGCAACAGCAGCTGGCAGCACAAATCTGCACCAGGACAGTGGCCAAGTGCTGGGCACATTGCTACTGTCGCCCATCAAAGAGATGGATAGTTCATCGTCCAATAACACTCTGATTCCAGGGCATCCCACAACAGCGGCTCTGGCACAGGCGGTGTTGAAAGAAGGATTCGCGCCGAACAGTAAGTGAAGCATCTGTGTATAGATATTCCATACTAACTATCCCTTATTAGCCACAGCAGTTCCAGCGGCCACCAATATAACAACACTTTCGTTTCCCACGGGCACCTTGAGCATACTGCCGATCACAGCCAATGCTCAGTTGCCCACAATTACCACAACAGCGGGTGGCTATGATCCCAACGATGTCATTACCACCATACCAGTGTCCCTGTCCATTCAGCGAACACCCTCAGCCCTGTCCATTGTGGAGTTGACGGGAGGCGGCGATGGACCAGAAGGCTATAGTAATAGCGGTTCGAGCAATGGCAATGGAGGCATCACCACCACGGCTTTGCTTTCGGTTAAGCCTCTCAACAACGGCAACTCCAATATCTCACGCAACAATAGCTTCAATATGAGCTTAAATTTTCAGGACCCAAATCAGCGTGCATCAGTACGTTCCGCAGGCCCGGTAGATACGGTGGACAGCTCCACTTCAACGAATCCATTGCCACGCAAGAGCAGTAAGGAGGCCAGTACCAACGCCGCCTCTTCAGCACCCTCAACACTGGCCAAGCATAAACCAGAGGCCAAGACGGGCGAAGTTTATGTATGATCTAATCCTGGAAGATAGCTTTAAGTTTAAGTACTTTTGGTCTCTTGGCCAACCGGAACCGCCAAGACGATATTATATTAAATTGATGCTTTTTTTTGATCAATTTTGCTCAACTAAGCACACTAGAGAATTCGCTAAAAATCTATCAAGGATTGTATATATTGTAGTTATGAAAGTTGTTTTCTTCTCTGGCACTCGCCATATTAGTCTAAGTCTTCATGCAAGAATCTCTCTCTCCCATGTGGGCAGTGCAGCGGAGTGTATATAAAGAACCAACACAATATGTGATATGCGATATTTATCAATTATAGATTTCTATGTTTGTAATTCATAAACTTAAGCACCATGAAACTGTTGCCTTTAAATAAACAATCAATCCTTTACTTCTAACTATTCCAATTGAGAAATTCGAGAGAATGCGCCCGACAAACCCATCAGCTCTCTCTTTGAATCTGTCTCAAGAGCAAAATCAATTAATATTTCAACTTTAACGGGGCCGTATATAGTTGAGAAAATTCAAATGAACCGAGTCAGTGGCGCTTGGGCGTTCGAACGGCTTACATCTGCTGCTAGTGAACTTGAGGGAGAAGACAGGATACAGTGTCGAAACAACAGGTAAAGGATGGCAGTTCCAATTGAAGAAAGAATGTGCACAGAATCATCATCGCTTGTTAACCCCCGGAGGTCAATGAGAAATAGCAAACATTTTTTGAAAAGTGTGGAAAAGCAAAGGCAGCCAACTTGCACTTAATTGAATTAACCTCTCGTGCGTCTGGGTTCATATATGTACATATCTCTGATTGCGATCGATAAATGATGTTCAATTTCTCAGCATAAAATGGAACGGGAAGAGATTTCCACTTCGTCGATTGGCGATGGCAAATCATCTCCGGAGGAAGTGCCCCGAGCAGCGGGCTTGGAGCCAACTCCACCCATAGGCTTCTGCCAATTGTTTCGCTTTTCAACGTGGGGTGAACTGGGCTGGTTATTTATTGGATTCATCATGTGCTGCGTCAAGGCATTGACACTGCCAGCTGTGGTGATCATTTATAGTGAATTTACAGCCATGTTGGTGGATCGTGCCATGGATTACGGTACTAGTTCCACGGTGCACGCCTTACCACTGTTTGGGGGTGGACTGATATTGTAAGTGGAGAAGTGATTTATTAGCAAAATGTACTAAAATAACGTTCCCAAACATCTCAGGACCAATGCAACGCGAGAGGAGAACAATGAGGCTCTGTACGACGACTCTATCTCCTATGGCATACTGCTTACCATTGCGTCAGTGGTAATGTTCATCTCGGGCATATTCTCCGTGGATATTTTCAACTTTGTGGCATTGCGTCAGGTCACCCGTATGAGGATTAAACTGTTTACGGCTGTCATGCGTCAGGATATTGGCTGGCATGATTTGGCACTCAAACAGAATTTTGCCCAAAGCATGACAGAGTGAGTATAATTGACAACAAAGATCAAGCTGAAAGAAAGTCATCAATCTTTGAACTCAATTCAATTTTGAATCGGAATGCAGTTCTTAATAGTGCTGGCCCCTGAAAGCAGAAAAAAATCCAGACTTAAGTCCATCCCAAACGATGTCAAAAGTCGGTAGAACAGGGTTTTCTCAAAAACCGAGTAGTTAAGGATTGACTTGAGTACGGATTTTTTAGTCCCAGAATTCTTGTTTTGATCCCGTCGAGTAAGCTTGACTTGAGTTCGACTTTAGCTTGTTATTCGAGCTCGGCTTGATTCAATATACGAATCCCATCAAGAATGTCTGATATTGACTTAAGCTATATAATCTTACTTGACTTGATTTCGAATTCGGCTTAGAGGAAGAATACCACAGACTAAACTAAGCTCGATATTCGAACAATATTGAATCCGAAAAAAGAATTGATTTAAAATTGCCCAATATTGACTTATTTGAATACCCATACAAGCTTCCTACAAGTTTACAACAGCACAAAGGAGACTGATCGTCTGTACAGCTGTTTCAATAAACTTCGCCCACCGAACCACTGTACCAAAGGTACACACAATCCATTAAGTTTGTGCAAAAGTATCTAACAGGCAGAAGAAAGCTTCTTCGACCTTATAACGTATATATTCTTGATCAGCATCAAAAGCCGTTTCAATTAAGCCATGTCCGTTTATGTGTCCGTATGAACGCACAGATCTCAGAGATGGAAAGAGATAGAGGTTCGACGTGTATTGGACAAAAACTTCTTATACTTGCAGACAGATCAAGTTTATTTTCAATTTTTGCCACGCCCCCTCCCGCCCCCGCAATTTAGAAAAAACGTCATATCTCCGTCAGTTTTATAGATAAAAGGTTCGAACCTTCTGGACATATTTTGAAATCAAGATTATTTATCGATCTGCCAAAAGAATGGTAAAGATCGGATGAACGGTTGTCGAGTTATAAGGAAAACAAACAATTATGAGCAGCACCGGTCGCAACGGTGATGGGCAACACTTTACAGGTACAGAGTATGTTACTTACGTTTAGCACTTAAGCTACGGTAACAATATGAGGAGATATTGAATATGTGCATCTATTTCTAACATTGAGGTGTAGTCGAGCTAGTCACTCCGGAACTAATTCTTTATTTGCAATTTGATAAAGGTCAACTGTAGAATGGTGCCAGGGCAGGTTATTTATCATTTTGTGTATTTTGTTTTGTGTAACTTGAAGTATCCCAACGTGACTTTTTGCAAAATCAGCCCAAACTGAGGCACCTTTAAAAATAACCGCATGAAAAATCGATCGAAATAGGTACATTTTGTTCTCAATGCTCAAGCGTGAGTTTCTATTGATATAAGGGTAAAGCGTTCTGATTAGGATGTTTACTTTTTTATTTGTGTAATTTATGTGATCTTTGACTGTTAGTTATGTATCTAAACTTTAGAGTCCACCGCTGCTTTGATATCTAAAAGCACCATTCCAGTAGATAGCGATCGTTAGAAGTTGGGTTTAACAATTTTAAGAGCGGTGCTCTTTTACGGATGGCTCAGCGGTTAGTGTGCGCGACCGCTGTGCAAGAGGTCGTGGGTTCGATCCCGCCTCGGAACATCAAATGAAAAGTTTTTTCTTTGAATAAACTTTACACCCAGCCACACCTCTTTGCTGTTGGCGCCAGCTTTGTAGTAATTAGCCATGAAAAGCTTCTCAAACTGCCGTTCAGATTCGGCGTTAAACTGTAGGTCCCTTTCTCTTGTGCTAAAGATTGAGATTGAGATGTGCAAGAGATTGAGAGAGGCTCGGCTTTGGCCCTTTGGGGCTGTGTCAACTTGACAAGCCTTGGGGATGTGTTAACCTGATAAGCCATTTTACTTACTCTTTAACGGAAAGTCGACTGGGGGGCAAGTCCAGAAACGATTTGGCTACGCTTATTACTTTGCAATGTCAGCAGCTATGGTCTTTGTAAGACATCCAGGTGGGTTGCAGGTGGGTTGTGAGAGGGTGGGTGGTGTTAGTGGATTAGACACAGACCTAAACAGTGACCGAAACAGTGACCAAAACAGTGACTCATAGTGACCAAATCAGAGACCTAAACAGTGACCAGAACAGTGACCAAACAGTGACCTAAGCAGTGACCGAAACAATTATCAAAACAGTGGCTAGAATAGTGCCCGAAAAAGCAAACTGAAGACAATACTCTTACAGGGCGATAAGAAGAATGTAGTTCTGCAGGTTTGCTAGAATTCCTAATCCTACAAAATATGACTCTTTTGGGTTGGGGGAGGTTGAACTTAGTAAAGAAATATAGTTGTTGACCTCGGCAACAGTGGCTGTATCGCTAAGACTATAAGTTAACATATGATTGGACGAGAACGCCTTGGCTAACAGTTTCCGGTGTTGTCGTTTAATGTGGGAAAATCATGTTGCTTTTTCTTTATGACTTTTGTTTGTTTCGAAAAGGGAGAAGAATTTTTGTCTAGCGAGGATAAGAGATTGTTCCAAGACTCATTTCTGAATTGTAAAATCTAATTAGAGATGACCAACCAGGTTAATCCATTTAAAGAGAACACAGTCGGCCCTGTTTCTGTGACCCTGCCAGTTGCGACGATGTTGGTTTCTGCGTTTAATAAAGGTTTTAATATTTCTAGGGAGTGATCTTGCAGTAAGCTGGATTGTTTGCTTGTGGATGCTGTTCCGTTTCGCAATTTGAATGATTTCGTTAAAGTCAGAGTTATCAACTGAAATAATGTCATTGGGCGTGTTCAGCAGACAAATCCGATTTACGATTACTGATTTACGATTTGCGATTGCTGATGAATTTCTGCTGAATGGCATTAATTGATATTCTGTGGCTTTTAAACTTTTTGCTAAAAAACAACCTTTACACAAATAGACTTTAATATTTATGGACAATAAATAGACAATTTTATGTGAATCATTGCACAAAGGTAGACTGACCTATTAATCGGTTACCAAACGTACTTTTTGTTGGATTGCTTTTCAACAATCATGATTGTTAAATTTACCAATCGCAATCGGCAATCACTTCATTCAGCAGGTAAAATCGGCAATCGTAAATCATAAATCGTAAATCGGATTTATCTGCTGAATTCGCCCATTGCTTGGGAGTAATGAGTTGTAACTCAGTTTTTTTTCTATACAGCTTACTATTACTACTTATAGCTAACTTATACTGTAGGGCAGGGGCGCCCATGCCCATTACGCAAGACACGCTTGTGTTGTTGTTCTACGCAAAGGAATAGCCTGCGCGTATACATTTTGCGCACGCCATAAGCCAGCAAAAAGCAAAAACAAATCTTATGCGTGCCCTTTGTTTTGTTGTTGTCGCGCTCTGACCTGCAACAACAACTTCATATGTGTCTCTATTCTCTCTCTCCTATGTCTTTCGCAAACTCGAACACAACAACAAAATGCTTATGCGTACGGCCGAACGCGTGTCGCTTTCCGCTGCACACACACACAAAAACAAAAATCGGTTCTCTCTCTCTCTATCTCATTTTGTTGTTATTGCTTGAAATATATTTAATGTATGTGTATTGGTTTTGACGCGCTGGTAAGCTCGTTCTGGGCACCCTTGTTGTAGGGAATAGTGCGATATAATGTGTGTTTTACTATTTGTGTTTAGGGGTAGATTAGGATTGAGTGTTTATCTTATAGTAGGGATTTTAACTTAAGAATTATTGCGGGTAACTGTGGGTGATGGGATTTAGGAGGTTTTTGTTAACAGGTCTTGAGGGCAGGGTTGATGTATATTTTTCAGATCCTTCGATTGGCAAGGTCAATAGGGTGGATCCTTAAGAGCCTTTTCCTTGCCCTGATCCCTTTTATCCTTCGCCTTTTGAGAAGGCGTCTGGCGAGCTTGTTAGGATGAGAGGCAACCTTGTCGAGGTATCGAGCAGCCTGGTTGTTTATTGTGTCGCCGACCGTAGGGACGCCACATTCTCTCTCGATGTCTCGAGTCCTGATATACCACTCCGCACATGTGATTTTTCGCAGGATTTTGGTTTGAAAACCCCTGATTTTGTTGATGTGGGTTTTTTCGGTTATGCCATACACCTGGATGCCATTTTGGTGAAAGGATGACCTTGTAGATAAGAACTTTGTTCTTAATCAACAGTTTTGTTGTTGTCGTTGAGGAGCCAGCTCATTTTCATCGCTTTTCTGCGAAGTCTACCAGCTACTTTGGCAGCATGTTGCTTAAAAGTGAGTCGCTTATCCAAGCTCACTCCAAAATATTTGTGGCTCATCTTGTGCGGAAGGACCTCTTCGTGCAAGAAGACACCAGGACTAACGTCTCTTCTGAGAGTATGCGTGACACTGACACACTTATGTTCCAACGGTTTCGAACCTCTTGAGGTATTCCTGAAGTGCATCTGTTGCAATATAGATGCACTTATCTCGTGCCATTATTGCAGTGTCATCGGCAAAGGTTGAAATGAGAAGGTCCCGCGGTTTCTCTATTGGTATGTCGAGAGCAGTTGGCATGTCTGCGGTGAACAAGCTTTATAAGGTTGGTCCCAGAACGCTACCTTGTGGTACTTCTGCTCGAATCCTTTTCTTCTGGGATGCCAGAACGCTACCTTGTGGTACTTCTGCTCGGATCCTTTTCTTCTGAGATGCAAGCCCATTCTGGACCACTCTAAAGGTCCTGTCAGAGAGAAATGATCTGATCATTAAGAAGAGTTGAGGATTGAGTGAGTTGCGCTCTGTTTCTACTACTAGCAGGGATATGGGTGTGGTCTGCATGGTAAAATATAATAATGTTCGACGAGGTTGGGAGATCGTGTAGATCGTGTTTGCTTTACTGCAGCCCCATAGCCTATGGCGACAGATAAAGTCAGCTCCTAACACGAAATTTCTATCAATGCTTGTCAACTTTCGTATGTTTGCTGCAAATAGTTGTTTTCTCCTTTGGTCCACTCGCCCGCCGTGGAAATAGCAACAATACAATGCAGTCTGAATGCCCGCAGGGTTAGGGATATTAATGCAAATAGATTCAATATTGTTGGTATTGGGGAGGGGGTATGGCGAACATTTTTCAAAATAATTATAGCGACCCCTCCCCCAGTATTCACTGTTCTATCATTTCTATAACAGTAATAGTTGATAGTTTTACCAAGAGCATAACCAAGGTCATTAGGCAATTGTGGGTTTTAACGCCTCTGCAGGCTAGAAAGGTGATCAGTGATCACCTTTTCAGATGACCTTTGTCCGTCCGTCTGTCTATTTCTACGCAAACTAGTCCCTCAGTTTTAAAGCTATCGAGTTGAAGTCTTTTAGCTGCACACTGCACAAATGTCAGAGCCGCGCGGATCTGTTTCAAGTGTCTTAAAACTTCGGCACAGGCGAAGTTAACTTTGCTTTCTCGTTTTACATTGTAGAGTTATTGGAATCGTAGGATAGAAATTTGAAATTGATCATTAAGTTGGCGAATATCAGTCAATTATAGAAACGATTTCTCTTTTAAGTAGATCATAATTTTTGATTGTTTGGACTTGGTTTTCTATATCCTATTAATTTTTATTGTTTGTCCAATTACCAGCGACATTGAGAAAATACGTGATGGCATGTCAGAGAAAGTGGGTCACTTTCTTTACCTAATTGTGGGCTTCGTCATTACGGTAGGCATATCCTTTGGCTATGGCTGGAAACTTACTTTAGCAGTGAGTGCGTATATACCCCTTGTCATTGTGCTCAACTACTATGTGGCCAAGGTAGGATCAGTTCAAACATTTCTTATCTCCTTATCATCTAGAGCCATTTTTTTCTTCTTTGATGTAGTACCAAGGCAATCTAACAGCACGCGAACAAGAGTCCTATGCTGGCGCAGGCAATCTAGCCGAAGAAATTCTCAGTGGCATACGGACTGTTGTTTCATTTGGTGGTGAAAAATCGGAGGTCGAACGATTTGAGAATTTTTTGGTGCCCGCACGTAAGGCGAGTCAGTGGAAGGGAGCCTTCTCAGGTTTCAGCGATGCTGTGCTGAAATCCATGCTGTTTCTATCCTGTGCCGGAGCATTCTGGTATGGCGTCAATCTTATAATTGACGATCGTGGTGTGCAGGATAAGGAGTATACTCCAGCTATACTTATGATTGTGAGTTCGATACTTGAGTGGCCTTTGCTTCTTTACTTAATTACTAATCCCTGATGACTTTCCAGGCCTTCTTTGGCATTATTGTGGGAGCGGATAACATAGCCCGCACAGCCCCTTTTCTGGAGTCTTTTGCCACAGCTAGGGGATGTGCCACAAATTTGTTTAAGGTAATCGATCTGACTTCCAAGATTGATCCCCTGTCCACAGATGGTAAACTGCTGAATTATGGTCTGCGTGGTGATGTTGAGTTCCAGGATGTTTTCTTCCGCTATCCCTCACGTCCCGAGGTAATAGTTCACCGTGGATTGAATATCAAAATAAGATCAGGTCAAACTGTTGCCTTGGTGGGTTCCTCTGGTTGTGGAAAGTCCACTTGCGTACAGTTACTGCAAAGATTCTATGATCCTGTTTTTGGGGCTGTACTTCTGGATGAATTGGATATCAGGAAGTACAATATACAGTGGCTGCGCTCTAATATTGCGGTGGTGGGTCAGGAGCCAGTTCTGTTTCTGGGAACTATAGGTAGGATTGAAGAGAACGAACAGCTGGTAATCATGCTATAATTTTTATATGTCGGCAGCTCAAAATATAAGCTATGGAAAGCCAAATGCTACACAAAAGGAGATTGAGGCCGCAGCCACTCAAGCTGGAGCACATGAGTTCATCACTGGTCTTCCAGAGGTAAGCGTGGGGTACTACTTTTCTTCTCCGAAGAAAGCTAACGGCCATTTCTTTATAGAGCTATCGCACCATGATAGGAGAACGTGGCTCGCAACTGTCTGGTGGGCAAAAACAGCGCATAGCCATTGCTCGAGCTCTCATACAGAATCCCAAGATTCTGCTACTTGATGAGGCAACATCCGCTTTAGATTACCAGTCAGAGAAACAGATTCAACAGGCTTTGGACTTGGCCAGCAAAGGGCGTACTACCATAGTGGTATCCCATCGTCTCTCTGCCATACGTGGAGCTGATAAAATTGTGTTCATACAAGAGGGTAAGGTCTTGGAGGAGGGTTCTCATGATGATCTGATGGCCTTAGAGGGAGCCTACTATAATATGGTTCACGCGGGTGACATTAACATGCCAGATGAGGTGGATAAAGAAGAAGAAACCATTGACGAGGCTAAGCGTAAGTAAGAGCTTAATGTAGAGATAATCTTATACATGCTTACGCTTTCCAGGCAAGAGTTTGGCTCTGTATGAGAAATCCTTCGAGACAAGCCATTTGAACTTTGAGAAGAATCAAAAGAATAGCGTACAATTTGATGAACCTCTTGCACATCTCTCCAAGGATAAAGATACGAATGTTCAGCCGGGAGGGGCCACTGCTGAGAAACCTAACTTTTTTAAGATATTCGCTAGAATAATGCGTCTCGCCCGTCCCGAGTGGTGCTATCTCATACTGGGAGCCATCAGCTCCATAGCCGTTGGTTGTTTGTATCCCGCTTTCTCCATTATCTTTGGTGAATTCTATGCAGCTCTGGCTGAGGAAGATGCCAGTGTGGCCTTGAGTCGCACAGCTGTTCTTTCCTGGGCTTGTCTGGGTTTGGCTGTGATCACTGCATTAATTTGCTTCCTGCAGACTTATTTATTCAACTATGCTGGAGTCTGGCTGACAACCCGTATGCGTGCCATGTGTTTCAGAGCTATGGTCAGTCAAGAGGTCGGTTGGTTCGACCATGAAGAGAACTCGGTGGGTGCTCTATCGGCGCGTCTCTCAGGTGAAGCGACTGGAGTGCAGGGCGCAATAGGATTTCCTTTGAGCGGCATGATCCAGGCCCTGTCCAACTTTGTGACTGGTGTAACTATATCTATGTACTACAATTGGAAGTTGGCTCTTCTTTGTTTGGCTAATTGTCCTATAATCGTGGGATCGGTTATTTTAGAGGCGAAGTAAGTTAGACTAAAATCTTTGTGGAAAAAATTGGTTATTTTGTTTGGTTTTCAGAATGATGTCGAATGCAATTATCAGGGAGAAGCAGGTACTCGAGGAGGCCTGTCGCATAGCCACAGAATCCATTACCAATGTACGCACAATAGCCAGTCTACGTCGCGAGGCGGATGTCATCAAAGAGTACACAGAAGAAACCCATCGTGTGGAGGTACTTATACGGAAGAAACTACGCTGGCGTGGTATACTCAACTCTACGATGCAGGCCTCTGCCTTTTTTGGTTATGCCGTGGCCCTGTGCTATGGTGGCGTTTTGGTGTCAGAAGGACAAGTGCCCTTCCAGGATATTATCAAGTAAGTGAATCCGTACACCAGGAAGTTTACAGCAGATCTCGACGATCAATCGCCTTAAGTGCTGAAGACAGAGCCATGTATTCTGCCTCCGTGCTGCTCTAAGCCACGCATTCTTGCTTTTCTGACCTACACGAAATTGGCCCACCAGCTAGGAAGAAAACATATCCCAATCAGCATTCACAGCCTTCTAGCGCCCGGCCACAAGCACGATAGTTCAATTTGAAACCGATCGTTCCTGCTAGATACCGCATCACATGCTTTACTCCTGCGACATGTTCTCTATGCGGCTCGTTATTCCTTTGTGCCAACTTAACGGCAGAATGATAGATTTCTGGTCTCGACGTAAGAGCCAGCCACATCAACTCGCCAATAGATGACCGATATGCCACAGCATTTTCAATCACTCTTGCACGACTCCTGGAAACCTGCATCCAGTCGCTGTAGTTCGGCACACCTGAAATTTATACTTCTGAAGCAAATCTGTGGAGAGACTGGTTTGCCTCCCCAATTGGCCAAGTTAAAACCAACCAAATGAAATTAACACGGCGCGCAAATAATTTAACAAGTCTTGTTTAATTGAGTTCTCGTATGCAAGTGTCGCTCGCCTGCACTTTACAAAAGTTCTAATGCGACCAAAGCGTCGCTGGCGACTGCGCTGCTGCGAGTGAGCTTGAGAGAGCGACTGCGCAGCTGCAATGTCTAAATATAGACATGTATGTATAACAAGAGCGAGTATCAAAGCAAACAAACAATGGCAGATGGCCATTGATTTGATTGACATTAATTATAGGTTGGCAAAGTTATAGAAACTTTACATGGGCGGCAAAGCGAAGGGGTTCTGGGCCGCACAAAATCCTTGATATATATCTCCTGGTTCTTTGATATACAGCCTGTTTCGCCATATTGTTCAACTTGCCAGTAACAATCGTAATTAACCCTTGTTGACGCACTTGAATTTCATTGCAATCTTTGCTTTGGTAGCAATCAGTTCATCCTTCTTTCGGCATGCTATAAACAAATCATCGACTTAGATTTACACAAGACACAGGCTACCTTCCATATCCTGCTTATACAAGCATGGATCGTTCTGGCATGTAGAAAATCCAATATCGCAAAGCGCTGCGTTCAATTTGGCATTCCACTCCCAAATCCTTATGTTGGCTTGTTCAGCCTTAGTACCTGATGAGTCTTCAACTTGTCTACGTACCCCTCTGGCTGCTTCATGTAAACAACATCGTTCAACTCACTGTTGAGATAGGCCCTGCACACATCCATTTGGTAAAGATGTAGCTTCAGCTCAGCCACTAGAGCCAAAATCAGACGTATCGTTTCATAGCGACAAACTGGGGAAAATGTTTCGGTATAGTTTACTCCGAAGCTCTGCGAACATAGCGCTCCACGTTACCATTGCTGTCCCTCTTTATTGTGTACACTCACCAGCAAGCAATCGCTTGTTACCCTTTGGGTAAATCTGAGAAAGTCCACGTACCATTTGTCATCAGAGCTTAATGCTCTTTATCCGTAGCAGTCATACAATATGAAGCCAGCTTGCTGTTCCTTGCCTTCTGGAACGTTTCCGACAATGGTAATTCCTCCGAAATCGTGCTCAAAACATAGATTTTTTTTCGGACGTCCTGACTTACCTGTACGATCTATTTTGGGCCTGCCTGGACCGATTCGCACAACTTTCTCATGCGCCTGCATTTTTTCGCGCTCCTTGGTACTTGAAAGCAATATTATCGCTGCTGGCTGGTCTCCTAGCTTAATATCCACTTCTGCAAGCTTATTCACCGTTGAGCAAAACGAATTTACATATTCGCACATTCAGTCATCCCTGCAGCCCAAGCAACTTTTTATCTAGCGACACATTCCATGTAGGTCCGCTTGGTTCTTCCCGGCACCCACCGTCGTTTGACAAGTTTTGAGGTAACACAATTGTGTAGGCCTCACGCTCAAAGTTATCATGGCCAATGCCTTTTCATTGAGTGCATCCCAGACACTTGGACTCTCGATAGGCCTCGTGTCGCTTATGACTCTCCCTACCTCGGCATGCACCAACACGCTACGCATCTGGATGCACCAGGAATCATAATTCCCAACATCCAATTTATCGATTTGGTAAAATGAAGTCATTTTCACCACGCGGAATTTAGTCCCAACTTCTATCTGCAAACGACTGCTCACACTTGCGAGTTCCTGGTCCCATAACCTGATAAATAGTGCTATCTGTTATCTTCTTCTTCTTCTTTTTATTTGGCCCGATATTTCTATCACAACCGTTTGACTGTCTCGGCCGGTGCTATTAATGCCCGCCACTCGCCTCTGTCTTGTGCGAGCTGGCACCAGTTGTTCAGTTCAAGCGGCTTTATGTCTTCCAGCACCTGTTTTTCCCAACTAAGTTTCGGTCGTCCTACAGCTCCTGCTTTCCCTAATTCGTTCGCCTTCCGCCTGTACACTTTTTTGCTGGAGCTTCTTCATCCATACGAGTGACATGTCCAAGCCAGCGCAGCCGCTGTTGTTTAATGCGCTTGACTAGGTCAGTGTCCCCATAGAGCTCATACAGTTCGTGATTCATTCGGATCCGAAATTTGCCTCCGACGTTTAGAGGTCCATAATGCGTTAAAATCGCCTAGCACGATATTAATGTCGTGATCAGGGCTGCGCTGGTATGTGCGTTCCAGGCACTCATAGAATTCCTCCCTGTTGAGGGTGCGAACATTCCAGGTGCATATCCTCATATCGTGGTCCTTAAAACGTTTGCGTGGGTCGTCATCGATGGTGGTCCGTATCCGAGGCATTTTTTTAGTTTTCATTGGCGGATGAATTAGACGCTAATCGGGTGCCAAGCCCGAAGTAAGGCCCTCTATTTGTCCCACTGAAAGGATCGCCGCTCACGTTAGCCTGCAGCTTTGCGGATGCATCGCTCTGTTACCAGGGGCTACCACGGAGAGGTGTGAGTCGACTTGAGACGCAGTAAGCCAGGATCGCGCTGGGTTTACCATGTTAAACCGTTCAGCAACTTTACCTCACTACATACGCCCCCATAACCACAGGAGAGTTCCTGCCTTCCAAAGAATCCTGTTATCTACAGTGCTAAAATCAACTATTTTATTTTGTTATTTGGAGTTGTTTGCTCTCTCAAGAATACAAGGAGACATCCTACAAGACCAATCATTCATTAATTAATCTCGTCTTAATAATATTATTTTTGTCTCCTCTCCAGAGTCTCTGAAACCCTGCTGTATGGTTCTATGATGTTAGCTCAATCCCTGGCATTTACACCCGCCTTCACAGCTGCCTTAGTGGCTGGACATCGTCTATTTGCTATACTCGATCGCAAACCGCTTATAGCCTCCCCCATGGGCTCTATTCGAAATACCTTCGGCAAGCAACTAAATCTCTTCGAGGGTGTACGCTATCGTGACATATTCTTCCGTTATCCCACTCGACCAGAGTCCAAAGTTCTTAATGGATTTAACTTGGAGGTCTTGAAGGGGCAGACTGTGGCCTTGGTGGGTCATTCGGGTTGTGGTAAATCCACTTGCGTTCAGTTGTTGCAGCGCTATTACGATCCCGATGAGGGTTCCATCGTAAGTCTGAAGCTGAACACTTGCAGCTGTAGCAAAGCTAGCCTAAAATTTCCACTCTCTCTCTCTTCAGCACATCGACCACGATGATATACAGCACGACTTGACTTTGGAGGGAGTACGTGTACGTCTGGGCATTGTCTCCCAGGAGCCCACACTTTTTGAGCGCACCATTGCCGAGAATATTGCTTACGGCGACAATCGTCGTTCCGTCTCCATGGCCGAGATCATAGCCGCTGCCAAGAGTGCCAATGCCCATTCATTTATTATCTCCCTACCCAATGGTTATGATACCCGTATGGGTGCCCGCGGAACTCAACTGTCTGGTGGTCAAAAGCAACGCATAGCCATTGCACGCGCTTTGGTAAGGAATCCAAAAATTCTGCTGCTAGACGAAGCCACCTCGGCATTGGACTTGCAGAGTGAGCAGCTGGTGCAGCAGGCCTTGGATTCGGCCTGCTCGGGACGCACTTGTATTGTAATAGCTCATCGCTTGTCGACCATCCAGAATGCGGATCTTATTTGTGTAGTTCAAGGCGGACAAATTGTGGAGCAGGGCACTCATATGCAGCTTATGGGACAGGGTGGTCTATATGCCAAATTGCACAGAACGCAAAAGACTCATTAGTTGGCGGTTCATTTAAAGCTTTTCACCTGATTTATATGTATAATTTTTTGAATAAACTTTTTGCACAAATGTTGACTTTGATTTGGGTTGAGGGAACTTGAATAGTGTTTCTATCTGAATATTCTCTTTTGTAAGGATATATAGACCTTATCAAGCACTTAGAATTGTTGTAGATTTTGTTTTATTCAGGAATTTTATGTAAATTTTGCTCCTATCATGACCCATGGTGGCACCTGTATGAATGCTTTTCAGCTTTTGATGGTTCCAAATATGAACTTCCAATAGCTGGCTGCCAATCTCAGAAAACACAAGGTGTCCAAATTATGTAAAATACATTTGTTCTAAAGAAAAAAACATTTCAAAATTAGATATCAGATGCGGGAACGAACCCAAAACGAAAGCCTCTTGCTCAGTAGTCGCGCACACTAGCCGTGAGCCACACGGACATCCCTAACTCTAATATGTTTTCGTTTCTAAAAACAGTAAAGAAGGCTGGTCATATGTAATGAAGCAGCAACAAAATACTAAATTTGTGAAATTTATTGTAATCGTCTCTCTTTAAGCATTAACAGGAGGTTTCCTTAGAATTTTGTTGCTAAATTATTACAAATGATTTCTCGCCGACTACCATACCTCAACTTCATGATCCGACTGTTCCTTGGGATCTGGAAAAAAATTGGCAAGTTTTTATATTTAGCTAAACGCGGAAATATTTTTCTATTTTGTTTAATCATTTTGTTTAACATCACTTTAATTTTAAGGCGGTCGGTGTTTTGGTTTGAATAAGCGGCGTATTTAAAATCTTTATCCGGATGTTTGTTAACGCTATTCACAGAAGGAAGCATTTCCGACCACAAAAAGTATATATATGTTCTTGATCAGCATGACGTGCTGAATTGACATTCAATGCGATTTCCTCCGTCAGTTTGAAAGCTATACTCACGAAACTTTTCCAGAAGTCTTGTAGTACAAATACGCTGCAAAAGTATGAAATCCGGCCGGATCGGATGGCTTTAGCATATAGCTGCCATAGAAACGATCGGTCAAAAAACAAGTTTTTGTGAGAAAAACTGTGGGCTAGTAGGTTATTAAATAAAAAAGCTTATGTCCAATTTACAAGACCTAATCTCTCAGCTGAGTTTTATATCTGAGTATCTGACAGCCCGTGTAATCATACGTCAGAGCCTAGTCAGCTGAGCGATCAGGTTTAAAGAAACCGGCTAAAATTGAACTGATCGCACAGCAGAGCTCTCAATGAACAATTGGTTTTGTAGCTGCCTTAACTAAGCTTCTCAGACATGTGTAAATGCCGAATGGAGTTGCTCAGCTGAGTTTTTTGACACTAAGGTCTGAAAAACTCAGCTGAGCAATCAGATCGTGTAAATTAAGCTTTAGATAAAAAGTTTAGCTTTAAAATAGAGTTTTTGGCTTGACGCGTAGGCTTGTGTTTTATAAGATTGAGCTTATGGCTGAGCTTTATTCTTATTCATACTTATTCATATTATTACTTACTTATCCTACACCCACTAAGAAAATTAAGTCTCTCGAAGTTCTGAACGGATTTTTCGAGCGATTTTCAAACCAACCGAAAACTCTCTAGGGTCTTGCAGGACACCGACGCTTGTGGCTGACTCTTATGCACAACCATTGTACAAAAGTCAGCGACTCTACAACAAGTAAAACGTCGCATCTACGTCCCTTACACAATATCTACGCATGGTTTGAAACTTTGCTGAGTGCACATATTCACATACACATGCATACACAAGCCCGTCGAGAGGGAGGGGGACCAGTGTGTTTCCCCCCGGGCGCTAGAACTTAGAGATTTTCGTATAAACGATTGGATTTTGAACTTAACTGAAGGAGTTTCTATGTAAAGTGTCAAGAATAAATCTAATTAGCGCTGAGCAGTCGTTTTCAGATCTCTCAACTTTCGTCCTCTAATATGGTAGCCTTGCATTTTGGAGTCACTTCACATGTAAAGGCAAGCACACCCAAAAAAAAGTAGTCATCAAAATGACACTATTTAGGCCCGATTTCTCAAAGGTTTCGGTTGGCCAACCGCCGGTCAAATTTGTTCCTCCAGTTGACAAGCGGTCAAGTAATTTGATTTTCTCAACAGCAATTTCATCTGATATCGATAAATTCCTATCGCTGCTTAGGGTGACCACATACGGTCAACAAATTGGGTACTTTTGTTAGGGATTTTTTAATGTTATTGAATGCTGCTGGTAATATTTTTTGCGAAATTTTTTTTTTAAATTGATAACGATGAATCAAAAGCAATAGCTGGGGACTCTTGTTTACCTGCTCGGCTTATCAAAAGAACGCTGACAACACAGAAGTCAGCTGCAGTGACAAGGAAGTTGCCACATACATAAGAACGCAGCGCCGCCAAGTCCTGCTAACAATCCTTGTCACAACATATTGAGCCGCAACTGAAGTCAAGACTTTAACTTAAACTCTGATCGTAGCATAAATTATTTTACATGTAGATTTTGTCAAACTGAATCATTGAACAAATGTGTCATCTTCCAGATCAGTACTCTCTGTACTCTCTTGCATTGTTTATTCGTATATTCAAATCAAATGTTGGAGCCAGCTGTTTGTATAACGATAAAATATATCGATAATTCCATCGGCACTGAACTCGCGGTTAACCTTAACCAGTGCTCGAGCAGCGGTTAAGTCTGTTCCTCCGGTTGCGCCACACACAGCATGAGACAAGCAAATTCGGTTAAACCGCCTGTCAAGTTGACTAACCGCACATTGAGAAATCGCGCCTTAGTCATCAATTTGAAACTATTGAGTATCAAATTCTCATTAATACTCCAAGTTTCAAGTTGATATTTTCGAAAGTATTAAAATGATATTTCGAAAATATCAAATTGATACCTACTAGTATCAGGCTGACACTATTTTGTAATAATTTTTATACCCTTGCAGAGGGTATTATAAAATTGTCCGGATGTTTGTAACGCATAGAAGGAAGCATCTCCGACCACATAAAGTATATATATTCTTGATCAACATGACGAGCTGAGTTGATTTAGCCCTGTCCGTCTGTTTCTATGCTGTCTCCTCCGTCAGTTTTATAGCTATACACACCAAACTTTGCACGAAGTCTTTTGGAACAAGTACGCTGCACATTTGTCGGAACCGGCCGGATCGGATGACTATAGCATCTAGCTGCCCTAGGAACGATCGGTCGAAAAACTAGTTTTTGTGAGAAAAACTTTTTTGTTTTTAATGGAAACGCCTCCAGAGTACGTATTTCTTAGTTTACTATCCTTTCCCATGATTTCACTAAGTTTGGTCGAAATCGGATGACTATAGCATAAAGCTCCCATTGGATCGTTCGGTCGAAAAACGTGTTCTTGTGAGAAAAACTTTTTTGTTTTTAATGAAAACGTCTTTATCATTGGCATACACTTATTTTATATACTTTTACACAATTCTACAAAGTTTTATCAAAATCGGATGACTATAGCATGGAGCTGCAGTATGAATGATCGGTCGAAAAAGAAGTTCTAGTGAGAAAAACTTTTTGTTTTAAATGGGATCCAAATTTCGCAATTAACAGTGTATTATGCTTTTCCATGATTTCACCAAGTTTAATCGAAATCAGACATCTTTATAGTATAGATCCCATAGAAAAGTAATGTCTTAGAAAAATTTTTTTGTGTTCAATGGAAGCTGCAAGGGTATACAAAACTTCGGCCGAGCCGAAGCTAACTTTCCCCTATTTTTTAGTATTGATATTTGATACTAACAACTTTGGAAAACATTGTGTCCCCACATTACAACTCGGATGCCATTCAAACAGAAGTCACTATAAGGATGTGTCTCATGCGAATCTAATTGCGATAACAGTCCACCCTTCTGATTTGGTGCTGTTCAATTATGATGGCATGATTGTGCAATTTGTTTTACCTCGAAAACTCTCTTTAGTAATGTTTGTGACACAACTATTCAACAGCAGACTTTGTTTCGATCATCTTGGATAGCGCAGAAACATCGTAGAGTACTAAAAAAGTTACATATGTTTCTTACAAATGTGTGCAAGGAACGATGAATATTTGTTTAGCTCCTCACCTTGTAAATAATATACTCCATATACTCCATATGGAAACACATTAATTTAGTCTTCAACATGTCTGGGGGATGGTTTTACAAAGCTTTTACTTTTAGCTAATAAGCAAAGTGTTTGCACTAACATCAAATCATTAAATGACAATTGTCAAGCGCTTTCGAATTTTCGAACTATCATAAAAAATGTGTCGGTTTCCAATTAATACATTTGCGTATCAAATGAATGTTCTAAATATCAAATTAATAACCAAAAGATCAATTTGATAATTATATTGATACCAAATAAAAAACGATTCTGGATTTAGTTTCAATTTGAGAAACGTTTATCAAATTGATATTGATACTAATTTTTTGGGTAAAGAAAAGTTGGCCCTCGTATAGACTTTGGCAAGCACTTTCTTCAAAGAACAGAGGAATACGATTGAATGAGAATCTCTTAAATATTTACAAACAAATATTTAATGTAAAAAACCAACTTCTTAAAAGCTTCTTAAGCGTGCCCCAGTTTTTAGTATTTAATTAACTCGATCAGCAATCAGCATTTCGTTGACGAATTCTTCTTTTTGTTTATGTTGTGTAAATACGTTTGATTTCAACCATTTCCAGTTGTTGTTGCTGCAATTAGAGTAGGTTGTAGCCAAGACAAAAAGAGATAAATTCTGTTATTTTCTTTGAGGGGGTTTTATTGCTGTTACCTGAGGTGATATCTATTCAGAGCATTCTGGAGACTCTTGGGAAGTTGGACGTATTTGAAGTATTTGAAGAAAATAGATAGATAGTGTTTGCTGCTTATCAACATGTCCTTGGGAAAGCTGTTTTTAGGCCTGGTAAGTGACTAATTTCACCCAAAATTATTGCCTCTTCTCATTTGAAATGTTTTTGGGCACAGCTTTTGCTCGAAGTCACAGCCGGTCGCATTCAGCCCCGCGAGACCACCTCCTGTGATGGGCGACAGACTCCTGGGGCCATATGCGAATCCTGCGAACTTTTAGCCACCTGTGTGCGTCATTCCAATGGCTGGGTTAATATACCCGTGGAGTCCTGTGACACGGCCAACGGTTATTATTGCAATGCCCGTCTGGGCAAGTGTTCGAATGAAACCGGACCCTGCCATCCCTTTGGCATTGAGAGCAATTTCCCCTGCACTTCGCAGGGAATTTTTCCGGATCCCTATGACTGTCAGAAATATCACATTTGCTACTTTGTGGGCGTCGCCCTGGTGGCTGGTCCTGTTGACTGTGGCAGTGACCGAGCCTTCGATGCGCGTACTGGACAATGTGCTTTAACCATACACGATCCGGTGTGCCAACAGCCGCAGTATCATTGCCCCTATGTGGGCTACGTGGCTCCCTGGCCCACCAATGCCAACATTTTCTATGTGTGCAAATCGACGGTGAATCAAAATCTGAATGATACCATGGTGATTTATCCCTCGCTGCATCGTTGCAATGATGGGGAAATTTTTGCGGATTTTATATGTCGTCCGGGTACGGCAGTACTGCCTACGGCCTCACCTCCGCCGGGTATGGATCCCAATGATGATGGATTTTCGGTATTGCCTGCAAGTTGCCAGCATGTGGGACTCATAGAGGATAGAAGTGATTGCCACAAATATTATTACTGTTCGGCGTTGAATGGAACCCTCAGGCATATGGAGTGTCCCGCGGGTACCTATTATCGTCCCGAATTAGCTTCCTGCACTTTGGGTGATTGCTAAGGTAGCAAGTTTTAAGTACTGAAATTTTTATGAATTAAACTAAAATTATAAACTTTTGTTTCCAAATTAAATCAGTAATTATACCCAAATTCCCAATTTAATTAACCATTTGGAAGATTTTGAAAAGATTCAGACTCTTTATTTTACATTTAAGATTTATGAAGCTAACAACCACCCACAATACAATTGGACGAGCTGGGATTAAAGATGTATCCTGGTGGGCAAGATTTATGCTCTAGCTGATCACCTTTATTGGCGCAATGATAATAACGATTGCAATTGGTAAGATCGGCAGTCAAGCCCCAACGTTGACAAACTCCCGAAGTTGAACCGTTGTCAGCTCCTTCACTGGGTGGCGTACCTATGCGACAAACCATGTGTGTGGTGTCAAAATAGGTTCCGGTTGGGCAATTCTCAGGGTGGAGAACACCTCCACTACAGTAACTATAGCCCGTGTTTGAATTTGTTAGGGGATAAAGCATGCCCTCCTGGCAGGTCTCCGTCTGCTGTCTTGTGCCTCTTTTCTTGGCAATGCTACGACTTGCATTGGAATCGAAGTGGAAGTAGGCTTGACTGAAGACCACCAAGCAACTCACTAATATCAAGGGTAACTTCAGAGACGACCTCATTGTGCCAACTGTTGTAGAGGATTCCTGAGAAAGATGCTTAAATATCAAACGATAAGCATCGACGCTGGGAATGTATCACAGGTAATTAAACAGATAACAGCTGGCAAAGATCTGTTCCTAGTGAAATGCTAAATCAAACAAGGCAAATTTTTTAGGTAAATTTCAAATGGAAACCTTGAAATACAAAGAAAGCATATGATTTGGAATGCAAAAATAGAGATGCTTAGGGTAAGTCGTAAAGAATACTGAACTAGAAAACAAATGTATTTGGTTAGATAGTTCAGCACTCACTTGTTGCTGAACTTGATAGAATATTTTTTGGGCACATTTTAAAATTTGTTTATGAAACTACAATTTCCCTTGGTCCATGTTGAATGCACCGGTGTCGCAGCAACCCACCCGCAGAATGGAACATGACAAAACTTCTTTGCATTCGGCGCAAAGCGCAAAATTTTAGGCCTTGTCATCAATTTCCAGAACTGAGAATTTCTCCCCACATCACTCCTCCACCAATCTAAAATTTTCATTACTATTATGTCAGATAAATACCATAAATCACTATGTTTTTTTATATTTGAAACTTGTTATCACTGGTGCACCTTTATCCGGGACACTCAACTATTCTCAACCATAAAAGCGCGGTTTCCGCTTTAACAGATTCCCAAGACTTCATTCCAGAATCTCCAGTATCCCCCATATTTCCAGTAGGCAAAATAGCACAAGTGATTTTTTTTGATATTTCAGGAGAACAATTCTTAACTTTTCATGATTTTGTGAAAAAAGTGATTGGTGGTAAAGTGAAAATATTTTACAGATTGGAAGCGGTTTTGCTTGAAGTGGATAGGTTTTTTTGCAAGAATTCATTGTGTCAGTTTAATATTTGGACTTACAAACCGTTACTTATTTGGACTTTTTAAAATTTATGTTGATTGGTTTTTCCGTCATATCTTTTTAACCAGTCATCCGATTGGTGTGAAAATTTGACAAGGACCCGGGCGACGCCGGGCAATGGTCCAAAAACCGCGAAATTAGCAAAATTATGCCTTTCATCCGATTGTAAGAAATCTTTGAGGATTGGTGTTACGCTTGCCCAGGAAAGTTTCTAAGTTGAAAAAATGAGCGGAAGATGGTCCAAGAACCACGAAATTTGCAAAATTCGCAAAATTTGCGATTGCGATGAAACTTTAGGGCATGGTTGGACGCATGCCCGGGAAGGTTTCGAGTTAAGGAAATCAGCGGAAAATGGTCCAAAAACAGTGAAGATTAAAAATTAATTGCGATAAAACTTTGGGGAATGGTTTAACGCTTGCCCGCGAAGATTTCTAGGATGAAGAAATGGGTAGGAAATGGTTCACAAGAGAGAAATTTGCAAAGTTAAACCGATCATTGCGAACAAACTTTAAGGAATGGTTTGACGCTTACCGGCAATGGAGTTTAGGTTCGCAAAATTTTCTAATGATCATATTTATGAAAGCGTATAATTTTTAGATTACAATGCAGGCGTTGGTAAATGGAAGATGCAGATTGAACGGTCCAAAGTGCTAGGAGGTGTAAGCCAAGGAGTCAAAGAAGATTGGATTATTATATAGATATATATGGTAGAGGCGAAGATCGAACGGTCAAAAAGATCGAGATATCTTCTTATTTTTACGTCGGATTCCCAGTCATAAATGCTTAAGCAGATAAGCGGTTTACACCTTTCGATTAGAGAATTGGTATTTATGTTAATTACGTGAATGTAGAACGGTTAATATCGACTCTCAGCCAGTTGTACCTTCCGTACAGAGTATAACAACCGGAAAATTCCAAATATAAATCTAGATCATATATGGCAGAACAACTTTTGCCGGGTCCGCTAGTTAAGATATGAAATAATATGTAAATGTTCGTACCAAAAAATATTTTTATTTAATTTTTCTCATAAAAAAAATTTTAATATCGATTTTTGAGTTCTGCCTGAAAACGGATTCAAAAAGATTCCAATCCTCTGTGTCCCTATTGACTGCCGAAATTAGTTGTAAAAATGTATTGAAAAAAGGCAGTCAAAGTTTCAAATAAATGCTCCCAAAGACTTTTATTCCCATTGGGAAAATATTCTAGACATTTTTGAAATTAAAAATAACATGTAAATGAAAACTGTCTATTTGAAAGTTGAAACTTATGCATTTTGAAGCATATTTGTATAAATTAACATTCTATTGAAATCAATCGATTGTTATCAATGGATTCGAAAAAACTGTCGATGGTGCCGACTATAGATAATTCTAGTTCTGAGCTCAGAACTAAATTACTAAATAACTCTCTTTCTATCCAAATTTATTTGTTTCCTAGATTGTTTCTAAGGACTTCCCGAAGAAGGTTAACAGTTCTCTGAAGCTTCTCTTTTTGTATACCAAATCAAATTCTACTCTTTAAAGTTCAAATCCCAATGAGAATTTTCAAGGTTGCTTTTGCAATTTGCTTTAAAAAATTGGCCTTGTACAACAGTCCGTGTTTGATTTAGCATTTCGCAGGGAACAGATCTCTTCCAGCTGTTATCTATTTAATTAACTCTGATACATTTCCAGCGTCAAAGCTTATCGTTTGATATATAAGCATCTGTGTCAGGAATCCTCTTCAACAGTTTGCAACATGAGGTCGTCTCTCAAGTTAACCTGGCTCTTAGTGAGTTGCTTGGTGGTCTACAGTCAAGCCTCCTTACACTTCAGTTCCAATGCAAGTCGTGCCATTGATTCCGCCGAACAAGTGTCGAATCCCTGTCAGGATATCCGTTTGGCTGGTTTTATATGCGTGGATTGCTCTACCCTTGGTTATTGTACACATACCAACGGGCAATGGTCCACGGTTGCACTGACGCAGTGCGAGTCAGAGCATGGCTTCTTTTGCAGTGATGAAACCACTTTCGGGTGCACCTGGCAGTCAAGTTGTAAGGTGCCGGTGCGTGGCAAGTTCTATTGCCAGCAACCGGGTACCTTTCCCGATCCATACGACTGTCGTAGCTATCATGAGTGCAGTGAACTGAATGTGGATGCACCAAAACAGTGTACCAATGGGGCAGCTTACTCGCTGCTTACCAACAGCTGTACTTTGCCCAAGGAGAGTGATTTGTGTACGGAGAAGCAGTACACTTGCAGCTATGTTGGTCAGACTGGAGCCTGGGCAGCGGATAACAGCTATTACTATGTGTGCCAAAAGGAAACCTCGGGGGAAGTGGATGTCTACTATCCCTTGATGATGAAGTGTCGTGAGGGTTACGTATTCAATGGACATAGTTGTGTGATGGCGGCTAAGAAAAGAAGCTTGAGGAAGCAGGCAGAAGACTGCCTAGACGGTGAGGTTTTTCCCGATCCGACTACTGACAACGGCTTTCTTTTCTGTAGTGGAGGTGTGTTGCACCAGATGAACTGCCCAGATGGTTTTTATTTTAGCCCCTCTCACTATATTTGTATACATTCCTCCGCATTTTGATCTTTTGGTGAAAAATTGTTAACTTTATTCACAAAATACATAAAACTTAAAGCTAAAATACAACAAATTTTGACTTAATCTTCACATTCCCTGACCACCGGATGTAGCACAATAGAAGCGCCATTACAGCCCGTGCGATCGGAGATGAAATCATGGAAATTTGATTCCAATGCCCACATAAAACGCTTATGTCCAGGCAATACCTGCGTGGACAGGCGACAATCGCCACCACGTTGTACTTCCTGCAAATTGGAGGCCTTAAAGCAGGTCTCCGTATCCCATAAATAAATATCATTCTCGCCCTTGTAACGGAAGAACAGAGAGGTACCGCCATCGGCACCCAAAAGTACGGCCTGTTTGCCATAGGGTTTGGGTCCTACATCAATAATGGAACCAGCGCCTTGTCCCACTCTCAAATATTCACCCTTGATGGAGTACAGACGCGATGAGCTTAGGTAGCTAAAGAAAAGCGTTGAGGTGCCATCCGGTTTAGAGGTCAGAGCCACGTATAGAACATCATTGGTAGGAGCAGTGGCCTTGGGCAGAACAATGCGATAGGATTTGTTGCGGGTGATGTCGTAGACAAGAATTGCACGTGCTCCAGCATCGGCCACATAGCTGTTGAGACAGGAATTAAAGGTGGAAAGGTGATAAAGTTTTTAATGAGAATTTCCTTATCAATCCTCTCTCGTCTGATAAGATATGAAGTGATTAAAACTTCAGTTGCAACTTACACAAATGGCTTGTTATCTTTCGAATAGTCAACCACAATAAACTGCAGACGACTCTCGGATGTCACCAGATCGCTTAAATCGATGCTCTTCACCACTTTATGGTTGGCCGTATTAATGGCCACAATCTTGGGACCACAACGACGTATCGGCTGTTCCAGTGTATTGACTATACCCACATCCAAGGCCCACAAAAGACCCTGTAAATTACAATAAAAATTAAATGTTATTTTGCCAATTAATTGAAATGCATTTGGTATTAAAATTACAGCGAGAAAAACATGTCAAGCAAATTGTTTGTAATTGCGAAAATGAAAATAAATAAATAAATTCGCGTGCCAATTGTTTGTTATTATTCACAGGCTTGTGTTATTGTTTTGGCTGTAGTTGTGGATGATGACTTTTGTGTAAATAAAATAAAAACGCAGCTAAGTGAAATGGTCAATTTTGTTTCGCTTTTGGCGTTTTAAATGAATTTCAATGAATGAAATTTTATTGAAAAAGTTATTATGTTAAAATTTATAGTAAAGTGAAATTGTACATGCAAAATAAATACAATATATATTTCACGTTCGCTTTCAATCTATCTTGATTAACTTCGAATAAAATGATTGCAGTTTAAATTGAATTGATTTGCTTAGAGTTAAATATAATTCTGTCAATTCTGCCTAAAGCTGTTTAAAGATTTCTATTGCATTTTTATGTAGAATCCATTTAAGATAAATGAATTAAAGTATTTATTAAGAAACTCTCACAGTGGGATTAGTTTAAGCAATTGTTCAATATGGAGATGGATTTTTATTGCAAATGCTACAACTGAGATTTATGAGACTTAAGCGGTTGCTTAGGAATTTATGTATGCTAATAACCAAAAGAACACAAAAAAATAAATTTCTAAAACATTTTAAATTTCGGTACGGATAAGGGTTGACTATATCGTCTCAATAGGTAGATATCACTTGACGAATTTCAATGCAGTCTAAAGCAATATTTACACTAGGAGTGCGTTATGCGTTAATAGCTAACAGTCAGCTTTTTTCCTATACAAAAAAGCCAAATGTTGGCTTTTAACGCATAGCGCACTTCTAGTGTAAATAGCCTATAAATGATTCTGTCTATGTCTGCCACATATATATATTTCCAAAATTTACGGTCGGCTCTTATGTTTTATTCTTCTTTAATGGCGGTTCAGTAAAAGCCCGTCTGCAGAAACCCATCTGAATTACTCCCTCAAGGTTAACACACATTTTTATTTATTTTAAGGTTTTCTGAACATTTTAAGTTTAAGAGAAAGACTTCACCCACGTGTCGTCTTTAGCTAGGGTATACATTTTTGCTGTATGTTTTCTTCTTTTTATACCCTGTTCTCATTGAAAATGGGAAAAGGGGGATCATGAAGAAGGAAGCATTTGCGACCCTATAAAGTATATATATTCTTGATCAGCATCAACAGCCGAGTCGATTTAGCGCTGTCCGTCTGTCCGTATGAACGCGTTGATCTCAGAGACTATAAGAGCTAGAGCCACAAATTGTAGATAGGTGTGTACCCGATTCAAATCAAGTTTGTTTCAGATTTGAAAAATTCCTCCCCCTCCCCCCTTTAAGCGCAAAAAATCTGTCAGAGCCACAATTTTTAAGATAGACCTTCCAAACTTTACATATATCAAGTAAGGCCCAATATCTATCTATTCTGAAAAGATCAATAAGATAGGACAAAAAACACCGAAGTTATATACGAATCAATTTTGCTTGTGGGAGAGAGGGGGGCCTTGCATTGTCAGTTACCGCGTTTGCGCTTGCGTGTGTGCGTATGTTAGAGTGTGTGTGTATGTGTGGGCGTGTGTATATGTGTATGAAAACACAAGAAGTCAAAGGAACAGAGTATTTTGTAGTGGGGCACTCGACTACAGCTCCCTTACTTGTTAAACTTTTTAAGTTTTATTTCTCAAAGTTTAATCCACGATCAGCACCCTCGTGGATGCAGAGCGGCACTCCCAATGGTTTTTGCAAGTGTTTATAAATATTCTTTGAGATTTGTTAAAGAATGTTGGAAAGTTTTGGGAATTAAGGCTTTATCGATATTTGGTAGTCTCGATACATAAAATATCAATACTGTGATTTTCGATTTTTGATACTATTGTACTCCAAGGGTCGTTTATCCAATCGCTATCATTTCTTTGGCAGATCGATAAATTATCCTGATTACTAGATACTGTGGAAGATTATCCTGATTACTAAATGCGGGGTGTGTCAAAAGTTGAAAATAAACTTGATCTGCCTGCAAGTATAAAAAGTTTTTGTCCCATACATGTCAAACCTCTATCTCTGACCACATCTGAGATCTGCTTGTTCATACGGACTGCTTGGTGGAATCTCATATGAATTGAATTCCAATTATATTCTTATTTAGTCTCAAAATGAATTTTTTTATATAATAGTGGTATTCCTGAAAGTGATTTAGATTAAGTGAAAGCAAATCTAAATCAGTTGACGGAGTGACCCTTTCGTGAGCAACTGGCAGTCTGAGCATACCGCTGTTTGACCATTGGCGCGATAGCAAGACAAGCTTAAAAATTGTGAAAACTATTCTTTAAAGCTTCTTTAATAACACAGTGCTATAAATTTCACAAAAGTGCAAAAACCCTGGAATTGGCCTAGCGTACGCTGTATATTAGGTCGCGTATAGCACTTCCTCATACTAGCTTTTCCTCGGGAATCCCCAAAATCTGAAGATAACGCCCAAAAACAGTTTAGTGCTCATTTTGCTCACTTAACTTGAAAAAACTCGCAAATGGACCATCTGATTTTAGATAATCATGTTAAGGGGATGGCTGGTAAATACTAGTTACAGATCTGGTTTTTTGAATTTTTTTTTTGAAATTTCTTCTTTTACCCCCACTGGCTTAACAAAATTGCTTTAAGTAATTTTTTCTTAGAGTTTATAATATTAGCCCATTTAATACTTAGTTAGAAAAATGCTGTTCAGATTAATTAGGTTACCTTTTGCCGATTTTATTTCCAGATTTCTAAACAAACATCGGCTATCTAGTATTCTTTTTTAATATGCTTACATAATAACTTTTCAGTTAAGGCCAATTCTCAGAAACAATAAATTTTATTTTTGTCACCGAAGTTTAATAACGACGGCCAGTTCGTGTCGCTCTCCCGGTTTCTTGCTCTGCTGGCGCTCTTGGCTCTTTTCGGATTCCTACATTTATTGTTCCTGGGAATAGGCCTTAAAGCTACACTGTTCTTTACATTTTCCTCTTTGTGAATAAACATTCTATTCCTTGAAAGAATCGCTTTCTTATCTCTCAGATGAGACTTTCCTTTCCCCCAGAAGAAACTATTTTCTATCCCCAGATATAATCGCTTTCCTAACGCCCAGAAATGTCACAGAGCGGGGTTGGGGGAATCCCCTGAAGGCGAATTTGAATGCGATATCGCTGGAGTAAAGCGCTACCTACTGGAAGAATCGAATTCATATCTTCCGCGAGTTCTTAACGAATTCTTATCTTTGCTGGGTTACTCCGATTGCTTACAGATATTTCAAGCCATTTCACCGTAACGGACGGTCATTCAATTACAATATTACTGACGGATTTAATGCATTCGCGTATTTCTCAGTCGAAGTATATCTGAATAACGAAACCCGTAAATATTTTAGAATCTGCTTTTCAACACCACAATTTTGTCCTGAAATTGAGAGTATGTACGTAAATATATATTTGTTTTTTAGGCAAGTGAAAATTATTATTTAAATATCCCACCTTACTGTCGGAAAGTTTACTTTTAGTTATTCTGTAAGCACATTAAAAAAGAATACTAGATAGCCAATTTCTGTTTAGAAATAAGCGAGTAACGTCGGCAAACGGTAACCAAATTAGTCTAAACCACATTTTTCTAACGAAGAATTCAATGGACTAATATTATAAACTCCAAGAAAAATAGCTTGGAGCAATTTTGTTAAACCCGTAGGGGTTGAAGTATAAATTTCCAAAATTCATATTACCAGTTCTGTAACTTGCATTTATCTGCCATCGCAATACATCTTTTTAACCATAGATTATAATATACTATAAACTTTTTGAACCTATCGGAATTAACATGATTACGAGCACTAAACGGTTTTTGGACGTTATCTTCATATTTTGGGGGCAATGTAATCAAAAAAACAGTGTGCTAAACCTTCACATTTGATCGAACTTGGCGTGCTTTTTTTAGTCTTTGCTCATCTGGCCACTTCCATTGGGATGTTGGGCCTTAGTTTCGATGCCATAACCATATACCTACGACTCGTCACCACTTATGACTCCTTTAAGCAAATCAGGATCGTCGTTGACGTCATTTAACAACGTTGCTTTCGCTCAAAATTTAAAAAAAATTAGTCAAAAATCGAAGAGCACACAAAAACGTGACTAACCTTTTCAGTCGCCAAAAGCAAACTACTAATCGAAATTGCTGCTAATGCAAACATATGATAAACATATGTGGCCGAATATAACAAAAATATAACAAATTCACCTTTTCCTTTGAACACACCTCGTACATACCTCGTGCGGGCCCGGGAGCAATATCTTACGTTACCAAATATATGAAAATAGCCATATATTTGCAGTAATCAACAATTTCATATAAAGCAGGAAAATATATATATTTGGGCACTGGGTAGGGCTTCAGCCCCCTTAGCCTCCTCCTACTTACATTCGCAACTGAAGACTACAGTTCGATTTCGATCCAAAAACTATCCGAATAGTTCTTGCCCGCAAAAATCTTTTTAATTTTAACGCTTTGACAGATTAAGTACTTGGTATGTTCTGAGTACCCTAAAATTACAGCTTGTAAATATTTTCTTCCGCATATTTTATAAAAACTGCGTTCTAGTTTGGCATAATTTTCTACTATCATTAAATATGTAAATCTACTACTACAAGTCCTCCTTGTTTTGGCTTGTTCTATTGGCCATAACTTATGCGACTTAAACTCTTAGCCAACTTCTAAAGAACTGTAGACAAAAAATAAAAATGCCAACTTCAAATGAACAAGAACAAAGCAGACAGTCAATTAAAATGCAAATGGCATGTTGTATTTCGCGCTTTTATGACATTCTTTTGCAATGAATTTTGTTAATGACCTTGAACTTGGTGTCTGGGGAACATTTTCTGAGAACTCTTCAATTGCGTGTAAGTGCAATGCATTTTGTTAACAGCCATTTTTAGTATTCCATTTACATGGCGTTTTTGTTTTATACTGGCAGACATGAATTTTATTTGAAGCTTTTCATATTTTTGTCGCCCAGTTTATTTCATTAAAAAAGCAATTTTCGTTGGGCAGTTAAAGAAGTGAAAGAGGTTCACACGAATGTTACGCCCCCTCTTTTGGATACATCAATGGGTTGGGCTTACCATTTTTTGTTCAAAATGTGAATATAAAGCTATTATGGAAAATTTAAAAGGTACACAGAGAGAAAAAAGTATATGCAAAAATATCCACTGGATGATATCCCGTATCCATTTGGACTGGATATGTCTTTAATATCGTTTTATCATCCAATGGAACTGAAAAATCATCCAAAGGATATGAAAAATGATCATCCCTTGGATAATTTTTTAGCTCCGTTGAATGATAAAAGGATATTAAAGAAATATTCAGTCCAAATGGATGTTTTTTATCTTGTTTTTTCTGTGTACTTATATTAGGTCCGGCATGCTACTTTTTTGGAAAATTTTGTTATGTCTTAGCACCAGAGTACTCAGAATCTTTTGCAGACAGAACAATTACGAGTACGATTTTCGAACAACAATGCCACTAGAGATACTTGATCACTGGTCAGCTGTAAATTGAATTACATTTAGTAAATTTACATTAATATAAAAACAAAACTTTATATAGAATCATAGAAAGAACAATTCTTAATTTGAGGCTAAAATTCCCCAAAAATACATCATTGATTAGGAATCAAGCAGTTCTGCTGAATGCACCCATTTACCATGCTCTTTTACCCTTGTTCGATTATTCTAAAGTCCACCCTCGTAACATTTAAATTTAAAGCCCCAAATTGCATTTCTGCCCTCTACCCAGAATATAAAATTTTCATTCCACTCACATTCTGATCGACTGCCACATCCACCACAGATTGCAACGCCTGACAATTGCCTTCCTCTTGTATCGCCCAGCATGGATATGGTGCAATTTTGGCCAAACATTCACCCTTCTTCAGGTTCACCTTGCCCAGTGTAAAGGGTACACCCTGTTTGTATCTGGGTAAGGCCACAAATGCTGAATCACGCTGCAATTGGGCTCTGGTCACAATCACATTTCTGGGTATATATCGTCCAGACTGTACATAAATATTTTTGGTAGAATCACAGGGCCAGTGCAGATTGCTGCCACTCAATTGAAAGGTTAACTCCTTCAACGGATTCTTATCACATTTGCTAGTGCTGATGGCATTGGCGGCACTGCTGGATGAATCATAATCGCCAGCCCAGCTGACAGAGAGTAGACTAAGGATTAGAAGCACCTTAAAGGTAGCCATTATTAACGAAACACTTGGATAGAAAACTTAAAGACTTGTCGTGTCGTCGGCCACGTTTGACTATGTAAAACTCTGACTGAGATTTGTGCCATTTATAAAGAGTTCAGTTAAAGAAGCGTGTGATTTGGTCTTTCGATTTAAAGCAAAGTAAACATGTGGAAACATATGTATGTCTACGCCAGCACGTTTGCTTCATGCCGGAAATTGAGCTGACCTCCTCTATTCCCCAATGCGGAAATTGAAAGAAAATTTGTTCGCATTTAAATTTAAGAAAATATAAAATTGTGGACATCGATCACCTATTGGATGCAAACTATTGGCCAAAGTTTTTTTGTTATGAATATTTCCCTATTTTTTTTGTATCTCTGTCTTTCCCTATTTTTTTTGTATCTCTGTCTTTTGATGACTTGCAACAGAAGGTAAGTATCTTTTGGCCAGAAAGTTTTTATTTTCAACACAGAACATGTGTTTGGCATTGACTTGACTGCAGCTATCAGCACAAATAGAACAGCAGAACGAAATAGAGACAAAGTTGGAGACAGTTGGCATGTTGTGAACTTTGATAAGATTGCTGCCGAGAGAGAAAGTATGAATAAATGTTTGTGTAAAAATAGTAAATATACCTGAGATGACGCATATTTGGTTTTTTCTTTAGCAGTAACCGTGGTGTGTATTGACTGTCAAAGTTTTTATGTACCTATTTAATTACCTCTTCTCCTTACCTTATACTACCAAACGGATTCGGCTTGGGTTAATTGCTCTTGAAATATGAGCCCGTACCGAACTGTTTTAAATGAAGTTTTCTTCAAATAACAACTTTCAAGTTTTATGAACTTTTGTAATTTAATACGTTCTTATACTCTACTATGGACTTTGGCACGATGGTTTGCTGTGCAAGATAAAGAGCAACCTTCCACCACAGCTTTTTGACCTGGTGCGCAGTTTTCTTACCGATAGGACATTTTCCGTCGTTCTTGATGGAGCTGAGTCGAGCACAATACACATACTGCCACAGGGTAGCGTCCTTGGCCCCACGCTGTATGCACTTTCGACCATGGACATGCCTTTAGGAATTAACATTTCCAGGAATGACGCACAGAACCTATTCCTTGCCACTTTCGCCGATAACACCGCAATTTTGGCCAGACATCCCAGTGTCTACAGCGCCAAGGACATCCTACAGCAGTACATGTACCGATTTTGCAGATGGGCAAGGCGCTGGACTTTTGGAATAAATCAAGCGAAATGTGCCAATGTCACCTTCACGCAAAGGAGAGACGACTGCCCCGCAGTCTTCATGGAAGATCAACTCCTAGCACATCTACAAAGACACAGGTATCTGAAAATGTGTGGCCGGGTGGCTCAGCGACTAGTATGCGCGACCGCTGTGTAAGGGGTCGTGGTTTCGATCCCGCCTCGGAACATCTAATGAAAAGTTTTTTCTTTGAATAAACTTTACACCTGGTCACCCCTCTTTGCTGTTGGCGCCAGCTTTGTTGTAATTAGCCATGAAAAGCTTCTCAAACTGCCGTTTGGATTCGGCGTTAAACTGTAGTGGGTCCCTTTCTCTTGTGCGAAAATTAGAAGCGCACAAGCCAAGAGATTGAGAGAAGCTCGGCTTTGGCCCTTTGGGGCTGTGTCAACGTGACAAGCCATTTTACTTTACAGGTCGCAACGGTGATGGGCAGCACTTCACAGGGTACAGAGTGTGTTGTTATACTGACGTCTCAAACACATTTTTTCGTCAAAAACATTAAAATAAATTTGACATTAATTTATTAGCCCATCTCGAAGCCTCATTGCCAAAGTCAACGCACAACTAAACTCAATTTCGCACAGAAATACGCATTGACGTTAACGAAGAATGCGTAGACATCGGAAAACACACACGTAATAGATACTTCGCGAAGCTCGTCACTGCAAGCATCTTTTCTAAAATTTTGAAAATTATTTTCTTGTTTTTAGGTTAAGACGATTGCATAGTTTTTTCTTATTTTTAGTCACTTTTTTTTTCTCTATTTTAGGGCTTTATATTTTAATGGTTAGTTTTTTTTAAAATTTAGGTCAAAAATTTCTCAACTTTAGGAAATTTTCTTAAATAGCTAGATTTTCTGAAATCAACGAAAAACAATTTTCTGGGTGTACCTTTAAAGACCTTTTTTATGTTCTAACTTATAGCTGAAAGACTCTATCGAACCCTTACTGTACTTACCTCAACCATCACATCAATCTATTAACTTTTGCCACAGCTACCCCAAGAAACATTTTCGCAATCAAATTGAAAAATAATCTACAAAATTGATTTCACGTCTATTTCAAGATACATGAGAACGTGCTATCTAATTTTCAATGAATTTCAAATGAAGCTTTAAGTTGGAGAAGTTCAAGTTGGGGGCATAGCTCAGGGGCAGAGCATTCGACTGCAGATCGAGAGGTCACCGGTTCAAATCCGGTTGCCCCCTTAGAGTAAATTTTTTTTTTTTATTATCCCCATTAAGGAGAGTCCTATTAAAGGTGTGTAGGATGCTCTCAAATATGGACGTTGACCTCATAAACAATGAGTGGACATTACCCTCCTCTCCATTCTCTTATTTATTTCTCTATCTATTCAAAGGCTCTTTGTTTGGCATTGGCATTTGTGCGTGCGTGCGTGTAGTGACGAGTGCACAGCACGTGCATTGAATTATGACCAAGTGCTTGCTTCTCTCATTAAATGCAAATAAATTGAAAAAAATGCGCACAAATTTAATCTGCCGGAATAAGCAAAAGTTGTTTGCTAGCCAACGGCTGGTCAATATTTTCATAAAAAAATTATACACTGACCCTTTTGAGGTCAGTGTTTGGCTTCCGCATTAAAGGAGTGTGTGACCTCAGGCTGGAGATAAGCAAGCTCGGAGACCCAAATCTCGAGAATGAAAACGAAATCCGAGACGCAGTTCAAATTACATGCAGATTGAATTTGTGTGAAATCCGTTTTAATAAACTGCCATAAGTTGCCTTTTTTCTGATGGTAATCTGAAAATTTATAACGCACATGTGTGTGTTTGTGGGCGTATGTAAGTGTGTGTCTGTCTGTCTGTGCCATCAGTTTCATGGTTCAAGCTGCACGAGCCGTAGATAAATATTTATGCGCTTCAATATAAATAAAAGCAAAAATATCAAAAAAAAAAAATGTAAAAGGGAGGGACAATGAATGAAGTCAGGACGCTGGTTAATACGCTAACACAATATTTGAAGGAAGTTTCATTTGAAAATAAAATTTAGTTAAGAAAAGGAAGGATGTAGGAAGGAGAGATAAAGTATAAAAGAAAGGGAAGGCATACAAAAGGGAAGGAAGAGGGAGTAACAAAAAAGGATGTAAGGAATAAAGGAGTAAAAAAGAAAGAATAAGGAAGCCATAAATAAGTAGGACTAAGAAAGACATTAATAATGAGAAGACTTTCGGAAATATGGGGACCAAAAAGACTTGCCAAAGAAGAAGACTGCATGGATCAAGGAATAGGTTCAAATGTCTTTGTCAAGAAGTGTTAAATTTAAAAAAAATAGAATTAAAAATCAAATAGTTCCAAATTTAAGGGGTGCGGTATAGTCCTTATAACTCGACTATTGTTCATCCGAGCTAAGCCAATTTTAAGATGAATAATTTTCTCAATTGAATCCTTTCAGAAGCATTGCATACTTCAATGGGCATTAAGCACAATAAATTTTGTGTGTAGTATATATCTATAAAACTGTGGGAGATATGATGGTTTTTTCAATTTGCGGGGGTTTTTTCAATTCCCGTGCCGATTTCGTTTGGACCGTGGTTTGCCAAAAGTAAAACGTAAGCAAAATGTATATACTCTGTATTCCTTTGGTACAGCGTATACAAACAAAAACCGCGACTTTGATTTTTGACCCATGGTTTCTTGGTCAAACCTTCTTAGAATTCATCGTAGATTACGATTTTGACAACCACTTAGTCAATTTTTTTAGTCCATACCAGAAATCTGAAAGAGTGCTCCGCAACTGCAAGTGCACTGCATAAGTACTTGATATTTTCGCTCTCGGATATCCCGACTACTCCAAAAAATGTATACAGTAGTATTTCTGCTCGCGGCATATTTGCGTCTCGCACTTAAGTGCCGAAAACACTCGCGCCACTCGCGTAGCGTATAGAAAATACTCATACAAACAGGGAACCGTAAAATTTGAGTGTGAAATTGTCCACCAACAATTCAAGCAACGCATTTACTATCTATCGCTCTCTCACTTAAGTTTTTTTTACTCATGCTTGCCACTTGTGGAATTTTTTTTACTGGTGACCTTGTGTGTCTGCTCTCTGATATGTCTTCGGCTTCTGTTCGTTTCCTTCACTTCTCGTCATATTCATCTCTGCTTTGACGTCAGCAGAACCGAATTCTGTGTGTATTGTTTTTGCAATTTTGCCTACGCCCACTAAAAAAGGTATGAAGAAGTTTGCATACCCTTTAAATTTGGGCGAGTATTTAACCAATGTTTTTTTTATAAAAATATTTAAGAATTTTAAAATAAGGGCCATAGACCGTCGTTCGTGGAAAAGACTTTCACATGTTTATTATTCTTATACCACAAGCAACATTTTTTGTATGGATCTTTAATAAATTAATTCATATATGTGGGTTGGAATATTGCTGTGTGTTCCAAAACACCACTATTATGAAGAAGCAGCACCTAAATTACCTAGAATACATCACGAAGAACACAACGAGAAGTATTTCAAACGTTAACCGAAATACGTAAGAGCCAAACGACGTACAAGCGAAGCAACGTAACAGATCAGCAGAGAAGTCGACGAAAGCAGAGCAGCGACGACGCAACGAGGAGCGACGGGCTGAGAGTCGAGATTGAGCCTTAGACGAAGGCAGTTGATAAATTTCGATCGAAAACGTGTGCCGCAGAGGTGTGAGATTTCGGGCGCTGTTCTCAAGTTGTTCCAAATCCGATGTAACAAACCTTATTACTTTTATGAACAATAAAGTATAACCATTATATTTAATTAATAAAGAAAACCCCCACATATACATACTTATTTAAGTCGTACTCGTATATGCCTTTCCCTACCCTGAGTAGGCAAATGTGACGCGTGCTTTAGAAACCAACAATTGCGAAGAGCAATACTCAAGAAATACTTAAGTATTGGTAGAATGTGTGCTCAAAACACCGGGTTATTTGAGTATTCCTCTTTGCTGTCTGAGTAAGATTGGTATGCACTCTCAAAGACGAAACTATAATATACTCTGTACTTGTGAAGTGCTGCCCATCAACGTTGCGAACGGTGCTGGCAAAAATTTTTTGTTTTCCTTATAACCCGACTATCGTTAATCCGATCTTTACAATTTCTTTGGCGAATCGATAAAGAATCCCGTCCGTCCGACTGTCCGTCTGTCTGTTTCTATGCTATCTCCTCCGTCAGTTTTAAAGCTATCCTCGCCAAACTTTGCACGAAGTCTTTTGGTACAAATACGCTGCACATTTGTCGGAGCCGGCCGGATCGGATGACTATAGCATATAGCTGTCATAGGAACGATCGGTCGAAAACTAGTCTTAGTGACAAAAACTTGTTTGTTTTTAATGGAAACCCCTCCAAAGTACGTATTTCTTAGTTTACTATCCTTTCCCATGATTTGACTAAGTTCGAAATCGGATGACTATAGCATATAGCTGCCATAGGAACGATCGGTCGAAAAACTAGTTCGAGTGAGAAAAACTTTTTTGTTTTTAATGAAAACGTCCTTATCATTAACATACACTTATTTTATATACTGTTACATAATTCTTTAAAGTTTTCCATAGGAAAGATGGTAAAACAGTTCGAGTGAGGAAACTTATTTGTTTTTAAAGAAAATGTCCTTTTATTGGCATATTCTTATTTTATGTACTTTAACACATTTCTACAAAGTTTTACAAAATCGGATGACTATAGATATAGTGCGTGAAGATCGGTCGAAAAAGAAGTTCTAGTGAGAAAAACTTTTTTGTTTTAAATAAGATCGCCTCAAAATGTCGTAATTAACAGTGTTTTATGCTTTTCCATGATTTCACCAAGTTCGGTCGAAATCAGAAATCCATATAGTATAGATCCCTTAGAAAAGAAGGGTCCAAAAAGTAGTCTTAGTTAGAAAAACTTTTTTTTTTTCAATGGAAGCTGAAACTTTCCCCTATTTTCTTTTTAAGTGTAGTATACTCCCGCAATCTTGTGAACATTGGACATGCTTTTCTTTGAAGACCCTTCTTTGGAGGCCGAGAACTTCTTTACCGCCCCATAAACTTATTTTTTTAAATTTTGTGAAATGTGACAGAGCACAGACTCTCCGCCTACTAATATCATAGCAGCTAAATCTAATTGTGCCGAATCGCCGAACTTAAGCACAAGCTAAGGAATTTAAGTAAATCGCAATTTAAATGACTAAAATAAGGGACCTTTACATAAAGAAAGTCTTGGCCTTTCTTTCTGAACATAAATTGTAAAATTTGACTTGACTTTTCTATTTAACGAAAACTGTGTCCCATTCAAAGCTCTCAAAACCATGAAAGTGTATAGCTTGAGTGCAAAATGCAAGGCGTGGAATATAAATTTTGTTCATTTTCTATTTTTTTGGCATTTGCGAATAAATAAAATATTAAAAACGCTGGCCATTGACAGCATTTGGCGAGCTCATAAAGGCAAAGACACACCGAAAAAAAGAAAAAACAACAACAAAAAATATTCACGCTTGCAAATGCAAATTGCCGACAAGTCAGCAATACAATCACAACCAATAAAAATCCAAAAACAAAACAAAGAAAAAGTTCGGGTCATATATTGCAAAAACAATTAAACCAGATTTGGTCACGATAAGAGTTTAGTATATATGGGGCAAATTGAATAGTTGCAAAAGAAATGGGAGAACAACTTTAAGCAGACCTAAACAAAAAGTTTTCCAAGTCAGGAAAGTGAAAGCCAAGCACATAAATTTCAAGCAGACCCCAAAGGGGGTAGAGAAATGTGTGGGAAGGCTATAAAATGCGGGAGTGATTGACTCCATAAATACCCTATAATAAACTAATCAAGTTACGAGAAACCTTTAAATTATGTGAATTCTTGCTGCTCTCAGCAAATTGATTGGCCCATATAGCAAATACATGACCACAGACAACGTTATTTTTTGTGTGTCTCTGGTTTTTGCCAGAAAACAATGCTGGCAAATTATTAGGTTATTTGCGTATTCAATTGGACTTTTATTGGCATATAAAAATATTTTAAATAAGCTGGCCATAAAAAAAAGGCAAGAACCAACGGTTTAATGTGTGGAAAATGACTCGAGGAACGTTGGAATTTGTGGGCCCACCATGGCTAATGGAGGTCAGTCTTATCTTTATTCCACCCCCTCTCTTGTCTGTGTTGTGCGACTTAATGTTTACATAAATTATGTAAGCCAAGTAGCCCGGAAATGCTTGTCATCAATTTTTTTCCCTCCTCTGTGTCTACTTACGTATGTATGTATGCATGTGTGTGTGTGTGTGTGTGTGAGTGTCTCCAAATGTGGGTGCTGGAAAAGTGTGCAAATAAATCATTGAAGGGAGAGAGGGAGTGTAGATACCCAAACTAAGGGTACACGTACTAAGGGTTGATGACAGTTTGGCATGCCGCACACGTTGCAAATGGCTGGAGGCGATTGCCTAATGGATGGCACGGAATGAGCTGGCTGAGAGGTAGTTGAATAGTTTAAGGATTGGCTGAGGTTAAATCTGTTTATAATTGGGCGAACTGAGGTTAACATACTGCAGATGGCGCAAAGATTGCTACATTCTTGTATTAGAAATGTAAAAATTCAGAAGGATTTCTTAGGAATTAAACAAGTTCGCTACTAAATTTCTGCGGCTCGATTTACCTGGAAAATTGCAAATAGATCACCCATAAACACTCTTGGGCTAAAATTAAATAACATGAGAACAACGGGCGCAATTGTGTGCAAACGAGTTGTCGTTTGATATAAAATTAGACGGAAACCGGAATCCCATCTAGCTTTTTCTACAGAACTTTATCTTGAATCCCATATCCCTGATATTTTATTGTAACATATTCCTCACCAAGAATTAATGATTCCTCTAAAAACTGATATTTGGGAAATAATAGTTTTTAGAACCGAAAAAAGTGTAGTGAGTGGGTAGGTGGTGGTGATGGATTAGCGGTGACCAAAACAGTGACCGAACAGTGACTAAAACAGAGACTAAAACAGAGACTAAAACAGTGACTAAAACAGTAACCACAACAAAGACTATAACAGTGACCAAAACAGTGACCAAAAAAGTGACTATAACAGAGACTAAAACAGTGACAAAAAACAAAGGCTAACACAGTGAATGAAACAGTGACTAAAACAGTGACCAAAACATTGACTAAAACAGTGACCAAAACAGTGACCAAAACAAAGACCAAAACAAAGACTAAAACAGTGACTAAAACAGTGACCAAAACAGTGACCAAAACAGTGACCAAAACAGTGACCAAAACAGTGACTAAAACAGTGACCAAAACAGTGACCAAAACAGTGATCAAAACATAGACTAAAACAGAGACTAAGCAGCGACTTTATTGCGCTCAGTTTTTGCAGGGACGAGTTCCGGTCAAATAGTATCGGTCAGAACACAATGAAAATGAGTAGGAGTCTTCAAATGCTTCAGAAGAATGCGACTATAGGAGGGTGAATTTCCTTGCAAGCGGCCGACAGCACTGTAGCGGTTAGTGCTCTTGGGGAGTGTAGGGGCTGCAGATGCGCTTAATTAACCTGTGGTGAGGATTGGGGTAGGTTTTCCCTAGCGAGATAAAATACGCGAGCACTTTTGAAGTCTTTTACTTTTAATCAGCGTAAATACATATGTACTTATCGTTATCGGGATGATCGATTAAGCTAGGCTTTACAGTCGAACTTACCAACTAAACTTAACTTAGCTGGAAAGGATTTAGGAACGAAGGAACGGTTGTAATATTAAGGAACTTCTTTTTTAAGCCTAGGTATTTCAGGTTTCGTTTCTTCGAGCGGAGGATTAGTTTGAGGCCGTGCCTGCAGGAATGGTGGTAGAGTATATGATCGTGACGATGGAACAGATGTTTTTAGACGGGAAGGCGGGTCTTTGTCGCAATCTTTCACGTGGAGGAGAGTGTGGTGGTCACCGTGACAGACGTGACAACTATCGCCGACTCTACGCGAGCTTCACGAGTGTGACCCAAGCAGTTAGAACAGTACTCGTTAATAAGCACTGTCTGTAATCGGTTCTCTGTGCTTAATCGGAGGAATCGACTGTACCTCTTAAGCGGATGGATGCCTCGGCAGACTGGGCAGCGGTAGGATTGTATAGCTCGAGTACATCTGCGCTCATTTGCTGCCTCGTTGCTATTGCATTTCTGCGGGGCCGACTTGGATCTGGAGTGTCTGGGAACCTAAGAAACGGAGCGGATTAGTAGTTGTCGTCCTAATTACTACTGGTGGATGTGGAGAAGGATATAGAAGGATTGGACCTCTTATATGAACAGAACTATCGGCCTTTTGACGAGGATGTGGACAGTATAGAGCGGAGTAGTCATTAGAATGCCCCAGTGCGATATGTTCTGGACCGCGGAGTGCAAGCAATACTACCTCTCTATCCGATTCGATTCTTTGCGTAGGTTTAGCCAAGTAATGGTCGAACCGGTAGAGGATCATCTTTTACAAATGGAAATTCTCGTGGAAAGTAGAGATCGATGTAGAAGTGTGCAATGGAACAGGACCTGTTATCACCCAACCAAATATAGTCTCTTGCCCCATGAGCGTACCACATATGTTGGAACGGAATCCACTGAGCAGGATCGACCGAAGAATGTCGGCGCCAATGAGCATATCAATTTGTGCGCTTTGTGAGAATGAAGGGTCGGCAAATTGGAGATCTAGCAGGTCTGTGAAAGTAGTAGGAGTAATAGTTGTGGTAGCTCAAAAGCTGCAGTCTCAACTTGAAGTCGCGGCCGATGGGGAGAGACTAACACGGGTTTTACACGGTGATGCAAACTTCATGAAGTTTTTGAAAAAGCTTCCGTTTGTAGGAGAGAGGTTTAGTGGTGTCGATTGCTCCTCTACACCTCTTTCTCACAAGCAAGAGCTTTTCGAAAAACTTCATAAAGTTACCTTCACCGTGTAAATACAGTCTAACACGGGTTTTACTCGGTGCAGCAAACTTCATGAAGTTTTCGAAAAAGCTCTCGTTTGTAGGAGAGAGGTCTAGAGGGGTAAGCGATACCAATATACCTCTTTCCTGCAAGCGAGAGTTTTTTGAAAAACAATATGAAGTTTCCATCAACGTGTAAATCCAGTCTGACTCAAATTTGCAAAGTTTTTTAGTCTGAGCTGAGCAACAGTTTGGTTTAAGCCAGGAACTTAAGCTCGGACGTTTTAATATGACAGCTTTATTGTTTGGAAAAGCCTCTCGGATATAAGCGTGCCTTCGGAACCTGCATCGGGCTGGTTACATGTCACCCTTATGGCGTATTGGAGGCAAAGAAGTTTTGCATGCTTGTTTGATGGGTTGAGGTAGTGGACTGTATTGGAACTTGAACTTTGGAAGGGACTGTTGCGGAGGACGCAGGAGGGGTCTCACCACTATGGAGTAGCGAATTGTGGCTACCCTTGCACGTATACCAGTTGTACGTGCTAGTATACTCTCGGAATTGGTGCCCTCTTGCAAAACAGTTAAAACATAACTTTTGCTGTTGGGTGAAATCTGCTCTTTCATTGACAGAATAAGCGGATCAGATGGTTCTCTTTAGCACACAGTTCGAGCCCGGGATTCCGAACCTGTACCGAACCAAAAAGTTATAGAAATGAAAAAATACAACTTAAGGCCTAGCGTCTCTTCAGTTATCTGATCTGTTCTGGGCGACTGACTCTTATAATCGACAGAAAAGCTCAATAAAACATATAGAAAATCGTTCGGAAAAACTTCTGGAATCTCTGCCCATAGCCTCTGTTTTTAAAAATCCTTGACTCCAAAGCTTTTTAAACGATTCACAAAACATGAGCTTAAGATAATATTGGTAGTATTTGTCATATGTAGACTACGATTTGCTCCCAATGATCGGGATTCCGGCCATATCGGAACTTATGAGCAGATCTCAGAGATCAAATGAGATTGAGGTTCGACTTGTATGGGACAAAAACTCCTTATACTTGAAGATCAAGATCAAGATCAATTTTATTTTCAAATTTTGCCACGCTTTGCCACGTTATATCTCCCACAGTTTTATTGTTAGAAGGTTCATACACTCTGGACATATTTGGTAATCAGGACTATTTATTGGATAAACCATAATCGATTTATAAGGAAAACAATCAATAATAGCACAGCACTTCACAGGTACAGAGTATATTATAGCCGGGCTTGACCGACTGTCTTTCGTATTTGGGATTGAATTTGGTATTTTTGGAACAAATCAATCTTTTCTTCGGCGCGGCTCAAGAATATACGGAATTACCCTGTTTTTAATCCCGTTCCGACTGATTTTTTTTCTGCTTAGGTTAAGATCTGCAGAAACGCTGGAGCAGGCGAGCAATCGACGGCAGCAATTTGCTATGCATATCGCAATGAACAAGTGGAGCGACAGACCAGGTTAAGATCTGCAGAATCGTCGGAGAAGGCGAGCAATCGACGGCAGCAACTTGCTGATTCTGCTCCACTTATTCATCGCGAATAAGATAATGGCGAAGTTTCGATGCGGTGTGCATTTCAGAGAGCTGCTGAAACTGCGCAACAATCTTAATCGCGATGAACAAGTGAATCTGCAGAGTCGCAGGAGCAGGCAAGCAATCGACGGCAGCAATTTGCAGATGTCCGTCTGTCCGTATGAACGCTGAGATCTCAGAGATGGTAAGAGATAAAGGTTTGACATGTATGTGGCATAACCTTCTTGTAATTCCAGACAGATGAAGTTTATTTTCAATTTTCGCCAACCCCCTCTCGGTGATGGGCAGCACTTTGCAGGTACTGAGTATATTATAGTCAGGCTTGGCCGACTTTCTTTTTTGTTTTATACTCGTTTGGTAAGATTTGACATTAATAAATTATCATCAGCTTCTATATCTAGCATAATGAATACAGTAACTTAGTTCATCTTCCTTATCTTCAGAAATTTCTATTATTTTATTTCATGATGCGTAAAATGGCTCTAAATTTAAGAGTCCGCCGATGTTTCGGGAAATTTCAGGATCACGAAAAATCCCGCTGTTCCTGCACTTCACTTTCAATTTTTCCAAGTACCACACATTCCCGTGGGAGTGCCGCACAGTGCGTCTTGCAAGTTATATTCGATGCAATTTTCTACTTTTCTTTTAACGCTGAAAATGGTTATAAAGCAATAATTATAAAATAGCAACCCCACGATGGAATTCCACTTCAGATTGCCTCTCTTTCTTTCGTAATGGAAATTTCACAACAATTTCTCTGTGTACATTTTCCAACATGTCAAACAATCAATTAGCTATAAATATCTGAAGCAATCAAGTCACTTGTCAGGCTTTGTCATAAAATAGAGAACAACAAAATCATCATCATCAACAGTACAAAAAAAATTAATTTCCAAACTGTAATTGTCGCCAGGCGTGTGGGTTTCCACTCAAGGACCTAGGGGAAGGGATGCTTATGCTCTTCACTTTTTGTTTAGTTGTTGCGGCTTCTGCGCGTGAACTATTTCAATTATTTTTAATTAACAGTTAATTTCCGACTGCTATTTCTTCAGCTGCTTTAGTCCAAGGTTCTTTCCAAAAAAAAAAAACGTAATTGAGAGAAATGGCACGTTGTTAGTTCTTTAAACTTATTCGATTGGCTTATATAAGCACGACACTTAATGAAAATGAAACGCACAACGCGCACGTCTAGGGCGGCAGAAAAGTCATCATACACCATGCATTGGTATCTGGGTCTAGTCCTACTCACGGGGACAGTACAATTGGCTTACTCGCAAGGCACTAAATATGGCTTGTGGACGCCAGATCGAGCTTACTCCGACTCACAACCCATACAGTGGACGGGCGGACAGTTTGAGTTTCCCTGCGCCAGCACCAAATCTTTGTTCAAAAGTTCGGGCAAGTACATAGCTAAGAATGTGATAGCCACACGTGCCCAACTGATAGGGGATACCATTTATTTGGCCCTGCCACGCTATCGTAAGGGAGTACCCGCCACTTTGGTGAAAGTCTCAGATAAAGCCGGGCACCTGCTCGACCACCTTTAAGCCATATCCCTGTTGGGATCTGCAAGAGGAGGGCAACTGTAAGGCTCTGCAATCTGTGGTGGATTTGGTGGTGGATCAAAATGAAGTTCTCTGGGTACTGGATACGGGCATAGTGAATACGCTGGAGACACCGGTAAGGAAATGTCCACCCAAAGTGGTGGCCATGTCGGTGAAAACGGGCAAAGTTTTAAAGACGGTATCCCTGGAGGGACTCACCTCGAGCAGTTCACGTTTGCAGTATCTGGTGGTGGATTATGCACCCGATGGCGGTTGCTTTATCTATGTCAGTGATGCGGCAAATCGTGCCATTATAGTGTATAATCTTCAAGCGGATCGTGGTTTTCGTGTGGTCTTACCCAAGGCGGTAACGGCGGGTTGTCGCTCAAGGGATGTGCTGTATATAGCCTTGATCAGAAGGGATTGTGGCTCAACCGAGCTGTATTTTACGTATTTGAGTACCAATAAGTTGTTCTCACTGAAGTCGGAGTATTTGCGTAGTGGAGTGGCCGATGGCAGGATTTTGGGTGAGTAATGGACAACTTCAAATTCTTCTTCAAACTTTCAATAAATTAATTTTCCTTTATTTTCAGATTTGGGCAAAAAACCCAGTCGCATGGTTATCATTGGCACAGACAATGGCTCGGCCATCTTTTTCCGTAATGAAGGTGATGCCGAGGTCTATCGCTGGGATACCAATTCAACATTCGCGGAGACTAATTTCAAGCCAGTCTATCGCAGTCAAACATGTCAGCTAGTTACCCATGCGGTGCCTGATTACAAGCGTAATACAATGCGAGTCCTGCAGAGCAATTTTCCGGATTATATGCAGAATCGGATTGGCTGCGGGGCCATTCAGCAGTTGGGTCTCATGCAGGGTTGTTGGTAGAAACAGCTCACTCAAACACACACATACACACACATATGACACTTATACACTCATACCAGTACACTAGACACACACACACACACACACTTGGACACCAACTGCCCTGGCTTTGTGTGCAAAGCTACTGGAATTGCAGTTTGTCCGCCATAACTGAAGGCATGGCTGAAGAGTTTTTTTTTTGTTGACTCTTTAAAGCTCTTTGTATCTCTTTTTTTTGTACATAAACAAGCAGTCTTAGTTACTTTATTCTGTTGTTATTTAAGTTAAGTAATAAACTCTATGAAATGCTAGTGGAAAATTAAAGAAATGAATGGGGATATGAATGTTCAATGGAAGATGGTTTGCTTTATTTAAGTTCATTCAACTTATGCCTTAAGTTTTACATTTAACTTAATCAAATTGAGTGGTGAGTAAAGGTCTCTCAACTTTCCTTAGAGCTTAGACCACTTAATAAGTGTCTGCAGACAAGCTATAAGCTCTCAAATTGGTTGTTGGTAAATCCAATTAATTGTCTTATAAAAAACCATCAGAATAGAGTTTATTTTTAAGTCAAACGTTTTGGTAGCTTAAATGCAGCTTCAACTGTTTTTGGCTTAGAAAATAATTGTCTGGAAACTGTTTTAAACAGAACGAGTTTCATTAAGATAAAAGATCCAACTATTAAGATAAATATTCTGATTGATGAAAAAAAATGTGAGAAATAAACAAATTAAGGAAATTTTAACCAAAAATGAAAAAAAAGAAAAAATCACAGTAAAAACCCAAAAATTTGTTACCTAAATTAATCATAGTTATAACGTATTTTTAAACTTATCAATTCTGAGAATAATGAGCAATCGCAAATCGTAAATCAGTAATCGGAAATCGGATTTACCTGCTGAATGCGCCCATTCTAAATAGTAATCACAAATAGTTAGCTTGAATTTCCAAAAAGTCAAGGAAAGGGTGCTATTTTCCAGTGAAGAAGGATGGATTTTTATACCCTGTTCCCATTGAAAATGGGAAAAGGGGGATCTTCATGATCGTGCAAAAGTATGTAACAGGCATGAAAATTAGCTTGAGTATGATTGAACGATGTTAGTTATAGTCTAAAGATGTCAGTGTAAGCTCAAAAATCATATATGTATGCCAATTCGACTTACTTCTACAACAACTGGTCACAAACATACTATTTTAATTTAGTACATACCTTATCTAAATGAGAAAAGAAGATATTGTTCTTTGACTCAACCAACGAAATCCACAAAATGCACTTAAATCTTTGCAGGCCACGTGCTAAACACATATTTACTAAGAAAGCTCGTATTTTTCAGTGTAGTGTATTTGCCCAAAATCTACAATCTATGAAAGTTACATAAAGATCGGATAAAAAATGACAGAGTTATAAAAGTTTAATAAACGTTCCAAACTTTTTGGCGCCGCTTGCGTTATTTCTCATTAATGTTAATGCTCTGATAACTAACATAAGGGAAGGCTATAAAACATTATCTACATAATGATAGATCCGTCGGACCATAATGAAGTCTTGTTAGCCATAAAAAGGCTAAAAAATAACAAATCTGCTGGCGCTGATGAGCTGCTTGCTGAATTGTTCAAGGCTGGCGGTGAGGAGCTGGTAAGGGGCATGCCCAACTCCTATGCAGAGTATGGTCCGAAGAAAGCATGCCCGAAGATTGGAACTTAAGTGTACTCTGTCCAATATTTAAAAAAGGAGACCCTGCGGTTTGCGCCAATTACCGCGGGATCAGTCTCCTTCCCATGCTATAATGTTCTATCATGCATCCTATGTGAACGTCTAAAGCCGAGAATAAATGAACTGATTGAACCTTATCAGTGTGGCTTTAGACCTGGCAAATCCACCACGGACCAGATATTCACATTGCGACAAATCCTGGAGAAGACCCGAGAGAGAAATATCGACACCCACCACCTTTTTGTTGACTACAAAGCCGCCTTTGACACGCCGATAAGGTCAAAGTTCTTTGAAGCCCTGTCTACCTTTGGTATTCCAAAGTACGTATTCGACTTGGCATGATGGCGTTGAGAAGCACACAAAGCTCCGCCAAATTGGGAAAAGACCGCTCCGAGCCTTTCGATACCAAAAGAGGTTTTAGGCAGGGTGATACCTTATCGTGCGACTTCTTTAATCTGCTGATGGAGTACATACTGCGCCAGTGCCCAAATGCTAACAGAACGGGCACCATCTTTACCAGAGATAACATGCTACTTGCATATACCGATGATATTGATATCAATGGCAAAAGCAATTCTGTGGTAAAAAAGGCGTTCTCAGAGATAGAGAAGCAGTCAAAACTTATGGGCTTAGCGGTAAATGAGGATAAGACGAAGTACCTACAATCAACGCGCAATGAGTCTACGCTTGGACAATCTGTTGCAATGGGAGACTACAACTTCAAGGTTGTTAAGGAATTTGTCTACCTCGGAACGACGATAGCCAGCGACAACAGCATCAGTTTGGAGATCCGAAGAAGAATAATTCTTGCAAACCGATGTTACTACGGGCTCAGTAAGGAGTTCAAGAGCAGAGCCCTCTCTCGGAAAACGAAAATTGCGCTATACAAGTCGCTTATCATCCCAGTCCTGCTATACGGCGCAGAAGCATGGACATTAACAACAGTGGAGGAGGAGGTGATCGGCGTGTTCGAGAGGAAAGTCCTTCGGAGGATTTATGGACCTGTAAAAGTTGGCGGCGAATTTCGTATCCGAATGAATCGCGAACCTGATGAGCTCTATGGGGACACTGAGCTAGTCAAGCGCATAAATCAACAGCGGCTGCGCTGGATAGGACATGTTACCCGTATGGATGATAACGCTCCAGCAAGGCGTGTGTACAATCGGCATGCGATAGAGTTGGGAGGCATTCCCCAGCCTGGTCGACCAAAGCGGAGATGGCGTGACCAGGTGCAGGGAGACATTGCGAAGCTGGGAGTGTCCTTCTGGTGGAATGTCGCTCGGGACAGAGGCGAGTGGCGGGCATTAGTGGCAGCGGCCGAGACCGTAAAACGGTTGTGATGGCCAAAGAAGAAGAAGAAGAAGAAAAATACGTGTATAGTGTATAGTCTGGCAGGACCGACTTTAACTAACGCTCTCGTTTCTTTCGCTTACATGCAATTTCTAACGTACAAGTTTGAAATAAATTTAAATTGCTTTGAAATTTCTCTAACCTTTTAGGTGAATCTGAATCTGAATACGATATTTATAAGATTCTTTACAACATTAAGGGCATCACGATACCATGGAATCATTTTCACTGAATTTTGGATAATCAGATTTCATTAATGCACAAAATGGCCTTTTTCGGAAATTTTAGCTTGAACTCCGTTGAATCGCCCAGAACCATTTTCTGCTCCACCAAAGCAAAGTGTGGCTTACATTCTCATAGTTGCCGCCCCTGAGTAGCGTCGAAAAGACTCCATTTCTTTCGTGTTCAGTGCAAAAGGTCCTGAGTTCGAATTCCACAAAACGTTGACAATATGAATTGTCCTTATTTTAAGATTTTCAGAATGATTTTAAAGTACCAAGCCTATTGAGAAGTCTGATCCAATCGAAAACATTATGGAACAGCATATTAGCACTTGTAAATATAATTAACAATTCAAAAATATTAGTTTATTCGAACCCACAAAACGTAAGATTCGCTTCTAAGCCCCTGACTGATGTTTTAAAATCAATAAATAGTTTTTATCTTGTAAGAAAAAGTTGGTTTTTATAATTTTTTAGGATACCAATTCTAAGTTTTACAGATCATTTTCAATCTTCAAGGTTTTTTTCCGTCTGGTCAAGAAATTCTTAATTTCAGAGAGAAACATCTTAGAAATTTAACCCCAAATTCTCATTTTCGGGGGGATTTTGGAAAATTTTTGATTTGAGACAAAGAGATATTCTCAGATGAGCTTACGGGCTTTCCTCCACGCCGACCCGAACTAAATTTTAATGCTTATATTAAGAAATAGTGGTGAAATTCATCAAACATGCTGGATAAATTGGAGAAATCTGTTGAATTAATTGTTTGGACTCTTCTGTCTTTGCTTTCAATAAAAAATAGAAATGACACTTCTGACCTTCTCCGTGTGTTTTGGGGAATCAAGGTAGCTGTTATTGACATGTGGTTGCACTTATAAGTTATAACTGATAACTAAATGCCAAAAATTTGTTTCTATTTTTGCTGCCTTTAATGGAGAAAACACAGCAATTGTGTGTACTCTTTTTCTTTCTTTCAACCAGATTTGGTTCATGGAAATGTTTTTCTTTTTTTCCCATTTTTTTACGTCTGCCACGCCCACACAATTGTGTTTGTAAATCAAGCGAGAAGAGACAATTTTATCGGTTGGGTTGAACTGCCGCTGACTGATGATGACACTTGCCAGCTGTACAAGTTCCCACAGAGAGGAATTTTATTTTGGTGGAGTTTGAACCATTTATTATGGTTTATATCTGCATTTGTGTCATTGACACATTTATGGTGTATTTTGGGTTTGTGTTTTGTTTTTAGCATAAAATAGCAACAAAAAAATTATAAAAAGCAATTAACACATTTGAGTTGCAAGTTGGCATAATTAGGGGACCAAAGGTCGGGCTGCTGATTGATTTTTTTTTCTTTTATTGAAAAACTCCCTGGCAGACAACATTGGCAACGACTCAATGAAGGGAAAAGGGAAGCCACACTAAAGTTGTGTCCGTCAGACAGTCAAGCAATTTATCAGCAAGCTTTCCAATTAGTAAGCGTTAAAGTTGAACCGACGCACTCGCTCCGCTTCTCCAGGGCAATTAAGTTGGCAAGTGGACACCGAAGGTAAATCAGTAAGTGAAAAAGGGAAGAAAACTGCAATTAGGGCAAAGTGTAGGGAAGGAGTTTGTATTCCTGTTATGTTAATTAACTCTTCCGGGGCAAGTGAGAGGTGAACAACAATATTTCAACTTTGGCAACTAAGAAAAGTTCACAATTTGAAAAATATTTTAATGGGCAACTCATAACAACAAATTCCACTTGAATAAAATTCAATTTTAAAAACTGCACTCATTTTCAGCGCTCAATTATGATAATTATTTTTTAATTTTTCTGTTGTCAACACTTAAGCTGCTTGCGAATACAAAATTTGTCTAATTGAAAAATGTGAAAACAAACTGATGAAAAATGAATGAAAAGTCAGTCCCAAAAGGCTTAGGACGAACATGTCGCTTTGATGTGACAAAACAGATATAAATGGGAACAGCTTCAACATGAATAAATAAATAAATTACAAATAAATTTGTTAAGCACCGAACAAAACCGCATACAGGCAGTTGGATGTGTTGTCTGTCAGAAACAAAAACCAAAACCTTCTTTTGCCATCAAAGGAGACAAACAACGCTCATACTGACAGATGCTGACAGGCCCCCCAGCACAGGCACAGGCAAAAGGCTGACAAATGATTTTCCGCTGCACAGGTTTTTTCCGTTTTCAACTTTTGAGACTGGCAAAAAAAGAGGAAGCAACAAAAAAACTATAATTTAATTATGAACCAGGCAAGCTGCGCGATGTATTCCCAAGACTTTGTTTCATGTTCTTTGCTCTCACATCAAACGGCAGCTCAAAGTTGTCAGAAAATTTTTTTAAAGCTTAAGCAAAATCAACTTTTCCCCCACCCCGTCAGAAATTGACAGTACTAAGTTTTTTGGCCAAATTCTTCCTGATGAACTGTCTTGAGTTGACTGCCAAAGTGACTGACTGAGTGAGTGAGTGACTGGGGACTGTCATACAATGGGGAGACTAACCCACTAACCCAAAAGGGGCGGCAGGCATAGACTACTACACTTTGGCGCCCACTTGAAATGGGTTTGACAGCAATGGCTGAAGCAGTTTCCACAAAGCGCTTTGATTTCTTCGCACATTGTGTGCGGTGTGACCCTCCCATCCACTTTTCTGGTTAATCGAAAGCAGAACAAGTAAAAAGGGAAACTTTCGAAACTGAAAACTTTAACTCGCTGTTCAAATAATTCTGTTAACATAATATCAACAACTTCCTGTGTTAAAACGGCAGCTGGTGGAGTAATAAGGCGCCAGTTTGAGGAATTCTCTTTGTGGGTATTTCAGTTTCTTTGTTATCAATTTAATTTTGGTATAAGAATGTACCCGAGTTTTTGTTTAATCCAGTACATTTGTGCGAAATCTTTGAAAATTGTTCTCTGTTTTGTTTGGACTTATTAATGACACCTTCGGTTCTGTTTCTGATTTTCATTATTGATGTGAAACATCTTTAATTTCGGTACGGAAGAATTTGTGAAATTTGCTTTCTGGTGACGCGTTACCGTGTAAGGAAGGAACGTTCTCAGAGCGATGGAAGACGCAGACTGGTGCTTATCCGAAGAAAATTGCGCCAGTAAGTAGAAAATTCTGGGCGACTTATCCACATTCTCGATTCTAGGATGCTGTTGAGAAATTATATTACCAATTTTTCAAAATCTTCAAAGATTACTGAGCTGTGGGAAAGCTCTGCGAGTCAGCCAGACAAGTGATCGAATGGCAACGATGGTTAGGAGGTGCCAAAAAGTACTGTCTGGTGGCAGCGTTGGATAATAAGAATGCGTTTAACACGCTCAGATGGAGCTGCATTCTGAACGCACTGAACAATGCAAAAGTCCCACCATACCTCCAAAAAATAGTTCAGGACAATTTCCAAGACAGAATACTCATAACTGAAAAGGATCAAGGCTCCGTACGCTATGCATTGACTGGAGGAGTGCCACAAGGTTCTGTCTTAGGACCATTGGTGGAGCCTGACGTTCAATGGTATACTGAAGCTTGAACTCCCTAAAGGCGTATACGTGTAATTGTCGTTGGAATTTACCCTCACAAACACCGAGGAAACCTGCAACAGAGCGATGGCTAACCATCTTGTAATTCAGGATGGGCACTGGCTTCTTAAAAAACTGAATTGGTTCTAGTCAGCAGCAGGAATATAGAAGATACTCCAACCATTATCATTGGCATCATGCTATAACATCCAGACCAAACCTGAGGTACCTTGGGGTAACAATAGACCATAGGTTGAGTTTTTAACAACGCCTCTTTGAAGCCAGCAAAAATGGCCAACACTAGAAGACCACAGCAACCGAGGCTACTACTACTTGCTAATGTAGTAAGCTCTACGCTCTTAGACGCAGCACCAATATGGGCAGAAGCAAAACGACACCGAATCCTCACACGGTCTGTCAACTCGGTACGACGCATTCCGAACATTCTCCCATAATACAGTATTGGTGATCAACGATCTCCCCGTTGAAAGCCCCCCAACGGCTAATTCATAAGCTTTAAGTGCTTTTTGTTATGACTATCAAAATTTCAGCTTGATAACTTTAAAACTGAGAGACAAGTTTGCGCGAAAGACTGACATGCGGACGGACGGACTCAGCTCGTCATGCTTATCAAAAATATATTTACTTTATGTTATCGGAGAAAGTTCCTTCTATGCGTTCCAAACTTCTGGGCAAAAATTATAATACACTTTTCATGTGTATAATAAAAAACACACGCGCACCGAGTACCCATAATCAAGTTCTGAGTATCGAATACTGAGTATCGAGTACTTAGAATCGAGTATTAAGTATGGCATACTGAGTAACGATTGATACCTGGTGTGTCTCAGCTGCTAATGTGCGCGACCGTTGTGCAAGAGGCGTTTGTTCGATCCCGCCGCTGAACATCTAATAAAAAAATAAAAGCTGTTGGCGCCAGCTTTCTAGTAATTTACCATGCAAAAGCATCTCAATCTGCCGTATGGATTCGGTGTTAAGCTGTAGGTCCCTTTCTCTTGTGCGAAAATTAGAAGCGCACAAGCCAAGAGATTGAGAGGAGCTCGGCTTTAGCCCTTTGGGGTAAAGGGTACTGAGTATCGAGTACTTAGTATCGAGTATATCGATTCACGTTCTGAATATCGAATACGTTTAATATCGTGTAAAATATGTTCTGAAGAAAGGCTCGAACAAAAAACCTTCTTCCAAAATCCTTGAGCATTAAATTTTCGAACCTCAACCAAACGTTATTTTTGGTTCGAGCCCGCGAGCCGGACTTACGAAAAACTTTTTGGGCTTGTAGCCCTGGCACTTAGTATTGAGTACTTTGTATAGAGTACTTAGTATCGAGTAGATAGTTACAAGTGCTTTGCTTTTAGTACCTAGTATAGAATATTGAGACTATTTAGTATAAAGTATTTAGTATCGAGTACTTAGCATCGAGTACATTGTATTTAGTACGGAGTCAAGTCTCTGAAAGTCGGATCATAATGTATAAAACACGCTTTTAGGAACTGTTTCTAATGTTCCTGTTTTTGCAAATCACGAAATTTGCCTAGCTCACGCTCAAAGTGAGCAATGCAAGTTCACCAAATCCAACTAGTTTTGCAAAGAATGGAACATATGACAATGGCCCTTAGTTTTCTTGAAATCGTTCGCCAAACACTTATTTGATAAGTGTGCACTTGTATTGCAATTGTATGTGCGTGCTCCTCAGTCCACTAAAACTTGCCTGGGTGTATCGCACTGAAAAAAATCAATTATACCTTTTTATGGTGTGTGCTCTACTCTACTATAGTTGGCAACTTTTTGCTTTTATGTGCGTTATCCTCAAAAACTTCTTTAATGAGCGAAACCTATTCAGCCTCAACTATTCTTCTCTTCGGGGTGTTGTCTTATCTACTCTTTCACTTTCGTTACAGCCACCACAATTTCTCAGTAAACTTTTCATTAGATGTAAGACATAGTCAATTGTTTTGGGTTTTGAATTGATACGTGTTTGCTGATATCGCATAGGTTCTTCTTCTGCATAATTTGGAAGATTTGAAGCCGTGCCTTAATAATGATCGAACTACTCCAGAGTTGTGACTATGATTTATAAATGCATACAACCCCAAGTAAACCAACTGGCAAGCCTCAAAATTCCATACAAACTGCTATAAACAATCCAAAAAAAAACGCACTTTTAAAACCAAGTTAATTTGGTTTTGTACTAGGCAAATGTCCAACTTAATCCACTATACCCCATAGAACAGAAGGAATGCTTAACAGCATTTCCATGTGAATTGAAAGGATTATCGTTGTGGGGCCCAAATACTTTTGGGTTTGTGGTAAAGCGACGCAGTTGTCATGACAGCTTCACTTTTTTTTTTTTTTTTTGTGGTAGGAGGCTGTCAAGTCAGCATTTCCCACTTGCCTCATTCCCTCCAAAACACGCACTTCCCTTGGCAGACAGACAGATAGATAGCTGGGCACTCATCGCTTTAATACCAAGCAGCTAACTTCAAGTTTCGTGTTGTTTGGCAGTCAAATGGTGAGGGGACACCAAAATGGCTGCCAAACGACTTCCGGCCTGTCCTTTTCATTCACGTTTCTTTATTCTTTCCATTTTTTTTTTTCGTCTTTTGGGTCACGTGCAAAAAATTTGCCACACAAAAGTCAACAGTCAAGTTCTGCTGAATTTTGCATAATCAGATTTCTTGTTTGCGCTTTGATTGGATCCTGGAGCTGGGGAGCTGTTAAGTGTGTATATCGATGCAATTGAAAAGTAATTGAACATTTTCAAATGCTTATTGAATGTCATTTGAAGTGCTCGGCATATCTTATGCATCTTATGCTGGGCACGTCTGTGGAAGGAGATGGACGAAATTTATTGATTTGGTTTTAGTGAAGGTGGCTTAGGATTCCATAATTGAGAGTTATGTCTCACCCTGGGGAAGGAGGTAAGTACAACGTCAGTTATAATGTGACACAAATTGAAGGATGAGTTCTTCAAAAAATGAATTGGTATACGATAATTGAGCTTGAGAATGGGGGAAATCTTTATTGGCAAGGATGTCACAGAAATCTCTAGAGATTTTAATGCAAATCCATCAAAATGGATTTGAGAGAAGATTCGAAAAGGGAAATATATACAGCGACCCTCGTAGCCCACAAACCATTCTCATCCCCTTTCTATTTATATAACAAGACAAGTTTTGTCACATCAACCGGGGCCATAATTTTAATAACAATGCCCCATTAAGTGAACAGCTTAGAACGGCAATTCCTTGTTAATAATGTTAGGTTGTGGAACCAACTGCCAACATACATAAAAAAAATATTAATAGTGCAACGTAATTTAGGACCTCGCATAGCCTGGTTGGTATTCACAAATATTCTTGTGCCATAAGTAGTGTTTGACAGGCTGATGATAACATAGAAAAGTTTAGTTGCTTTCACTTTTACGACCTAGTCTTTTGGGCATTTGCCAAGTGAGTTGATCCAAGGACAAGTTTGATGCACTTTAAGATAAGTTACATCTTTGGTAAATAAGTTGATGAAATGTGGCTTTTGAAGGGGTAGAAAATTACCGCTTTATTTTTAGTGAATTAATGAAGAATTCGAATAAAATTGGATTTGTCATAACCTACACTTTGAAAGAAAGTCGATCAAGCCCCACTATTATGTATTCTGTACCTGTCAAAGATTGTGTTAAGATGTGTGAAGTGCTGCCCATCGTCATAGCGGCCGGTGCTGCCCATAAAATTGATATAAAAAAATATTAAAATAAGGGAAAGTTGGCCTCGGCTCACAATTGCGAAATTTGGAGGCGATTCCATTTAAAACAAAAAAGTTTTTCTCACTAGAACTTCTTTTTCAACCGATCATTTGTACTGCAGCTATAGCTATGTCATCTGATTTTGACAAAACTTTTTAGAATTTTGTAAAAGTTTATAAAGATAAGTATATGCCAATTATAAGAACGTTTTCATTAAAAACAAAAAAAAGAATATTTTCGACCGATTGTTTCTGTGACAGCTATATGCTATAGTCATCCGATTTCGACAAAACTTTTAAGAAATGTGTGAAAGCATACCAAATAAGTATATGCCAATTTTAAGGACATCTCCATTGAAAACAAAAAGTCTTCCTAACTAAGACAATGTCCGATTTCGACCAAACTTGGAAGAATAATGGGAAAACATAGCAAACTAAGGAATATGCTATATATGGAGGCGTTTCCATTGAAAACAAAAAGTTTTTCTTACTAAAAAATTTTTCGACCGATTTTCAAATGTGCATGCGTATATTTGTCCCAGAAGACTTCGTGACGAAGTGTGAGGTAGCGTGTATAGTTGCAAGTGGACTGACGGACAGACAGACAGGGCTAAGACAACTCAGCTCGTCATGCTGATCAAGAATATATATACTTCATGTGGTCGAGTATGCTTCCTTCTATGCGTTACAATCATCCGGACAATTTTTTATTCCCTCTGCAAGGGTATAAAAATGTAAAAATTGAATTATATTTGGCACTTTTCTCGCATTTTCTTACGTCGAATTGCTTTTATATGCGCCGCAGATGGTATATATTGGACAGATGGCCAAAATTTACCTGTAGGGGGCTATCTGGACTGTCTAAATGGTTAGAAAATTTCCTCCGTTTGAAGAATCTTTGTTTCCCTAAATATCAGCTTCCTCATCCACTGCCTTCCATCATAACTGTTAAAATAATGAACTAAGGGTCGTCAGCAAAGGGAGAGGGGCAAATAATACTACCAGTGTGCACAATTATGAAAACGAGGTTTCTCACCCTAAATTTTCTACATGATTTACAGTTGTAAAAGTTTTGATCGTAGCAAATGAAACCACTCATTGTGGACGAACGACTTACTCAATTGTGCCCATCAAAACGGATTTGGAATCGTTGAATATTCCTTTATGTTTAACGCCTTATCTATTTCCTTGATTATACTACAAATATTGCTGAAAATAATGAAAATATATGTTGATTTTAAATACTTCACATCTATGTATCGTATGAATGGCACCTAAGTCAACCATTATTTCTTTGTGAATGCAAACAGGTCAAAATTTTTTTACATGATTTAAAAGTACTATGTTTAGATCAGCGATGTTCCTCCATAGCCCCCAGGGGCCGAGCGCAATCGGCTATTTACACGCTCACGAGCCGAGCGCCTGCCGAAGTCGGGCTGTGTCGCTTAAATATCGCACACCAATACACCCACACTTTTTGGCCTCGCTCTTCTTTGGATCATCGCTGGTTTAGATAAAAAACATCGCCAGAAATGAGCAAAATCGTTAAATATTCTCTATGTTTAACGCCTTATCCATTTCCTTGATTATACTACAAATATTGCTGAAAATAATGAACTTACGAATTTAACTTACGTAACGCAGAAAATGCCCATTTGTGTTGTTACAAGTAGCTTTTGTAAGTTTCCCACAAAGTTTGGCTTTTTGTATTGTGAAGTTTAATGATGCATTCATTGCTTTTTGCAGTTCCCAACTATTTTAAGTTCTGATTGGCTTAACAATCAAGAGTCATTTAGCGACCGCCTACTGATGCATCATCATCATGATGGTTGGATTTCTCATCCTTGAAACAGCTGTAAAGGTATCCTGCTTTTTTTGGTGATCAAACGCAACTTTCTTGACCTCGCGACAGATAAACTCACAACATATTATATTATTTCTTTAACTCAGAACCAATCCCTAAAGTTTCATTACAATCGGATGAACGGTATAATTTTTGCAAAATTTCGCGGTTTTTGGATCAATTCTCGGCCATTTTATCAACTTACAAGCCTTTCCGGGCAAGCGGTCAACAATTTCCCCAAAGATTCCTCGCAATCGGATGAACGGTTAAGGCAGGCATAAGGGACAGACAATCATTAATTTTTATATCTGTACACAGAAAAAAAAAAATGATATTATCTGGGGTCAATGTTATATTTTTCATATCATTAAAAAGCCAATATGATAAAGGTAAAATTGACCTTGTCGAAAATATCTAGTTGATATTTCAAGCATATAAAATTAAGATTTTAAGATCATATTGGAATTTTATAATATCATTTTGACCCAACTAAAAAAAAATTTAGGAAATGTCGGATAGTTCTATACACTACCCCCACTACACACTGTATTCTTTACTAAGTATTATTTATTATTTTATATAAACAGAAAAAAGCTGCTAATTTATAATTTTTATTATATTTGTTTACCTTACCGCCTTGACTGGGGATCGAGCTCAGGACCCTTTGCATATAACTCGAATTGCATGGCGTCTTATCGTAATCCACCATCTGGCACGCTCCGGAGAGCCTACTTAAATATTCCGTTAGGTTGGTTGAAGCTTCGAAATGTTGCACTTTTTGACTTTTTCCTTCTTTACAATTTCTATACGCCCCTTTTTATTTATGGTCCAAATGAAATGTAAAAGCTTAAAAATCTTTTGAAAATATTTTTTCTAAAAAAAAATATAAATGAGGCGCCCAAAAAAAATTTATATTGTAATATTTTTTTCTGTGTAGATTTAAAAATTGAGAACAAGTGTATATAATATGAATAACAGACTGTAAACCTAGGTATTACATTTAACAGTTCTTTATCTCGGAATAATCAAGTGCTTAGATAACTTTCTTTGAATTATTTTCCGACGAACCTCAGACTTTTGACTATTAATTTAATATTTTTTTTAAAATTAAAGTCAAAAAAATATTGCTGCAGCGTCCTTTTTTAGATTTCTTTGTGTAATGAAAATGTGACAAATATTTTAAAGCGTTTTTTTTTAAAATAAATATATAAATGCCTATTAGATTCTCCACAGTAAATACCAAAATAAATAAAACAACAACAAAATTATGCCATATAAATAGCTTAAGTAATTGAACAAATGTGCCGAATTCAGCGGACATAAACCAGACAATAGATGAAACACAAGCACAATGAAAATTGAAATGCAAACATAAAATTCTTCTAATAAATCCCTTATGAGCTTGTCCAAAAAAAAAAACTCAAGCAAACAGAAATCTAACAATGAATCAGTTGAAAAATGCCAAAAGTGCCCAAAGCAGATTCCCAAACGTTCGTTTTATGAGCACTCAAAAAGGATTTAAACATATTTTCACATCCACATTAAAAGGCGGCTAAAATAAATGGGAATGTGTTCAATGGTTTGGGAAGGGGAGGGGGAGGGTAGTAAATCAGTTCAGTTAAAGATTTATTGTCAGTACACAAAATTTTTGGCATAAAAACCAAATAAATATGTTTGCCAATAAGTAAGCAAAAATATTATTTTTGCCCAGCAGGAAAGATGTATACAATTCAATTCATTCATAAAAACAGTCGCCAATTAGAATCCACAGTAAAATCAGTCAAAAGCAGGCAAAACCAATGCAAAAACAAATGTAAACAGAGAGAATTCCGTGCTCTCTCTTCTGCAGCCTCTGCAAGTCTCAACAAGTTCCCGCTAACGACCAGCTGTTGACTGTGGATCTTAAGTGGATGCTGTTCTTAACCCACACCAGTTGCTTCTTAATGTTGTTTACCTAGCCAAAATCAGCTGATGTACGCTGCTAACATCGCTGTCGACGCTGACGTCGCCCCATGCTGGCAACACTTTCGACAGGCGCCCAGGAAAACTCAAGCAGCGAGCAGCAAACATAGCAAACAAAAAAGACGGGAAGCTTCGTTTCGCCCCAGCTGGCCGTTTTCCATACAGTTTTCAGTTGGTTTTCTATTGCGGCGCCGCACGCACGTGTCTCGGATACCAGTCAAGAAAATTAGGAATTCAAATTTCCTCGCGTTGCCATCGGTGATTTCCCTATCTAATGGCTGATGAGTGGCAAAAAAGTGAACATTTCGCGAAAATGATAAATGAGCAGGAAGTGGAGAAGTTTGGTTTTTAATTACATTTCGGTTTTTTGTACAATATCAGGACCTCTTAGTTTTTTGGGGTAAGTTATCCATTTATACATTTCGTTTGTGTCTCTGAACGAAAGGATTATCTGATTAGCATAATGGTGGCTGCTCCCATTTGGGACATTTCTTTGGGTTTTTTTTATTATGGGGGCGGGTTGTCTAATGTGCTGCAAATTTTGTTTAATGTGATTTGGGTTTTGCCATTAAAATTGATATAGGTATAGGTCCAAATGAAATTGGAAAGGATTAGAGTTTAAATAAACTGTCCAAACTAAATTGATAAATGTTTTAAAGAAGTGCATGCATTATCTTTATCTGTACAAATGTTTTATACATTTTTTCCTAATCCTAGGGGTAGAATTTTCAATTTTCAAAAATGTGGTGTACTTCATTTAAATGCCATTAAAGTGTGGCTTGGACGGTTTTAAAATACTTTTGTGCTGCTTCTTTTGCTGAATAAATAAATTATGAAGTTGAAATTTAGGCTGTATATATTTGCATTAAAGTGGATTTGGATCAGTATCCAAGTCTATTTGTATTGGGCACCCAGAAAGGAAACAATGCGAGTGAGAGCAAGCTGTAAGTCTCCCAAACCGAACCTCTAATTCGTTAGCCCTACCATTGTCTCCTTAAAAACCCCAACCAAAAAGAAAACCGCAAAATAAAACTGTACGTTCATGTTAATGAACTGTTTGAAAACGTAAAAGCCTTACTTTAAATAAAGCAAGAACAAAATTCTAAAATTTGAGTCATGATCATTCATTGCAATGCTTTAAAATAAAAAACTTTATCTGCCAGCATATGTAAGAAGTCTACATTGCGAGTTTGGGGTCTGTAGCTCTTAACATCATCTGACGAAAAGCAGCAGTGGGTACGCCTTAGCTCTCCTTGCTCATCTATTTCTTCTGACTATAAGCTTAGGCGCCATCTTGGCGCACAAGCAGTCATCACCAATATAACATTCTATAAGTATTTGCGACTGACACACGCTAGACGCCGCAAACACACAATTCAGGCAGTGTATGGATCGCTGCTTGACTCGAGCCTCGAGCTGTTAAGGTTTTTTTTCTGTTTTTCTTAAAAGACTGCTCAAAGACTCCAAATACGTGCCCACCACTGCATTAAAAGATCAAAGGTGCTTATCTTTGGCTGTTACCCAAACTCAGCTTAACTTTTTACCCTCAGAACAGGGTATAATTATATTGTTTGCAAGGTTAAGGTTAAGCTGGTTGAACCCTCAATTAGAAAGGTAACTGAATTGGCCACTCTAAATATTTCCGGATTTTTTAATATCATTAAGGTGTCGCGCGTCTGCACTAATGTGTCGGACGTCACTAGCGTTTGCAAGATACTTCCGGTGTCTCCACAATTTCAAGTTCTATTTCCCAAAAAGTTTTAGCTTACATTTTCTCAGTATCCTAATCTATCTTTAACCATAAAACGCGAGAGTCTCTTTCGACTTTCAGCGTTTATAGAGAGCGGTTGGTAATTGGATATTCCGGGCTTTTTGACATATTGTTTCCCTGGATAGCCTGGTGGCTGGAAGTCCAATAAATAGGCACCGTATTTATGGTGGGTGTCTAGTGGATTATTAACATTTTAGTTAAGAGCAAAATTTTAAAAATAAATGCGAAAGGTTGAGAATTCCAGGGATGCAAAACGGTTCTGAATCGAGCCGAGCCAAAACCAAAACCGAAACCGAACCGCTAATTCCCGCTGATAAGCCGAATCTCAAACTGAGCAATAAAACTTGAAATTTTGGGAGCTTTAATTCTGTCGCTATGATAGCTTATGTTCGACTTTCGGGACCACTTAGAGGCCGAATTGAAACCTACCTTTAAGGATGGCTTGTTAACTATTATAAAACATGTGTCTTCGTACATCTCCAGCAATAGGCCACCGACCTTTTAATACACCTGTCCAGAGAATTCTTCCTCAGAAGTTGCTTATTGATTAGAAACAGAGATGCAAACCGGTTCTAAACCGAACCACACCAAACCGTGACCGAACCGCTAGTTTTAGCTGTTAAACCGAACCGCAAACCAAATAATAAAACGTGTTCTCTATGAGATCAATTTCGAAATGAATAGAAATCATTATTATTTAAGTGTTGGGGAAAAAGTTCGATGAAAAGACACTTAAGGTGAGCTTTGACATTTTAAAGCGCGCTTTAATAAAAAGTAGCTTTCACTGTCAAAATGTGTAGTAGTTACAAATAAACTAAGCTATTGATTAAGATTTGGCTTAAACAAAAACCTTGGGCTTTATACCTCTAATAACAGAACTAGGACTTTATAATGTGTTCGAACGCAACGGACTGAACTTCATGGTATAACAATAATGAAGGACAATGAATATGGCTTTACGAACAGATTTAAGAGTAAGTCGTGGCGATATACTCAAGGAAGAGCCTTAAAAATTCAGATAAAGTGAAAAATTCGATCCAAGAACATAATTAATTTTTTAAAACTTTTTTGGACTGCCTTTCCATCATAAGTTTGGAAAAATACCTTTCCGCGCAGACTCAAAATCCCGGTTAACGTTTTTGGGCTTAAGACTCTGCGAAATCAAGGACGACCATTAAACAGAAAGGCTATTTTGTACATTTTTCGGAATGCCTTACAGTTCGTAGAAAGTCATTTTCCGAACACATTTCAGCTAAGGTCGGTACGGTGCCTGTTTTCTTGACTCGAGTAAACTCGTTGTAAAAGCGTCTTGGGTATGATTCGACACTCAAAATATCCAGTCAGCTCACATACTCATTCATCTCGTACTAATATTTCTGTGACAGACTTGTGGTTTCTTTTCGGTGGTTGATTTTTTTTGAGCGGCAAATGCACTCTCACTGTACACACTGCTTATATTTAAGTTTGAATCATTATTTTTGCAGACGCTCTCATTGTTCTTGTAAATGTTACTGTAAACGCCGTTTAGTTGTTTTTGTAATGTTAAGAGAGAGATGGAGACACACAATCAACATTCAGATCTTTTCCATCTGAGCTTTCAAAAGTATAAGTAGCAAGTGGAACGAGTGTTTCTGCTATTGCATATGCAAATCCCAAATGTGCCTTGAGTATGTAAAAGACAGCGATATTATGTTGGAGTGTTTTTGACACTCGGGTGCAAAAATATCAAGTAATTATGCAGAGCACTAGTAGTTGTAGTGCACATTACTCCAATAAACAACTAAGAACAGGTCGAAAAGCACAACAACTAACGAAAAAGCTAATAATAGCAAAGCATTATTAAAAATGGCCAGATTATTAGCTAATAGCAGTGTCCAAAATAAATAGCTAATATGGCAACACTGATTCTATAAGCTCAAGCAGTCGTTTCATATCCCTGCTATACAGATCAAATGCTGCCGAGCTGCTGCTGCCTCTTTTGAACAGCACGGAACTCTTCGGTCAGCAGTGTTCACACTTGAAGCGATATTAGCGTACAAGGTACAAGAAAAACATCCGCAAAGGATTCATTTTAACCTTATTTTCAATTAAAAATCCAAATCAATTTAAATCAAACGAAAAAGTTGTTAATTAAATTGAAAAATGTTTGGAAAAGCTTTACTGATTTAGTAGAACATGTTTACTAAGAAATTGTTGTTTGCCCTCTTTTCCCTATCTCAGACATCACAGTCGTATTTTATGAATGTAAGCAGTTACATTTTTATGATCTATGTTGCCACAAAAGTGCAATCAAAGTGTGCCGACAACGACTCGCCATGCTCAACTAGCAACTGGGGGGCAGTTTTCCACTCTCAAAAAAAAAAAAAAATATATATATATATAACAGAAAATTTATACGTGCAATTGTCAATAAGCGTAGTGCGAACCTATAAACCATAAAATTGGCAACCAGGAAAAAAAAATCATTTGTACAACTGCTTAAAAGTCGTAAAAAAAGTATTTCTTGGAGCATAAAAATTGAGCGAAGGGCAAACTTTTCGTTAATAAAACCTCAAACAAATGTTGAAAAAACACACTGAGAATTGCAAGAATCCCTATTTTCCCCTTTTGTTTTCTTTTTCTTGTCTGAGGCCACACAATAAATAAACCCCCAAACAAGTACAAGTGTGTGCGAGTAACAAAAGGCCAAACACAATACACAAAAGGTTTGTGTGCAAAAATATTTGCACAGTCCGAAAAAAAAAATACAAAGTTTTCTAATTTCCCTCAAGGAAATTGCCAGGCGAGAAAAAAGAAAACGAAAAATTAAGCAAAAGTCATGTCAATAAACATTTCAATTTATTCATAGTTTGCCCGAAAATAATAGTGAACAGCTTGAGGCAATTAAGGCCAACGCGTGATAAAATTTTGCACAGCTGCCCCAAAATAGCTTCAATTGTCCATTGAATTGTTGACACATTTACTAGCCCTGCTGGCCCATAAATTCTGGCTCGCTAATAGCTGCTTATTTGCCAGTCAAACTCATCTCGAAGAATGTCAATGTCAAATGTCAATAGCCGTTGTCATGCATTACTCGTAGTCTATTGTGCATAAGTTAAGCTAATTAATTTCCTTCTGTATGCCAACTGTTAGAGCAGCTGAGTTGGTAATGGTCCATTGTGGCAGCTGGAAGCCTCCTAAAGCGAACAATGCCACGTGCCCTGTGTCTTGGGCAGACCGCAGTCTGGTTGCCTTGCAGCGGTTATCTGGGTTAAGACAAACTGTGGTGACTGTTGGGTTTTGGTTTTCGAGTATCATTTAAATTAATTGTTCAAGGAATTCTGTCTTGGCTATCATGTGTCATGGGAAAAGTTTTTCTACGCTCTGCTTGAAATTCTTTTAAACCAATTTGATTAAGCCAATTTTAAGTTTCCTATTTTCTTATGCTGTGGTCTTTTCTTACCTTTTTGTTTAAGGCAAGCTTGCAAAAAAAATTTTTTAATTCTAAAGAATATTCGATGTGATGTGTGAGGTTTTGTGTACATCGCTTTCGTCGGGCTGCTTTAAGTTGAGGTGGCTAATCGGTTTTTGAAGGATTCAATTTGGGTCACAGTTAAGCTTGAAAAGTCATTTAGAAATTTGCCTTAATTACGAGTAGGTAAAGTGTTTCTGGTAGGTCAGTTATATCATTACGGATCAATTTAAAAATGTTTTTAGTTTTTGACCTTATAAAGTCGCTTTTTTTGGCTCAATCTAAATTTTGCGTATATTTGTAAAAAGAGGATGTGTGCATTTTATCAATTAAGTGCCAAATAAAAATTCCTTACATCCAAATATTTTAAGTTATTTCGAAATTGAGTTTGTAAAAATTGTTCAAGTTCAAGTAAAGATACAAGGGATGCTAAAAGGGGTTAAAAAACAGATTTTTCAGCTTCCGGGGTCGACTTCCGACCGCTAATTTCTTATTTATGTGTACGTTAACGACTATCGGCTTGGCTATGGAAAATGGTGGAAGAAAGGAAAGGTAGAGGAATCTTTATGGGAGCAAATTAATCTCAATAAAGCTTAAAGTGATCCTGCGTTGGACTTAAATTGAGCTCGAGTTTTTTGATTAATTTAATCTTTATGCGGGATAAGTTTGATCTTTTCAGGATTGAAAAAAGTGAGATCAAATCAATCTTTTTTCGGATCAGCTTAAGAATATCCGGGATCCCGTTTGGATTGAATTTTTTTTTTGCGTGTAGTCACTTAAAGAGGTTCAAGCGAAACAGTTTTAGTTGTCTTAAAATTATCAAGCATGTTCTCAATTCCACTTCCTCTGCAACATTTCGGAATCGGAGTTAATTCGGTTTATTGCAACACAAGAGCGAAAGCGTTTTTCGTTTTAAAAAGTTATGCTTGTTGACCGGCGAAATGAAAAGTAATTGGCAGATTACGCATTCGTTCAGTTGCCAAATGTACACTAGGTTAATTTTCCTTAATTCCATGATCAATTTAGAACTTATTTCGAGTTATAAGGAAAACAAACCATTATGGGCAGCAACGGTGATGGGCAGCCCTTCACATGTACAGAGAGTATTATAGTCGGTCTTGACCGACTTTCTTTCTTGTTACTACAAGACTGAGTTAAAGAAATTATTTTGAACAAGAAAGGCTCCACAAAATACTAAGCAACTAAAAATTGCTCATTATTATTATAAAACATGTAAAATATTAAACAGTTGCTATTTTGTTAATATTTATTAGGGTTTTTAAAGTTAACCTGTTTAAGTGACGTGCAGTATAATTTCCAACAAACTGGTCGCTGTTTTTGTCACCGTCTTATAGCCTTATTCCACTGGCACATTCTGTAGGTCAGTCACTGGATGAGCTAAATGACCTCATTCTCTCTGTGTATTTCCCCATAAGAGATAAATGTTCATTCGGCAGGTCATCCGCTGTGGATGATCAAATCACTGTTCCTACATTTGACATTCGCACGGGCACTTTTAGCTTTTTCCCGCTAAAAGGCTAGATTTTCTATCGATTAGTCCAAGTGTCATCAATAGAACAGCTGATTGTGAGTGGGAAAGGTAAGCGGCAAAACATAAATACTTTTTTAAACAATAATAAATGATTAGAATAAATAAATTATTATTAATAATATTTGTTTATCAGATGAATAGAGCCCGAAAGCAGGACGTTACATGGGGGGACCTCGCATCTGTATGCCAAAATTGCGGGCAAACTGAAAAAAACCGGGCTCGAGCTGGAGTGTAAGGACGTGCGGACGAAGATGGACAATGTAGCCATCCGGTAGTTCGTGTCCTGCTTTGCTATTTGAGCGCGTTAAAGTTGTCCCTCTCGACACGGAAGCTTCCCTTAAAAATGCGTCTGAGTTTTCAGGCACATCTCCTTCCCTAAACACGAAATATCGCTTCTACAATGTATGCAAGATGTAAATTAAAACAATTTCAATTAATAAGAATAATATGAAGTTACAAATTGCCATGGCTTGGGTGATTTTCGCTTTCTATTCTTCCGTTGGTAATCAATAATCAACGCATCGCAATGGTCCTCGCACTCTAGCAGTTGATATTTGTTTACTTTAATTTAAGTTTGACCATTCACGTGTAACCGTGATAAACATTCGTCAGTGGAACAAGAAATAATCACTTTTTGAGAATGGACTCCAGAATGTGCCAGTGGAACAAGGGTAAAAGATACTGTTTTGGTCACTGTTTTGGACGCTGTTTTGTTCACTGCTTTAGTCACTGCTTAAATCACTGTTTTAGTAACTGTTTTAGCCACTGTTTTGGTCACTGTATTGGTCTCTGTTTTAGTCACTGTTTTGGTCACTGCTTTAGTCACTGTTTCGATCACTGTTGAAGACACTTTTTTGGCCACTCCTTTGGTCACTGTTTTATTCAGTGTTTTGGTCACTCTTTTGTTTTAAGTAACTATTTTGGTCACTGTTTTATTCAATGTTTTGGTCACTGCTTTAGTCATTGCTTCGAACGCTTTTTATACCCTGTTCCCATTAAAAATGGGAAAAGGGGATCATGAAGTTGTGCCAAAGTATGCAACAGGTAGAAGGAAACATTTCCGATCCTTTAAAGTATATATATTCTTGTTCAGCATCATTAGCCGAATCGATTCAGCCCAGTCCGTCTGTCCGTCCGTCTGTCCGTATGAACGCGTCGATCTCGGAAATTATAAAAGGTAGAGCCACAAATTTTTGCATGGAGGTAGGTGTATACCAAACGCGTATCGAGTTTGTTGCAGATTTGGAAAATTCCTCTCCCTCCCCAGTTTAATCGCAAAAGCTGTCAGAGCCACAGTTTTTAAGTTAGACCCTCGAGAATTCATATATATATCAAGAAGGCCCAATATCTAAATATTCTAAAAAGTACAATAAGATCGGACAAAAAACACCGAAGATATATACGATTCAATTTTGTTTGCTAGAGAGAGAGGGTCTTGCATTGTCAGTTACCGCGTGCGTCGTGCGTGTGTGTGTATGTTGGAGTGTGTGTGTATGTGTGAGTGAATGTGTATGAAAACACAAGAAGTCAAGGTAACAGGGTATTTTGTATTCGGGGCACTCGACTACAGCTCCCTTACTTGTTTACACTGTTATGGTCACTGTTTTGGTCACTGCTTGGTCACTGTTTTATTCACTCTTTCGATCACTGTTTTAGTCACAGTTTTGGTCACTGTTTTCGTCACTATTTTATTCATTGTGTTAGTCACTGTTTTGGTTACTGTTTTAGTCACTATTTTAGTCACAGAAAGTAAAAAGGGTAGTCAAAGAAATCTATCACAAAGACAATCGTTTTCTCGTTTGACACGCCAGTCGATCGTCCCATCAAAACCCATTGTCAGATCGACAGCAATATCTTATCTAGATATCAGAAAGAATCATGGTTTCTTACCTCCTATTTATAAGTACCAGTAATTTCCCCCCGAACTTTCCGCCCACTAAGAAAACTTTATGTCGTTTGCTTCATCGTGTAGGTCCCGTCTAATGAAACACATAATTTAAGTATTTTTGCTTACATTCTTCAAATTAGCTTTATTATTGCACTTTTTTGAGATTCCTAAGTATGAGTGTACAAAATTTCTCTTATTTTACTGTCAACACAAACTTTATCTTTGCATTTCTGGTTAGCGTGGCCAACTTTTCGTGTCTGTACATATAAAGTATACGTCATGTTTGCCTCTAGCAACCAATGCCTACGCGGCATTGCGTGAAATTATAATTCTTTGTAATAAGTTCTTTGATTTAACTTAAATATAAGGCGGTCGACTTCAAACAAAGGCCAATTGCGCATACGCCACATGTGGCGCAAAAAGAAAATTATCAACTTTTCATGTTTTTCACCCTCCGTGTTTGATGTGTTGTGAAAATATTTCCACCCCCCATTAAATTAAATGAATGAAATGAATCCACACAGCACATACGAACATATGTCTAGCCTAGACCAAAAAATAAATTCAAATGACTTTTCAAATGGTGCACCATTTTTCACACAGACATTTTAACACTCGTTGGCCTATTAGAATATGGAGCTCAAGTGAAAGATTTATATGCATTTCTTTACGTTCTGCCTGCGGCCTGATAAAAACACCAGCCCAACTACAGTTGAGGACACGTGACGCCTCGGGTTGTAACTATGTTGTAAGCCCTTTTCTTCCACCCTTAAATGGATCAATATTTCATTTTGCCCTGCCAAGACCCAGTCCAAGGGGCAAAGTAGTTGAAATAAATCAGTGGCCAGAGAGTCTGAGTCTGGGACTTGGCTGAGCTGAGCCGAGGCTGTGTAACATATGCAATTCTTGAGTGCAAGGTCAGAGCCAGCAGCGCGTCTTGATGTTGATGTGTGCCTACGTAAGTGCGTAGCCATATATCATTTTATTTCAAAGTCAGTCAGTCTCTCTCTCGCTCTGCAAATTGTATGCGAAAAATATGTGGAAAATGCATGGCATAAATCTAGGCAAAATATCTACAGAACTGCAACTACCACCAAAAACCATAAATGCTGATGATTACATTTAAATCATATTCATGATGCATTCCACCCAGAAGAGTTGTATGAATTATGCAGCAGCCCTGAGGAGTGTCGAAGTGTTGAGTACTGGCATTAAATTCAATTAAATGCATACCGCATGAGCAAAGATGTGAGCCAAGGAGAGGAGCAGCAACATGAGTGAATAATTACAATGCAGTATTCTTGTCATCTCAAGCGAAAATATGAGTGGATAGACAGATAATGCTTAACAACAATTATGGCCATTAAGGCAGATGTTGTCATGGTTTATGGTTATTTTCTAGCACTTCAATGAAAATTTTCTGTAAATTAAAGCAAGTGTAACAAATTCTTGGGACTTTCAACACCTTTACTTTGGTTATTACCAGCCAGCACGCACACGGATTCAATTCAGTTTCATATAATTGTAACCTAAGTTACAATAGCACAAGGTTTTCTAAGTCTGACGCGTAAATTGAACCAATTTTGCTTCAGTTTATTGAACAAAGGCTGATTGTTCCGCCTGTTTTACTTTTCAAGCAATTTCCCTTTTCCTTCCCTTTTTTGTTCTCTTTTACGGCAGTTTAATCTATGACTTTGCTTCCGGGAAGTAGTGTCTCTATGGTTCAAAGAGTCAAGGATAATTTAAAGGAAGAATAGAGAACAGAACAAACTGTTAAACTGAGTAGCCCATCCAACTTAATAGTAACGGAAAAATATGTATGAGTAAAATTTAATTTTGTTTTGCCATCAAAAAGTTGATGTCATTCTACATATCAGTAGCTGACCGTCGGCTTGCTTGTATTTGGCAAACTTTCAGCGAAGTTTGCATACTTGTCAAAGGTTTTGACTGGGGAGTTTCTAAGCTAAAAACCTTTACAAAGTCGATCTACTGCCACAAATTTTCATCACAACTCGAGTTATTTATAGCTTACCCAGAACAAAAACAAATGATTTTATTTTTACAAAATGCCAGAATTTTCCAATGGAGGCCACACACTAACAATGGGAAATGGCTGTCTTAGGCAGTTCTTTTGGTATTTTGCGAGCATGCTCGCTGGAATGGAGAGGCTGCTATTTGGATAGACATTTCAGGCTTAAGATTACTGATGAGTGAGGATTTGGTCCCTCATGGAACGCGTCCGATCAACCTAAAGCCTCTATCGTTGTGTTGTGGATCTCTGTTTAAAGTTATGCCAATACCATAACAAGACCTCGAGCCAGTAAAAACTGCAAGTTAATTCCAAAATCTTTTTAATGAAACCAAAAGCTTAGAGCTTGAGGATGAATTTTAGCTTAATACTCGAATTCGATTTGATTTATATTATTCGTGGCCGGGTGGCTCAGCGGCTAGTGTGCGCGACCGCTGTGTAAGAGTTCGTGGCTTCGATCCCGCCTCGGAACATCTAATGAAAAGTTTTTTCTTTGAATAAACTTTACACCAGGTCACCCCTCTCTGCTGTTGGCGCCAGCTTTGTAGTAATTAGCCATGGTAAGCTTCTTAAATTGCCGTTCGGACTCGACGTTAAACTGTATGTCCCTTTCTCTTGTGCGAAAATTACGATCGCGCAAGCCAAGAGATTGAGAGAAGCTCGGCTTTGGGACTGTGTCTTCAGATACTGTCAACTTAACGACTGACCAACCATTGAACTTAGAAACCGGCTTACAACAACTTAACGACTTTAATGTACTCGGATTATGACAACTTTATTGCAACTGACTTGAACAACTTAACAACAACGACTTCTGGTTACAGCTCGACTGCTATGACGCAACAACTCGACTTGAATCCACTAATTCATATGAACTGCTCCACTGCTCTTGAACTACTACCAGGGTTGCCAGCTCATCACTACATTTCCACTTTACATTCGGTCATCCCGCTCTTCTTCGTCTGTCCCAGACGATAGCAGCTCGTCGATGTACTTAACATATTTCCCCAACTTCATTTTTTTTGCGCTTGAAGATATTGAATTGGGCCCTTTAACTTGAGCAGCTTTATCGGTTGTTTCGCTTCACTTTCACAACTTCGTAAGGTCCTAGGTATGAACTTGTCAATTTCTTCCCTAGCGATAAATTGGGTGCGTTTAATAGACACCAAGTCTCCTTCCACTTGAATACGCTTTTTATCGTAGCTTTTCTTGTTGACATCTTGATTTGCTTCAATCGGCAACCTCGCTTCTTCATGTAATTTTCGTCTTTCCCTTTTAAAATCTTCCATCTCCTGATCCTGACTTTGGCACAACTGAAAGACCGTGTCCATTGACATTTTTGTTGACCATGTCTTCTTTCAACAGATATGTTTCAGACTGGCGATTTTTTAAACTCGCCGAACTTGAGCTGATCAAACTATTTTTCTTTGTAACCTGATTTCGATGCTCTGCAACTTCTGATCTAACTATTAGAACATTGTCGATAAGTGTTACGGGGAAACAGTTTTTCAGCACGTTAGCTGCATCTTTCTTATTCGAAAGGACAACTTTCTTAGTTATGTCGCATTATGTGGCGACTCAGCTGCTGCTTGAATGGAGTGATCTGAGTATCTGGAATGATTTTCATCTGAACTGGATCTTTCTCTGGCGACTAGCACGACTGGTGGGGATCAATCAACGACTGGATAAGCGGCTTGGGGGGGTTTTTTTTTTCTCAATTTATGTATTTCTTTTTGTTGGGCCCCAAAGTATGCAATGGGTGGTAGAGACTAACATGTTTTCGTTCCCTAAAAACAGTAAAATAGGCTGGTCATTTGTAATGAGCCCGCAAATTGGAAAAACGTCATATCTCCCTTTTTCGTTCCTTCTGGACATATATAGTAATCAGGATTATTTATCGATCCATGAAAGGAATGGTAAAGATCGGATGAACGGTTGTGGATTTATAAGGAAAACAAACAATTATGGGCAGCATCGGTCGCAACGGTGATGGGTTGCACTTCACAAGTACAGAGTATTGTATAGTCGGGCTTGACCGACTTTCTTTCTTGTTTCTTCATCCGATTGACTTGAAACTGGGCTTGAAGCGAAGTACTCGAAATATTTGGACACGTATTTTCCTGATTTCGGAAAATCTGTCCGCACGGAAAATTCGTGGAAATTCGATATGCCAAAATCTAATTTTTATCCGATTGAGTTGAAATTCGGTTTGTAAGGATTGTAAGTGAAATAATTTGTAATGTAATTTTTTGATGTTGAAAAATTTGACCTTAGGGTCGGAAAACTCATGGAAAACTCTGGAGTCAAAAACCAACTTTCTTTCTATTGACTTTAAACTTGGTTTGTAAGGATAGTATAAGAAATAACGATGACGGTAACGTTAACGATGGCGATAGCGATAACGATAGCAATTCCGATAAAGATATAAATAAAGATAAAAATATCGATAGTCGACTACATCGGCACAAAAAATATCCGATCGGAATAACCTTTATCGTCTAACTAAAATATAGATATGTCGATAAAATACTGACAACCCTACTGAAGAGTCAACAGTTCTGACTATGAGGAAAATAGTGGACGACATTAACAAAAAATAAAAACCTGGCTTTTTCAATTAGAAAGAGTTTGTTAGAGCTGCTTACGATGCTTTATTCTCAAGCATAGTTTTTGAAAAATGAATGTATTTAATTTTTATTGAATTTTGTGTTTCCCCAGGGGTGTTTCCATGGGTTGATCAATCATTGAGAATCAACGAGAAAGATTTGATAAACGGCATATCAAATTAATCCAAATTCTGTGATTACTCCTTTATCTCTTAATAGCAATCTTATAAATAAATTAAAATATTTAAATATAACCCACTACCGCTTGGCTGAGTCACCAGTTCTTGCTTACAAAAACGAAACAAAAACCCTTAGATCCTGTGCAAACCTAAGTCCTCACGTTTTACGTTTGCTGCCATTGGCTCCTGGTTGAGAAATGTCAACAGCAGGTAATATGTCCTTAGAGTTTGTCTAAAATTATTCCCTTTTTTGCTGTCTGTCTAATGGCAGTACTTGGATTTCACCAAGTTGAAAAAATGCAAGCTCCACTCATCACATGTCTTGCCATTTATCTTTGTCGGCGCATGGCTGCATGTGCAAGTGATATTGCTTACTGTTTATAGTATGCAAATTAGCCCATAACATAATCCAAGTACGTGTCAACAAACGACAAAATTTTATGCTTTAAGCCAAAAAACTCATAACTCAAGCTAAGTGCGGACAATATGGCCTAGTAGAGACATAAACCTACATGTGGAGGATAATAAACTTTACTTCGCTGAATTGACAAAAAATCAAGGCAAAAAAAAAACAAAAAATATTATGACAATCACTTCAGATACATCCACACATTGTTAAAGTTTCAACCAGGCACGAACAGTCTGTCTGGCTGTCAGACATTCTTTTTTGGACTTCTTGTAACTGGCCACGCGCTCGCTCGTTTTTATATTCTTTATAATCTTTTAAGGGCCGTCGCTGCTGCTGCTTTTGTCTATTTGATGTTGTTTCTATTGCCGTTTGCCCATTGGCTTTGTTTATTTTAGAAACTTGTCGTCCTCTCTGTGTGTTTGGTTTGGTCTGGTGTGGCTTGTTCGTGTGGGTCTCCGCTGTCCGAACAAAGCACTTGAGCTTAAAGACTTCTGCACGCCTTTTGGCTATGCAGTCGTTTTTTTTCTTGTGGCCAGTGGAAGTGAATGACTGGACGGACAGTTAGTATTTGCTGCTTCAAGATAAGAGTCATTTTATGACAAATCTATGGGAAATCCGCAGATAAGAGAAATATATATTTCCTTTCTTTTGAGACTGATTAAATTTTAAAGGTGAATTCTTTTTCATTACAAATTCTTTGCCATAAAACTAAGGATATAAACGTAAAACCAAACGTATGTCTAACCCTGATAGTAAGTATTCATTAACCCGCAGCGCTGGCTGGCCTTGAGTGTTACTTGTCTCTAACCATTTTCTTTCCATTTGATAGCCAAACCCGCATTTCGGATAAATCATCAACTGAGTAATCAGCCACAAACCCTTCAATGGAGGCAAATTGCAATTCATTCACATGCCCACACCTTTTGGGTTAGCTTTTGTAATCGAGCTGTTAAGCCGCTTAAATGAGATTGAGGCAGCTTGATGTATAAAAAGAGTCGAAAAATCTTTGGCAAAGCAATTTATTCTCCTACCCAAGGCTGTTGACAGCTGAAAAATACTGCAGGCAGCTGAGTAAACATGCTGGAATTGCAGTACAAACACCGAAAGTGGCCCAAAAACTGCATGTCAATGGCCCAGGGGAGTATGCGGCAGCACTTACTTAGCGTTGAGTATTTGCTTTTTATTTTTTTGGTTACATTTTTATGGCCAGGCCAAGTTCTACATCTTTCACACCTTCTATTCTGAATGTGCTTGTGTGTGTCTCAAGCACACTCAAGTGCTACAAGCTACTTGTCCTTGTCTTAGTGGCACCTATACTACTCTGTATATACGAGTACACCAAGCACTTAGGCAAATTTCTCTGCGCTATTTTTACTTTTGCTCTCTTGTTGACCTCATTTAAAGGCACTTCCGCAGAAAATGTTGTTTGATTTTTTTTGCTGTGTGTGTGTGTGGGTCTGCAGGCTTTAATTCAATTAAAACATTACCTTTGCATTTGGTTTTATTTTTTCGTTTGAAACTGTTTGAGATTCTTAAGTGCTGACAGCGCACAAAAGTATGCTACAATTGGGAAAGTGCAAAAGCAAATGTCAAGAGCTGCAGCGCACAGAGAGTGAAATATTTTTGGGCAGTTAGAATTCCACAATTGTCACTTCAAGGTAAGCGGTTTTTGGCATTTGACATGGGTTTTGTTGTAGACGCGAGGGCCCAAAACCCTTGTGCATATTTGTGGCTCGCTTTGATAGTCAATTTGTTGTATGAATATGCAGATTTTGGCAAAAGTTTTAGTTTATAAGGAGACAACTTCAATCTGACTAAATCATATTACTCATCCTAAGTGGAAGATGTACACTTTGAAAAATGAAATGAAATATTATATATTGCTTATGTATATTCGGCGGTGTTTCAGAAAACTCTAGAGGTTTTCGTATAAGCGGCTACTATATAAGATGACTAAAGTTGAGAGATTTGAAACTGAGCACCAAGTACATTTCAAACGTACTGTTTTCCTTTCCTAAAATCTAGTAGGCGACATCATTCTTTACACTTTACATATACAGTCCTGACAGTTTAGTTCAAAATCCAATCGTTTATACGAAAATCTCCAGAGGTTTCTGGAACACACCCGTTTAAGTACAATTCCAATGGTAAGATGGGGACATAAATACTTGATTCAATCAGTTAAGTTAACACGGGCAAGCTAATTTGTCAAAAATGGCGAAAACTTGTCAAAATTAGATTGACGTGTGTGTGAACGCCAAATTAGTTTGCAGCCAAACGCTAGTGTCAAACGGTTTGCCGAGTTTGCCAAGTCAAGTTTTCGACAAGTTTGCATGCTGTCTGAACACATTGTGAACACTCTCTTGCAAGCTGTTATCGTATCTGCAGAGATTGTTCTAAAGCTAAGTTCACACAGGCAAATAATTTGGACAAATTTCGGTACAAATTTGGCTAAATAAGCCTAAATAGTGCACTTTTTGGCCATATTTGAGAAAATTATTTGTAAATGGAACCATTTCTTTAGTTTTAAGTCATACAACATTTGCCATCATGGCTATTTAGCAAAATTTTCATCGAAATTTGCTCAAATTATTTGCCTGTGTGAACTTTGCTTTACAAATATAAGAACAAACTATGGCAAACATGTGATGCTTGTCTGAGTAATTTCAAGTGCAATGACGTTTGTAAATCTATTTTATAATTTAATTTGGATAAGATTTGCAAATTTCTATAAAAATGAGTACATTAATATTGTTTTATTTGAAAAATTTTCATGGCTGCATTGTTAAATAACCCTAACGATTCAGACGACTGGCTGCAGGGATAGAATTGCGCATTGTCGTGACCTTTTTGGAAAAGATTGGCGCAAATAAAAATATATAAATTAGTTATACGCTGTATCCTTTGGTTTCCCTTCGCTTTACCCATGAATTCACCCATTTGCAGAGAAATTAGGGCATGCAACGATGCAGTGCCAAGGCAAATAATAAACAAATTCTTTTCCTTATAGCTTTGCCCATGTCTCTTTTGGCAAAAATATTAAGCGATAGAGATTTCGACTAGACCGATATTTTATATAGCACTAAGTCGATTATTTGACAGCTGCTATCGACAAACCAACTGGCTTGTGGGGACCACAAAGCTTTCGCAAACCAAGTTTGCGATTGTGAACACTAAGCCAAATTCAATGAACTAGAACTAGAACTACACGAAAACAAACACACAACACAACAAATATCTAACATTAAAATCAAAACAAACACTACAACATAAGTTATTTTAAGGAGTAACAATAGCTTGTAAAAACTTAGATGTAATAGGGTCACTAAGCTCAATAAAATTACCTTTTTTTAAAAACAAAAAAAAAAAACAAAAAAAAAATGAAAACTTTGGAAGTTCCGACAAATTAATTTGCAAGCTAATTTGGCGTGCGTTTGAACACCTAGACAAATTCGGACACAAATGCGACAAACTCAGCCATGACAATTTGTGTAAATTAATTTGCCCGTGTGAACTTAGCTTCAGTGTTTTTAATGAACTTTTAAACTTTAAGGCTAATACAAGGATACTGAAAACATTTTTATTGAAAGTTTAGTGTGACCAGACCACAACGGCCAAAAATCCTCCAAAAATCAAGCGGCCAGTCAGTTTTTTCAGCTTTTGTTTGCAATTTTGCTATGGTAGTTTTTTTATATAACATGAACTACATTTGTGTGTAAGCATCGAATCCGAAAACTGGAAAGCACTCCACCCGAAAATCGAACTCGAGAACGAATCCGTTTTCAACATTTTCTAGAAATTTTCTCTTAAAAAACTATCGAGAACGGAAGAGTCCGGAAGAGTATTTCCTGTTGCTTTTGGCAGCAAAACGTTAATTCTCGGGGCACGTCCATTCTCGAAAACGGAATCTTTTCTGTTTGAAACCCGCATCACTAAGGAAAAACGGATATCGAATTTAAGAAAGGCAACCGTAATAACTGATGACCGTTTGAAACCCGCATCTCTAAGGATAAGCGGACTTCGATTTTAATAGAAATTGTCGGGTGGAATTAGGAAATACAAATTGTATATGCCGGCAACTTGCTATACCTCTTCAAACAATAGAAATCTATTATTTCTTGAGTTATCGGTAAATATACTGAAAAATACCAATCTAGTATAATTATGGTCCTTTGTTAAGACCTTTTGTGGGAAATGTGTACTGGCAACAGAGCGAGCGCCTAAGCGCTTTGGTGCCAAGAGTTTTGTGAGTGTTTTTGTATGGACTTTTTTGTTTTGGGAGCTCTTTTGTTGAAGTGTACACTAAGCTTTTAGCTTGAGAACACTTGCTTCAGCATAGATTCCAAAGAGATAAAGCTTAACTGATGCTGGAAAGAATTTTTTTTTTAAGTTTAGCATGAAACAGAATTCTAGTACAAACTCTTAATATATACCCAATCATTTTAAATATAAGAATGATTCCTACTTATATTAGGCACCAAATACTATCTATATAAATAAAACTGTTCGACCTGACTCACTCACTCACACTCACTGGTGACCGCCGCACAGCGCAAACCATAAGAGATAGGAAGCTGAATTTTTTACAGTAGTTTGATCTAAGATCGGGTTTTTGGAAATTCAGTCTCAAAATGAGGAAATTTGTATGCTACATTTTTGTTTTTTTGCGATCGGTCTCAAACTCATTTTCAAATATCTATATGAACTCTATGACTGCATACCAGTCTTCTGGAAAATCCACCCCCCTTGGTGGAAATTGAAGTGGATTGAAGTTTCATGGAACAGTCAGTTGGCCAAGATATATAAATTCATGAATTCTACCTAAAAGAAAATTTTTAGAATTGTACAATTTGTTGAATTAATCATGAATTAATCATTGTACTTGGTAGTGTACAAAGCGGGAACACAAAGAAAGTGCTGAAGTGATTAGAGGGCTTGGCCTAAATCGATTCCAAAGGAGGAAGGAAGAGGAAAAGGAAGAGGAGAAAGGAAAAATTTTTTGGTTTGTAGCCCTGATTTGATCATCGACGCTTGTCGCTTTCTTCATTACTTTGATTTTTCGGCAATGCCTCGCGATTGCTTGATTTTGCGTTTAAATTCCCGAGACAAAGAAAGTAAGTGTGTTGTGAGTTCGAATCCCAGTAAAGGGAAGTGAAAAAAAGTTGTACGAAAGTAAGTTGTACGTTTCCCTCTTGCGTGCCGTTTGTTCCTCACACAATTCATCCCACACTCCTTTGTGTAAATATTATAGTGAAATAGCAGTTTTATTTTTGGTATGCGTTGGGCCCTAAAAGTGGCATGTAGAAAAGCTACATGCTGCTTGTAAAAATGAGAAAAGTAAACGCGTCATATAGAAAAGCTACGTCAAAAACTGTCAAACGTTAATTTATATGTTGTGTAACATATTTTGGTTTCTCTGTGTTAAATTTTTATACAAAAATGTTGCAGTAAATTTAACATCTGCTTCCTTTATTCGGAAAAAAGAAAAATAAACTATTTGAGCTCGAGTGTTGTAAAAAAAGTTAAACTTGAAGTCTACTGTACTCCAACAAGATCGCATTGAGTTGGTCCACTTCTTCTGTAACTTCCCTCGTAGTTAAAGTTCTTTTTTTAAATATCTTTCCATTCCTCCATCAACAAGCAAGTCTGTATGTTTGTGCATATGAGTGGCAAATGGAAAAACCATGGCGGAAATTTCACTGAGTGCACATTTTTGTTATTGTCGGAGAAACATGGCCAAGCACAGCTTCATTCTACATCATCTTTTGCTTTTACGAATTTAATATCCGCTATTGGCATTTGCAATAATAATTCAAAAAGTAAACGAAATTTTTAAAGAAGAAGTAAGAAAAATTAGTTTATTTTCATTATATTATTTGTATTTTTAGATTATTTCTGTTGCTCTCTTTTTTTAATAACTTCGTTCCTTGCATTTTGAACAGCCATTGATACTGATCCCCGGCTTTTCCTGTGTCACAAATTTCAATTGCTGGGGCCACCACCCCACAAAAAGCAGTCTGCTTAATATTATTTTTCAATTTATTTACAAGTACCTGATGCCACTGCTGGCTCTTCGCGGTCCGGCGGATTTTCATTCTGAGCATTTTCTTTCTATTAAAGCGCCATCAATTTTGCGGACAAGCCGTCAGACCACAACAAGAAAAACGGCAGCAGCAGCTAAGCTAACAACATTTAGTTTGTGGCCAAAAGAAAATGGCGTTAACTGAATTGCCAGACACCACCAAAGAGCAGCAGCCATAACACCCACTCAAATATGGGCAAGTGTGGCCAAATGTCTGGGCATCAGCAGAATTGAGAAAAGAAATTTTGTTTAAAGAGAACCAAAAAAAAAAATGTTCCCACAAAGAAACCGTCAAGCAAATGTCATCAATTTTTCATAGTCAAACATTTTTAGTGCTGTGTCATAATAAAATTAAATGAGTTCGCTGGCAAGTATGGCCCAAAAAAGCTGTTCGTGGTCAATTGTTTGCTTTTCATGATGTAAACTTTTGCCGAGACAGCAAAAATAATGCATAAATTTCACAATTTAATAAATTTATTTTATCTAGTTAAAGGAACTGGCAAAATAAACAAGCAGAAAAAAGGGTGAAAGTCATAAAATGGTTGAGCATAAGAAAAGGAAAGAAAGAAATATGTTTCATATACAAAATGATTGAACGATAAGTTTTAAGTGTTTTTGGTTGAAATTGGAAAAGAATGAAAATTTGAAAGAAAATAAAAAACTGCAAACTTTTCCATTAAATTTACAAAAAATAGCACAGCCCTTTTCATTCAATCATCTCTGTCTTAACTCAAAAAATATTTTTGAATATTTTTCCCAAAATTTGTTCAACTTTTTTACTTCCAATTAAAAGTATAATTCCCTTAAATATTCCCCAACAAATTCAAGGACTTTAAAAACAAATTGCAATAAAACATTCCAGAAAGTTAAAGGCTGCCTGCCAAATGATGCTCAGAGCCGGAGGCTATATGATGGCCCAATACTTGAGCGAAATAAATTTTGCAATGTGGGGTAAATGAACGCTCAATAGGCACTTTAAAAACCAGTTTGTGGAAGGCGGCTTATCTGAGCTTGTGCGTCTGTGTGTGTGTGTGTGTGTGTGTGTGTGGGGAGCCTGGATAACTTTTCATTTTCATAAGGCCGCCTCCCGCCAAGACATTAAAGCTCATACCATGCTCAATTAAACTTGAGCCACCGGTGTGCTGTACATACTAATACATACTAATCTATGGGTGCCGCGCGCGCTTAGGTATGGAGGCGTATAATGTTTAACTTTGTGCTGCATACTTTGAGGCTGCTGCTTGCTTCGGAAAGCGTGTGTAAATAAAATTCATTAAAAAAATTAGACATATACGCGTACAACCTTCAACCTAATTTATGTTTATATATTTTTTTCGTCGCCATTTTTGCCTATTTGATATGCCTTTTAAATCTTTTCCATTTGGTGCGTGTGTGAGCCACATTTTGCGGTCTTATAAGTAGAAGTTTGTTTTTCTTTCAAGCTGGCAAGTGGCGCTCCGAGAACAGAATATGACACATAAATTGCATTTTGTTAGTTTCGTTTTTATGCGTGGGCTTCTGTTTTTTGCTTGTTCAAGTTTTATGGCTCATACGCAGTGCTATACAAACAGAATCAGTAGCAGCAGGAGCAGCTGGGTGCAATTAAGTTTAATCACCGGGGATGCTGCATAAAGTTCTACACTTAGGGAAAAAAATGATTCGGAATGGAATTTAAAACGATTTGGACTTATAATTTACTAGCATATAACCAGGTTGGTTTATACTAGCCGTATCTTCATACATCGGCTCAAGGCGAGATTGTGCACCATTTTCCGGCCAGGTTTGTTCGACCTAGAAATACCTTCCCGGACAAAGCGTCCACCATTCCACAATCTTGCAACAAAATGAAGAATTTTTCAAATTTCGCGGTTTCTGCACCATTTTCCGCCCATTTCTTAAACTTAGAAATCTTTCTGGGCAAGCGCCCAAGCAATCTCCAAAGTTTCACCGGAAAAAAATTGGCAAATATCGCGGTTTTTGGACCATTTCCCGTCCTTTTCTTCAACTTAGAAACCTTCCCGGGCAAGCGCCCAGCCAATGCCCAAAGTTTCACCATTATAAAAAATTTTCAAGTATCGCGGTTTTTGGACCATTTCCCACCCATTTCTTCAACTGAGAAATCTTCGAATTTTTGGACCAAAATCGGACACGATCTCGATAGTTTAGTAAGACAAAATTTCTAGAAAATTTCTAGAAAATTTTGAAAACGGATCCGTTCTCGAGGTCGATTTTCGGGTGGGATGCTTTTCCAGTTTTCGGATTCGATGCTTACAAACAAATGTAGATCTTGTTATAAAAATCACCATAGCAAAATTGCAAACGAAAACTGAAAAAACTGACTGGCCATTTGATTTTTAGTGGATTTTTGCGGTTGTGTTCTGGTCGCACTAATTTTTCTATAAGAATGTTTTCAGTATCCTTGTATTAGCCTTAAAGTCACAGATTGTCACAATTCAGTGTCACAATGTCACAGCTCCATACGAATTTGACATTGTGACGCTAAAATGTGACACTCTGTGAATGCAGTATAAGCCCAGCATTACTATATACTCGATACTCAAAACTCGATACTCAGTAATCGATAGTAGAACTCCATACTAAGTACTCGACACGACATTCTCATGTAAATATAGCATGTAGTTTTTTCTACATGCCATGTTTAGTTTTCTGCATTTAGCGTGTGAAATTTAGCAGATTCGCTTAGAATTACCGTTCTCATCGCCGCGTGTAGCCTATTTGGTTTTCTCTGAGTACTTTACTTACAGGATCCACACCCTCAGGCTTGAACTTGTTTGAACTCTATGGGGGTATTCACTAGCCCGCCTAAAATGGCATAGCGTAAATCCAAAAGTTTACGAAGCAACAACAAAACATATGAGAAAAAAAAATACCACATTAAACATGCCTTAGGGTATGTTAAAAAATCAATCGTTAATGTGAAAAAGTGTAATGTTTTGAAGTGATGTAAAATTTTTTAAAGAATCGGTTAAAAATACTTAGGATCGAGCCATTTCGAGATTTTTGTCTTAAAAATATGCGGTCACACCAGCAAACTGCAAATTATAAAAAATAAAACTGGTAGGCAGTTCAAAGCGCTGGAAGAATGTTATGACGCCAAGCGTTTCCGCAAGGCCCAGTGCCTCATTGTGGATCGGCTGACCTGCACGCTGATGTTGAAGGGACGCAATCAATGGCAAGAAGCTGAGTTCCTGTCGCACTGTCAAGCGCTCGCTCGAGATGATTCATGGTGGATGTGTCGCCCTTGCGTCGCGTTAACCAGGCCATCTGGCTGCTGTGCACTGAAGCACGTGGGGATGCCGTCAGTAACACCAATCTCATTGCCGAGTGCTTAGTCGATAAGCTGATCAATGCTGCAAAGGGTTTCTCCAACTCATACGCCATCAATTCGATAACAATTCCGTAGCTGGGGTCGTGAACACCCAAGACTTAAAAACTTAAATAAATACAATCAATGAAACTCTGTCTGTAGCCAGAGGCTGCAACAACCGGTCCGCTCTTTGCAGTTCTCACAAAAACCGCGGTTTCGTGCGGCACATTGGCAAAGAGGGATGGAAGCATCCTTTAACAGCGCTCTCTATTTTTTACGGTCGTGAGAGGAGATAAACACATTTGCTTTTGCTTTTTTCGCTCTTGGTCTTTTGCCGACCGTTTGGGATAGACCGCTTGCCGAAAAGGTCTTTTTGTGTATATGCTTCTTAGGCTACCGATATCAACGAATGTTTGTATGCATGCGACAAACTGTTTGCGCTCTCTCATTCTCTCCCACTTTGTTACACTCTGCTCCACTTGACTTTGTTCACAGCAACCTTTTTGAAACAACATTTTGGGCTTTCGGTCTTCAAATAACTCACACTTCGGGACCGCTTGACTGAAATGGGCCTGTTTTAGGGTTGATGTCAGACCGACCAGCCTGAGTGAACAACAACTGCCGCTTAACAGCGAGCGCAAAAGCAGCACCCCAATCGGTTGAGGGAAGACCGAGCCCTTCTTCTTTTTTTTTTTTGCAATTGCAGTCGTGAGCAGAGAAGACCGAAAATATGGGTTGAGAGTTATTTACGTGCTATGTCTGTAACAAGACCCAAAGAGCCGCCATCACCTACTCCAAAAACTGTTTTAATTTTCCTTGTTAATGCAGCTAGTTTGCATACTATTTCTTAGAGGGCAAGGTCAATTTTTCGCTTACTCAAAGCTTTTTTCACTCTTTGTCTTGGCCTTTTTATTTAGTAGTATTTATTTATTATTATCTGATTTATAGCCAATTTACACTAGGGCATAAAGGCTGCCTTTACTGTAAATTTCCGTCAGGCAGCCGGTAAAGTATGCCTTTGCCATACAAAAACAGTTTTGCTTAAAATTAATTCGGCCGAAATTACGGCAGGTTTTTACACAAAAAGTTGGCCCTGAAAATTACTACAGTGAATCACAAGGGGTCGCTCAGTAGCTCCTGTGTGGTGAAGTTACGCTTTACCATTTTACAATAGCTAGTGAATTACCTATATGTTTTTTTTTGGCATAATTTAAGAAAAGTAAAAGTGATTTTGAGGAAAAACATATCATTTTTCTGAATAGAAAGCCAAACTTTATTAATGAAATACAGACGTGAAAGTGTTGCAAAACAATGAGAATGTACTGTGTATTTTCCTGAACACGTGGTTTTGATTGTGACAAATTTTTGTCAAACTTTATTGGCCTATTAAGAACATAATTTGATTTAAACAATTTAAGCAAGCTATGTGCTTTCTTTTTCGTTTTTTGTATGTTTGAAGAAATGCTCCATAAAGGCTAGACGCCTAGGATATGTAAACTCCGGGCAAGATTGTTGCTTGAGATGATCTTAGTTTACATACTTTGGATTTCTCAGCGATAATTTAACACGATAAATGGCTATCGCTGCACCAATGTGGCCACACTGTCAAATAAACAATAGAGGCATTTTCTTTTAAAAATGTTTGGTATTAAAAAGCTTTAAACTGTTTACATTGAAAGGATGTCAAAATCTTTTAAGTGTTTAATTGAGTCGGATTTTTTTGGAGCACTCGAGCTGGATGATGAATGAACTGAACGTTCTAAATTTATAACTAATTTATAACAGAAACAGTTATAAACTTATAACTTTTTTAGAAAAGGTTCGTTTCAAAAAATGGTAAACTTAGAATACTGTGTGTATTATAGTCAAAAAACTGTTTAAAAATAAGCTGGCTTTAACCCAAACTAACAAAGAACAACAATTTTTGTGAACAAATGTTCCAAATGTTATTGAAATGTCATCTCATCTCAACCACAGCACAAAAGAGAATAAGTAATCATTTGGAAGATCGAGCTTCAAATGTGTGCGATGTGTAGGTTCAGAATAGGTTTAGGTTAAGTTTCGATTCACAGCTTATAAAGGTATGAATTCCGGGTTCAAACTGGTGTTAAACAAGTTTTCCTTTATAATTCTTTGAGTCTGTAGGTTCTAGACTATTAAGGATGATGGAAAAAGATTGTAAAGTACACTAAATATATTATAAAAAACTTTTCTGTAGCTTAAGCTATCACCGATGCAAAAAGCAGATGGTAAGGACTATTTGAAAATGAATCTTATTTTCTCATCGGTCCCCAAGAACATTACAAATATGACTGCCTTAGGTTCGTAGAACAATACTATTTCAAGCCCCCCAAATACATTCTAAATCTATAAGCCCTCACTGCATGTGGCGCCACTTGTTGCCCACAGACCACACCTGCGCTTTCCATTCAATATACTCATACAATATATTCTACACTCATATTCGTGCCGCCTCAGCACTTCATTTCAATTTGCCAGCTCTCATGTGGGTTGGCACTTTTGTTTTTTGCCACATTTTAATTTGTGTGCCTCGCTCACGCCAGCAAAAATATTAATCTGTGAAGCTTATCGGGATTGTTTATTGTCTAGGCCCATCATCATCTGATGGTTTATTGTTTATGGACATGTTTATTACGCAGGCACTTATTGTTGGGCCAGTTGATTAGCAGCATAAGCTTTCGCTTTTTCTCTATAAAACATCAATAAATTAGAGAATTTATGAACCAGACAGGCGGCAGCTGAGCGTAATAATAAATACAATTTTTCGCACCTCATTGTTATGATACAAACACAAAAAAAAAACCAGCAACAACAGCGACAACAAAGACATCGAATATTGGTGGGTGAAACATATAAATTATGACAGCTTTTTCAATATACATTTCGATGGGAAAGGACATGAAAAAACTGTCTGTTAAATTAAATTTTTTGAAATGCTTAATACTCGTATCATTTTTCATGCTTTTATTGTGGCAATTGAGTTAAAGGCCCTTTCATTATTGTATGCAGAGGCTGGTTAATAACCATAAAACACTAATTAAATGCTTAATACTACACTAATTGGAGGTTCATTTGTATGCAATTTAATTAGAGACTTAATCCAATTACAAACTAACCGACTTTCGTTTTATGCCTGAAAACAATTTACTTTAATGTTTGAAATGGTAAGAGTAAAAAACATGAATTGATTTTTTGAAAAGCGCGTGAGTAGTTTGATGGGTATATATGACTGAAAAGGGAGACCCAGCTCGAAATCAAAAAGTTTGAGTTTGACTGCCTGACTGATTCATCAACGTACAGAACAAACGGCTAAAGTAATAGCAGAACTGTCGTGTAGAGATAAATGACTAGTAAGAACTAGTTCGATTTTATAGAAATAAATCTTTAAGTCTGACTGACTAACAGGCCAAACGGCTTAAGCCACAGAGCTAAAAATTGGGACTGTCGGTACAATTAGTAGACTAGGGGCTTACCAAGAATAAATTTTAAGATTTTAGTACTTTATAATTAAGAAATTTTTTAAGTCTAATCTCCAAGCTAAGACCAAAAATATACAAAATTTGAAATTTTTAAGGATTATTTGCTTGGTTTTTACGCTTAGGACGCATATTACTTATTCGGAGATTACACGAAGACGCAAACTTTTTAACGTTTTAAAACCAGTTCACGGACGTGGGACATAGTCAATGACTATTTCATGATCCATATGAGGATGCTGTGACAATTTCGTGAAGATCAATTCTTGCAATATATCGCAATGTCCGGTTAGTCAAACTGGCCTTAGCATAGAAAAATTTGAGTGTCTCATGCTTAGTTTGGCGAGAGCCGTGCAACAAACAAAACCGCAGCCTCTTGTTAAGGTAAACTATTAAACGCGTTTTTCTTCCAGACAGAACTATCGATATTTTCATCGATAGACAAACAGCTGATTCCAACACTTGCTTTGCTTATTGGCCTAGGCGTCTAGCCTCTAAGGGAAAATCTTCAAACAAACATACAAAAACGAAGAACAAAGCTGCAATTACTTTATTAATCCGGACTTACAGGATGAAGCAAACTTTATGTAGTTTTCTTTTTTAAACAAACTGTCATGGCTGACTTTGCCTGATTAGTGTCCGAATTTGTCAAGGTGTTCACACGCACGGCAAATTAATTAAAAATAAATTTTTCGGAACTTTGAAAATTTGCATTGCATTGGCTTAAGCTAGGTACGGAGAACGCCAAACTGTCTGTGCGTAAAAACAAAATAGTGTGCTGAGAAAAATATCAAGAACGCCAAATAAGGCGGTACGTGTTATTTTTTAAGGTGCGGTCACACTTTTTTCCAGGTTGTTTACAAACAATTTAGTGAGGATTTCAAATCACAACAATAAATCAAGTAAGAAAGTCGGTCGCACTCAGTACCAACGCTATTGAATGCTCAGTATGTATTTTGCTGCTGCAGTAGCAGCTGAAAGCAGCGCTGCTACTGCGCTGCTGCAGCGAACTTTGGTTGGTTCATAACTTGAGTATCGTCCGATCTTTATGATTCCTTGGGCGGATCGCTTTATAGTCTTGATAACTAAATATGTCTAGCAGGAACGAACCTTCTATCTACAAAACTGTGGGAGATTTTTTAAAATTTGCGGGGGCGGGAGGGAGTGGCAAAAATGGAAAATAAACTTGATCTGCCAGCAAATATAAGAAGCTTATTCCCATACATGTCAAACCTCTACCATCTCTGAGATCTGTTTGTTCATAAGGACAGACGGACAGAAAGACAGACAGACGGACATGTCTAGATCGGCTCTTCTGTTGATGCTGATCAAGAATATATGTACTTTATGGGGTCGGAGATGCTACCTTCTGGCTGTTACATATTTTTGCACAAGCTTAATATACTCTGTGTTTCTCTGGTACAGAGTTTCATATATACCGCACAAATTGCCTTGGATGAGGAAGAAGATACCAGAAGCAGACACTAGCATCTGTCAATAGTTCGAGTAACAGAAGTGTTCATTCTAAGCTTCCAAATGAGCGCCAACAATTTAAATTGGCTCCAAAACGAAGCACCCGGTACAGACGCGATACAAATCTGCTGGCGTGCGAGATCAATAATAAATGTTACACATTTTTATAATATTTCTTTTTTTTTCATAAAACTTAGTCTAAACGAGTGGTTAATTCAAAGTCGGTCCTGTCCGACTTCGATATACCAGTTACTCAGGGGAATTAATGTTGTATAGCCTTCCCTTATGTTAGTTAACATCAGGAATGCAAATTATTTGGAAATAAGGACTGGTTTGGTTCAATGGTTCACATAGATTTTAAGCCGCCGGTTCGGATCACTAATTGGTTTTTAGAGCTAACTAAACCGCGGTTTCGGTTCGGTTCAGTGGTTCGCTCTTTATTATTTTATTATTTCTGAATTTCCGAATATTTTGACATTTTGCATACTCACGAAATTGAATTCTTAAAAAACATAGCTTTGAAATCATTGGGCCCATTCAGCAGATAAGTCCGATTAGCGATTACTGACTTACTATTTATGTACGATTGCCGATGAGTCTCTGCTGAATGGCATTAATTGATATTTTGTGGTTACTTTTCATCAAAAAAAAATGTCCTGGATAATCTTGGATTTAAAATTGAGAATGGAGGGAACAACACTCACACAAATTAATTAGCTACTAGCAAGAAGAAATTCAGTTTAATGACAAGTATAATAAAAGGTCGGTGGGCTATTGCAGGAGATGTGAGGGTTTGTGTGTAGTTTGTTCTTACATTTGTCTTGTAAGAACAAACTCAGCAAATACGTTAACAGTTTGCGAGAGAGTGTTGACATTGTGTTCAGACAGCACGCAAATTTGTCGAAAACTTGACTTGGAAAACTCGGCAAAACCTTTGACACAAGCGTTTAGCTGCAAATTCACACACGAGTCAAACTAATTTTGACTAATATTCGTAACTTGTGATAAATGCATTTGCCCGTGTGAACATAGCTTTAGAAGGCGGAAAATTTAAAGGAAAATAAATCGGTCTTCTAAACGAAAGGTAGAGAATGTAACCTGATTCGTACGCTTCAAACCTGACACAGATGATATCAAAGAATCAGTTGGACAGAAGGACAACTCAGCTCGTCAAGCTGATCAAGAATATATATACGTTATGTGGTCGGAGAAGCTTCCTTCAATGCGTTACAAGCAACTAGACAATTTTGTATAAAACAGGTTAGAAAGACGGTCAAGCCCGACTATAACATACTCTGTACTTGTGAAGTGCTGCCCATCACCGTTGCGACCGGTGCTGCCCATAATTGTTTGTTTTCCTCATAACTCGACTATCGATCATCCGATCTTTACCATTTTTTAGGCGAATCTATATATAATTCTGATTACTTAAAACATCCAAAACGTTCCAACCTTCTATCTATAAAACTGTGGAAGATAGATTCCAAATTGCGGGGGCGGGATGGGGCGTGGCCAAAAAAAACTTGATCTGCCTGCAAGTATAAGAAATTTTTGTCCCATACATGCCATGCCTCAATCTCTTACCATCTCTGAGATCTGTGAGTTCATACGGACAGACAGAAAAACGGACAGACGGACATGGCTAAATCGACTCGCCTGTTCATGCTGATCAAGAATATAAATGCTTTATAAGGTCGGAGATGTTTCCTTCTGCCTGTTACATACTTTTGCACAAACTTAATATACTCTGTGTTCCTTTGGTACTGAGTATAAAAAGAAGTACTAAAGATCTTTTTGAAATAGTTAACACATAAAATGCTTTTTTATTCAAGGGCAATACATGGGCCCGGCATTATATCAGGAAGCTAAAACAACAACGCGCACATTTCTATTTGCCTTTTTTCTGATTTAATGAAACCTAAGAACTCAACTAAGTATTAGGTTCAACGATTTGCGCACAAAAGACTTTTGTCTAATGTAAGCTATTTAGTTGTAAATACCCGAAATGCTAACCTGTCTGACAAGTTGAAGTCATTGTTTGCCAAGGCCTACGGCCTAAAAAAATACAACAAAAAAACATTGTTTGCCTCTGTGGTAATTGTAGTCTACTTACAGTTATGTATTTTGCATGCCCCAAAGGCAGCTGAAAAAGTACAATGGAAAATGCTAAGGCATGTTCTTTCTTCTCCATTTGTACATATAAGCCTTCTAATGAGCCCAACCACACACACACACACTCAGACGCAGTTGACCCAACAGTGAGTGAGTTCCATCATGTGCGCACACGCTTAATACTCATTTCGTTTGCAGGAAATTGTGGCTGGATACATGAGACCCCTTCTTCCTACAGACTCAAGTGGAAATGCATGGGAAAAAGTTCTAACATAAATTTTGAGCTTTCCGAGGAACACACACACGAGCTGACCAGTTTATGCCAAAGGTTCAGTTTCAGGTTGAGGGTCGGAAATCCGTTTTTACAGTTCGAAACGTACACGTGCTTACCTCAGTGCCTGCCTCTCACATTACATTTGTGGTTTTGCTGCTTAATGCTGGTCACAAAGGATCGACAAAAAAAAAAAAGAAGCACACTCTGGGGAAGCCACAGCCGGAAACAGTAAGCAATCATCAAGGACGATGACGACAAAGTCATAACAAATAAATAAGCGTAAATAATTGAACGCTGCCGCGTCGAACCATCCATTCCTTTTGATGGCATGGAAATGTATTTTTTGTGTATGGTCAGCGTTTTGTGGCTTATACTGAGAATTTTTCTCTGCACGTCAATTGCAGGCTTTTCCCACTCAAATTCTATTCTCCAGCTGACTTTTGGCAATTTCGTTTGCAATGTTCTAATGAAAATTTGGCAACTTTCATTGTGAAACATTTTTTGTTTCACACTTTTTGTGCACAATTGTTTGAACTGCTTGAAGGCAATTGTGGTTGGTGTTGTTAGCTTTTCAAGTTTCCAACGCAGTTTTCCTTAGATTCATTTTCTTTTCACTTTAACTTTTTAGCTGGTCGAAGTTTTGTGAGTGAAAGTTGGAGGGATTTTAACACTTTAAGGCAGTCTTTGATTATTCCAAAAGCTGTTAGATTTAGATAAACTTTCATCTCTGTAGTTAGAAACTTTTTTTTAATTAGAGCAGCTCATTAGACTTTACATATTTGAGTAACACAAATGCAAATCAATGAGCTTAATAGCTGTTGCCTAATCTCATCCGCCAACTGCCGAATTTGATTAAATTTGGGTATTTTATTTTCTGTTTGTTTGCTCCGCTACTTAAAAGCCGCTTATGCTTGCTTTTTTCCCCTTCTTATTTGCTCATTGAGTTTACGCTCTATCAAGGCCGCAGGCTTAAACGTCGCCCACATTGTGGCAGGCTAGTTAAATATTTGCCAAGTTGAAGCGGCACTCACACTCTTTTACACTTACACGTGAACGCATTTGGAAATTAAGCATTCACAGAACGCTTTTGGCCTGACGGCTTGAACAAACACAAACACAACGACGACAGTTGTCCGCCATTTGCCAATCAAAGGCCAAACTGCACATTTCGTTGCCAAAAACAAAAGCTTCTACTCTTTTAGATGGTGACATCAGTTTAGACCGTTTTCCTGTCACTTAGGTCATGGCATTTTGTCACTAGAGTTTTGCATTTGCAAATTGTTTTGAAGTCCTGGGCCAACTTTTTACTCTATTGTTATTAGAATTCTGCAGTCCTTTGTTTACAAAACTTTAGTTTGTTTTTAGCTTAATTAAAATGCTCGACAATAGCCCAGCTACATTATGTAATTGTTGTGGTCTGGTTTCGATACAATTTAATTGCCATGTTCAAAGGCTTTTTAAATAATTTATGTGGCTTTTATGCAAATGACAGCAAATGTGGGGCTAAGTAGGAAACAAATTTTTACTGCAAAAAATTCGATTAATTCAACAGGTCCACTTTAGTCTGAGATTGATCCCTCTAACACTAATACATAAAAACTGCCGATATTCGGCTTAAAGTACACACAAAATAATAGAAAACTAAGAGGAACTCAGAAATAAGGGTGATATCTAAGAACTTCCTTCGAGTTCAAGTGATCTTTTTTGAGAAACGCCCCCGTCAACGTAACATAACGTAACGTAGCAAGGGACACTTTTCTTATCTACACAGAGAAAAAAAAAAATCAAAAAATATCCATTGAACGATTCCCGTATTCAATTGGACTGGATATGTCTTTGAAAACCATTTAATCATGCAACGGAGCTGAAAATCATTCAAAGGATATGAAAAATTATCTTCCTTTGGTTGGATTTTAGCTTCGTTTGTTGATTAAAAAGATATCAAAGACACTTACAGGTTAAACGGATAACACAGTTCAACCAAAGACCTATTTAATCTCTAAAATGAGTAGCTCCATACGATTTTTTTGCATACGATTTTTTCGTGCTCTAGTGCTCTAAGCCTCCAGGCTCTCTCTTGAAATTTTGTTCAAAAGTCAGAGGGAGAGAGCGCTCTAGAGCCAGCCGCACTCTTGTGCACATACAGCGACAGCCGACGACTGTATATGTGCACACGTATTCTCAAGCATTATTAATTTTCCTGCATGTATTCGTTTTATAAAGCACAAGTACGCACACATACGCAATTGCCCAGTCGGATTTGTCGGAACGTGGTTCCAAAAGGAATGCCTTTTGGCACACTTCTTTTAACTAGGAAGAAAGCACTTCCAACTTTAGTAGTATGATAGAAGGCAAAAAATCTGTTTGAAAACTGACGCACATTCCATTTGGGTGTAGGTTAGAAGCGAAGAAGTCTGAACAACATGCAAACGTCCCTATTGGAAACCAATATGCAAAATGAGGCCCGAACGATTGACAACCGTTCGTTTTTTTCCAAACATGTTCTTTTTGCCGTATGTGGGAAGGCATAAAATCAGCATAGCATGCAAACGTCCCTTCTAAAGGCACGCGTGCAGCATGAGGCAGAGACAGCCGACCACTTATACGAAGTTGAACCAACAAAAGCAACCCATGCAATCATCGCTCCTAATACAACAGTTCCTGCTGTGTTTCGCGCCTATCCAAAAGCGAAAGGAAGATTGCTGGTTTTTGCAACTACTTCTGAGGGGCAAAAGTTGTATACGGGGTGTGCTTCTGGCTCGCAGTCAAGTCCGACTGGGTGCTTGCTCGTTATGTTTACTCACACAAGCAAGCACATTCTATTTTTAGATATTGTACCCAAGGCGATTCTCGGCGCCACCAAAAATATCTAAGCCGTTTTAGCAGTTTGTTATATTGCGCAGGTCAGACCAGTTTAAGCACTCTCGAGGCATATTGATTAATTTTAAATCCATTAGAAACTGATTTTAAAAAGAGCTAACACAAGATTAAGTTCTTTTGTTTGCTTGAAACATACAAAAAGGACATCTTCTTTTTTAATTTATTTTCGGTTTCTTGCCCAACAACCAGTGATTTTGTTTATTGCCCTCCATAGAGTTAAGATCACTCTATGCATCTAAATTTTCACGTGCATCGTTCCGTTTAAGATGGCTCATTGAAAATTTTTGATAAGTATCATTTTTGCCACTTTTAACCTTGTTGACCATTGATTTCTTAAAAACTTCCCGTGCTAGAAAAACCTCTAAAAATTGACTTTTATTCACATTGAAATCCTTTGTCGCGCGGTACCCATTTCATTCTCCGGCCCACATGTGCCCAATAATTGTTGAACTGTGTAATTTAAATCTTTCTTATACCCTTGTATTATAAAATTGTGCAATGTTTGTAACGCATTAAAGAAGCATCTCCGACCACATAAAGTATACATATTCTTGATCAGCATGACGAGCTGAGCTCATTTAGCCTTGTCCTTCTGACCGTCCGTCTGTCAGTCTGCTTCTATGCTATCTTCTCCGTCAGTTTTAAAGCTATCCTCACCAAACTTTGCACGAAGTCTTTTGGTAAATGTACGCTGCAGATTTGTCGAAACCGGTCAGATCGGATGACTATAGCATATAGCTGTCATACGAACGATAGGTCTAAAAACTAGTCTTAGTAAGAAAAACTTTTTAGTTTTTAATGAAAACGCATCAAAAGTAAGTATTTCTTAGTTTACTATCCTTTTCATGATCCTACTAAGTTTGGTCGAAATCGGATAACTACAGCATATAGCTCCCAAAGGAACGATCGGTCGAAAAACTAGTTCTAGTGAGAAAAACTTTTTTGTTTTTAATGAAAACGTCCTTATCATTAGCATACACTTATTTTATATACTTTTACACAATTCTACAAAGCTTGGTCGAAATCGGATGACTATAGCATATAGCTCCCATAGGAACGATCGGTCGAAAAACTAGTTCGAGTGAGGATAACTTTTTGTTTTAAATGGCTCATTGAAAATTTTTGATAAAGTTCAAGTGATATTTTTGCCAAACTTTTAACCTTGTTGACCATTGATTTCTTAAAAACTATCCCAATGTCTTAGAAAAACTTTTTGTTAAAAAGCTCTAAAAATTGACTTTTATTCACATTGAAATCCTTTGTCGCGCGGTACCCATTTCATTCTCCGGCCCACATGTGCCCAATAATTGTTGAACTGTGTAATTTAAATCTTTCTTATACCCTTGTATTATAAAATTGTGCAATGTTTGTAACGCATTAATGAAGCATCTCCGACCACATAAAGTATACATATTTTTGATCAGCATGACGAGCTGAGCTCATTTAGTTTTTTGTCCGTCTGTCAGTCTGCTTCTATGCTATCTTCTCCGTCAGTTTTAAAGATCCTCACCAAACTTTGCACGAAGTCTTTTGGTAAATGTCTGCAGATTTGTCGAAACCGGTCAGATCGGATGACTATAGCATATAGCTGTCATACGAACGATAGGTCTAAAAACTAGTCTTAGTAAGATTAGGTACTTGGCGGTCTCCTGGATGACCACCAGTCACGCTGGAATGCTCCCGGAGTCGGAATGATATTTTCATGTCGGTGGAGAAGCCTATGCTCGAAACTTGCATTGAAATAATTTTTCTTTTTACCTACGCTAATGAATTATAACTTTATTTTTCGCACTCCGCACAAAATAATTATTTCTTGCCTAGAGGCGGTCTTGGGAACTAGAGGGTTAATAACATGAGCTTTAAAACGGATTTTGCTGAGTATATCAAAACGAGCACCTGAAAGGGTATTAAAACCACGGCACTAATGAAGTTAGCGTTACCTTTTTGGTAATTTATGTTTGAATATTTTTCATGTTTCAAGCTCTTAAAACTCTTAAGATAATTGCCAAATAGTAGGAAAATTATCTCTTTACGCTCAATCACTCACGCTTCACAGGGTTTTCCCCGAAATAACTTCACGCACAGCATGTGAAATGGCAAAAGCAAAAAAATTCCGGAAAAAACATTCCTAATTGAAAAGCTCAACATGTGTCCTGGCCACACTTAATTGAATTTAATGGAAATATTTGTGGAATTCTACCAGACCAGAGACAAGAATCATCAAATAATAAAAATAGCTAAGATGTCTGACCGGCAGGAGCAGCCCCAAATGAAACTAATACGCACCGTATGCCGCATATTATAGACCCAAAAGCAGGAGGAGTAACATTTTTGGAGCAGTGTCAAGTGTCTGTTGACCGGAAACCGCTAAAGTTGTGTCAAGTCACGTAATGCCCACACCCACGGAGCCGATGACAACGGCCCACTTAAGTGCCTGGCGGCGGCAATGGTAACCGTTTGGTTTTGGACTTGTAGTTTAATAGACACACAGCAGCAACCATTTAAACGATCTAATGAAACCATCAAGGCCATTAAGCAGCCTGATGCTAGCTTCATTTCCATAACATTATTAATGCCATGCCTGCCTGAATAATCACATTGCGTCTGCCTCCCATTCGGTCTCTCACTCACTTGACCCCTCTGTATTTTTAATTACAATGCTTGTGGGCGTGGCAGCTGCTTTCAATTGGCTTAATGCGGTTGGGGGCAGAACTTGTTATTGTTCGATAATGAATAGTTTATGGCCAATGCGACATTTCGTGTTTGGCTCATTAGTTACACATGTGTCGGCGGCGGCAGCAATCGGTAATGTTAATCAGGAAAGGATAAAGTCAATTGGCCATTAACAGATAATCTTTTATCATGAAACACAAACTAATTGAACAATTCGAAACATTGGAATTTAAATTTTAGCTAATTTGAATGAGCGAATGGCTTATCCTCACTCGATTCCTCTGGCTCGTCCACATCCGAATCGAAGGCATTTTCGGGTATATCATATAAACGTATCATCGGCTTATTGGGATCCTTCATGATCAGATACATGCCATCCGGTTGCTTCATTACTATATCAATCAGGCAGCGTAATATACCCCAAGCATTGTCCATATTTAAATTGATTTGGTTGGCAAACTCCTGCGGCTTGAATTGCTGTGTGCCCAGGATGACATGGCGCAAGTGATCGCGCGGATTAACACGTGAGACATAACCCAATTTCAGCTGGTCGGAGCCTGCTAGCACAGCTTCCACCGTCCATTTGGCCAATTTGCAGGCATTGTTACGCAATTCCGAGGCCAGCACTGCGCCACGTTGAGTGTCCAATTTCTGACGCCATTCCACACTGTTGGCCGCCTTTGAGTCCCATTCGTTAAGAGCTCTAATCGACAGGAATTGTAGGTCTCCGTTGGGACCCTGTATCACCCCATTGTGCTTGCAACGGGCTATGAGTATAATATCATTGCCACAATTTCCCACCAGACGCCATTTTCTATAGCGATAGCCCATGGAGGCTACGCCTCTCTCCACGCCCGGCTCCGGCTTAAATGGAGTTGGTTCTTCAAAATGAAACTTGAGCTCATGCTCACCTATCTTGACCACCTGCTGACAGAAATTGTGATTGATAAGCGTCGCCTCCATGGCCAGACTTTGCGGTGAGTTAATGGAACCCTCCTCTTCCATGGGAGGATCAATTGAAGTTTCATTCACCGTCAAAAGATCAAACTGTACATTATCGCGCTTGTCCAGAAATATTTTTGTACCTATCTTCTCAATTACCACATCCCATGAATAGTTAGAGCGTGTGCAGCACATTATGGTGGCCAGTATGTCATCCGTGGCAAAAACATTGCCCATGGTCTTGGACAAACGCCGTATCACTGGATCATCGGTGGTGGTCACCGTGTGTACTATACGATCCATTTTGTGCAAAGTGCGCTCGTTCTTCAGATTAATGCGATCATTGAGCTTGTCATAGTACTCCAGTGAACCACAGGTGACCACATCCACGCCCTGCTCCACATTTGGCAACATCAGTTTCAGCAATCTGGGGAAATCAATCTCCTCAATGGACACCCAATCGGCACGCACCACCACAGAGCTCTCTCTCATGCGAGTGGGTGCATTGCGACCATATCTGCGTCCCATATGTCGTCGTGTCTCCCGTCCTTTGCCATACTTAGCACTGGCATTGAGACCTCCGCCTGTGCTGACGCCGCCACCCACCCCTGCATTTCCGCGTACATTGCGTCCACGTACCCGGGGATTGTTACGCATATTGGTCCGAAAGCGTCCACGTTGATAAGGCCTCTGCGCCCTGGCACCAGTATTGTCCACCAAATGAAAGGTGGCATCGTCCTCCTCATGGAAGTAAGCATACTGACTGTTGTTCCCAAACGTAGAGGCATATTTATTGGTAAACCTTTTATCATACGTGGTCACCGTCCAGTCGCAGATCTTTCCCAGGCGATCGCTTTTGCAAAATGGCTGATAGGGCACATCCATGTCGGGCACTTCACAAGGACCCCAGCCGTGCTCATTGTACTGGACATGCGGTTTGATAAAGGGCGCGTACTGAGACATATTTTTATGTTTAGTTTGTTAGATTTCGAAACGTTTTAGTTTGGCTTTGGAACGAGACTAAATTTCATTTTTGTACTCTCGAAAGTAGCTAAGAAAGTGGTGACAGAAAAATCAGAGGTATCGAAAAATTTTGTAAATTCTGAAAGAATAAGCCACCCTAGTTCTTAATCGATTTATAGATAAATCCATCAAAACTGAAAAAATTGTTTGAACATAGACACTGCGTATGAGTGACAAACATGTAGAAACATTTGAGCTTCTGCGTGCCACTTAAAACTTATTTTGTTCGTCCTTTATGATTGTTTATTAGCTCACATTACCACCCGTTCTTGGTATTCTTTTCTGGAATGGAAGCCGGTATTGAACTGAACTGAAACTTAACAATACAGAACTGCAAAATATCGTGTTTTTTTTTAAGTGCCTATAGATTGCTTCTCTAAAGGCCATCTGCACGGGCCTCGTCCGGCAATGCCGGGCCTAGGAAGTGTTCGTCGGGCTGCCGAGCCAATGAAAATCTTGCCGGGCCGCCACGTGATCTAAGTAAATTCAACACATGCTTTAAACAAGGGGAACAGCAAGCTGTATCCAATTGCAGTCAGATAATTTGCCGTCAAAGGTGGCTTCATCGATATGTAGAATCATCGATTTTTAAGAAGATACGCTGATGTTAAAAATCTTCGCTGAATTATCGATTAGTGCCGAAATCCGTTGACGTCGATTGTTGTTCATGCACATTTTCAGCAACCGCAGTAATGTTTTTGGTCGAGCGCAACGGACAAGTACATTCCAGTTTCATGAACTAGCTTCACGAATTGATCCACAAATTGAGTTTTCGGAACATGTTTTTATTTTTTGTTTTTAAATTTCGCACAGTTTGAGTCGAGGACTCACCACTTTGGAAATATTTTTTTTATATTTTCCAACTTTCTTCAAGCCTTTTCGTACATGTCAAAGTTTTTACTTTCAGAATTACATTTGACTTTTTAAAGTCAAATTAAGAATAGTTCAAATTCCAAACACTAGATGGACTACCCTGTATATTCTTGATCAGCATCATTCGATCTTGCCATATCCGAGTGTCTGTCGGTATGAAAAAAAGGTCTCAGAGATGGTAAGAGATAGTGGTTTGAGTACGGGATGAAAAATTCTTATGCTTGCAGGCAGATCACGTTTATTTTAAATTTTTGAAACGCCCCCGTAAATTGGAAAAAACGTTATATCCCACCAAGTTTTATACCTTCTCCACCGGTCGCAACGGGGATAAGCAGCCAGCCCTTCACAGGTACAGAGTATATTATAGTCGGTCTTGATCGACTTTTTTTTTTGTTTTGCTTACTAGACTGCAAAAAAAATCTTAAAAATCGTTTTCTCATTTTCAAATAGTCGACATTTTTACATTCATGATTTTGCTTCGGGCCATAGAGGCATTCATACCAACAAATTTGTCGCCTTCAGTTTTACTTTCTGATAATGGTGATTGCCGGAAAGCTTCGAACCATCAACGCACCTTCTTGAGAAGACTCCTTTCAAGACCGAGCCCTTTTTAATCAGCCCTCGCATTCACACATTTTTAAATATTGATTTTTTTAATGAAATGATAAACCGAATACAAAAAAACAGAATTGCAAAATCTCTTTCCGATTTTTTTTAACAAGTTTTTAAGAATTACAACTTCAACAAGACATTTTCCGACTGTTGCAACCACAACATCATAGAAATGCCCATACGGTTGATAATAATTCAATAATCAACAGAAATCAACAAAGATTTTTGAATATATCTTTTGAGTATCAAATCCTCTCATCAGCTAGCTTTTTTGTATCAAATAATGACTATCGAGTACTTAGTATCGAGTACTTAGAGTCGGGTACTTAGTATTGAGTACTTAGAATCGAGTACTTATTTTCAAATACTGAGTATCGAGTACTTGGTATCGAGTACTTAATATCGAATACTTACTATCGAGTACCCAGTATCGAGTACTTAGTATCGAGTATTTATAATCGAGTACTGAGTATCAGGTAATTAGTAGCGAGTACTTAGAATCGAGTACTGAGAATAGAATACTGAGAATATAATTCATACTATGGAGTACTATGGAGTAAGTATCGAGGAAACAGAATCAAATACGGAATACAAAATATGGAGTACTTTGTGATGAGTTTTTAGTATCGAGTACTTAGAATCGAGTACTGAGTGTCTACTACTTATAAAGCGTTCTTTATAAGCAACCTCTCCATAAGCAATTTTCTATTGTAGAAACCTATGTGTAAGTAACTTTTTGATTTTCAAATTCCGTTAAAATGGAGAAAAATCGAGTACTGAGTCTAGAATACTGTGTATCAAGAGTTTAGTATCGAGTACTTCGTATCGAGTACTTAGTAAGGAGTTCTATTATTGATTACTGAGCATTGAGCTTAGGGTATCGAGCAACCACAAGAAAGTGAAAGGCATCGTATACAACATATTAGACTGACACACAGTAAAGTCGAAGCTGTGCAAGTCTTAAGTCATAGAAATGGCATAAAAGTTTTTAAACTAACTTTTTTTCGATATGTTGAACCTTCTACTTATCGATTAATCGACTTAAAATAAGAATGTTTTAAATTTTGGAATTTGCTTCTAAGCGAAATTGTGTTGAGCTTTATACATTGGATCTCGGCTCAAAAAAATATGTTTTGACAACTTCTTATTTGTTTTGGCTACAAACTAATAAAGTGCGAGTTGCCACTGGTTTTAAAAAGCTTGGAGTTTTTTTTAGCACAAGCTTCCTTAGAACATTTTGAGACTTTATGGACTCAGACAACGCCTGAAAGAACTGACTTGGCACGTAATATCTTCTTGATATTCCAAAGTATAAAAATAAATTTCCAAAGTAAAATATTTTCGACGACAAAAGAGGCTATTAAAGGCTTCAAAAATGTGGCTTTAGAGAAGGGGTAGGCTATGGGATCAGAGAAGTTTCCACTTGCAGCTGAGAAAATATTTGTATACATGTACAGAAAACAGGCAGAGAAATAGAGAAAAATAGAGCTTTTAAGCACGTGTCCTGAATGTCTTCAGAACGTTAACAGCATTTCTCGGCGGTCCCAAAAATAATTTGGCAGCGGATTAAATTCTGCCGACGATTTTCCCTCCATTGAGAAGCCTTCTGATTGCCAAAAGTGCTTTAAGAACTGGTTTAAGCCCTTGCAAAAGCCTGTTCATCTTCATCATGAATAATATTTTGTAAAACAATAATAAGTTATGAACCCAGAAGTCTAAAAGGCATCCCTCGTACACAACAAATTGTGTACAAATCTGTACAATATTTATGACTATGATTAATTATTCCACTTGATGGACTTAGTTTTCGCCCTCCCTTCCCCACCCAGTAAACAAATCTCTCTCATAGTTTTCCCCACTTTCATTCAACTTTGCTTATCCTCTCAACTTTTCGCCATCTCTAAAAAGAAAGAAAAAAGTTTTCCTTTTTTTGCAAGTCACTTGTAAGTAGTAAGCTTTTCCATACAGCATGGAAATCTGTGATCCGAACGTTTTGTGTAAAGACTTAATTACTGTAATGCCAGCTGGGCTTACGAAACCAAAATTGAGGATTTTCTGCTCGACTAAATCACATTACAAGTGTAGAGAAAATGCGGGAGTTTGAACACATGTGTTGCGACTTGTACTGGCTTGACAGATGTTGGAACGAGAGGAAAGAAAAAGAAAAATAAAAAGCAATTTCCCACACTTTCAGATAGTCGGATTTATTATCAGAAAAAGTCGTAATTAAATGTTGCTGGATTCAACACAGATGCAGAAGGGTCCACTGCAGCTCAAAGTTCAAAAAGCTAAATGAGGTTGTGGGTGCCCTCTATATTTTCCTCATTCCTCTAATGGCATTGCGTATACGCAGTGTGCGTGGGTTCTGAATAGCGTTCTGTGTTTAACTGCGAGCCATACTTCGAGCTTTTGTAATGCAAGGACTGACGATTAGTTACTGCCTCAATTTTGACGAAAGAATCAAATTTCGTCTTTTGTTCAAGCATTAGCTTCACTTTGGCCATTGTCTTTGGTATTTCGCTTGCTGACTCAGCTAAGGGTCAATTAACTGAAATTTATGGAAATACTTTGATGCACTCATGGGTAGTTTAAAACAGAATAAGAAGAGTTTCTATATTAGCTTCTGTCGAAAGCTCTTCCCCGCAGTTATCCTCTCTTACTCTTCAACCTATAATTTTTTTAAGTAATTTGAAGTTCAACTTCAGTTCAGTATTATTAGCATAAAAAAACAAAAACTTGACCCCTGAACTTCAACTTCACTTTGTTCTTACCTTCCGTTTGCATGTGGCATGCTAATTTTCTTGCTTTTCTTTTTCGTCTCAAATTATTCTGGACTTTTGCACACGGAAGCCTTTCACAAATAGCTTTAAATTTTTAACAATATAAAATTGCCATTGCTAACTAAATTTGACCCATTTCATTTCAGCTCCCCACGCAACGTGAATATTTAAATATTTGGGAGAAAATCGGTAAAACTGATATTAATGAGTCGGTCAAGTTGTTGCCGTAGCACGTCGACAGCTCACAGCTGAAACAGCACATCCAGATAGAGAGAGAGAGAGAGGGGAGGAAGAGAAACTACTTGCCACGCAAGCAAGTCCAGCGCCGGAGCCAACACCCAGGCCACATTGACAACATGGTCACGAATATGTCGCAGCCGCATTATTGCGGCTCCAGCGTGGACGATTTTCACACAAAGTAAGTGGAAAGGTGCAGATTGAGCACGCTGGGAACTGCTGACCTGGGACACAGTCATGTCAGCATATTAATTACTTATTTTTTGATACCCTGTCGTAAAGGGGCTAAGGGTATAATGTGTTTGGGAGGAGCAGCTGCGATTCTATAAAGTAAATATATTCAACAGGCGAGTTTTTACTGCCATGTCCCTTAGACCAATTTCAGAGATAGTAAAGCTTGGAGATGCCAAATTTGGTGTGAAAACTTCTTAGGACGTGGGGCTTGATTTTAGCTTGGAGCGAACTATTATTGAAGTTTAATGAAGCTATTAAAGTCTTTTTACTATTCAATGACTGAGCAAACTTACAAGTTGGCTTTGATTAACTGTGGCTATAAACTATAAGCAATTGGAGACACATAATACTTTTCATTCCTTAGCCCAAAATAAGGAATGAAAAGTATTATGTGTCTCCAATTGCTTATAGTGTATAGCCACAGTTAATCAAAGCCATTGTTTTCCAGAATATTTTAGCGAGTAGGCTTGGAAGCAGCGTAAGTTTGTATAGACGGCTTTGGAGACTTTCCATTTAGCATTTACTGGTAAATTGCTATTATAGACATATGTATGCTCTTTTTTGCTAGCTCTGTTCGCTTCCGGATGTGATTTTCAAATGATAGCTTTGGCGTAAGTGTCACTCTTAAACAGCAGGAAATATTACAGGCGAGTCTTTAAATCTCCATTCTTCGCCTTGCCGGAAGACCATATTAACTTACGTACTCCAGCGGTCACAATATTCTTTCAAGCGATAAATCATGCGCAGTAAGACTGTCGAATCCTCGGCTAAGATGACTATATCATCTGCATCAGAGTCCTGCAACAAGCCTCTAATGTTCGATCTCACTCGTGCGTTTACTTGGCTTGGTTGGGCTCGCCGCTTTGGTTCGACACACTCGAAATGATCGCAAGCACATTGAGTCAGAACGAGCAAGCTCTTTGCTTCGCACGAGTAATAATATGAACAAGCTTTTCACAACACGAGTCATAATTAGCCTTTTGCCAGCAATGGCCAAGCCTTTTCGACACTCTACTCGTGCTTACTTGCACTCGCAACAGACTTTACTCGCACGTACTCTGCTGGTTGACGGGGAGCTTCGACAAGCCTCTTATGCAATTGTTTTGTTGTATTTTGAAAACTTCAAGCAACAAAATGCCACAAGAAGGAAAGAGAAAGTGTATGCAACATACAAATGCAAAAAAGGCATTCATGCTATCTCTTTTGCTCTCAGAATTTGTTGATTTTTGTGTGCTTGTGACGATTGTGCACAAGCGTTGATCGTAACAGCTCGCAGCAGATCTTTGACTTCTCTGGCGGTGACTCGCCGAAGCTAAGAGTAATCGCGAGTATTTGTACTGAACGGACTTTTCTCAAGACGGCTCGCAGTAGTACTTAGATCTTAGCAGTAAAGGGCTTGTGACGACTCGCGGCCGACTCTCCGAGTCAACGTGAGTATAAGTACGGGCAACATTCAAGTTTAACAAGCCTTGAGCGCTGAGCGATTGTACTCGTGGCGGCTCGTTGCAGTTCTCTGATCTGCATATACATAACTATCATCACAAGAATGTTTGCGTTTCCAATGAGCAAGGTAACATGAGGCACCCTTGTCGAACTCCCGATTTTGCCTCAAATAACTCTGACAAATCTCCAGTCCAGACCGCCGCTCTTAATTTGCTGTATATGCGCTTATTAAAAATCAGCATTTTGCTTGTCACTCCGAGTATGAGAAGCTTGTACTCCAAAAGTTTTCTGGGAATTTAATCAAAGCTGCATTGAAGTCGACAAAGAACTCATGAACTTTCTATCCTTCATTTCACTTGAGTTGGACTATGGACGTTAGGTTGAAAATATTATCCATGGTCGAATATATTATTCTCTGTACCAATGAAGGTGAATGCTCAATCGCAGTGTTGCCTTTCAACTTAATATATTTTTGTAGTTGGCGTTGAGTTTAAGCAAAATGTTTTCGTACTTTTAAAAGGTTACTCTGATTTAAACCATGGTGGAAGATACCAAATAAAACGATTCATACTCACCATGCCCGTTGCCTAATAAGTGGATTGGTGGATGAATAACCTTATTCTTAAGACTTTAATTTGAAACAGGTTTCATGATGGTCCAGAATCCAGAGCATAACCGAACTTAAAAATAGGATCCAAAACAGAAAATTATTTGGACAACTTCTGGGAGGATTAAAATGTGGCGCCGATCAATAGCGGATCTAGAGAAGGAGCTAAGCTGAAGCTCTCCCAAATCTAAACATTTTCCCGTATTTTCTGAAAAATTTGATTACTGCGAATATGCTGCTCCTTGCATATATTTCGTGAAGTTAGATATTTGGGCTCTGGGCGGGTTTTAGTCCCTTTAGCTCCGTTCCTAGATCCGCCACTGGCGCTGATCAAAGCTGCTGAACCGCATTCCATTTTTGAATTTGGCGAATAAAGGCATTTCGATGGCATGTCCCACCTGTGTAGCAGAAACCTTTTCGGTATCCAGGGAGAGGCTTAGACAAGGCTGGAATGTCCGCACCTTCACAGCCCATTATAGGGGTAGCTCTGCATATGATTTCGACAATAAATGTATTCCAGCAGCCTAAAAAAAGGACTCTGCCCCCATGGAAGAGCCCAAGTCATTGCCTATGAATTCTAACTAGAGCCAATTTTATAAAAGATCTTTTATTTAATTGCTTTAAGAGTTTTTTTTAGTTAGTTTTGAATATAGTTCTCCGTGGTGTGATGTACAATGTCTGCCTAAGAGTAAGAATATTGTTTCAATAGGTAAAATGGCAACTGGAAACTGGCAATTAGGAAGGACGCAAGCCCTCTCGAAATTCCAATGAAAAGCGCTGGTTTGCATACCCGTCGATAGGCTTTCTGAGTTCGTTCTTTTGCTTGTGAGGCCCAGATGAAGCTAGAGGTGAAATTCGAAGAAGAGCATAAAGCTCTTTACTTGGGCTTGACCTTCCCCCATAAATTGTGCAGTTGGTGGGCAACTGCATTAACAATTCTTTTAAGTGATCATTTTCGGGTCCTAATGGTAAATAAGGGTAGAACAGCCTCTGATTTCAAAGCCGGGACTGAAATGGCCAACCAAGAATGCGTCATACTCCTTTTTCATATTTGTTCAAGATTGTGATTTTGGCCGATCTGCACGAAATTCGTCGCTGACAGAGCTACGACCCCGATTGAATTCACTATATCATTGATTTACAATGGTTTTTGATGGTGCTATATCGACATAGAAAGAACTGAGTTGATCGACACAATCATGTTGAGATAGTACACGTCGAAAGTTGTGAAATGTAATTCAACGAAAACCTTGTCTTAAAATTTCCATATAATTTTTCAACTCCCTTTAAACAACACAAATAGCGCTAGTACATCAAATCGTTCAGTGAACGTTTATGCTTAAAAAAACGTAGACAAATGAAAATAGATTCCTTTTTAATGCAAGAACTAGAAATCGTTAAACTTTCAAGATAAAGCGTCGTTTTTATTGATCTATTTAGCAGTGATTTCGAATGGTAAAGTTCCTATTACCGGGATATATTTCAACAGCTCTTTAAAGCTTTTATTCATTTGGAAGATACAGGGTATTCTACAGTCTTGCTTGCCCGTCTTTGTGTTTTCGTAAAATGTAATTTACATAATTATTTTGCTTGTCCCAGCGATAACTGAGGCGTCAATAATGAAATCGTGTGCGTAATTGCCTGCTGAAAGTAAATGGTGGTGGGGTCTACCAAAATGTAAATAATGGGGCAGTTATTTACTTTTCAATCTTTTTAAATTATTAATTAATCTTACTCTCTCTCTCTTTCTCTCTGAACTTCTTTCACCCACAGCTACAAGTATTTCCATGGCTACTTTTCGCTGATTGTGTGTATTCTGGGTACACTGGCCAACACACTAAACATCATTGTACTCACCCGTCGTGAGATGCGTTCGCCCACAAATGCCATACTCACGGGTCTGGCAGTGGCCGATCTGGCCGTCATGCTGGAATATATACCCTATACAGTGCATGATTATATACTCAGTGCCAAGTTGCCACGTGAGCAGCAACTTAGCTACAGTTGGGCCTGTTTCATCAAGTTCCATTCGATCTTTGCCCAAGTGTTGCATACGATTTCAATATGGTTAACGGTAACTCTGGCTGTGTGGCGCTATATAGCTGTCAGCTATCCGCAAAGAAATCGGATCTGGTGCGGTATGCGGACTACAATAATAACTATAGCCACGGCTTATGTGGTATGCGTGCTGGTGGTCTCACCCTGGTTGTATTTGGTGACGGCCATAGCCAAGTTCTTGGAGACACTGGATGCCAGTGGTAAGACGATCAAATCGGTGCCATTGAGTCAGTATATAGTGGATTATAATCGAGAATCGGAGGATATGATGATGCAGGTGATGTCTAGCACCACGCCGGATCTAAGCTGGTCGATGCCAAGTGGAGGATTTAATGAGACATCAGCCAGTCTGCTCACGTTGACCACTGTAGCGCCGATAGCTACATCAACAAGTACAGCAACTTTTTTTCGGAACATTACAGTCTACAAGCTTTATCATTCCGACACTGCATTAAAAAATCGTGATCTGAGAAATGCAACCTTTCTGATATATAGCGTTCTCATAAAGCTGATTCCATGCTTTGCGTTAACTGTACTCTCGGTAAGATTGATAGGAGCACTGCTGGAGGCCAAAAGAAGAAGAAAGGTATTAGCCTGCCATCCGGCTCATGATATGCTACCGATTGTCAATGGCAAAGTGATCACACCGACACAGCCCAAGAGTTGTAAACTATTGGAGAAGGAGAAGCAAACGGATCGCACGACTAGAATGCTGTTGGCAGTGTTGCTGCTATTTCTTATAACCGAATTTCCACAGGGCATCATGGGTTTACTCAATGCCCTGCTGGGAGATGCCTTTCTTATGCAGTGCTATCTGAAATTAAGTGAGTATACAAAATGAAATCGACTTCTTTTACTTTTATAGATTCAGACTGTAAGGTCGCTTTCTGGGGCTGGGGTATACTTTGTGAGGCCAGGGGGCAGGGGCTTGAGAGGATCACTAGTGTTTAGGTCCCCGGATCGGAGATTCGCTCAGACAGCGTTCTACCAAGGAGGCGTTGACGCAGAAAAGAGCATGGTGGGCTGCGACTGGCTACGGGCGAGTTTTTTTTAGATTCATTTATTTCTACCTTAAATTACAAACTTAATTTCCAGTTGAGAGAGGGATTTCATCCCGGCGTTACGGCCGCTGGGCAATGCTTCGCGGATACCTCAGTTCCGCTACTGAGCATTTGCTCTTCTTAGGCGCTCTGTTCTGCGCAGTTCCGCCGTTATTTGGGCAGAGTAGGTGCTTGTCAGCTCCCAAATCCGGCTGCTTTCCAACATTGTTGGAACCAGGTATGCGCTTCTCGGGAGACGCCTCCAGTTGCTCCCTCTCGCGTGTGAATCTGCCACAGTCCAACTGTGTTAGTGCACCAGGTACACGCTGCTCTCCGGTCGTGGCCAAAACAGTGCAGGTAACTGCGAAATCAGCCGTGGCCACTTAGGACCTGCGTCTTAACCCACATTTTTAGGTCTGGTATGAGTCGGTGCGGCCAGCGACCCTTGGAGGACGCATCCCAGCAATTTTGCCATCTCTCTAGGCTCTGCAGTTTTGCTGAAGTCCGAACCCCATTCTTCATCGCCGGAGCATAGCCATTGCCGTGGGTTTCCGCGTTTACTTTAGAAATGTCGGTAGCCAGCTCTTCCAGGGGCACCTGTCCAGTGATGACAAGCGCGGCATCATCTAACACGGCTCGAAACGCGCAACAGATTCGAATCGCGCCCAAGCGGTGTGCTGACTCTAGTCCACGTCTATAGCTCTTGATGAGTAGGGCATCCTTCCAGACTGGCGCTGCATGGAGCATTATAGATCTGGTAACACTCGTGAGAAACATCCATCGTCCTTGACTTGAGCCTCGGTAGTGCTCTATTTGTCATACTCCAAGTGCTGGCGAAAGCTCAATCTCGTGTCCAGCAGCACACCCAAATACTTAAGTGCTTTTTTCTGCTTCTCATCAGCACCGTTTCAGTCTTATGAGGTGCCATATCTAGCCCCTTCGATAAGAGCCATTCCTCTATCTGCTTTATTGATTGGTTGCATAGCGACTCAGCCTGAGCTTGCTACGTTGCAACTAAAACCACCGCCACGTCATCCGCAGATCCCACTACCTAGACTTCTGCGGGGAGAGCTAGTCGTAGTACTCCAGCGTACATGGCATTCCATAATAGTGGGCTCAGGACGGAACCTTAAGGAACACCTTCATTTACTCCAGTTACGACTCCGCGCAAGCATTTGCCGAGTTGATTGCATTTCGTATGTTTAGTGTGGCAACTAGACAATACTCCTTGCCTCCTTCCTTCCATCCAGTACCCTCCATCGCCTTCGACGCCGTTTTGACGACAATGTTGATGGTATCGATGGCGGACCTCGCCTTCCGGAACCCAAACTGGCGATGCGAGAGGTCGCCAGCTGCAGCAATGGCACGTTCCAGGCATGTGGCATCAATCTACCTGTTGACTTGCACGGTTTTGGAGTGGCTCTAGCGTTTAAACATTCCATTTCTCTGGAAAAGTGTCTTCTTGAAGACTGTATAGAGCCGCGAATACATCGTGCTGGAGGGTTAGCGCGAGTCGAAGGGCTCTGTTGGGGATTGAATCCGGTCCAGGAGCCTGGCTTTCTTTAATGTTTCGGGCAGCAAATATGATCTCCTCTGCTTTAACCTCTTCGATGGTCGCGTTGGGCGAAAGCTCCGTTACCTCTATCATTTCCTCACTTCAGTGTGGGAACAGCTCCTCGACTATGTGCTTAACGAGTATCGGATCGATCGGCTGAGGCAGCTTCTTAACAATTATTTTATATGCACTAGCCGATGGACCGTGATCAGCAGAGTCACAAAGCTCTAGAAAGCAGTTCCGCTTGTTTTCCTTAATACCAGCCTTGAGATCTCGTCTGCAACTACGGAATGTCGCTTGACATTCGTAGAAACCTGGACTTCTGCGTGAGCGTTGATTCCTCTCTTCTTGAATCGTTGCAGGCGCGACTGGCCAAGCTTTAGGCGTTTTTAGGGGTTGTTGAAAGCATTAAAGCTGGTTTGACGCAAGGATGTAGCAACCAAAGTTTGGGACTTGAGTTGCAGCACCCACTAAACAGTCCATCCCCATCCCGATTCCAGGCGGAACCACCGTTCGGTATTAATTCGCCAGGCGGAAAGCCCAAAGCTCACCTAGGATTCTCTCCTATGTATTAGAATTATGTAGTCTTTCTGGGCAGCGCTGTTTTTGGAAATTTTTTGTGACCATATTGCAGACTGCAGACCAATTTGGTTCCGATTCAAGCATTATATTCACCAGGTTGCTAACGGCTGGTGTCTTCCCGACCCCCTGCTTAGTTCGTTTAGTTCATTTATGAAGGATGGACAATCAAAAATAACATGGTCTGTGTCTTGGATGACCCACTGCCCTGTACAGTCAGGACCTATATAATATCAAAAATCCGTGTCCCGCAGGAAGTTGCGTCAAGTGTTATGTCATCTGTCCATGTCTTCTGTCTAGCCAAGTCCCTATATTAGGGATAAGGCTGTATGTCCATTGTCCTTTGGTCGATCTTTGCCACCGCTCTTTCCATTTCTGCAAGGCTGCAAGGTTATGGAGGAACAACGTTGGACTGAACATTTCCCACTCTCTTTTTTCTAAACCTAATTGAACTGAGGCCACTTCATGGAGCACTGCTTGGCTTATTCTGTGGTCCTTCAGAAGCCGACAAAATTATTACCAAGGCTCCACCCAGACAATTTTTGCCTCTTTTTGGTTTGTGAACTTTCAATAATTCAATATGCCACTGACATGACTTGATTTTCTTTCCTTACCCCCAGCGGAGCAAAAAGTCCTTTGCACTTATTGCATTTCAATGTCTCATTTCAGGTGACTTAATGGACATCTTGGCACTTATTAATTCGAGCATCAACTTCATACTCTATTGCTCGATGAGCCGCCAGTTCCGCAGCACGTTCACATTGCTGTTCCGACCGCGTTGGCTGGACAAATGGCTGCCGCTATCCCAGCATGATGGCGATGGCCGTGGCAATGGCAGCAACGGGCTGGACGGTTATGGCCGGCAACGACTGCTGCACACAGATGCCGCCAGCAAAAGCATGGCCATCGATTTGGGTCTCACGACGCAAGTGACAAATGTGTAGCAGGAGAGTAGTAGGGCGGCTGTGTCTACCACAGCGCCAACAGCAGCTTCAGCAGCAGCAACAGCAGCAGTAACTGAAGTTGATGGATGTGTGGGTGCCATTAACGACATCAGCATGGTGGAAACGCTGCAGCAGCCCCAGGTGCAAGCAGTGGCCTCGGGACGCTGCAAACGACGACGCAGCGGAAGTGGCAAGTGCATTTGGCCTGCCAGCGATTGGCTAAGAAAATGGCGTCATAACAAGCGCATGGAGGCTGAGCCAGCGGGTGAGCAAGAACATGCCCAAGCATCAGTTGCTCTGTCCAGGCGTAGCAGTGTGCTGTTGATGGTATTGCTGAGCAGCTCTGATGAGGTTAAAGCCAAGGCTGTGCTTGTCAGCGAACAGCAGCAGCAACAGCAGCGGCAGCAACAACAACAACTTACTGACTTAGATGACGAAGCCATTGATGCGCTTTGGCTGTGAGAGGCGTTTTGACCAACCAACCTACCCCTAATAACTAGTATAGCCTGTACATTTATATGACTTAACTTTTCTAAGACCAAAATAAAAACAAATTGCTTATCTCTGCTTCCGCACACTTTTTGTTGTGGCCCGCGTTGCAGTTGTGGATCCCGAGCCCCTCCGTGCCTGCTTCGCTCTGCCCGCAAAAAATAAAAAGGAAGCAGATTAAAACATTTTGTGGTTTATAAAACTAGCTTTAAGCGCTACGTGATAAGTGATACTTGACCTAGTATTGGTAGTTGTGTAAGTGCAAAGCGCATGTATAAAAAAATACCAATTTATTTTTAGCTAATAGTTCAACTATAATTTAAGCATTGAAATTAAAATTTCTAAGACAAACGATTGGTTTTAGTATTTAAGCCTACAATTTTGTTTTTCAATAAAAATAAACTTTTAGTTTACAAATGGCGTTCAAGGTATTTATTGAGAGGCAAGGAAGCTACTACATACCCTGTAGTTCAGATGGTGTCAAGGCCTAACGACCTGGTACATCACTGAGCGTGAGTCGCGTCGTTAACGTCAGGTAATGCATCACAATGCTAGTCTAGTACTTGAACTATGGTGTGCACCCATCAACACACTAACGACTGGTTATACAGGGTCGTACCGATCGGTCCGTTTTCCGTTTTCCATGCCAAATTCGTTAGGCAAATACTTTGCTGGTGGTTGGTCTGGTAGCGAGTGCTCACTACGAAGAGCTAGAGGGTTCGTTAGTGCCGCACCGGTGCAGCCGAACTACAGTATAAGACCCCCATTGAATTCTGATTTAGGGGACCTCTGTAAGCATCACCTCATACCAAGTTTTTAAAAAGTAACTTAGGTTCTCGTTCTTTGGTTACTTTTGTTCTAGCAACACAATACAAAATTTAGTACGGATAGGTCGGGAATAGAGAAGGACAACGCCTTCTTAGCCCTCGGTTGCACTTTAAGCAACAGGCTGTCACCGAGCTTCTGCTTCCACCGCAGTCTCAGCAGTTCTCTGGGATGCAATGTGCTCTGCAAATTTCGGGCGTCGATTGCACGCCTACTCCGGCTTTTCTGCAGATCTTAACCCTTCCAGCGCTCTTGATTTCTAACGAAATGTTTTCGTATACTCCGATTTAAACTAAAGTTGGCAAAGCATAAGGGACGATACCAAAAAAATGATTTATGTTTAAAATGTTGGAGTAATAAACTTACTCTTAAGACTTTGATTTGAGAAATGTTTCATAACACTCAAAGGTACCTTCGAGAATCGAGCACACAATATAAGAAATGGATTCAAAGATGACCAACAACTAAGACAATAACAAGTAAGAAAGTCGGTCAGGCCTCATAGCTCGACTATCGTTCATCCAATCTTTACAATTCCTTTGGCGGATCGATAAAGAATCCTTTTTACTAAATACTAGATACTTAATATCCAGCAGATACGAGCCTTCTATCTATAAAACTGTGGGAGATATGACGTTTTTTCGATATTGCGGTGGCGGTAGGGGGCGTAACCAAAATTCAAAATAAACTTGATCTGCCTGCAAGTATAAGAAGTTTTTCTCCCATACATATGGAACCTCTATCTCTTACCATCTCTGAGATCTATTTGCTCATACGGACAGACGGACAGAAGGACATGTTTGAGCAGTGTGACCCTCCACCAGCTGATTTAAAAATGCTATGAACCTGAACAACGCGATTCAGCGGCGTAATTTTGCTTGTTAGTTCTGGTCACACTATGCATATGTTCCACGTTGACGCAATATATGGTGGTGTAAGCTGAATTACTTACGTCGTCACGCCACGTATAACGGCCCTGTGAAAAACATGGTGTGGCCACAAGCTAACATCGTTTGGCCTTGACTTATTATGTCATTCCAATCTAAAGGAAATGGATTCGTTTGAATTCAACTGGGACGTCTGCAAAATCATTGGAACTCGTAGAGTAAACATTTTCGGCTTGGAATTTGCCGTTCAATATGGTGGCTTCGATAATGTTTTTCATCCGTGCCATTGCACAGCCGTGATTAAAGCCCAGCTGGAGAGCACATGCGTAGACTTACTGCGCCCGCTGCTGACGTCGTTGCTGGAATAATGGTAGGCGAACGCGTTGCGTCGCGAGAAATTGTTATTTGAAGAAGAAACAATAATCTGAAGTACATCGCCGACACACACCGTTCATACGACGCTCTCCAATATCTGCTAATTTTCTGCCGTTGCGAATGCTGCTCAATTAAATGAAAACGACGAAATAACGCGCTACCAAATTGGCCGGTACTTCAGCTCCAATGAAGCTGTCTGGCGTATCTTTGGCTCCCAATTCATGAACGAAACTCAACAGTTGTACATTTAGCTGTCCGATGAGAAAGCCGTTCAATGGTTCTGGTGGTGTCTCAATTTCCGGTAGTTGCACTTTTCCTGATGCGCAACTAGAATTGGGCGCGTGTCGTGTTTTTTGTCGTGTCACAAGCGCATTTTGTCATGTCTTTGTCATAGCAAGTCAGGACTTTCGTGCATACTAGATGCGTGTCAGTTTAACGAAGACAACGAAGCAGATGTAAATGCTCGATGTACTTGTTGGCGTAGTCAGTCAATTGCTCTGCGTGTGTTAACAGCTGTCCAGCGCCGGTGATAAAGAAGAATGCGACATTCTGCGACATTCTGACACTTGTAATTTGATTTCTTTCATGTAATTGCACATAGCCACCCCTACGTGTTGATGGCATTGTTTACTGTAACACAACATAGATAGGCCAAATTGAATCGATTGATGAAAGTCGATATTCCGATATTTTAGTAATTTACAAAATTTTCACAATAATAAAACACAAAGTTGCACTGCTGCATCGTCAATTCAAAAGACTGTTTCAATTCAAAAGAATGTTGTGCAAAGGGACACACAAATCACCAAGCTTTACGAATTATATTTGTATGACTGTTTTAATGACCTTTACACTCTTAACTTTCAGTTTTTACTGGCTCGTCGTTTTGTTATGCTATTGGCATAACATTAAACAGAGGAACACACCACAACAAAGGAGGCTTCAGGTTTGATCGGACGCGTTTCATGAGGGACCAAATGGTTCACTCGATCAGCGAGTTGAGCCTGATATGTAAGCATCTGTTTGCTGTAAAATTAACATTTTGTTAAGAGCAGTTCAGTGGTAGTCAGTGATTAGATATTCATCTTTACATCTGAAAAAAGTATTTCAATCTGTTTTAGAATTTAATTAATTAAAAATAGTTTCATTTAAAGCAACAAAATCTCCTGTTTGTATATGCAAACATTTTTGGACTTCTGCCTCAGACGTGGCTACCGTTTGGCTGCTCACTGAGCACAAAGTCCAATGAAGGCCACACACTTACGAAAAGGAATGGCTGTCTTAGGCAGTCTTTTTGGTGTTTGCCTTTGGAATTCCCAAACAGTTTTGCCGTCGCTGGCATGGAGAAGTTGCTTTGTGGGCTTTTGTAATTTCAGGGTCCTTCCTAGTGCCGCCTTGTGAATTTCGTCCTGTGAGAGTTAGGCGTATAGATATTTCAGGCTTCAATATCGGTTGGCCTTTTAAAGCACATCAAAATTACGAAAACTTTTCGATATTTTTAAGTTTTTTAAGTTTTCGTGACTTTGAGCATTAAGACGTTATTTTTTGAGCTGGTCGAAAGAAGTGTTTCGTAGGCCTGGTTAAGAGCTTCAAAATGAATACTTAGGAGTCTTTTGCTAAAAAACCTTAGCCAATCAAACCAAGCCCAGCCAGGGTTTTTCTACCACTACTAGTAGCTTTCAAATTTGGTGGGGCTCGTTGGTATCAAAATTTTGTGGTGCACTGTTTAAGTTTAGATCGTAGTACGCGGAAACAAGTCTCTTGGTGTGGCCGGATATAAGGCAGTTATATCGGGCCTTCAAATAAGTTGTAGAGATTTTTTAAAGGTGGCGTCAATGTGGCAACCAACTTCATTTGAAGCCTCATCATTTGGCTTTCTTTTTCAGTATAAGTCGTTTCGTTGAAGTGTAAACGCCATAGTTTTTGTCTTTAAGCTGTCAAATTTTGCTTGTCAACAAAGTTTACTCTTCTCCTTTCATTTGAAGAAAAATTGAGCTTATGGCTATCGAATACTGCCTGAAGCTGACAAGGAACATGCTTCATTGATTTCAAACATGCAAGTTTTGGTATAAACGTTAAAAAAGTAGTAATTTTGGTAAGCGATATTTTGAGAAATGAATTCGTAGCCAATTTGTCAGAATAAATCGTCAAACCTGAGAACAAATCTTTTAAAACTTATTTGTACACTTAGTATAAATCATTGCAATTTGCAACTGCCACAATTCTCAGTTAAGTCCCGCTTTAAATTTATATTTTATCACCAAACCACATCGCCACATTTTGAATTGTAGCCCGATTTATTTACCCAGATTTTTCAGCAGTGAAAACTTTCAGTGATTGTTGGCCAAACATCCGGCACTTTAGCTTTTAGTTGACCCGCATTCCATTTAATTGTCACTGCCATTTTATATATATGTACGAGTATATGTCACTGTTTGGCAAACCCCCCAATTGCCACGTACAAATGAACGATAACAAAATGTCTAAAAGCAAAAGGGGCAAATAACATTGATTAATTGCAATTTTAATCAAAGGGCAAAGCATATTTGTCAACACGCACAAAATACAAATGCCCAACAGCCCAACAGACGACGACCCAATTCGTGGCTGCTAATGGCCGCCATTTGCACTCGCTATTGTTGGCATTAGATATGATTCTATTGTGGGCGGAAGTGAGCGTTCATTTTCGAAATATAAAAAACAAAATGGGCAGCTGTTAGCAATTTGAAAATGTCAGAATTTGCAATGGTTTGCCATCAGTCAACGGGATGGGTTACTCCGGCTCGTCATAAATTTGATATCTTTGTCATAAATTTGATAAAGAAAACGCAACTGAAGCGCAAACCGGTCCGCACTCAAGTGTCGCAACCGCTGTCAAAAAGTATACGATTCATTTAATGTCCAACATAATTTCCTCCTTCTTTTTGTTTTGTTTTATTGGGTAAGCGTTAATTTGATTAAAACTCAACAGAATAATTGGCTTTTTAATAAATTGCATTGGTTTACACATTTTTACCCTAATTATTAAATGGATAATAAATTGATTTTGACAGATTTCAGCCTCCCTGGGACCCGTTTAATAATAACTCAGAGTTTGGCAGCTGATCGAGTTTCCAGGCCGTTAACTGATTTGCTTTGATTGATTAAAGTCAATTTATTTGCATTGGAAAATGTAACAAATATATTAAATTAAGCTGACAAATGTTAAATGCAAATTTTTCATCAACATTCTCCAACTCAATTATGCAAATATTCTACCAGAAGGCAACAAAATTTGGACGAGATTAAAAATGAAGAAATCAATTTGCATTATTATTATGCGTAGAAATACATAGAGAAAATGCTTTGTCATGATGAGTTGGCATTAAGCAAACAAATTTGTTAATAAGTGAAAACAAATGGATTACAAATTTACAGAAATATTTTAGAAATTCTAATATTTCAAGCTTGAAACCAATTGAAATTGGCAGGCCATGTGCATTGATTTGTAAATAAATTATTGAGAGGTAGGTGAAATGGAAGGACTGTTAACTTTTTATTTATACATACCCAGTAGTTTTTTTTGTGCCAGATGCTGTCGAAAGCAAGCCGCCAGGTGACCGGATCGGCACAGTACCCCCGGACGCTCATACAAATATAGTTAACCATCCGGCGGTGACCTAAGGGTAACCATCGGCCTGGCCGATCAAGCACAGAACTACCAGAAGCTCGCACATGAAGTATTTGCTCAGCAGGCAGATACGCTACCCTATATAACTTTTATCAGTGATTTTCCAAAGATTCGGTATTGTGCAGCAATCGATCTTATAGAAGAAGAAGATAAAATAGTATACAAAACGAAAGAACGATCGGTCAAAAAACTAGTTTTTGTCAGAAAAACTTTTTTGATTTTTATAAATGGAAACGCCTTCAAATAGTACGTATTTCTTAGTTTACTATCCCTTCCCATGATTTCGCTAAGTTTGGTCGAAATCGGATGACTATAGCATATAGCTCCCATAGGAACGATCGGTCGAAAAACTAGTTTTTGTGAGAAAAACTTTTTTGTTTTTAATGAAAACGTCCTTATCATTGGCATACACTCATTTTATATACTTGTACATAATTCTACAAAGTTGGGTCAAAATCGGATGACTATAACATATAGCTCCCATAGGAACGATCGGTCAAAAAACTAGTTCGAGTGAGAAAACCTTTTTTGTTTTTAATGAAAACGTCCTTTTTATTGGCATATTCTTATTTTATATACATTAACATATTTCTACAAAGTTTAATCAAAATCGGATAACTATAGCATATAGCTACAGTATGAAAGATCGGTCGAAAAAGAAGTTCTAGTGAGAAAAACTTTTTAGCTTTTAATGGAAGCTGCAAGGGTATACAAAACACTTCGGCCGAGCCGAAGTTAACTTTCCCCTATTTTTTTCATATTTATATTTGAAAAAAAATGACAAAAACTTAACCCGAACATAAACCCTTAAGGATAACATCCCGAATTTTGTGTAAGTCTGTTTGAAAGTCTATTTCTTTCTAGACTTCGATGGTAATGTAGTCCAAAAGTTGTCAAAAGCGCATTTCTTTTCAAGGATCGTTTTTAATTTTTCCGAGTGTCAAGTCCTAAGCCATTTCCTAAGTATAAAGTCCCAGTTTGCTCTAAAGTCTGCACGAAAAGATATTTTTACGAAGTTTCGAAGGAAAGGCAGTTCGAAAACGTGTTAGAAACACAATTATTTTCTTGGATCGCCCTTTATTTCAACCTATGTCAACTTTTAAAGCCTATTGTTGAGTATAACGTCGCAAGTTACCCTGAAATCTGCTCGGAAAGTAATTTTTTAGACTTCTGAAGTTGCGGCAAGTTCAAAACTTCCTTTTGTTTTAAGATTACCCTTCATTCCACCAAACCTTAGCTCTTTAAGCCCATTCTGAAGTCTAACATTCAAAAATATCCTTAAATCTGTTCAGAAAGTAATTGTTTTGGACTTTTGAAGCTGCAGAAGTTTGAAAAACTATAAACTTGGGTGGGACTTACTATTTGATGAAAAATAAAGTTGGATCGAACACATTATAAAGTACTAGTTCTGGTTTTAAGAGGTATTACACCCGGGGTTTTAGTTTGAACCAACTCTATTTGGGTAGCTAATCCTTTAAATATTGAAAATTTTCTAAAAAAAACTTTTTAAAATATTAAAGCTCACCTATATTTTCCTTTCTCTGAACGCTTGCTTCAATATTCGAAATATAATGATTTCTAAAGTGACTTTTCGACCATTTCGATACTGAATTGCTAGAAAATTGATTAGTTTGAATAGTTGGATGTGCTTGCTCCGTCCACAAAGATATATCAATTTAATAGCTGTTCTCCTGGCTTAAGTTGGATTAAGGTGAAGAAGCTCGAAAGACTAATGAGAATATCGTCACGTAAAGGAAATGATATATGCAAACAAATCGATTAGCAAATTCCAAAGAAGGAATGATAACTTATGACAGCCACATTCAGTGGTCGGTGGACAATTACATGCTTGCTACACGGTTGCTACATAAATCCGGCACCGATAAGGACATCGTAGCAATTCGAGTAAAATTCTCAAAATTTGTGTGTCTTGAGACACGTCAGTGAACTGAACCGGACCGAACCGTTTTCATTTGTGGTTTTCGGTTCGGTTCAGCATTTTCCAAAAGAAGCCGGTTCGTTTTGCAGCTCGGTTCACCAGCTGAAAAAAGCGGTTCGGTTCAGAACCGGTTTGCATACCTGGTATAAAAACCAGTACGTTGAAAACTGTCGGCGTGTCCCGTAATGTTGGGCGACCACGGTTTGGTCTCTGTCCGGTTAACATCTGTTCTAGTTAATAATCGAGCTAAATTCGATCACATTCCTTAGCTTAGCCCTCTCCTACTCAACCACTCGGAGACATCCGAGCTAGAGATCCCAGCTCTAAAAAAATTCATTCTGTCCATACAATGGTTCAATAACGAGGACCCCTTTCAGTTGTAAAAAAGGGTTAACAGGGAACACATAAGGCATCGCAATGGGCCTGAAGATGCCTGAGTAACACATCAAACTGTCAGCAGCCCAATGCAATTTGACACCTTGCGCACGTGCACCGACCTAAGCCAGTCGGGCAATTCAAAGCTCAAAACTCTCACACCAATTTGTATTATCATAAGCCAACATTATTTACGGATGTTTAAATTTCACTGTGGTGTAGTTTTCTAAAACTTACAGCTATAGTTTTAATAGTTTTATTCAACCAATCTGCAATAAAAATTCAATTTATGTTCAACTCAGCTCTCAATTTCCTAAACTTTTTAAGCCTTTCTATTTGCTACTAATTTCTTTACACTCACACACACACGAGGGTCAAGAATGAAAACTAAATGTGTATAGTATTTACAATTTGCATTTACGAAAATCCAGCCACAAAGAGGCTTAAATAAGCAAAGACCATGAACAAATTGCCTTACAAATGGGACCAATTCAATTTGAAAGAATTTTTCGCTCTGCAGCGATAAGTGTGAGTTAAAAGGCATTGAAAATGCATGAGCGACAGAATGATTTACTTGTATGGGACACTCCGTACTAGTGGTTTGATGTCTCTTTTATGGGTTTTATACAACAAATGCAACTAAACCCAATTTGCAGCGCGCACACACACGAACAAGCATACTAACAGTTGCGGAAGCGCAAAGCGGAAGGAAGTGAGTGGAGGCAGAAGCGTAAAGCGATATAAACGAAAAACTAATCAAAAGGGTTGAAAAACATGCATAGATGGCCGAGCAGCTGCGGCTACAAAATCCCATGACTGAAATACTGCATAAGAATTCAACCATTTTGCCATCAACCTCTCCCCATAACACATTGACCGATGCACAGTTTATGGCCTGGTTGTGGTGAACGAGTTACAACAATACCAAAAAAAACTTGAAACTTTTCATGAATTTGGGTCATTTTGTGGACGTTTAAATGTTTTCGGAGCAAATGTTGGAAATTACTTTAAAATGCTCAGACAGAAGTTTGAATGTAAAAGTTGTTTCATGGGATTTGCATATATTAAAATTAATTGTTGTGGGCGTAATACGAATTCAAGTTGAGAGCCAAATAACAGGGAATTCTTTCCACTGGCTAAGTAATATTTACGCAAAGGCAATAAACTTAAGTCGAGGATAATCAAATGTTATAGGATTGGGAATTAAGATGTTAAAGGGCAAAACGGAAAAGCGAATTTGCAATTTTAATTGCAAAGAAATCTACGAAAAATCAAGAGTGGAATTAGGAATTGAAGAGCATGAAATGGCTAAGAAGTAAGTTTATTTCCCAATTTTCAACACTTCCCTTTGACCATGAAATAATTTCCTTAGAGCCTTCAACAAGCTCAACGCAGCAAATGCATGTCGTCTCACTGTCAATGTGTTTTAGGCAGTTCCAGAGCATAAATATCAACATGCCACACACTGCGTATACGTAATGAAATTGCTTAGCTGCCAACGTCAATAAAATGCGAAAATGTTTTCATGTCAAAATTTTGCTCCAAAGCAACGAGCAAATATGCAACACAAGTTTGCGATTTGTTTTTGTGGGTGTCAGAAAATTTGTATACGAGAATTTTGAACAGAAGAAGCGGTCTTTATGACTTGCTAAATGAAATGTCAAACTGAGCGTAATGGAATTTCGCCTACAAGCAAATCATTTCGAGAAGTGTCAGGTAATCAAAGCTGAGCCCATCTTGATGTCAGCCTCTCAGCTGAGCTCGAATCCCATAAATAATGAACCATCGATGAGACAACACAAAATTTGACGACCATGCACATTAGACTCCCCTCACCTCAGATTCAATCAAAACTTTGACAAGCGAAAATGTTTCCCCACATGAGGCGTGTCCAAATTGTTGGCCAGCTAATTAGAGCGCGGGGAGGAGAGCGATTTCACTTACCGAATTCAAAGCGCGTGCTGTTTCATTTGCATTTTCTTGCCCCCCTCTCGCCACTCTCCCTCGCAATTATGCTAATTTTTAGCCTTTTTGCTTGGCCAACTGGCGCACATTTTACGAATTGTTAAATAGCCAACAATTTTCACCGCCAAGGACTGAAACTGGCCTCGTATTTTTAATGCGCCAAAAATTTTGTAACAATTGCAAATTGTGTAAATTCTTAGACCCGAAACAAATTAAAACTCTCCTTATGATGAAATGCGCGAATGTTGTTAAGGAATTTGTAATATAAAATATTAGTTAGGTAATTTGATTCTAGAAGGGTCTTACAGTGGTGTATTGTTTGTAATTATAAAGCCATTAGTCATAGTCATATAGTAGATGTACCTATATTTATAGGCAGAGCCGAAGTTCATTTTCCCCTTGTTTTTTTATTTTTTCGGTTATGGTCGTGAGCAGAGCAGACCGAAAATGTGGGTTAATAGTTATTTATGTTGACTTCTTTCAGTCTTATTATATTTGTGCCTCACTTTGTCTGGAAAGGATCCAGAAAAGATAAGATAAGATAAGATAAGAAAAAGATGAGCTAACTCTTACTTGACTTTACTTAAGAAACTTCGGCTCAGCCGAAGTTTAAATACTCTTGAAGCTCATATAAATTCTCAGGACTCCTACTAGTTAAGACTGTTTTTCAAACTTAACTTTTCTAAGGCAGCTGTACAGTCTTCCGGTTTCGACCAAACTTAGTGAAATCATGAATCCATTCAAAACAAAAACTTTTTCTCTCTAAAACTAGTTTTTTGACCGATCGTTTCTATGGCAGCTATATATTCTATAGTCGTCCGATCCGGCCGGTTTTCATACTTGTGCAGCGTATTTATACTACAAGACTTCGTGGAAAGTTTCTTAAAAATTGCTTTCAAACTGACGGAGGAAATCGCATAGAAACTGAATCACAGACGGACTTAGCTATATCAACTCAGCTCATCGAGCTGATCAATAATATATATATAGAGAGACTAGTACCCGGCGCGCTTCGCTACGCCGACGCCAGTCTATACTGACATCTCATAAGACCAATATAGTTTTTCTTTTCCGAACGGGTTTGGGTAACTTTACCGTTATCGTCGTTATCGTAACCGTTATCTGTATCGTTATCGTTATCGATACCGTTATCGCTATCGTTATTGAATTCTTTATCGTTATCGATACCGTTATCGTTATTAATTTCTTTATCGTTATCGATAACGTTATAGCTATCGTTATTGATTTCTTTATCGATACCGATATTCTTATCATTATCTATATCGTTTTCGATACCGTTATCGCAATCGTTATTGATACCTTCACTGTTATCGATACTATCGTTATTGATTTCGTTATCGTAGTTTTCAGTCCCTAGAGTCAAATTTTCCAATATCAGAAAATCACATTACAAATTATTTCACTTACTATCCTTACAAACCGAATTTCAAGTCAATCGGATGAAACATAGACTTTAGCATATCGAATTTCCTGAGAACTTTCCTTGTGGGCGGATTTTCCAAAATCCCAAAAATACGTGTCCAATTATTTCGCATTCTACGCGTACAAACCTAATTTTAAGTAAATCGGGTGAAAAGTACAAATTTACCCATACAAACTATTCGGACGCTTTTCCGGGTGGAATTTTCCAAGTCCCCGTCTTAGTACGCACTTTCACCACATAAGGAAACTCCAGTCCGAGTTTCAACCCTCCAGCTCTTACCATTAAGGCTGTGCGATTATTGCCAATCGGTCAGTGAATCAGTTAGTCAGAATAAACTATTTTAAATTTATATAGATAACGTCTGTATATTTATATAGATAACGTCTGTCCGTCTGTCCGTCCGTCTGTCTGACCGTATGAACAAACAGATCTCAGAGATGGTAAGAGATAGAGATTCGAAGTGAATGGGACAAAAACTTCTTATACTTGCAGGCTGATCAATATTTTCAGTTTTGGCGTCCCTCTCGCCCCCGCAAATTGGAAAAAACGTCATATCTCTCACAGTTTTATAGTTAGAAGGATTGTTCCTCCTGGACATATTAATAATCATGATTATTTATCGATCCGCCAAATGGTAATGGTAAAGATTGGATGAAGGATAGTCGAGCAATAAGAAAAAAAAACAATTTAATGGGCAGCACCGGCTGCAACGACGATGGGCAGCACTTCACATACCTTAAAGCAAACTTTGACAGGTACAGAGTATATTATAATCGGGCTGGACCGACTTTCTTTCTTGTTATCCTCAGGCTTGTCCTGCATGATTGCTGGCACTGATAGTGCGGCCACTACAGAATACCTTGTCTTCTCCTGAATTCTTCGTATTTAATTTTTAATATTTATTTTCAAGAAATTTAGAATCAAAACAATCACTTGGCAGTTTGACCATAATTTATCCGGGTTTCCCCAATCCGGCCAAACTGGGCTTAAACAAAAGAGTTGCCTCTTTTGGTATATTTGTTTTGGCAGCTCCTTTGTTTCAGTGAAAAGCAGAAACAAACGCAGCACCAGCGGTCTCTCACTGAGCGGAACACTTTTTCTCGCACCTCATGTATTTTCTGTTGTAGGTTTTCGGTTGAGCAAAACAAACGTGTCGGTCATCCGACAACGTCCGACAGCAACTGTTTTGAGCGAGCGCTCTCTAAACAACTGTCTGCAAATGAGCAGAACACAATAAGTGTTTACGAAAAGTGCTTTTGTTTTGTTTTTGATTTGAGCGTTTGGGAGGCTGTTTGTATGTGTGACACACGGTATACAAAGACACACACGAGCGCAGCACACAAAAATGTCAGTGAAAGACAGGAGAGAAACAGGAACGAAAAATGCGGCGTTTGCTCTGAGAACAGAACAGAATTGAGCAAATACAAAACTGAAACTGACTCTCGCTCCCTGTTTTCGTTGTGTCTTTAGCTAAGCTGCTTTTTGCTGACACGTTGGAAGTGTTGAGAGTTTTTTGCGAGCTCTGATAAAAACCTTTTCTGCAAAATACTTTATGGCTTCACTAACATTCTTTCACCCCCAGAAACCTGATTATTACAACTAATTCATCAGATTATTAAAACTAATTTCATTCATAACACTAACTTCCCCAAAATCTTAGACTTTCAAAACTAAAATGAATACCCCAACACCTTTTAATACTTTAAAATTGGCGAAACTACACAAAATCAGTACCTAAGACAATATCTAACGAATACGAAACTTAGACTTACTATAACGTAATTTGTTATTTTTAATTATTTTAGTACTATTTACTTTTTTGTAACAAATAAAAAGTAACAAAAAAGTTTAAAGCAAAAACGTCGAATTTATATTTTTATACTCACAAGTAAATCATCACTTTAGTTGAGTTGTTGACTCAATCTTGATAATCTAGATAATACCTTCTCCTCTTACCAAAACAGAGAACACGCTTTGCGCCCCAAGTAAGGCTTTGTCTATTACTATGGTTATGCAATTGGTTTCTATAAAATTGTTATGTTTTAAACAGTTTATGCAGTCACTAACAGTTAAGTAGAAAGGAGCTGTGTCACTTAAGAGACACAAATATGATATTAAATATCGACATTCACCAACAACTTTCGGGTGCAAGGAGGACAAGAGGTTATAAAGTCAAATGAAGGCGACAATGTTTTGCAATGTTTCTCACTTCAGATTCCCCAAGAAGAGGCAGTCGAAAGCCAAGTCTATTGATTAAATACATGAGATACTGGAATAGCTTAAACTTTCAACATGCATCTGCGCAATATGCCAAAAAAATTTACTTAAAAGTTGGCCAATTCAAAACTGAAGACTTAATGTAGTACGAGTTTCTGGAACTTCACAACCAGCAGATGACTTAGAATTGTAACCAAACTTTAGCAGCAAAACTTTAACAAAAGTGCTGGTGCTAATATTACGACCAAACTGTAAAACTTTCAGCTACTTATATAGTAGTGGAAATTTAATTATCTTAAAAAAAATGGTAGCTTGGGCCAATAAAAAAAACGCAACTGTTCGTGCAAAACACAATGTCAACTCATTTGTCAACAATGATGATAAATGTTTTAATTATTCCACGGCCAGAGGCGCCAGTTCGTTGTCAAGGTGCTAAAAAGTTGATTATAATTATTCATTTTCTTAAGTAATTGAAAAGGTCGACAAAAGGATAATGACAAAAAGCTTATAAATGTTTCCGTTTGATGTGGTCCACGCAACTAAGTTTAGCAATTCTTGTGGTTTTGCTTGAATTTGAAAATAATCAAAATGTTGAAATCTGTTCTCGCACTGCAATATATTTGCGTTGTTATCTAAATTATTCAACATAAGTCGACTAATGTGGTCTAGTGACTGGAGGCAATAGACACACACACACAAGTGCTTTGGGTCTCGACATTTGCATGTGGCACATGGAAATTGCCAAATCCACAACAACCCAGTCAGACAAGTGTGTTTCGGTGTTAAACGCACGTGTTGGACAATTGATTGATTGTAGGGAAAATACAAGACAACAGCTGACTAGACAATGGAACAATCTGAATGTTATTAAAGAGGAACTGATACTTTAATAAAAAAAACCAATTGCCTTATTCCGCGCTTAATTGCTTTCCAATAACATTCCGCCTACCAGGCAACACGCAATCTTAAAAATTGAATACAACTTGAGGGTAAAAGTTCATTAAACACAGCACAAAACTTGGAGGTGAATGAACATTTCGTCAGCTTGCATTGCGTGTTCGTTGTCATTTTGGATGCGGTTGGCCCAGTTAAAGGTGGGTGCGGCTGCCGCTTAACAATTGTGAAAGGAATATGCGAAACATGGATATTCGGGCAAAAGGTGTTTTGCAGGCGAAAAGCAAACTCAAAATGAAAAGGTTTGATTTTTCTAAATATTCAATTTTATTGGTTAAGACTTGATTCTAGATGACACAATCTATATATATAAAAGAAAGTCGTGTTAGTTACACCACTTATAACTCAAGAACGGCAGAACAGATTTGGGTGAAAATTGGTAGGGAGGTAGCTTAGAGCCAGGAGACGGACATAAGATACTTTTTATCCCGTTCGACACCAATAATTTATCATTTAATTATTTTTTGGTTTTAGTTAGCGACGTAAGTAAACATTTCTATACGTCACTAAGTTGTGTAACCTAACTCGTAGCACGTTAGTGCTGACAACCGTCAGTGCTGACACTTTTAGCTTTGGATCATTGTGTTTGTATTTTAGCCGTTTTTCGGCCAGACTCATATTATATCAAATTTTAGCTATTTTTCTCTGTTTTTCGTTCAAAAGCTCAATCTCAATCTATACATCTATATAAAAGTGAAAGTATGTTTGTATGTTTGTCCCTTATGGGCGTCTAAGCCGCTAAACCGATCTTCACGAATTTTTCACAGTATGTTCAAGTCGATCGTTAAAGTGTCATAGGCTATGTCTCATGTCTGTGAAATGGACCAAAAACCGCGAAAATAAAAAAATTATACCGTTTATATTGCAATAAAACTTTTGGGAATGGTTGAACGCTTGCCAGGGAAGGTTTCTTAGTTGAAGAAATTTGCGGAAAATGGACCAAAAACCGCGAAAATTACAAAATTTACAGTTTTGGTATAACATTGGGGAATGGTTCGACGCTTGCCCGGGAAGGTTTCCAAGTAGAAGAAACTGCGAAAATTTGCCAAATGTTCGTTTGTTATAAAACTTTGGAGATTGATTGGACGCTGCGTGTGAAGGATTCTGATTTGAAGAAATGGGTGGGAAATAGTCCAAGAACCGCGATAATTCAAAAACTATACCATTCATCCGATTGCGATGAAATTTTGGTCAATGGTTAGACAAGGTCCAAAAATGGCAAAATTCACAAAATTATACCGTTCATCCGATTGCAATCAAACTTTGGGGAATGAATTGAACGGTTTCTAAGTTGAAGAAATTTTTAGAAAATGGTAAAAAAACTGAGAAAATTGCAAAATTTGCAGTTAACATTGAGGAGTTGTTCGACGCTTGCCCGGAAAGTTTTCAAGGCGGAAAATGGTCCAAGAACCGCTAAATTTACAAAATGTTTGATTTTGATGAAGCTTTGAGGAATGGTTGTACGCTTGCCCGCAAAGGTATCTTAAATGAAGAAATGGGCCGGAAATGGTCAAAAAACCACGAAATTTCAAAAACTATACCGTTCATCGGATTGCCATAAAACTTTGGGCAACGCTTGCCCGCGAAGGTTTCTAAGGTCTAAAAATCGCGAAATTTGCAAAATAACCTTATGAGAATTTATGAAAGCGCTTAGTGCTTATATTACAATGCCGGCGTTGGTAAATGGAAGCTGTTGCGTAACTTGCAAATTTTTGATTTGAGCCTGGATTATTGTGAAGATTTGATAGACGGCAATTGTAGACGGGTAAACAGGAGGTTTTAATCAAACGGTCAAAAAAGTCACAATTTGAAAAAAGTCACGATTTTAGATTATCATGAAGACGTGTATATAGAGAAAAAGATCGCACGGTCCAAAATGTTTATACCGACATGCAGCCTGCACTAGATTGAATATAATCGATCTCTTAAGAATCATAAGAACCCGGGCGACGCCGGGTATTCAGCTAGTATTTCATACAAATGAGACTGATGCTCACAAGAATTTGGATTGCAAAATAGCTCAAAAAGGTTTCTATTCATGTGAAGTTGGACATAAAGGCTAATTTTCTTGCATTCTGTATCATATAAATATGACAACCTGCCAGAGTGTCTGAACGCACCCAAAGTATTTGTAAAGATTTTTAAGTTCTGTGTTTTATTATAGCCTACTTCTAGGCTAAACCTACAGTTACCTTCCTTCGTCAGGGTATCACACAGTCCACTTCCTTCCTGCTTTCTTGTATCTACTGGGTTTTGTTTTTCAATTCGCCAAACTCATTAAAAAGCCGTTGTGCTGAATGTTGTCACTCATACGCCCCGTGTGCTGAAAATATTTTAACAGGCCCCCCATCTGAGTTTGTGTGTGGCCCGCGTGCACCGTTCAGCCAAGCTGTTGTCGTTGCTGTTGTTGTTCCATTTTGTACGACATTTTTGCGGCGGCACTGCAATTGTTTGTCTCCTTGAACCAGTTTGCCCAACGACCCAGTTGTGTCAAACAGTTTTTGATGCTTCGCCAACGCAATTTAAAGTCAGACCAACTCACTGATGGACTCATGTGGGTGCCACCGCTAAATGACTCCGAATATTGTTACATAGCTCTTAACAACAGCAATCAAAGTTTTCCAAGTAAGCCAATTGCTACCGCCAATGGGTGGGAGTAAGTGGGTGGTCTGAATTTTTTAGTAGACCTACATAGAGCATCTGTTAATGCCCACGTGCCTGGGGGGCAGCGACTAAATAGAAACAGTTACAGCAAATCACAAACACAATGCTGACAAATAAATTTACATATTTAAACTAAACAGTGGTAAGAGAGTGGTTGATTTAGTTTTCAATTTCGTAGCAAAATGTCAACAAAAAGTTCTCGATTTAAATAGCCAGCCAAGCCAACTTTATGCTAACCACTATGCCTAACCAAAGGGCTCGTGGCGCCGCTGACATCTGTGCCCAAGAGCTTTGTGTTTGACACACTTCCGCACAGAACAAAAACCAACTCATCCAGTTCCATGCATTTACATATAAATGAAGATGACAGCAGGCACTGGGCAGGCACGACAGTCGACAGACTGGCCGTAAGCAGATACTAAAAGCCGCATTGTGTTAGCTGTTGTCGACTGACATTTTAATAGAATTAACTGTTCCCGAAAAAACAACAAAAAAGAGCAACTTCAGTGGGTTAGAGCCTTATTGTTTTAGATGTCTGCCATTAGATTTGATGGGGCAACATGGCCAGAAAACTGTAAATAACTGAAAACTGACAGGACGGAAGCTTAACGGCTTTTGCAGCACGTCGAGCGTAGAATGTCAGCATGTGGTCCGCTTTCATATTTCACAACTTAAACTCCATCAGCAGACATTCAATTTTATTTACTTGACGGGCAGCAGCTGCCGCTGCAATGTGACTGCAGGTGCCGAGGACTTAAGCCGGCAGCTACAAAGGAACGAGTTGGTGAGTTTTAGATGACGACATTGTTTGACGTTGACAGGCGACACATTAGAGCGTATAAACTTTTGCCACAAAACTGTAATGGACTGTCAACAAGCCGCAACTTGCTGGCTAATTTGTCACAACTTTGCCACAAGCTTTGAAAATATTCACAACTTGGCAGCGAATTTCCACTGCCACACAAATCACAAACACTTCTTCCCAATTTAATAGTCAAATGCGGCGAAAGCTCAATAAAATATGAAAATTTACAATATGCCGCAGCAAATAAATTATACCACATGCTGGCATAATCCAAACTCAAATCGGGTAAAAAATAATATTTAATAAATTGCATGCGTTTGCTTAAGCGTTAAAATCAAAACGAGAAACGAGTGGAATGACGGACAAAATTTGACAAAGCAACGAATTGGAATACTCTTTCTGGTAATAAACACTTAACTATTTATTACATAAACAAGTTTCCTGCACAAACCTGGGAAGCCCCCAGATGAGCTGAACACCTACAGGCCTATAAGCCTCCTCCCAGCTTTTGGCAAGCTGCTGGAAAGATGCTTAGCGCGAAGGATTCTGGAGACCCCAGCAGTCAAAAGGAGGAACCCTAAATTCCAGTTCGTCTTTCGACTGGGACACGGAACCCCAAAACAGCTACACAGAGTGGTCTATTTCGTCCTGGAAGGCTTCCACGCCAAGGAGTACGTTGTGGCAGCGTACTTGGATACAACAAGCATTTGACCGCGTCTAGCATGATGGCTTACTACAGTGAGAAAAAAAAGTATATTAAAAAATATCCATTTGATCATCCAACGGAGCTGAAAATCGTCCAAAGGACGACCATTTTTCATATCCTTTGGACGACTTTCAGCTCCGTTGGATGATTTAAAGGATACAAAAGATGATTAAAAGGATATTTAAGTCATACCCATTCCAAATGAATCATTTTTGGATATTTTTTATTTTCTGTGTAGCCAAGCTCAAGGGAACACTCAATAATACTAGTCTAAATAGTCAGTTCCAGATTCCTATCTGACAGGACATTTAGAGTTGTTCAGGATGGCCTTGCATTCCAGAAGAAGAGAATTCGAGCAGGAGTACCTCAAGGCAGCGTTCTGGGGCCAACCCTTTACATCCTGTTCATAGCAGATACGCCTTAACTCAGAGAAAAAAAGCATATTTCAACTTGAGAATTACAAGCGGCCATTCAATCGACAACATACTCTAGTAGTATACTCTAGGTAATTCCATATTAGAAGATTTTTAGCCGTCTGACAACCATCATGTGCGATAGTGCATGTGTTTAAGTCGGCATGCCAATCGTGTTCAAGTGCAAAGGTCCGAATTCGTGTCCCCCACAGAGTAAGTAAACATTAATAAACATTCTTTTAATTTATATAATTCTTAGTTTTTCAGAACCAAATCTAATAGAATTCTTCTGCTCTTGAATTCATTACAAAATAATTTGAGTCCTAGATTGGCTGGAAAAATTTTTAAATAAAAAAAAAGTGGAAAGGTAACTTTGGCTCCGTCGAATGCATCCTGCATTGAAAACAATAAGTTTTTCTAACTAAGACTTCTTTTCGTACCTTATTTTTCTATGAAAGCTATTCTTTATAGATGTCCGATTTTGACCAAACTTAGTGGAATCATGGAAAAGCAAAACAAGCTAACAAATACGAATTTTGGAGGCGATCCCATTTAAAACAGAAAAGTTTTTCTCACTATAAGCAATAGTCATCCGATTTTGACAAAACTTTGTAACAAATAAATAAATGCCGATTTTTAGGTCATTTCCATGGAAAACAAGAAAGTTTTTCTACCTAAGTCTACTTTTAAGACTCTTCTTTTTTACGACAGCTATACTATATTGATTTCCGACTTCGACCAAACTTAGTGGAATCATGGAAATGTATAGCAAACTAGGAAATTCGAAGTTTGAAGGCGTTTCCATTTAAAGCAAAAGAGTTTTTCTCACTAAAACTAGTTTTTCGACCGATCGTTCCTAAGACAGCTATATGCTATAGTAATCCGATCCGGCCGGTTCCGACAAATGTGCAGCGTATTTGTACCAAACGACTTCGTGCAAAGTTTGGTGAGGATAGCTTTAAAACTGACGGAGGAGATAGCATAGAAACAGACAGGACAGACGGACAAAGCTAAATCAACTCAGCTCATCCTGCTGATCAAGAATATATATACTTTATGTGGTCGGAGATGCTTCCTTCTATGCGTTACAAACATCCGGACAATTTTATAATACCCTCTGCAAGGGTATAAAAATGTTCACTGGGTTGTATTTAAGCAGTTGGCAAGTCCAAGTAAAACAGCAATTTTGTCACATAATTGGCTGCAGCTTGCTATGTTCTCGCTGCTTCCCATTTGCTTAGTTAAAGATTACTGCTTGTTCTGCCTGCATATAGAGCTCATAGTTATGTGATGGCTGATCGCAGCCGTCTACATAATTTAGCTTTGACTCGCCGGTTAGTTTTAATTCACATGTGGGGTGTCACAGACCCGTCAGTGTACCACTGAATTGTATGTGGTTGCATTTTATATGTTTCTTCTAGTGAGATCCATTCTCTCTTGTTACTTTTGTATTCAGTGAAATTTCTGTTGAAGTGGAACTCAGCCACCATTTCGTGTCTGAGTTGAAGGATTACAGGGATTTCCTTATAGACCTTTTTAGAGTCCCTTAGGCTTTCAGTGTGGTTTTTACCTACTCCTTCTGCTATCAGTCTAAGCAGTGTTTCATTTTTCTTCAGGCAGATGGTATGGTGGAGTGGTGTTAATTCCATTAGAACTTCTAGGGCCGCTGTCGGGCAGGTACGCATGGCTTTGGTCATGCATATGCATGCCAGCCCTTGCAGCTTTTGCAGCTGAGTCCCTACAGCGAAGATATTTGCTCTATCTCCCCATACGACAGCTCCATAAGTGTGGGTGTAAGCACAATACCAACCACCCCACGATGTCGAGAACGATTGTATTCTCGGATTCGAGAAGATTTCTTCTTAAAAAACCAAGAAGAAAAAATACTGAATTTATAAGTAAACTGTACTTGTAGCGCTAGGATGTAGAGAGAATGAAGTATAGTAGTCTGCCCTAGTTCACTTACTGAGTGTATAGTATACTCTAAGTGCTTGTCAAATCTTAGCCTATTGTCGAAGGTGACGCCTAGGTATTTGACCTCCTTTTCCGGTGCTATGAGACAGCCGGATAGACTTATTGGCCTCATTCTAATGAGCTTGTAAATGGTACTATGATGGTCCTTGCACCAATCAGGCGTCACTTTCAATCCCCTCAGGACTATGTCGCATAAGGTTTTTTCGTATTTTCCTCTTGCGAGAATTACGATGTCTCCTGCGTATCCCTGGCATGTTATACCTTGGGACGCGAGTCTTTCTAATAGTTCATCCACAAGTAGGCTACACAGCAGTGGGGAGAGTACTCCTCCCTGAGGGCATCCTCTAGTTGTGGTTACAGTGATGGGTTTTCCACCTTCTACTGCAGAGGCTTTCTACTTACTACTTTGCAAAAATATATCCATACTGATGAACACATTGTAAATTAATTGTTAATTAATAACAAAATTAATTTACTCGCTTCGACCTCTTAAAACTCATTCAAAGAGTATCGCAAAGTTGTGTTACATTGCATATATATCACATAACCACAATACTCAGTGAAACGCAAGGGAAATATGCGGGGTCTCGTATGTCGTAAGCGTCAGGCATGCCTTTCAGCCACACCCATAGTCAGGGTTCCGCCTCTGTTTCTTTATGCAAGTCACATGAGCAACAAAATGCGAATGTTTATATGCGGCGGGTGTTTATTGGCATTTGTGTGTGTGTGTGTGTGAGTGAGTGTGTGCATCGGTGTGCTTCCGGAAAAATCGCTTAAAGCCCACAGCAAAAAAAGGCAAAAATGTGAGTGTGTAAATATTAGTTTTAAATTGACAGCAATCGAATGAGCAATAACGTAATTGGGGGTAAATGGTGATAAGGATACACACACACACAGATAGGAAAAGGCCTGGCATATTGATACGCAGTTTGGTGAGGGGGAAAACAAAAACAAACAAACACCAGGCAGGAATATTAAAGTAAGATAAACAAGTTTCCGGGAAAAGCGTGTAAAAAATTCTAATCAATTTCGGATGCTCGGAAAGAACGCAACAAAATCAATTTAAAAATAAAAGTTTAAATAATTAATTAGACACGGTCTTAGATTGACAATCGAAAGTTCGGACATCAGTCATCTTGACAGCCCATTCATCATGTAAAGAAAGTTCTCTCCTTGGAGCTGCAGTCAATGAACCAGCTAACCCCTACCGGAAATTAAAAAAAAAGTCCTTTGACTTCTTTTTGTTTTTGCACAATTGTTTGCTTGATTGCGCTGAAATTAATGCGAATTATTTTTGTTTTTTTCTCATGTAGAAAGCGGTCCGTTTGCTTTGTGACAAACGCTGTTGGGTTGGTTCTTTGTTGGAACTTGACTCCAAGCACCCGCATTTAATTAAATTAAAAATCCAGTCTGAGACTTGGCAGATGTTTTTTGGGCGGAGACTTAATACCCTTGAAAAAAAATATAAAGATTTTAATTAGCAGACACTTGTTTTTTTTATTTTTCCACATTGGACAATGACGTGGTAATTTGGCTAATGATTTGCAAACATTGAACCTCGGGGACTTTCCTCCGCAGGTGTACGATTTCAAAGAGTGCGGTCATTTGTGTATTTCAAGTGAATTATTCAAGTGTTGACCATCCAAATTAATTGAACAATTAGCCATTAAATGCGACTGCATGAATTTCTCTGTGACAAATTGTAAGCTTTAAGCGGATTACGGCGAGTGTGTGTGTGTGTGTGTGTGGGTGGGTGTGCCTACAGCCAAGGTCACAATAATAACAACAGTTACTTGGCCAACTGCTGTCCTTAATTCTTTGCCCTTGGCTGTAGACCAATCGACTTTTGTGTCCCGCTTAAGTACAGATTAATCAGAGTTAATGGCGCACGCTTGGCATATTAAATACAAAACAGCATAAATAAACAACCTACACATATGCACATACTTATTAATTGCGAAAATGCGAAGGAAATTCCATGGCAAGCAAGCGAATTTTAATGAATGCGAACAAAAGGCAACATTTATTCGAACGCAATGTGCGTGGGCATTAATATTCATACCTTTCTATATACCATACATTAAAGAGTGTCTATATACCACGCATACATACATACAAATATTTACGCCACGCATTGACGCGGAAAATTACAATTTTCATATCGTGCCAAGTCGAGAACGTCGTTTCCTCATTGTTTGCTTTGGTTCTTTTTTTTGGTGCCCTTGAAACCCAAAAAAAAAAATGGACAAATATACATACATACATAAAGTGGATTCAGGCTCAAATAAAAGTGAGAAAGCGCTTTAATACCAATCGTATTCACTGGTCAAACCAAAGTAATTGCGTAATTGAGATAGGTCAGTCACATAAACTTTATGCCCAAAGCTTTTATGAAATTGAAATGGCCCGGGAAAATATATTCAGCTTTGTGTATTGCATATTTATTATATGGATAGATAACTTTAGGAAATATTACAGATAAATTAACAAATACAAATTTTAAGAAAGTATTTTAATGTCCGAGTCATCAACACCAAGGCCAAGCGGCTTAGCGTAGAAAGCTAGCATTCCCAAAAAGTTTGCAATTAGCCACAAACTTCGTTTGTGTACAGATAAGCATGATTTGCTGCTTACGCCTTAAGCGGATAAAGTTTGTTTCTGACTTAAAAATATTTATTTCATTAGTGCAAATTACTACTCAAACGAGAGCTTAAGTTAAAGTCGGTCCAGCTTCACTTCGATATTGTCGTTACTCAGGGAAAGAAATATTTAATAGCACACAGCACAGTTGTTCAGCAGAAAAATTGATGGCTGAGCTGGTATCAGATAAAATGTATGTGGGTTTCACAAATGTTTATTTTATCGGGATAACTTAGGAATATAACTTAATGGTAATCACTGTAAATTATTTAAAACTTAAAAACAGTTGGCTTCTACTTTGTTCTTCACTTAAATTTATACTTCGACCCCTTGGCATCTACACTCCTCGACTTGCTTTTTTCTTCTCCCCTACGCGATTCTCCTTCTCTCACTCGCTCGCCGCTAGTGTGACACCAAAACCATGGCTTTTCATTATTGAAATGTACCCGAAACCTAAAACGCAAAAACCCCCTCCGATGTAACTACGGCACTTGGGTTCATTCTGATGACGCTATTGCGGATGCTTTTGCTCATGATCTGGAGAATAGAGTAGATTACCATATAGCGATTTGGTCTCGCATTTGGTCCACCTTGTACTATCCGTCCGATTAATGAGGAAGAGATCAAAGAAGAGATAAAGCGATTAAAGACTTTCAAAGCCCCTGGATTGGATGCTGTTGACGGAAAGGTAGTCAAATCTCTCCCAAATGAGGCAATTTCCTAATTATGTCGGCTGTTTAACGCTGTTTTGGAAGTTGGTCATTTTCCAAGCCCTTGGAAAGTACCGAAAAAGGACAAGGACCCACATAATGTAGACTCTTATCGCCCTATTAGCATCCTGCCTACCTTCTCTAAGATTTTTGAGCAACTTCTTCTAGCAAAGCTTTTGACAATTGACTCTTTTGAGAGTGCGCTTCCAGATCACCAGTTTGGATTTCGCAGCCGTCACAGTGCAGTAGAACAGGTTCACAGATTAGTTAATCATATCCTCGATGCCTTTGAGAAAAAGAAATACTCTTTGGCAGTCTTTTTAGATGTACGCCAAGCCTTCGATAGAGTCTGGCATGAGGGTTTGATGAATAAATTGAAGCCGATACTCCCGGAGTGTCTGTGGAGACTTATTGACTCTTTTTTGACGGACAGAGCTTTCTCTGTTGAAGTGCGTGAAGCGCGATCCTTATTACGTCCTATTCAAGCTGGTGTCCCGCAAGGAAGTGTTCTTGGCCCTGTTTTGTACACAGTGTATACTGCTGATCTTCCATATCTTGATATCCAAGGTTCAATTACGGCCACCTATGCCGCTGACACTGTCTTTTTGGTTTCAAGCAACAGTCGCAGATCTGCCTCTAGAAAAGCTCAGGAACTTCTCGACGAATTCGAATGTTGGGCCTGAATGTTAACGTAGGGGCAATACTTCTCGACTCACTTTGGACGGAGCTCGAATTGCCCATAAGAACACCATAACGTATCTAGGTATTACACTGGACAGGAGGCTCACTTGGAGACCCCACTTGTACCGGGTGTGTGGCTCTGCACGTTTAAAACTCTGGAAGATGGACTGGTTACTTCGGCCAGAGAGTGGCCTTTCCTATAAAGCTACAGTCAGGCTTTTTAAGACCATAGTCCTCCCTACTCTCAACTGGGGTATTACATGTTGGGGAACGGCCTGCACCACCACCATTAAGAGAGTTGAGGTTTGTGTAAATAAGGCTCTTCGACGAATTTAGATCGCGCACCATTATGTATGTATGTATGTAATACCACCATATTCCGGGACTTAGGCATTCCCACTTTATGCGAAACCATAGAGAAATATTCAAATCGATACAGGGAGCGGTTAGTTTCTCACAATAATCGACTTGCCACAATTCTAACAAGGCCCATTCGTCGGCGTAGCCTGAACAGAATCCACCCAGCGGATTTGTGGATATTTGGACGAGCACCTTAAGGTTGCGGATGACTATCATTTGAAATTTATGAAGGATATGAAAAATGATCATCAATTGGATGATTTCTCAGCTCCGTTGGATGATAAAAGGATATTTAAGAAATATCCAGTCCAAATGGATGTTTTTTTGTCTCTTTTTTTTTGTGTAGATGAGCTAAATGACCACTGGAGGATTGGGGAAATTCTGGAGGAACAAGGAACATTAATTTTTTGAAAATGACCTTTGGAACGTACCAGTGGAACCATGGTTTAGCTCTGCTAAATGTAGAAAACAGAGAGTTAAACGTGGCATATAGAAAAACTACATGCTCCATGTAGAGATGAAAAGAGAACGCCGCACTTAGAAAAGTAAAATGCGACAAAGGTAGAGGGTACATGACATGAGTCATTATTACCAAGTAACTTCTATATTTTCAATACAGCAATCTAAACACCACACGAAAGCTTTAGGTTTTCCACATGCGCGTGCAAAAGTTTAAAGCGAAAATAAAAGTAAAGAGTATGCTAAGATTTTTTTTGTAACACTGTAATAGAACAAGCTCGCCGCTGAACGAGCTCCAGCAAGATTCTTTCTAGCCACGGCCAACCCTCAGTCGATCATTACACTTAAACACTCGTGCATAACCGGCTTTTTGACGGCGTGCCTCGACTAGCTTTTTTATGCAATTGTTGTAGTGTTGTAAAAACTTAAAATCAAAAACATGCAAGAGTAAGAGAAAGAACTATGTGCAAAATACAGATGCAAAATATGGGCTATTAATTAGGCTAACTCTATTGCTCTAGCAAGTTGTTTTTGCGTGCTTGAGTTACTCTTGTACAAGTTTTGATTTCGGCAACAAGATCTTGCGGCGACTCGCGAATCTACAAGTCTAAGCGAGAATTTCTACTTAACAAGACAATTCGTGGGTAACATCGCAAAATTTCCCCTTAAATTTCACTGACATTCACTTGAGGAAAGAAGAACCGAGTTGTTCCATCCCTGCTTTTATCATTTACACAATTCTTGTTGTATGTATGGTCGTTCAGGATCGACTATTTTATTAAATATGTCGTCAAAATACTTTGATGTTACCCAAATGGGGCCCCCTCTGTGGACACTGCTCAGTAAAGAACATATATCCGAAACATACATGTAAAGTATTGGAAATTTTAAGCAGTTTTTATTTATGACTTTCAAACTTGGTTAAAAATGCCAAAACGCAAACGGTCCGCTTCGAGAGTAAATAAAAATTAAGTAAAAAATAGTAAAAAAAATTATGTTTTACACAATAGTTGTTGCTCGTATGGCTGCTAAGCATCGACTAACTTATTTTATTATATTTTTAGTCAAAACACTTTGACGTTTCCCAACCGGGCTCCTTTGCACATGATTGTTGTCTCATGTCTAAAATACTATTTATACTTACTCAGCTAGGTACGACAGTCTAAGCGATGCTAAGACTGGATCCTTGCTGGGCCAGTTCACAAACGAACTAAATGCTTCAGCTCCTACTCAGCGTAAATCTCGTCACGCCGCAACCTTGGCTGGCTAAATAGCTGATTGAGTTTAGCTGGGTAGAAGCCAGATAAATAGATTGCAACTTTTCAGCAACCTACTCTGGGAAGCCTCCAGATGAACTGGATTCATACAGAACCATAAGCCTCTTTCCAGCAGTTGGCAAACTGTTGGAGAGATGTCTATAGCGGAGAATCCTGGAAACTCCAGCAATCAAACGGAGAATCCCAAATTTTTAGTTTGGCTTTCGATTGCGACATGGCAAACCAGAACAACTACACAGAGTGATCGACTTTGTCTTCCACGCCAAGGAGTACGTTGTGGCAGCGTATGGCACGATGGCTTCTGGCTAAAATTAAGAAAACGCGCAAACCTCAAATCTTCCTTATAGTAAAGTCATTCCTCACTGACAGGACCTTCAGTGACATCCAGGCTGGTCTTGCATCCTAGAAAGAGGGGACTCGAGCTGGAGTACCTTAAGATAGCGTGCTAGGCCCTACACTGTTTAGCCTTTTCACCTTAGACATGCCCACAGCGCTTGACATTCCGTTCGAGGACCCGAAGAACCTTCTTATCGCCACCTTTGCAGACGATACTGCGGTTAAGTCATAAAAACTCCTTATTATGTTTGCAACGGTTGTGCTCAGAGTGAAAATTGTGCAGCTAAAATGGGTGATTTATTATTCAGTGTTTCATATCAAACCCAATGCACTCTTGGGGGGGAGGGTTAGCTACATGAAACTAAATGAGTTCGAAGCTAAAAGTCGATTTAAGTTAGTATCGTGCTGGTTATATCAATTTCAATCAGTTTGGTTTATTACAGTTTGACTATCGAGGATAAAATGAGCTTTATTGGCCGCTAATTAACTCAGTAGTGCAGTATCATGACGCAGAAGCAAGTGCATGTGCAATGAGGGCAGTGGAAAAAGCATTTAATGTATTTTCCCTTCTAGTGATGAATATGACAAGTCGTTTGTAATTAATTTAGAAAAAAGACAACAAAGTGAATGTCAAAATAAATTCCAAAACATTTTACCCAGAAAACTGACACCAGCTTGTATCTCATTTCAAGTTCTTTCAAACTCCCTTTAAATCAAGGCCCCTACTGATCCCACGCCTTCAGCTAAGCCTTAACACAGCGAGTGGCATATGCAAGTCACACAACGCGTTAAACTAATTCCAGCCTCTGGATGTGCACCCCAAGCCAGCCAAATGTTACCCAGACGGGCAGCAGTTGGCTAATAATTTACTCCCTCAGCCGCTATATTGTAGCCACGTTTTCACTAATTTGCCGGTGGCTCAGTAAATGACACCAAAGAGCGCCCAGGCGGTTCCAAAAAGTTTACAGTTTTGTGTTAGTTGAATTATGGCAACTTTTTTGGGGCTTCCCTAAAACAAGTGTTCTCTGTGTGTGTGTGTGTGTGTGTGCGGGTCTGTGGCACGTTCCATGAGTGTGAGAGCGTGTGTGGAAATTTAACTTTGTGCTTTAATATTTAGTAGGCAAATAGTTGGCGTTGCTTGGGTGCTGTTCTAAAAAGATCTTCGCTAACAGAATTATAATCAACCTCGGAACTTACTAACTTTTGCGGAAACAGTTCTGAGACGTAAAGAAATTAAACGCATACCACTTTTAAGCACAAAAATAGGGGAAAGTTAACTTAGGCACTGCCGAAATTTTGTTTACCCTTGCAGCCTCCATTGAAAACAAAAAAGTTTTTCTAGCTAGTCTACTTTAAAGATGTACTATATAGATGTCCGATTTGGACCAAACATAGTGGAATCATGGAAAACATAAACTAACATGAACGTAATTTTGAGGCGATTCCATTTAAAGCGACAAAGTGTTTCTCACTAGAATTTCTTTTTCGACCAATCATTCGTACTGCAGCTTTATGCTATAGTCATTCGATTTTGACGAAACTTTGTAGAATTATGTTAAAGTATACAAAAAAAAGTATTTGCCAATAAATGGGACGTTTCCATTAAAAACAAAAAAGTTTTTCTCATCAGAACTCGTCATCCGATTTTGACAAAACTTTGTAGAAATGTGTGAAAGCATACCAAATAAGTAAATTTTAGGGACTGAACAAAGAATTCTCAAAGAAACGCAGACCTTTGGAAAAAGATTCTGAAAGTTGTTTGATTACAGAACGTTGAGCAATCCTAATGGAGGAAGGTTCTTTGCAAAATGATGTACATACGTATATATGTTTGAGGTCTACGATTTCATCTTTCAACTCTTCCGAAACATTAGTGTCGTACTTCTTAGTAAATTCTTCGGCAGACATCTAGAGAGTATCTTCATCCAACATGGTGAATTTCCATAAAAATTATCAATTTTTTACTGCTTTGAATATTTTCGTCATTCCTGCAATGACCGAATAGCTGATGCTGAGTGTTTCTTTTTTAGAATCGAAGTCGATTTCAGGACTTGCGTCATCATGCAAAAATACTTTTGCACGCTTTCTTTAGCGAATTGTTGGCAAAGTTTTAGGAATGCTCCATCATTTTGCGACAAGCCCACATTCACTCAGAATGAGATCCCATCGATTTCTTATGAACTGCTAATCTGAAAGGAGGGCTTTCAGATTTTCAACTTCAATGTCTATAGCAGCTCCTCTTGCTTGAAGGACGACGTTTATTTCATTGATAGCACTTAAAATTTTGAAACAAATCGACGACATCAAAATACATTCAAACGAATTCATGTATTTTTGAATACCGTTGATGTCTCGGAGAGTCTTCGCTGTCTAATTGAGTTCCTTCAGTTCGTGATGTGCATCTTGTATTCCACAAAGATGTTTCGCGAAACGTTTAACGGCGTCAACTCTTGCAGACCAACGCGTATCGGACAAACTGTAAGGTGAAGAGGGAATGTCGTCCTCATCAAGGTATACTTAACAAGATAGGCGCACTCGCTCTCTCACAACCTTACATTAGATATATATCTTATATATCTTATATTAGAGATCGAGAGAGCGAAACCCAGCGGCGCAAAGCCAAATGAGGCGACTCCACATCATGCATTACAAAAGCTCAAAAGTATAAAACACTTTCGCTATACTTTGTATACAGAGTTGTCATATGAAGTTTGGCATGACTTCAAAGCTTTGTGCGTCGTGCGCTGCCTACTGCTGTTTCGATTTTCGTGTTTCCTTTTGAAAAAGCATCCTTACACACACAAGTATAAATGCGCATGTGTGCAGCTGACATGTTTGTTGTTATTGTGTAAGGAATTTCATTCTTTTTCTTCAAATTTTCGTTCATTTGACGTGTGGCGTGTGCGGACATTTGTTTTTTAATCGCCGATTGCGCTCGGCCCCTGGATGACGACAATTCTACTTCACTTGACACCTCATTGAACAAAATCAGTCCAGTAGTTTTGGCTGAATCGCGGCCGCCATTTTGAAAAACGTGGTTTCGAGAAAAGCGTCGTTTAAAGTTTGCAGTTGCTAGGACAGGTGTGTCACCTTAAGTCACTAAAAGGGCTCTATCTCCTAAACTAATTCTAGTTTTTAAAAATCTTTTCGGGAAAATATTTTTGAATATCTGAGCTATGAAAAAAAATAGGGGAAAGTTAACTTCGGCTCTGCCGAAGTTTTGTATACCCTTGCAGCTTCCATTGAAAACAAAATAGTTTTTCTTACTAAGACTACTTTTTGGACCTTACTTTTCTATGGGATCTATACTATATTGATGTCTGATTTCGACCAACCTTGGTGAAATCTTGGAAGAGCATAATACACTGTTAATTACGAAATTTGGAGGCGATCCCATTTAAAACTAAAAAGTTTTTCTCACTAGAACTTCTTTTTCGACCGATCATTCATACTGCAGCTATATGCGATAGTTATCCGACTTTGATAAAACTTTGTAGAAAGCAAGCATAAAAAAGGAGGTTTTTTTTCCGGCGCCAGCCTTGTTAAGTATACCTTGGTCCTCAAGAGAGAATTGAGAAATTCTGCATAACAAAAGCGAATACTTGCCAGACTTTCAAAAGTGACAACCCGACCCATGCACATATCTCATGGTGGAGAATTTGACGTAGAATTTGGGGCGTATACGTAATTTTTAGAGCAAACTTTATGGCCTAGACGTGCTCATTAATACCGATTCTCGGTTTTTTTTATCCTTGCAGAGGGTATTATAAAATTGTCCGTATGTTTGTAACGCATAGAAGGAAGCATCTCCGACCACATAAAGTATATATATTCTTGATCGGCATGACGAGCTGAGTTGATTTAGCCCTGTCCGTCTGTCCTTCTATCTGTCCGTCTGTTTCTATGCTATCTCCCCCGTCAGTTTTAAAGCTATCCTCATCAAACTTTGCACGAAGTCTTTTGGTACAAATACGCTGCACATTTGTCGGAACCGGCCGGATCGGATGACTGTAGCATATAACTGTCATAGGAACGATCGGTCGAAAAACTAGTTTTAGTGAGAAAAACTTTTTGGTTTTCAATTGAAACGCCTCCAAACTTCGTTTCTTTCAGTCTTTGCTATGCTTTTCCATGATTCCACCAAATTTGTTCGAAATCGGACATCTATATAGTATAGCTCCCATAGAAAAGTAAGGTCTAAAAAGTAGTATTATTTAGAAAATCAAACTGCAAGGATATACAAAACTTCGGCCGAACCAAAGTTACCTTTCCCCTATATTTTTTGTTTGAAATTTTATTAACTATAATACAAAAGGAACCTTCCTAGGGGCTCCGTTACTTCAGCCGTTTGATGGTCTCGGCCGCTGCAATTAATGCCCGCCACTCGCCTCTGTCTTGCGCGAGCTGGCACCAGTTGGTCAGTTCAAGCGCCCTTCTTCTTTCCCTAATTCGTTCGCCTTCCGCCTGTACACTTTACCTACTAGAGAGCTTCTTCATCCATACGAGTAACATGTCCAAAGCACTTGACTAGATCAGTGTCCCCATAGAGCTCATACAGTTCGTGGTTCATACGGGTGCGGAACTCATCGCCAACTTTTACAGGTCCATAAATCCTCCAAAGAACTTTTCTCTCGAACACGCCGATCGCCTCCTCATCCAATACTGTTAATGTCCCTGCTTCTGCGCCGTTACTAAATTTCAATTTTGCCCTTACAAAAAGCACCCTAACCTGCATATATTCCCTTTAACATAGTTGGTTTCAGACAGACAAGCATCAATTAAATAAACCTCAGTTCTACCCAATTTCAACGCCCAACTATCAGCTGAGTCAACAATGGAAATTCAATTTCTGGAAAACTCTTGCCAACATTTTGGCAGGCGGTAAACAAAAAGTAATTTTGTTGCAGTTGAGAGTAAAGTGCCGGCATTCAACGAAAGTGTCAGAAGAGTAGCAAAAATTAATTTCTAAGCCTTTTCATTGCTCAGTGATAACTTTCACCTTCTGCCATACTAAACATAAAAGTCACATAAAATTCGTCTGGTTGCATCTTTTGTTTAAGCCTTAAAATTTGCCTTTTGTTTGCTGTTGTTTATGGCACACATCATGTCAAGCTTATGTTTGACTTCCGGCACAAGATTAGACACCAGCTGCTTGATGGCGGTATGTGGTGGCTGTTAATTGATATTTCGTCTGCCACGTGTGGCCTACTTTTACGCAAAAAAAAAAATGTATATATATATACACCTACGTTTTCAATTTCAGGGGCTTATTTGCATAGCATTGCTTAGCCACTTGGCCACACGGGTCACTTGTGTTTGGTTTTCTGTTTTCTTGTCGTTTCCTTCAATCAAATATGCTTGCGTAAACGTGGCGCAAATAATGAGCAGAGTTCAAATAAGTAAACAATCAAGGCAGAGTGGAAAAATACACACACAAAGTGGAGTAGTTTGGTCAATAACAATCATAATACAATCCAATTAAATTTGTGTTTTTTTTTAAAGCCAATTCAGGGCCCATTTTTCACGCTGTCATAAAATCCAGCCGGCCCCCAGTCCCTGAGTCGCACTTTGCTTAATGCCACACATAAATCATAAGCCAATTGACTTGGCCCCCATAGGGCGCCGCTACGAATGACTTCATTCCTGATCCCTTTTTTATGGGGTGCGCAACATTTTGACATAATTTTGGAATGTTTCTCATTTTGATGGGGTTGGCCTTTAAATATTGTTCTTTTTTTTACAATTTAATGCATAAGCAACTCACGTCGTTTTGGTTATTAAGTATTAATGTGCGTGTTTGGTCGCAAAAGTCACGAAAGCACCCGGAAGGAGAAGGGGAAGGCGAAAGCGAAAGGGACACCGATACGGTTGATGGAGCAAAAGGGATTTTTGTCTTCTCCTTGGGAGTGGCTAAAAAATTAATGAGTTGCCTTTGGTAATTTGTGAACTTATTAGGCTTTGATTTTGGCGAAATGACTAACACACTATTTATCACACTGCTTAGTTTATCATTTTGCCTAACTTCGCTTAACCACATATGTAATTAAGGCAAATCGCTGTCTCCCCCATTTGCCAATTTGATTTTAATGAGAATTTATGAAATTTAATTATGGTTTCCAATTTTAGGTTTAACAGTTTAGCAATTGTCAATTATTAAGCACATTAAATCGATTATTCTCACAGCTGATGAGATTGTGGTTGCATTTGTAGTGCGTTGCTACAGCAACAGTGTGCAGTTGGGCAAAGGGCGGGATTATAAGAGACCTAAGCGCCTTTACATTCAAATATCAGTCGCACTGTGGATAGCATTTCTTTGTTTTATAGCAAATAAAAAAAAAATTTAGTCGAAATTTACAGGTAAAGTAAATTTCATCAGAAATAAGCACAAATAAAGTTATTCATCAGAGGAACAATATTCCCATAAAAGACTTGGCCCATCGAGCCGAATGGAATACAAAAGGCAGCAAAATCACTAATTATGTTCTTAACCGTCGTCAGCATAAAATTGGAACATGCACCCAGAAAATTTGTATCTTAGATTTCAGAAGATCGAGCCATAAAATGGTTTTGTTCTTAATTTAAGAAAATTTTTCTTAATCGCTGAAATTTTTGACCTGAATTTAAAAAAAACTAACCATTAAAATATAAAGCCCTGAAGTTGAAAAAAATTCTACAAAAATAGGAAAAAACGAAGCACTCGTCCTAAAGAGAAGGAAATAATTTTCTATATCTTAGGAAAGATGCTTGCAGTAAGGAGCTTTACGTGGTGTGTTCCGTTGTCGACGCATCCCAGTCGGACTATTAAGCATGACATGAGAAAATCAGTACATCTGGGGTTTAGCAGCGAACGTCTCAGGTCTTCCCTCCCATAACTTACAAAGTTAGTACATCTGTAGTACTGAGAAAGAAAGAAATTTCTTTCCAAACGGAAACGGTTGAAGCCCTGAGATTTTCGGCGTTTCCATTGCAAAGGGAAGCCGAAGGCTCAGGTGTTTGCAGGCCTTCTCACGTGAAAAGAAAGCATGAAAAAGGGCATATTTCATAATGAAAAGTCCGAGGCTTCGAGATGGGCTAATAAATTAATGTCCATTCTATTTTGATGTTTTGACGAAAAAACGAGTTTCAGACCTAAGTGCATTGTAAAAAATATCGAAAACAAATATACAATTTTACAAACAAACAAAAAAAAAAGAAAGTGAAAATAATTTTTAACTCAATGCCTTGAATGGGACTCGAACCCACGACCTCGCCGTTGCACGTTGGGCGAAATGGCTCATCTAGCGGCGATTAATTAATTTCTCTTAGGGTAAAATTTTTTTTGATGTAAATTATTTTTTTCTAAATTTACATGTATACATTTTTTTTTTGACAAAGTTTTGACTTTATATCATATTTTGGACACTGGTTCTTTCAATCAGGAATGCATGATAAAATGTTTAAGTTTAAAGTTTGATATTTTTTCGCTAAAAATATACTAAAATTTAATATTAAAACAATATTTCTGTTTTAATTTCTATTTACTTTGTTTCTGATAAAATAGTTTTATTCGGCCCTTTTCAGTTTTTTTTTCTTTTATTTTTATTCAAATAAAAAATCAATTATTTTCAGCTTGGAGTTTCATTTTATGATAGTTCAGACTCAGAATAACATGTTTAAGATCAAATTTTTTTTATATCTGTATTTCTTTCTTTTTAAATAAAAAAACTGATTGAGAATATCTCATTTAATTTGGAAGATATTCATTTAATTCCGCTGAATTGGTCGTTTCGTCCTCTGTGCCTGAAAAATTTAATATCATGTAAAGTTGGTTACGGACAACATAGTAGTTTAATAAAAAATTTCTAGAGCGAGTACCCACGAATCTAGGAAGTTCTGGTCCACAGAAGTCCTACGTTCGATGTTTTCAAGTGGTTAGAGGTATAGTCAACTATAACAAAAATTTTATATACAACTCTTAAGCACAGGTCACAAAGAAAAGTTTTAGTTAATCCATACCTCTAGCCATAAATAATAACAATTTTCTTCCACTTAATTAAACCAAAGGCAACTTTAGATCAAAAGCGCGGTAGGGCCTAATGATGCACCTGCTGAAACATATGTTGTGTTTGACTGCTCACAGCTGATCAACTAAAGCATGTCAATCGAAATAGAACCAATGATAAGCTCAGTGCGATATTAGTAATCGGTTGAGACTCAGTTTTGACGCAAATAAAAACTTTGAACATTGAATTAATCGACACTAGATCGACGATTTTTTTCTAAATTTTATTACCACAAAAACCATTATTTCAAGAAAAATAAAGTTGTATTTTTTATGAAAAGTCTTTTCTAAAATTAGAGTAAATTTACCCTAGGCGCAAAAATAAGGACGATTTTCAAAATTTTGGGGCGATTCTGGTCTATTTTAGAAAGAAATTTTTCTGAGTGTGCCAGAATCTGAATCTGGACCTTCTCTTAAGAGTAATCAGCAATCATAAACTTTAAATAAGGCCCCATTTTTTAAATTTTTGAAAATCTTTTTCATTTACTCGACTTTAACTGGCATGATGTCTTAAAATCCCTTTGTCTGTTTTATTCTTAATCCACCTCTGAGAAGTCTGATTTCCCTATCGCTAAGCCAAATGAGTTTTGCTGACGACACAGACATTTTAGTTCGAGATAAGCGCATCAATTAAGCTGTAGACGACCTGCCGGGGCTGCCGCTGGAATATTTCAATCATCAGGGAGAAATGCGCCAACATAGCACATACGCTCATACCTGCCAAGCTGAACTCCTCAATGGGGACGAAGTGGCCCGCCGCAACACCCATTCATTAAGGTAGAGTGATAAAATGTATTAAATTGGTTTCTTTTGGGTTATTAATCGATGATGTACTAGTTCAAAATGTGAGTTTTCTAAGACTTTTTAAACAACTACAATATTAGAAGAACAAATTTTTAACATATTAGTGGTATTCCTGAAAGCGATTTGCTTTCAATTTTGATTTGTTTTGGACTTCGAGCATCAGCTGCTCACGACAGCTCCATACAAAATGTGCAGTGTGCCCAGAAAAAGTTAGGAAAGTAGTTGACTTCACGAAATTAACTTCGAGGCTGATTTGGACTTGATTTCTTTTTAGTGTGACCATTGTCTTGCACCCCGCGCTTGGCGGTTGTTTAAGTTCTGCTGTTACTTAAATGTTAAAAAAGTAGTAAGTTTTGACGCATTTAAAATTTGAGCAATTAAATGAATTGTGTATTTATTGTTTGCATTTTAGAGAATTAGCCCATTGTATAAATAGACCAGCGGCCTAGATTGAAAGGAGTCATCAGTGCTCGAATTTTTAGAACGTGTGCTTGGCCTAGGAAAATATTTTCGGGATTACTTATTTCCATAATTCTCCTTAAATTATTCTAAAATATTGGCCTGCCTTTACCTCCTAAGTTCTACCGAATGGCATAAGTAACTTCGCATGACTATAATCAAATTCATAATTAATTGAATTAACCTTTGTAAAGTTCCAAACATTCTTGTATTCTGCCCACAAACTTACATTTCACAATTTCATTCGACATTTTTTGGTTTCGCGCCCTTGCTTAAATTGGCGCCAAGTGTCCTGCAAGCGAAAGCAACTCAAAATGAAATCAAGATCGTTCCGTCAACTGTCGAAAATCGAAAGCAAATCACTTTCAGGAATACCACTATTAAATACAGCTGCACACGTGACGTGTTTTTGAATGTGTCACGGTGTGTCACGGTTCGAACGTGAGCAAACATATTTTCGTACTTTCAAAAGGTAACTCTGACTTAAGCCAAAGTTTGAAAAGCTTAGGGGACGATGGCAAAAAAATGATTTATACTAAAAATTTTGGATGAATAAACTTACTCTTAAAGGGGGTTCCCCATGTCGAAGCTGCTTTTAGACCTTTTTTAAAAAAGATCTCATTTAAAAATCCATAAAGTTTTTCCATTTCGGTTTTTTTCATTTAGGATATTCACGACCCCCAGTTGTGGAGTTGTTGAATTGAGAAAATTTTTAATTCTTTACAAGTCGAAAATAAGGAGAATAAGACAAATCAATCCTACTGGCTTGTTTACAAAAAATGTAAATTTCCTCAATTCAACAACTCCACAGCTCAACTGGGGGTCGTGAATAACCTAAAAGAGTTTCAAACAGATAAAAGTAAATAGAAAATGATAAATCGATTTTGGATTTTTTTTGTAGCTTTGTGAAAAAAAAAATAGTACAAAATTTTTAAAATTATGATTGAGGCTCAGACCAAAATGGTGTGAATTCTGCGTCGATTGCACTTAGTTTGATCAAAATTGGTTCAGTGTATCTGAATCTCATGGCCGCCAGTTCGAAAAACGTTTTTTTCGATAACCTCCCTTAAGACTTTGATTTAAGACGTGTTTCATAACACTCATAAGTATCTTCGAAAATCGAGCACTCGATTAAAAAAATGGATTCAAAGAAGACCTAAAACTAATACAAAAATTATTTGGAGAGCTTCGTGGAGGACTGACATGTGGCTGATCTAAGCAAATCATGTATTGAGATATGACCAATAAAAATCATTTCTGCCCCATCTGTGTTGAAGAGACCTTTTTGTATCCATTTCAACAATCTGAAGTGCACATCAACGGCATCTTAACGTAGTCGACTGTCGACCTCATGTCAAAATTGGGTAATTTTCTTTAAACAAATTGAATACTTTGCCAGACTTTCAAAAGTGACAACCCGACCCATGTAGCGCAGATCTCATTGTGGGGAAATTCGATGTAGAGTTCGGGGCGTATACGTAATTTTAAGAGCAAACTTTATGGCCTCGACGCGATCATTAATACCGATTTTAGGAAAGTCCATAAAAATGTTATTAATTTTTCTTGTAAGTCCACCCACCTGCGAGGAAATAGGTGGGACCAATTTTAAATTTTCTCCTGATCAACGTCAAACTCATCTTCAAACCTACACCTAAAAGAATATCTACTAAATATCTAAACAAATTTTTGCCTGTTTTACTGCATTTTACCAACGGCGTCCAAGTGTGTGCTAGGCTATTCAGACACTTTTAAAAGTTATCCAAAATTTGCAGCCCTGATTAAAGCCAATAAAAATAATAAACTTTGACAATTCTGAAAACTGTGTAAAATTTTTGAAATTTGCCCATTGTCATTACGAGGTGTAATAAGATTTATTGCAATCTGTTGCGGGCAAAATGTAACCGAAACTTTTAATTGCTTACAATTCAATTATAATGAAGCTATTAAATTGCCCAACACTTTCACGTAACTTCACGTTTCATCTTTTCCAGCTACTCGGCAACAAGTCAAGTCGAGCAGTAAATCCGTATCAAATAAACAAAATCAACAAACAAAAACACGCATACAGTTAAGAGACTCAGCAGGAGCAGGCTACTTGGAAAAAAAGGAGAGGAGGAGCCGTTGGCAGCCAAAAAAGCAAATATGTAATGAAGTCACGTAAACATTTTAATTTGGTATTAAGGCACAAGACATACATATATACATACACACTTACACACCGCTGATATGTGGAAGCTTTTTCACACTTTTTTCCCCCTGTGTTATCTAATGGGACATTTCCATTGCCCATGACAACGCAAATGTATTAATTTCGTTGTCTCGTTAACTTATTAATGCTTGTGCTTGTACTGGTATGTAATTGGTAGAACTTGATTTGATTATTGGCCATATGCCTGTCTTTATTCTTTCGTTCTTTCTTCCTGGCTTCTTCACAGCGTTGTAAATATTTAATGCACATCAATACAAACAATAAGAGAAGGGAAACATTACCATTGTCATTGTGTATTTTCCATCATTTTCCTGACACACAAGCCAACGCGCATGCATCATTAAGGATGCCCGCCGCTTGAGTGCGTGCTAACATATTGCCTTAAGAATTTATGTACAAGTCTATCAGGCGAGAGTGTCGCTCAGCAAGAGCATCTCTCGGGGGGGCGGTTGTCTCAACAGGAACAGGAAGTCCTGTTGCTGGTTTTTCAATTGCTTGGCATCCGCAATATAAATTTTGATTAATAATACACCAAGTGACAATATCCCAGCACTGAATTGCGACTTCAAAGTAATTGCAAATATTTAACTATTGCTATTTGACTTATTGTCATGACTATCATTGCTCTCAAATGACGTAAAACCGTGGAAAAGTTTTTTTTTTTAATTTGAACTCAGTTCCTGCTTAAAGTTTTACTTTGAAAATCTCAGCAGTCCCTGACAAGCAAAATCACAACTCGAAGTTCCAAGAACAGCTCAGGATATTAGTTTTTCATTTGCGTCGGCTGCGACTTTCTTTACTATTGAAGGTCGAGGCAAAGATTAAGTGAGTACTAAAAGCATGTAAATTAATCAAATTCAAGCAAAATTATGCGAATTTCAATGCAGAAGCGAGTCGTTTTTAAGTAACCAAATATCTACACAAATAGAGAGAACCGATTTTTTTTTGTGTGTGTGCGGCGCGTCCATAACTTGTTGTTGTGTTCGAGTGGGTGGGGAGATGAGCTTGAAGTTGTGCGGCGAGCGCGCCCAACAAACTAGCGCATAAGATTTTTTTTGGTTTGCTGGCTTTGGCGCAAAATGTTCGCGGGTATCCCTTCGCCCAGCGTGTCCGTGCGCGCGGTCTAGGTACTTGTTTTCCATTTATAGCCTTGTTCATCATTGTGAATGTACATTTTTTACCCAAGGCCTCCCATATGAAAAGGAGAAAGCAAAGCTAACTTCGTCTGTGCCAAAGTTTAAATACACTTGAAACTTTTGTGACCACTGACTTAATTTTGTGACCAATGACTTAATTTATAAGCTTAATGTCTTGTGTCATTAAAATATTAAATAAAAAAATTTTGTATGACTGCTACAAGAAGTGAACATCCGATTTTCGCTGTTCCGACATATGTGCAGTGTGCAGCTAAAAGATGACTGTGGAAATTTTCAGCTCGATAGCTTCAAAACTGAGGGACTAGTTTGCGTAGAAACAGACAGTCGGACTGACGGACGGACAAAGCTCAATTGACTCAGCTCGTCATGTTGATCAAGAATATATCTACTTTATGTGGTCGAAGATGATTCCTTCTATGCGTTCCAAACTTCTGGGAAAATTATACAGGCCTGTTCCGAATTCCGAACGTTTTCGTAAAGTAAAAACGAAACGAAAACGAACGTTTTACTATTTGCTGTTCCCAATTCCGAACGATTTGGTTAGGTTTCGACTTTTCGAACCCGGTTTCAAAAACAGCTGGCTGGCTGGCCTGCTCACGTACTTGTGCATGTTGTCAGCAGCCAGAGCTGTCATCATCTCTATAATTTAAATTTATAAAGATCTTATTCACTCTTTAAGCCCATTTATTTTTACTTAAACCAGTATTTAAATATTACAATTGAATATGTCATATCAAATGTGACAAAGCATAGCTAAGTGAAATAGAAAAAGTGCTGTCCGATTAAATAAATTCATATGTTGCAACCCTAGTAGCCGCCGATTGAAGGTCGAAATCGACTAACAAATAAAGTGGAATTCAGAACAGCTCGGTTTGATCACGGACGCTCGGTTTTGATTTTCATGCAATATACATAGATGTTTATAAAAATATTCTTATAAACTATACTTGAACTTTAAACAGTTTAAGTAATGATGTTAAACCATCTTAAAAATGTTCAACTAAATTCGAATTTTTAGTTAATAATTTTGGTGAAGTATTTTAATGCTTCAAATATCAATTACTTTTAATTCCGCTGACTCTGCAGCGCACGTTTTGAAAACGATCATTTTTGTCGATTTGCGGAATTTGGAACAGCAATCAACTCGATTTGCGGCAATTCCACTCGCTTTCGGAATTCGGAACAGGCCCGATAATACACTTTTCAAGTGTATCAAAAATGTTATGTTGATTTATACCCTTGTTTCACTGGCACATTTTAGAGTCCATTCTCAAAAAGTGATTATTTCTTGTTAAACTGACGAATGTTTTTCACGGTTACACGCGAATGGTTAAATTTTAAATTCAAGTAAACAAATATCAGCTGTTTGTATTGCTTTGAATTGCAATAACAAATTGAAAGTTTAATTGGCCTTTAATATTTCACCGAAATGGATTTACCTGCGTTCCTGCCAATTTGTGAGAACCATTTGCGAGGACCATTTCGATGCGTTGATTATTGAGTAGCAACGGAAGAATAGAAAGCGAAAATCACACAATTTGTAAGTTCATACTATTTGAATTTGTTTTAATTTAAATCTTGCATACTTTGTAGAAGCGATATCGCGTGTTTTGGGATCGAGATGTGCCTGAAAACTCAGACGCATTTTTTGGGGAAAGCTTCCGCGTCGAGAAGGACAACTTTAACGTGCTTAAAAATTGTCTACAAGGAATAGCAAAGCAGGACACAAAATTCCGGATGGCTATTCCATAAGATAAGCGAATTGCAATTGCCTTGTATACGCTTGGCTCTTTAGCCGAATATCGGACAATTGGCAGGTTGATCGGCGTGTCGACTTCCATGGTTGGTAAAATCCTACATGTAATGTCCTTTTTCGGATTCTATTCATCTGATAAACAAATATTATTAAGTAGAATTTATTTATAATAATAATTTATTATTGTTTGAAAAAGAATTCAAGTTTTTCCGCTTACATTTCCTACTTACAATCAGCTGTTTTATCGATGGCACTTGGACTTATCGATAGAAAATCTAGACTTTTAGCGGAAAAAAGCTAGAAGTGCCCGTGCGAATGTCAAATGTAGTAACAGTGATTTGATCATCCACAGCTTCCGAATGGACATTTATCTCTTATGGGGAAATACACAGAGAGAATGAGGTCATTTAGCTCATCCAGTGACTGACCTACAGAATGTGCCAGTGGAACAAGGGTATGACATCAATTCATGATGTAGGTATTCGGCCCGAATAAACTGACACCTGACAGACAGAGAATTTTCAATCAATGATAAGAAAAATTACTCAAAATTGATTGATTTGCGATAATTCCACAATTGTCATCCCCATAGCAGTTGGACCGGGTGTGTTGCAGCAGGTTGTGTGCCTCGATCCAGCCTCGAGACATCAAATAAAAAAGTATCTAGAGGTTCGACATTTAAGCGGACAACAATTTCTATTACTTGCAGGCAGATCAATTTTAGTTTTAACTTTTTGATTAATTTAATCTTTATAGGATTACCGAGGGATTAATTTATGTATAAAAGGTGGGATCAAATCAATCTTTTTTTGGATCGGCTTAAGAATATCTGTTTCTCTGTTACACTGTTTTCAATCCTGTTTATGATTGATGTAATCCCGTATAAATTGATTTTTTTTTTAGATTGTTCTAATGGAAACAAGTCTACACAAGTATCTACAAGTCTCGTTTCCTTTTGTGCGAAAGTCATATGCGATTTGGTACCGGGCTGCATTTTTCTAACTTATTGTCATAGGAAACTTTTTCTTGCGCAGTACCAAAAGCTTGGCTTAGTCGGCGGTAGCCTTCTTGGAAGACTGCTGGCGCTTCTTCTTGAATGCAAGGCATCTGGGCTTGCGCTGCAGACCACGGAAGTGAATAGACGCAGGATTTTGGGGACCTTGGAAGTGGCCTTTTTGTTACACCCAGAGAAAAGAAGAGCGGATCGGCGAGAACGAATTCTTCTTGGTCTCAGTATTTCTTCTTCTTCTTGGTTTTTTATGAAGAAATCTTCTCGAATTCGAGAAAACAATCGTTCTCGACTTCGAGCTTGATGGCGAGGGAAGTGCGGGCAGCCAAAAAACGGAGAACGCGAGCAACAAATGAGAACAATTCTCTCTCTCTCTCTCTCTCTTTAACACCCGAGGTGTGGTGCCGTTGGCTGAGCGTAGGTGTCAGTGAGTGAAGGCTTTCGAGAGTTCCAGTTCTAGTCCCAGAAAGGGCAAGTAAAAAATAAAATAATATGAACAAAATTTTTAAATTTATCACAACAAAAGAAGTGGGGGTGGGATGGATGGTATTGTGCTACGACCCCACGACCACCCCTTTCCATGTTGGAAATGATCAAATTCGATGGAAGTTCCGAAACTTCAACAATTGAAAACCTAAGCTGCAGTTGGTATATTGACACTTATAAGAGGTAAAGACAATGTTAACCATTTCTTAATCAATCTGCGGTAAGCAAATGTACAATTTTATAATTGGGAAGGAACAGTTTTGATTTATTACCTACACTCGGTTAAAGCTTTTACTCATTTATTCATGATGCAAATGTACCAAAAACTGTCTCCATATCTTGATATTCATAAGGGTATTATTAATTCTTGCAAATGTCTTTTCCGCTATTTAACATGAATGTGAAACATTGAATAAATCAATTAGTCACTTACCGTCCCAACTTTGTTCATGCATGTAACATGTTTAGCCTGTAACCCTCGATTAGATAAACTATTTACCATAAATTAAATAAACTAAATAAACTAGATAAAGTATATACGGTAATCTTTTATTATCCAGCAGCAACTGGCTTAAATCAATATCGCTGACATTTCCCTAATTAAATCTCGCATACGCGCAATACTCCCCTTTTCCAATATCGACAGCAAGTTTCAGGTCAATTGTACAGTCTTTGTCTTTGCTGCCAGCCGGCGTGCCAATTTTTGGGCGATAAATTTGAAACGCAATTCCTACAAAAGGCGAGAGTCCAAGCAATTGCCCGGCTATTGTCAATTTTGCAGTTTCTGGTTGTATGTCACGCACACAGCAAGCGGCAATTTATGCGTCGTCATGACAATACGAAACAAACTGCGTTTCAAAAAGGGAAAGAGAGCGAACGCGAGTGTTTAGGAACTTCATGCGATGCTTTAATATGCCATCGATGTGCCGACATAAATTAAAGACTCGTATAAAAGGACTTCCAACTAATCACAATCAGCAGGAAGTTTGCCCAACAAACCCTAATAAAATTTAGACCACAGGAAGAGAGAAATAAAGGCGGCCTCCGTGGGTAAACTGTAAACTTTTGTAGGACCATTAAGTGATTTAAAAAGTTTTAGGAAATGCTCGCCCTAATCTAAATTTGATCAATGCACCTTTAAGTTAATTGCCAGCACTTAAAATGGGAGAGAGCCAGGGTGAAAATGTTAATTTTATGCTTCAAATTGGGCAGCAAGCAAATTATTAGCTAAATTCATGCCGAAAAGTAGGCAACATTAAATTAATGTTATGCTTAGATTTCCGTTTGACAGCCATTTTGTTGTCCCTTTAAATGCACGCCGAAAAGTAGGCAGCATAGTTCAGTTTTGACAACCGTTTTTCATTATGCAAATCAAAAAGTCAACAAAATGGAAGAATTTTGATTTCCTTAAAGGGTTTTCTTCACTAACACAACTCCTTTGTGGCAGGCGCTAGTGTACACACACGCGCAACCAGTTTTCATTGTGTTTTCCTTACCCAAACTAACCAAACAAAACATTGCAAAACTAGCATCGAGCACCGCCTGCAGTTTATTTGCTGTTGATGTTGATAAGTGCCCCGCATATTGATTTAAAAAGCTGCCAAGAAAAATACCTTTCACTCCATTCTTAAATCGCAATGTAATATAACACTTGAGAAGACAATGAAATCCATAGGGTTTAACAAACTTCCAGCTGTCAGTGCAGCAGTTCAAAGACTTACCGGACACAAAGTAAAACCAATATGCAAATGCTGACAAAGCTGTGTCCATGCTATCCAATTTCTAATGCAGCATCAAGCCCCGCAAGGGGACAATCATGTGCACCATTGAGCAACATGCAAATGCGGCTTTAACTTTTGGTTTTTTGCTTCAAGATTTTATGCCTGTATTCAGCTTTTATGTGATGGTCCACTTAAGTCCAGGCCATTTATCTTTAGGTCATTAATGAGAGCCCCCAGACATTAGCATTAAAACATCATTTTTTTATTTTTTGTGGCTCTAAAATGAATTGTAGCATTTGAAACTGTCAGACAGATGATATGCAGCTTTGACAGCTTTAGGTTGATTATTTTTTTTGTAAAGAGAATGCTCATCATTAAAAATAATTCAGAAATGAAAGAAAGAGATTAACTAGCCCAAAATTGTCAACCTGAAGGGAGAGGCTATGTGTGTGTGTTGGGGTACATTTTAAATCTTTTGACACTTGAAAAAATCAAGTATTTTGTTCTTGAATTTGGTACAGAACCTTTTGAACAAGGATTAATAACGAAACGATTTTCTGAATCGGTCAGGGAGTTTTGAACATTGCAGTTACGGTTTATGATGGGAAGGTGTAAACAGCAGATTCTGCGTTTCGCGGTCCAAGGAAACATGTCTTGCATGGAGATCAAGCGCCAGTTAAGTCTTAAGGTATCCAAAAGACGAGTATAGAGAGTATCAAATATGTCGCACGCGAGCGCGTACCAAAGCTACAGCCACGCCACCTAAGCGCCCGTTAGGCATTTGCAGAAAAATATAAACTATTGACCGACGAGTTCCAGCAGGTCATTTTTTCGGATGAGAAAAGTTTCAACCTGGATGGTCCCGACGGTAGTAATAAGTACTGGAGGGATCTAAGACAACCTCGGGAAACATGCCATAAGAGAAATTCCGGTGGTGGGTCACTGATGGTTTGGGCAGCTTTTGGACATTCTGGAAAGTCTTTGCTTTGCTTTATACCAACTAAAACCAATTCGGAGATCTATGTTCAATTGTCAGATGAGGTGATAGTTGATTTTGCTGAAGAATTGTTTGGAAATAATTGGACATTTCAACAATACAATGCCTCAGTCCACACAGCAGGCTTCACAAAAACTTTCTTTTCTTCAAGAAATATACTATTATTGGATTCACCAGCGATCAGCCCAGATCCAAGCCCAATTAAGGATCTATGGGGAATCCTTTTAGCATAAAGCAACTCAAAGAAGCTTTGATCGCAGAATGAGAGAAGATTAGCCTTTCAACCCCGGAAAAACTGGTTAACTTCATGCCTGGTTGATTAAGTCAGGTTATTAAGCTAAGAGGAAAACATATTAACTATTAAGCAGCCATTGGTGTTAGTTCATCAAGTAAAAGTTTAAAAAGCGTCCTATGCATATTTACTTATTTCATAAGAAGACGAAATATTTGGCTAAGCATTTTTGTTAGTAAGTGAACACTAAAATTAATTTGTACTTTTTTTCGTCAATGTTGTTAAGTACTGCATAATAAATAATAATTTGAAAATTTTCAGTTGACCATACATCCTTTTTATTAAATTTAGCCTATGCACATATACTAAGTTTTCTCAGGTAGTTCAATAATCAATCAGAAAATTCAAGAGAGAATACATATGTACATGAACAGTAGCTCTGGCTGTGTAGAAGGCCGTTTCGGCTGCCGCCATGTTTGTTATAACAACTTGGTACTTATACAAAAGGGAAGCATACCTCTTTAAATAATAAATGCACACAAGAAAATAGTGACACACTTTAAGCATACTCTGAGACGAATTTCTCAGTAATGAAAAATAGTGGCCACAAACAACAGAGATACATTGAGAAACCTTCAATGCCAATGCATATACCTTCAGCAACCCTAAACAGCAGAGCTTAAAGCTAGTTGAAATTTCGTGCCATTTGTGCACTTGGAATTCTCAACTCGTTATTCGCCGCCAGGGTAATATAAATAGGATTTGCAAATGGCTTGTTGTGACAGCAACTGAAAGTGTGCTGACGAAGGCTTAGTCATGGCGGCAGCCGAAACGGCCGTCTACACAGCCACAGCTACTGTTCATGTTCGTATGTATTCTCTGTTGCATTTTCTGTTTGATTATTGAACCATAATCAAACCTCGACCTTGAGCCTGCTAACATTCACTTTGACTAAAATCAAAACAGGTCGTTAAGCCCATTTTCAACTGCACTAAAATATACTGCATACTTATTAAAAATACCCGCAATTTTTAAAATATTTTAAAGTCCTGAACCATAACGGATTCATTTTCCAACATTAAGCTTTTTATTGTTGTTTTTTCCTTTAAATGTTCGAACATATTGAAAAAGTACTAAGAAATGGTTTTCGCTTTTTAAAGTCCTTCCTCATTCTTACCAGGGATGCAAGCCTATCGGAAATGAAGACAAGTTCTGTTTAGTGGTTCACAAAGTTCTTGAACCACTGGCTCGGCTTATTTCGTCGTTTTCTAAAGCCAATGAAACTGCACTTTCGGTTCGGTTCAGTGGTTCGCACTAAATTGAATATATATTTAATAAAGCGCGGTTTCCGTTATCGCAGAAAATCACGATCTTCCCTTAAATCTGAGCATAAAGAATTTTTTCCGAACATTTGATGGTAAGGCAGTCTGAAAAATGCCAAAAAAAAAAAACAATTTTTGTTCTTTAACGGTAAGGTAAGGAAAGGCAGTCGAAAATGTTGCCAAAATCGCATTTCTGTTCAAGGATAGTCCTTAAGCCCCTTTAAAGAATAAATTCCGATTTGCTTTTAAGTTTGCGCGGAAATGTATTATTTGTGATTTTATATAACCTGAAAAAATACAACTAATTTATTATTTTTATTATATTTGTTTACCCTACCGCCCTGACTCTGCTCAAGGGCCGCAGAGCCTACTTAAATATTTATTTAGGTTGCTTTAAGTCTCGAAATATTACACTTTTTGTCTCTTTCCTTCATTACAATTCCAATACGTCACTTTCTCTTTATGCTCAAAATAACATGTTATAGCTTAGAAATGTTATGAAAATAATATTGTTTGACAAAATATCAAATTGACCAGCCCATATCAAATTGATATTGACATTACTTTGTTTCTGTGTAGCTATACAATGGAAGTTATTAAAAAATTTGCATACGAATTGAATACAAATGACTAGCAATAAAAATTTTGAGCGCTTTTATTCAAAGTAGTATATCTTCGCTGAAAAAAACTGCAGAAATGTTTCCTTGTAGTTCGGCTGCACCGGTGCGGCACTAACGAACCCCTAGCTCTTCGTAGTGACCACTCGCTACCAGACCAACCACCAGCCAATTATTTGCCCAACGAATGTTGTATGGGAATGTTTGGTGCTTGGTGCACACTATAGTTCAAGTACTAGACTAGCGCAACTTTAAGATAAAATAATTATAAATCTAGTCGAGATGGATCATTTTCGAAATCAGATTTCTGATTCCATCATCTAGAATCCAACCAAACCAACCCTTCAATATACTACAATATACTAATACAATTTTTTGCATTGTATCATTCTCTACTATGTTCATCTTCTTTCGAAGATCAAATGGAATCTTAAGCTTAGGAGCTAAGAAAATAGTAAAAAAGTGACAAACATTAAATCGGTGAACGACTTAATTGCTTCTTTTTAAGAAACTCAAAGCTCGTATTTTCGGATTTTAAGTTTTGGGAAACCTTTATTGTAAAGGCTTGTACCAGATTTGAATTAATTCGATGTAAAATAAAATGTTCATACAAAAATGACAGAAGATATGTAGAAATAAAATTATGGTTAAAAATTTTTATGAAAATTAAACTTTACATCGAATTAATTCACAACTGGATACAGGCCTTAATGATTTAAAAATAAATTTCATTTCTTGTGTTTACTGTTCCGTTTTCTACTCTAAAATTTATTTTATCCAAACTGTTAAACGCCACAAAGACCAACCCGTGGTCGCCCAACATTCAAATGATTACGCCGACGGTTTCAAACGTACTGACGTTTTTTTCTTAAAATCCTATTCTTAAATATTAACATTAGCTCTTATCTCCTACAAAGACGCATTCCACAAACGCATAGTAACCTTCCACAAATGCATCTGCTGTCCGCGGGGGATGAAATCCATATAAAGACATTACATTTAGATAGGCAGGTAGTTTCTTGGTTTTGTGTGAGCTCATATTGAGTGTAGATATTTACATTTTGTATTTCTTGTGTTTAACGTGTTAAAGACCCAAATAATGAAAATAACGAACTTCTAAGTCCCACAGTTTTTTAAAAAATTTGCCACCCTGACAATAGTTTTTCCACAAAAATGCATCTTGCTGCGTATTTTTTAAAGACAATTTTGAAAGTTACTAATAAAAATTCTAGAACAAAAATGCCGTTTGAACAGTTTTATTTATATGTTTGAAAAGACTTGCTTGTGCTCTCCGGTTCACTGATGCTGATGATGCTGATCACCTTATAAGATTCGCTCTTTGTGGGTCTTCAAGTTGTCTACACTAAATTCAGATTTTAAAACAATCTGCAGTCTCTTAAATATGTAATCAGGGACTCTTCACTTATGCCCTTTCCTCACTACATGTGCATTTAGCGTTTTTGCATTTTGGCAATTTTCGTCAATTGACGAGTTGGCAGAAGGTTGGAACCTGCAACAAATCTATACTTTCATTAGCTAATCAATAATATCTCAATGAATTGCAGAAAGTTAAGACTCCCAATGTAATTGCAATTAGTCTGAAGAGGCTTATTAATTGTTAACAAAGAACAAATGTTCTCAAAATGCAAATGCAGATGCAACACAATGAGGGCAGCAATCAGCATTTTCAGTGATGACGATAACTTTTTTGAAAGTGTGCTTCAGTGAGAAAGGCACATTAGATATTTCTCTTATTTTTTCTTAAGTTTTATTATAAAAATTTATTAGATTTTTCTATTTTACCGTTTCCCGACGCTATAAGCATTTTTTGAGCACAAATCAATCATTTAGAAGGAATATTTGTTGGTTCCTTTTTTATAGTTCTGCCGTTTGGATTCGGCGTTAAACTGTGGGTCCATTTCTCTTGTGCTAAATAAGAAGCACACAAGCCAAGAGGTTGATAGGAGCTCGGCTTTGGCCCTTTTGGGCTGTGTCAAGCCATTTTAAATTACATTTCTTAGTTCATACAGATTCAAAAAATAGGTATTTTTCTGAGTGCATGCCCCCATTTGTAATCTGTTGACCAGAGTATAATTGCCGAGCCGGAAAGCCTTTTGGTCTTGATTTTGTCTTTTTTTGAGTACTCAGTTTCATTATCACTGCTATTTGTAGTTATTTCACTTCAAACATTTTCTCTTCTATTATGTTTCATATGCAGTAAGTTCACCTCCCTCTCACAGGAATTTGACTAATTACAGTCTGCCATTTGTATACACACACACACGCAGCTGGGCATTGAAATCTCTGAACACAAACAGAGCAATATCCTCTTACACACTGTCACCAGCTGTGCTAATTATGCTAATTCATGATAAAGAGGTACAGAGAGAAAGAGACCGAAATAATAAGCCATGCAATTTACGATAAATAACCAAACATCTCATCAGACTCAGATTTTAAATTGACCAATCCATTCGACAGCTGCAATTTGCATAATGATGTTGCAAGAAAAATAAACGCAATAATTGCAACAAATGAGCTTTAATTTTCTTAACTGGGCAATAAAAAGCTGCTTTTCTGTTTATATGCTGGCCCAGCTTCATATGAAAAATGTAAGCCAAGAGAGTGAGTCTCTGGCCAGGGACATTTTGGCCAATTAGTGTGTCTGTTTGTAACTCGCACACATCACGTATTCGCAATGTGAAATAATTTGCGCCTCGATGAACAAGCTGAGCCCCAAAGCCGAGCTATCAAAGCCTTAAAAGTTAATTAAAGGCAAACGCAGCTAATGAACTTGTGAGGGGGGGGAAGCGTGTTCAAAATTCCTAACATTAAATAGGAGATAAATCGTTGCAACTAAAAAGATAAGAAAAAAATCAATGCTTGACTTTAATTTTAAATTCCCTACCGAGTTTTTAGTAACATATTGGCAAAGTTACATGTTCATTTGATCAAAATCCTCATTACCAAATATTTCAATCTAAATAAAAATAGAGATTTTGTCACTTCTGAATGTATTCGAAAAGTTCATATCAAAAAAATTGGAGAACAGTTTTGTGAAATGTATTTTATAGTTGAATCTCAACCATTTTCGCTTCACAAAATACTTACGAAATTCAAACAAACGATGTATCAAATTCTCAGCCCAAACAGCCTTTCAATTCAGCCATTAACTAATTGTCAACCCTTAAACGATGGCCATTTAATTGCTACAAATCAGTTTGCTTTGCGGTCATAGACCTAAAATCCGCAATTAATCTTAATCTAAAGTCTAAAGAAAACCAAACAATGGCTGACGTACCGAAATGTCTTTCATAAATGACCACACAAAATGATTTCGAACTTAACATAAACAATGGACGATTTCAACTATACTTAAGTTAAGAAAGTTGGCCCAGAAAAACAATGAAAATAAAATGTTCAAGATTGAAATGTCAGGTTCAAGCACTACGCTGGCCAAATGGCTGCCATTGTCAGCTGCCGCCTAGGTGAAGCCCAACAAAACGCAATTATCTCTTACCCCTTTTAGCCAAGTTTTATGACTCGGCTGGGCTCTCTCATTTTCTTTCAATAAACAAAACCATTTCAGGAATTCATTTCATCAAGTTGAGGGCCATAAATTTATGCTTGAAACAAAAGCCCAGAAACTAAACAAGTGGAAATTATGATTAATAAAGTGCAAAACAAAACAAAAAGCTGCCATAAAACGCACAAACAACGATGGCCATAATTTCACCCCTTCCCGGCATGTGTGGGCCTCGATCTAATGGGGCTGGCACAAACTGTTGTCTTATAGGGTTAACAGCAAATCCTTGCAAAACTTTTAGATAACTTTTATTAGCGTACCAAAGATTTCAGCACCTTTTCGCCATGGTCTGTTGCCTGTCTGTTTGCTGGCTGCTGCTGCTGATTGAAAAAATTTCCATGTAAATATTTTGTTTTGTGTTTGTTTTGCTCTTGCTTGATTGGGCGCTGATTGCTTTCGCCCTTTCTATTTTTTTTCGTGTTACAATGTTTATCAATTTTTCATTCAGCAGTGAAAATAATGCGCTACTTAAATCCTATTAAAGTTTGCAATAAATTATGCAACTGCTGGAAAATTCCCGCCAAACAGATTAAAGCCCCGGCCCAGGCTTTATAATCGTTTTGTTTACAAGAAATTGCTGTATACTTTATTAGACGAAAGTAAATCCGCTTTTTACAGCTCGTTTGCCTTAGCTCCCAGGCGGTACTTGAGGGCGCTTGTTAACCAAAGGCATTAAAGGCAAATGCAAAATTGTGTTGCATACTTTGGGGCGTCTTTAAAATAAAGTACAGCAAAAAGTCACATCAAATGTTGTCAAGTGATAAAATTTTATTTTTAGAACCAACAAAATGGGACAAATCTGCGTAGCTAAAGCCTTGATAATTTACCTGGAAGTATAAGGAGTTGTTTCTAGGTACAATATTTAGGACTATGTTGAGCTTAAATTTGAAAAGGAATGAATTTAAACATTACAGACTACCGAAATTTGTTTTGAAAAACTGAGTTTTATTATGTCTGTGTCTTAAATTCAGTTGTTTCTATCATTAGCCACAGCTTCTGCCTACACAGTTATGCATGTGTGTAATAATGGTGGTTGGAAGCTTGTCTTCATATGTCATTTGTGTGTTTTTGTAGTTTTACTGTCCGTACAATTCACAAGTTCAAATTCGGCCACTTCGCTGTGGAAAGCGGTTAGCATCTCACTAACGAGTCTAGATTGGTACCAGACGAAACGTGATCATGTCTGGGAAACCTTAACCTGCTTGTGTCCATATGCTTATATTATATGTGCTTGATTTCTTGAGAAGTATTGATCTATAATTTCTTCCCGACCTTGAGACGGCTAAAAACCAGCACTTCTGACTAAAATCAAATCTGGTCGTTAAACCCCAAAAACACGTTCAAAATGTTCTCAAAAACGGAACAAAAGTATCAACTCACATCAAGATTTTGCGCTCTCAAAAAAAGTTTTCCAGGTGAGAAATTGTTCTTAAAGTGAGAGAATCCGTTCATGATTAGTTTTTGACAATGAATGTGCTCATTTTGAGCCCAATGTTCTCGGTTTTTTTCCCTCTATGTGGTAATCTCTTTTTTTGGGGCCGGGTGTGGCTCAGCGGCTAGTGTGTGCGATCGCTGTGCCCGAGGTCGTGGTTTCGATCCCGCCTCGAAACATCTAATGAAAAGTTTTATCTTTGAATAAACTTACACACCCGGTCACCCCTCACTGCTTTTTGTCGCCAGCTTTGGAGTTATTAGCCATGAAAAAGCTTCTCAAACTGCCCTTCGGATTCGGCTATAAACTGTAGGACCCTTTCTCTAGAGCGAAAATTAGAAGCACACAAGCCAAAAGATTGAGGGGAACTTGGCTTTGCCCCTTTCGGGGCAGTGTCAAGCCATTTTAGCCATTTTATATTTATATACATTTTATACAGCCATTTTATATACTTGTAGTTTAGCTGCACCGATGCGGCATTAACGAATTCTCTAACTCTTAGTAGTGAGCACTCGCCACTTGACCAACCACCAACCAAGTTTTTGCATAACGAATTTTGTATGGTAATGTCCGGAAAACGTACCGATCGTTACGACCATGCATTACCAGTCTTTAGTGTGGTGATGGGTGCACAATATAGTGCACTTACTAGACTAGCGCTGTGATTAACGACCCGACTGACGCTCAGTGATTAACCAGGTCGTTAAGCCTGGTAGTGCCTCGACACCAGCTGAACTACAGTGTTCTAACTAAAATTAAATCTGGTCGTTTGTGCAACTTATTCTTTAAACAGAAGAGCAGATAGTACAACAACAATCTATCGAAACGTTTGCACAATTGCCGAATCCCTAAGTAAGAACACAATTGTGTACTTGTTAGGAACTGATCTTTATTCATTTTAGTCTCTGCTTTTATAGTCTAACTTATGTATTAGGACATGAGACAACTGTCTTTACATTTATATTTGTAATTCTTCTTGTCCTTGTTCACTTCTAGTCATCTACCTAACGCGACCTTTTCAAGTGGAATCATATTTTGTAGCGTCTGCGAGGGTTGTATGTTCAGTAGTGAACATCGTTTAACCCCTTACTAAAAGGCGCACCCATCACCACACTAACGACTGGTAATGCAGGGTCGTACCGATGGGTACGTTTTACAGACATTCCCATACAAAGTTCGTTAAGCAAATACTTGGCTGGTGGTTGGTCTGGTGGCGTCTGCTCACTACGAAGAGCTATGGGGTTCGTTAGTGCCGCACCAAACCGGTGCAGCCGAACTACAAGTTTTGAACTGGCTTTTAATTTTCTTTTTTATCTACATTTAGACCCTGTTTGCTAAAAAACTGATGCAATTTCAGTTGGCTGGCCAGGTACAGCCACCCGCACACACACAACAAACACAAAAGCAAAACACAAAAACCAACACAAAAACAAAGACATACACAAGAACAAAGACAAAACAAACACAAAAACAAAGTCAATTACAAAGACAAAAACAAAGACAAAAACAAACACAAAAACAAAGACAAAACCAAAGACAAAAATAAAGACAAAAACAAAGACAAGAACAAACACAAAAACAAACACTAAAACAAAGACATACTCTTGAACAAAAGACAAAAACAAACACAAAAACAAAGTCAATTACAAAGACAAAAACAGAGACAAAAACAAACACAACAACAAACTCAAAAACAAAAACTAAAACAACGACAAAAACAAAGACAAAAACAAACACAATAACACACACAAAAACAAAGACAAAAACAAACACAATAACAAACACAAAAACAAAGGCAAAAACAAAGACAAAAATAAAGATAAAAACAAGGACAAGAACAAACACAAAAACAAAGATAAAGCAAACAAAAAAATGACAAGAACAAACACAAAAACAAAGACAAAAACAAACACGCACATTCCCCACCCCGATAGACATATTTTTTCTGAGCGTTTCCATATGATATGTACATATTTTACAGATTCGTAAACATGTGAATGGCAGCTGACAACAAATTTGAGTTATTATGCACTACATCTTTGCCTAATAATTAGTTGCATCTGGTATACTTAGTGTCGAATATCTTAGGAATCGAGTAAAAGTGACGAATGACAAACAAATGTACGAGTTTATTTGGAATCGAATAATTATTATCGAGCCTAAGTATTGAATTCTTAGAATCGGGTACTGAATATTGAGTGCTTGGTATTGAGTACTTAGAATCGATTACTGAGTATCCATTTTTGAATATGGAGAATAAAGTAACGCACAACAGAAGGAATGTGAAGGGCGAATCATATCGTATTTAACATGTTTCACATAAAGGCCCCGTGTGTGTTAGCCAAACTCACCCCTTTTTTAGATTTTAAGGATGGACTATTTATAATACAAGTTTCGGCTTCAAATAACATGCATTGCATAGGCAGACTTATAGGGTTTAATAAGGGAGTGAACTTCAGCAGTGGGTGAAGTAAGGCAATTAAAAATTTAAATTGTTAAGCAAAAAGTACTTTTAAAGCCTTTTTGGTGATCCCAACGTGATTCTGGAGACCATAATAAGATATCGAAGGATAAAAAATGCTAAAAAAAAAAATGCACGAAAAGAGGTCTGCCTTGACAAAGTATTTGTGTTTTATTCAAAAGTTTTTGGAGCTAGATGTGAGTTACACTTTGACGGATCAGTTATTTTCTTGTAAAGATGTTTCCAGACTAGAAGCTCTTGTCTAATGGTAGGTACCTATAAAACTCTTTGAACCTAAGCCACCACTGTTTTTTTTTTTAAATTTCTTTGGAACACTCCAGGAAAGTTTCTTCACATCACTAGCGCTGATGCAAGATTATAAGATTAATTGCAAGAAGGCATTGGTTAGAGTTACAGACAGTTCAAAAACGTCCAAATTTTTCATTCAACTATTTTGTCTGTTTTATGGATGGATGTCCCTTTAATCGTGTAAGTAATGCGTCGAGTAAGAACTTTAGCTTCGGTATCGCAGTTTCGCACACTACAAACTAAAATTCGTTTTCTCACACTGAGAAAACTGTTTTGATTCGCAGACAAAAGATCTAAATCGGTATTAAGATAATATTGCATGTGGTAAAGTACGCTCCGATAATATACAAGACTTTCATTCTTAGCAAAACTTACGCCACAGAACAACTTACTGTAAATATTAAGTAAATAAAATTCCCAACTTTAATTTTTTGCTTTGCTTTTCCCAAAAATTTTAAGCAAGCGCAAACTCGACATTTAAAGTGTCTTTAATTTAAGTTTAAAGACTTGAAGCTAACCTTGAAAATCCTTTTCATTCGTGTCGCACACTCCTTTCCAATTGCATCAATTTGTTTGGTCAAAACTTTTGTCTCTCTAGAGGAAGAACGCCAAGCTTTTCAGTTTCGTGTTTGACCAAAAACTTTCATTTCCGCCGCGAGGTTTTTTTTTCAGAAAATCTGGCCCAAGGCAAGTGGATTTGGCACGCTTAGCATGTGACTGCCGTGGTAGCCACCAGTTATCTGTGGTGATGTGGCCTGCCATGTGCAACGCTAGGAATTTTCCTTTGCCACCCCTTGAAATTGAGAAACGTTGGGCCTTTATAACTTTTTACCGTGGATGGAAAATTTCCATTGCGTTGGCGTATCAACATATGCAACATTTTTTTTTAACAAAAGCAAATAAAACATTTTTCCCTTTTGCACCGTTGGGGAATTATGAAGACACAAAATCGCAACTGGGAAACTGTGTTGGATTCTGATTACTCTGTGTGTGTTTGTGTGCCAACGGACGGCCATTTAAAATGCAAAAACATTGTATAAATCGTGAATGTGCGAATGTTTTGCTTGCATGAGGAAATTCATTTGAAAAATGATGATGAGACGGTTGGTTCGTTTCATATGCACAAAATCACACAAAAGTTTTAAATCAATGCGAACTGTGTCCACGTGCGTAACCTGTAATTAATGTTGGGTAATGTGGCTGGGGGATGGATGCTGAAGGAGTAACATTTGCATAAGCTTCGCGGTTGGCAGTGGAAAGCGGATTATTATGAAAAGCTCGAATTGGCTTGGAGGCTTGTGGAAGGAAGATGGCCGAGAGCAGGCCTGCTGCTTGCATTTGCATATAACCACAAAGCGTAATTAATTTAATTTAAATCACGACCAGTGCAGCGTTAAGTGCATGTGTGCATTTGAATTGAAGATGGTCAGGTAGAGCATTTGAATTGGATAAACATATTGACGAAGTGGTATTTTGATATTGAATCCAGTGTTAAAGGGGGGACTAACTGAGTTTGATTTCAATTTTTGAGATTTAGTATTTTGATACCTCCATTCGAACTAATCAGAGTTCACCTAGTTGGTACTTCTTTAGTTCATTTACCAAAAATCTTTAAAAAGTTGACTCTCCTACATTCTTTAGTATAGCATTTAGCTTGACTTGATTTAACAGGAAGGGCACATTAAAATTCTGCTTATGGAAAATAGTAATCGGTTATTGGTTTATATCTATTAAGCTAAGCTCATTTTCCCTTTTTTCTACTTTATGATTTATGCTACAAAATTGATTTCTTAAAATTCTGAAGTGCCAGTCCATGGAGATTTCTTTGAATTTTTATTTTGTAAAGACTGAAGGAGCAGAAACGGCACAAGGAGCACAAGCGCCAAGAACCCCCAAAGAGATGCCCTGCGTGGGAAGTCACCCAGCGTAGCTGTCCTTCAATCACCTCCAAAAGTTGCTAAACGATGATTTGGTTCAAAAAAAGTTAAAAGCAGTGGCCTATTTCCTCTTTCCTAAATAATTTTTGGTTCAAGGCTTTTTTGACAGCCATGACAGACAGACAGACAGACAGACAGCGTAAGATTTTGCAAGTCTTAAACGCAATTTCAGATCTTCAATAAATTATGAGAGTTCCTCTAAGATTAACTTTTAAAACTATAAGCAATATTTGTTTGAAGTATTCTAAATCGTACTAATATAATAAATGTGATAGTTTGTATGAATATTTTCTTGTTTGTAGGTTGGTTTCGCAATCACGCAGAAATGGCTAAACCAAGTTGATTTAAATTTCACACAATTTTACATGAGTGCACTGGAACTAATAGTACACTGCATAACTACTTGATATTTTTCACACCAGAGTGTCCCAAGCACTGCAACCAAATGTATGCAGAACTATTTCTACACTTGTCATATTTGTGTTTCGCACATGAAGTGCTAATACACAAAGAAAAAAATATGTAAAAACTATACGAAAATGTAGTTTTTCTACACGTTTCACAGGGATTTTCAACCTACTACGTTTGTGTAGCCACGTTTAGCTTTCTCATTTCTACATGCGGCGTGTTGCTTTTCTAAACGCCACGTTTAGCTTTCCCATTTCTAAATGCGGCGTGTAGCTTTTCTACATGATCGTTTAGGATTTTCATTTCTAAATGCGGATGGCAGCTTTTCTACACGCCACGTAAAGCACATACCAAAAAATTAAAAAAAAGAAATCCTACTTTCAACTATACTCTTTACACAAGGGGAGGAATGGGAGAGGAAGGGGCACAAAGATGGTAGGGTACCCTTCCGAAAAACTTACAATTTATTTTATTTTATTTTTTTGGTTACTCTGTCTGGGATTCGAACTCACAACTTACTTACCTTGACTCGGGAACTTAGACACAACAATTTCCGACAGGTAAGCCCATACGATTATATAAGCACTCGCGAGGCAATGCCGTAAATCACAGTTATAAAAGGAAGCGACGATGAGCTACACGTTTCGAGCAGACTTTCTAAAGTAGCTTTACATTGAAACTAAACGTTGGTTTAGAAAACTAGACAACGCAAAAGTAACCTTTTTGAACTGAATTTGAGCTATATTTTCGTCTAGAATTACTACACGCGTGTAGGTTTCAATATCTAAACGTTAAAGTGAAAACCTCTTTGACTTTTGAGCTTAAAAAAAATGTTAAAAAAATACTTTAGAAAAAAGAGCTGATTTTCTCTTGTCATGTAGCCTTTGCATTTGTCCACGCCGCATTTAACTTTTCTGCGTGCCTTGTTTACTTTTATTATTTCAGCCCGATCGTGTAGTTTTTTCTTAACGCCACGTGTTTTTTTTTTTCTACACGTCTTGGTGAACACCAAGTAACTTTTTTTTTTTTGCAATTTTAGCATTTTTTTTTTTGTGTAAAACATTTAATGAAATTACGTATTCTCCATTTTGATCCTCTCCCTTTTGCCAACTTTCGGGCAAACGATTGATCTAAGCTCATTAAATTTTTGTTCCTTGCATGCAAAAAACTGGTCCAAGTGGTTTTTGACGTCCTGATTTGAGGTGAAGGTTCTCCCATCCAAAAATTTTTGCAGATACCGGAACATGTAATAGTCCAAAGGTGCCAAGTCTGGAGATTATGGTGGGTGTGATAGCACATACGATTCAAGCTGCAAATGCTTTTACGAGTCATCAAACTTGTAAATATAAGTCTTAAATCCGTTCTGTAAGAACATGAGGAACCCATATGTCAAGCTTCGAAATTAATCCTAGACGTTTCATGTGCTTGTGAACGGTCGCGTTAGACAAATTTAATCTTTCAGCAATCTCTCGAGCTGTTTTTTACAGCTCGGCTCAAGGTTGAAATTGCCGGATCGACCACATCGGCGTCAAGGTTCGTACATAAATTGTCGGCTTGAATTGCATTTTACCCTTTTAATAGTAAAACACTAAATATCTAAAATGCTGGCTGATCTAGCATCTTTAGCAAACAAAAATATTTAAAATTTTAGACACAAGCCTTACAATATCAGCTGTAATAAGATGAGCAGTTGTCATCAAACGAAATTACTTACTGAACCACCCAGTAGAAACTGTCAAACAAATCGAGAAATTTGCTTAAACTATATTGGAGTTCGAAGACGGTTAAATGGACGAATGTTATATGTAATAACCCAAGCTCAAAATGAATCAATACTTTTTTGGGATATATTTAGTTTGCCGAAATATATTTTGTGTGCTCTGATCGAAGTCTACAAGTAAAACTCAAACTTTACTCATACACAGAAAAAAAAAATCCGAGATATTCGGGGATAAATCAATCCCAAACGATCTCAGAAGTCGGTCAATCCCGGATTTTTTCATTCCAAGTACGAACAGGATTGACTTGATCTCGGATTTTTCAATCCCGGAATTCTCGTCTTGATCCCAAATTAATGCCACATGGGATTGATTTAAGCTTGTTATCCGAACACGACTTGCTCCCTTAGTGGGATCCAACAAAGAATGCCCGATGTTGACTTAACTTAGACTTAGATGTCGGCTTAGTGCAAGTTTGAGCGAGATTAAATTGAGCTTGATAATTAAACAACACTCAATCTGAAAAAGGATTGCTTCATTAATGACTGAGATTGAAGTTATCTCTTTATTATACCCTGTACCCATTTAAAATGGGTAAAATGGGATCATAAGGTCATTGTCAGCTAGAGCGTTTGTGCGCGCTTGTTTTTGTATATATGAGTGAGTGTGTGCGTGTTCATTTGTCTAGAAAATGAATGAAAACACATGAATTAAAGGGTACAAGGTTCCACAGTGCCACAGTGCTCTTACTTGCTGAAACTTTATGTTACCTCAAAATGAGCTTCTCTTGTAGGATGCACACATAGCGGGTACTCACTGTTCCCAATATATCAACGCAATGTTTATGCAATGCTTATGCACACAAAGACGACTTACCCAAAACCGCTGCGTCGGCACAAAGCTGGCGGCGCAGTTAACATGATCCACTTATGTGCACATAACATTCCCTCAATAATACATATATACATAAGACAGCGACTCCGCTGCCGGCGTCTCCGACAGCGTGTCTCTTAGAATTAAATGCATTATTAAATCAGTTGAAGTTCAAGTGCTGACTGAAAATGTCAGAACACAAATGTCTAAAGAAATAATAAAGGAATCAACAAAGTTATAAACATTATTATTATTGGGAGCCGGGCGGAATCAAACAACTACAATTGGGAAGAACCTGACTACATGGCGATCCTGCCAGGATCCTTTTTCTACACTCTTTTTTTTATTTTTTATTTTTTTAAGTAACTTATATTGTAGGGGGATGTTTTAGATGTGTGTGTGCTTAGATGTCAGGATTTTAACTCTAAGATTAAATTTTAGTTTGGTAAAGGGGTGAGTTGGTATATGGTTTTAAAATTGTCTAACCGGTAAGTTGGAGTCTCAATCAGGTTGTGTGCAGCCAATTCGTTGCCTATGTTTGGACTAAATCCTCCGACTAGCCAGGTCACCTGGGTGGATCCTTTTGAGGCTGCGTCTTGCCCTGATCCCGTTGATCCTACGCGATCGAAGTAAGCGCCTGGCGAGGTTGTTTGGGTGGGCGGCCAACCATCGGAACGCCAAACTCTCTTTCAATGTCTCGAGTTCGGATGAACCACTCGGCTCCAGTAATCCTCCTCAGCCACTGACTACCGCCCAAGCTAAGTAGCTTGATTCTTTTTATTTTATTCGTTTAATCCATCGTTTTGTAAGAAACAATACTTTTCAGAATATATTTAGTTTGCCGAAATATATTTTGGGTGCTCTGATCGAAGTCTACGAATAAACCTCAAACTTTATCAAACTTTGGGAAGTTCTCATTTAAGTTTTGATAATGAAGAAGATGTCAACTGTAGACGGGAAAATAAGAGGTGTATATTGAAAGGTTAAACAATCGATAAATTTGGTTTGTTTTGTTGCTCGGGTGGAAAAAATGGAACTTTAAAGTGCATTGTTGTAGTAGTATGCTATTTTATAAGTTTTATTTATGCGAGCTGTACATCTTTATTTCCTAATAAAATGGTCACGAAATTGGGAGTTATAGTTACATGTAATATGTTTAGATGTAAGTACATTTTTTCGATGTTTGACTAACAAGATTTTTTGTTAGTTTATTTAGCACAGAATAGTCCAATAAATACAACAATTTTCAATCAATTTTAGTGAGTAATTGAATGCGAAATTGGCGAGATTTGTGACAGAGTACGCAGCGAAACAAGCTAACGAAAAGGGGTAATTGCTTGAAGAGATGGGACACAAAAAGTCCGCTAGTTAGCTAAACGACCGAGTGTATTTAGTAGCTTCCAATTAGAAATTAGAAATGCGTTTGCTTCGAGTTCTCGTAGCAACAATTATGCAACTAAACAAGGCTTGTGAGTTAGGACCGAGTGTCCGTTTCGAGTTCTGAGTAACAACTGTCTTCTTTAAGATCAAATTAGGGACTGCCTTTGCATAAAGCAGGCCAGTCCAAATTGCCCAACGGCAGCCAAATGTAAGCGATAAAGGAATAGATGAGATAATAGGAGAGCGCGATACAGTTCCAGAATGTCAGCTGCACAGATGCTGCAGCCTACAAATTTACAATATGTGTTTGTGTTTCTGTCTAAGCGACACCGTGGGCAATAATGAAATCAAAACAATGAATTTTAGCAACGTTAAAGTGCACCACGAGATTAAATACGAATTAATGTTTAGGTTGTAATGGCTGCGTGACCCGACAAGCATGAAGATTTGATAGAAGACAATTCCCAAAGAAGCTTTGCGTCTTCGCTTTGAGTTCAAAATGCTAAAGGGTTAGGTACTGCTAGCTTAAATATAAGTTGAAAGAACTTTTGAACTAGCTATATAATTCCAGCTTTAATTTCCTTAATCAAAACAATTTCACTTCATCTTAGGTAACCTCATTATAAAATCAACACTCCTAGACACATTTTCCTGCCTAATTCGATTTATGCTTTGCATTTTTATGACTTGCCTGAAATTGAAATGAATGTTTTGGCATTCGGTGTGTGTGTGTGTTCCTCTGGAGTTTATTTAAAGCTTATTTATGCGGTTTATTTATAATTCAGTGCACAAAATGGATTGCGTTTGTGCGTTGACATTTCGCATAAAAGGTGGTCCCCAAATGCCAAGGGATGAGCATAGGAGGAAAAGGCAAGAAAAGTCCCTTACAAGTAGATTCATTGTGTGTGCAGGTGAAGTTTTTCAAGATAAATCAAAAATTAAGTGACACAAATGGCTTTAGCTTTGATTATGGGCTAGATTAATTTGTGTAATTAGATTTTGAGTATGCCAAGTAAAGGCAATCTACTGAAAGATGTATGAAAAACTTTTGATTTTCAAGTTGTACAAAACTTGTTCCGTTTTTCATAATAAATTTTGCATATGCCACTTGAAGTTTTATCAATTCGATTCTGAACTGAATAACTTATACGCCGTGTAGCTCCAGGAAACTACTTAAGCTGAGAGGCATAATTACAGCTGCGAGTCCTGATTAAATTATAAGCTAACCCCAGGCCACTGTTTAATTTTTTCAGCTGCTGCTTGTGTTCCTGTTGCTTTTAATTAATTCAGGTTGCTAAGAGAAATGAACGAAAGCAAAAGCTGTCTCATTTGAAAAATGGGCAACATTTTTGGTCCTTGCACAGATTCCTTCAAGGTGAATACAAGAAAGTCCGCAAAAGATAAACTGACCACAACCAAAAAGGCAGCCAACCATTGAGATTCACTTCCTGTGACGCAGTTGTCCTTGGCATCACAAGAACTCGAGTTCCCTGAACTTTCAAAATTTTCTTAGCTCTTGCCGGAAAGTTTTCCAATTGATTTGCCAAATCGTCTCAGTTAATTTTATATTCCATGAATATTCATCTGCATCGATGCCAAATTGCTTTTCTGTGGTAACTGAACGTTGACAACTTTGGTTCTTATTGTTAAAATGTGACTTACGTGACGCACTCACTCTCCCTGCCGCCCATCTAGATTGATTTCGGTAGACGATGCTCAGTCATTGACACGCATTGCCGTGGATACGATACTTACCTGAGGTGAAAGACTTTGGACTGGTCATAAAAGTGGTCGACCTTTATTTTTTTTTTTTTTTGGATTAATCCACTTGACTTTTGCCCACCGAGTGGCAATTCTGTGCAGTCCGTGACCCAATTTACGCATCCGCCAGGCAGCAGTCGTGCACAAAAGTTTTATTTTGCTTTTTGAAAATTTACTCAACTTGCAAATGACACAACATTTCACTTAGCCAGAGGAGCCCACAAAAACATGACAAACGAAAATGAAGAAAATGAGGTTTTGGTTAATGAGGTTTTTTTTTCGGTTCGTTTTTTTGGGCAGATACACTCAAGAAAGTCGGTTTATTTTGTCAAGTTCTATGTTGTCGTATGCAAAAGTTAGGTAATTGTTATCGCAGGAAGTTGTGGTAAGACTTTTGAACAAACTGAATTCCTTGTTAGCTTCTTACCAAAATCTACACAACTCTTAAATATCAACCCACAGCTTAGACCGCCTCTCCTAGAGATCTTTGTTCAGTTATGTAGAAAAATTCGTTTTCGAAATGGATGAAAAGCAAGAAAAAGTTTGCTTGAGGAACATTTAATTGACTTGAAACTCGATTTGAAAGCAAAGTACGCGAAATTATTATTTGAAACGAATTTTCCCGGATTCGGCAAATTTGATGGGAAAATTCCGAAAAATTCAGCATGCCAAATAAGATGTTAAATGATTTGGAATATCCGACCTGAAGGAAAATACACGGAAAACTTGTATGGCAAAATTGAATATCATCCGACTAACTTAAAATGCTGGAAAATCGGACGTGAAGGAAAATGCACCGAAAACATATGATAAAAATTTTATATCATTCGGCTAACCTAACACTAAAACTCGGTTTTTAAGGGATATAAGCGAAATAATTTAAGATCTGAACCTGCAATGTTAAAGAATCGGCCCCCAGGGTAGGAAAATTTCCTGAAAATGTTATAAAAGAATAAATTTCCTTTAACAAATATCCACAATTCAAACTCGGTTTGTAAGTATAGAAAACAAAATAACTATACAAGTGTAGTTTCGATTGTAAGGAAAACTTTGTACGCAAAATAATTTAGGATGGACTCGATGATTTTGAAAAATCCACGCCTAGAAATGTGAATGTGCAAAGAAAACGTTAGGTTTGGCTTGTCTTAGTGAATCTCGTCTTGTGAGTTCTTTGCATTATGAGAATGTCATTCAAGTTTCAGCTGGGTGCAAACATTTGAACTCGTCCAAATTTGTCTGAGTATATCAAACTACACATTTCCAACCCACACACCAAAAATTTCCAGATCAATAATTCTGAAATTTGAAAAAGTTTAAAACTCACAACATAAGCCTTAATACCACTTTTCCAATCAAATGGTGTGGACCTGAACCACTTTTGAGCCGGGAAAATGTCGAACTACATAGTACCAGCCTACACACCAAATTTTAAGCTTAAATAATGGCTCCACGTCTATTTAACACAAAACAATTTCAACACGTCATTTCAACATAATGCAAATTAATCACAAAAAATTCAACTCAACACAATTATAACACAAGGCAATTCAATACTATTTCAATTCAAACATAAACTATGTCATCATCAACCAATTAAACATCGCCCAAAATCGACACATCACAATTTTAACAGTAAAAAATTCAGCACAACTACAATTTAAACAACTACAATTGTGACTTTCTACACAATTCAACTTTTTGGAAAGTCGATGGAGCCAGAATCTAGACTAAGCCATATTCGATCACCCTGGAAGAAAGCCAGAATTGTTCTTTTTCACCAGAATGGAAAACCACCCTCCTGCCTTGATTCCTACCGGCCGATTAGCCTACTATCCACCCTTGGAAAGATCTTCGAGCGCTGTATCCTTCGAAGAATGCTTGATATTCGATCAATTCGAAAAGCCATACCCGATTTCCAATTTGGCTTCCGACTGAGCCATGGGACTCCCGAACAATTACATCGAGTGGTCAACAACATCCTTGAAGGGTATGACGGGAAAGAGTACGTAGTGGCAGCTTACCTTGACATACAGCAGGCACGCAGGTCTGCTCTCGAAGATCAAGAAACTTCTTCAGCCCCAACTGTACCTGCTTATCAAGAGCTTCCTGACGGACAGAGCTTTTGAGGTTGCACAGGACGGACCGACATCCCAAACAAGAACAATTCGGGCTGGTGTACCGCAGGGTAGCGTATTGTCCACTCACGATATGCCCAGACCATGTAGCGTTCCGCTTGACAACCGAGAAGATCTTCTAATCGCAACATTTGATGACGACACGGCCATACTTGCCCGCAACAAATGCATATACTCATCCACAGATACCCTTCAAGTGTACTTGAATAGGTTTAGCAATTGGGCCGAATGATGGAACATTGCCATAAACACGGACAAGTGTGCTTCGGTGACTTATTCCAACCGTCGTGACACCTGCCCGGGAGTATTCTTGCACGGCCAGCTTATGGAACATAAAGCAGCCGATAAATACCTTGGGGTGACACTGGACAGAAGACTGACCTTTGGACACCATGTCACGACAACAGCTCAGGCAGTGGCTGCCAAAGCAAGGCGCATGGGGTGGCTCCTGAACTCCAACAATAAGCTGTCACTCAGGAACAAAGTCCTAATCTACAACGCTATTCTGGCACCGGTATGAAGATATGGCCTACAAATTTATGGAATCGCAGTGAAGTCTCACCTGAGTAAGATTAGAGTGGTCCATGCGAAAATCCTTAGACGCATTACGGGAGCTGAATGGTACCTGAGAACCAGGGATATTGAAAAGGACCTTGGAGTTCCCATGGTTGGAGATGTTATCAACAATAAGGCCGCCACTTACCTTGACAAGCTATCTCACCACCCCAACAAACTGGCTAAAAACTTGTTAAGAAGACGGAGAATCCAAGGTGTATGTCAAAGGAGAAGGCTAAAGAGAGTCTTACCCAAGGACCTGAAGTCACGGCGGCTCTAGCAGGTCCCCATTTACTCCAATTTCTATCACTTTCTCACTAAATACCTACATTTAGACACTTAAACATTATCGGTAAGCCCAAATGGACACTGCCAAGTACTGTTAAAACCCAATATCACACTAGCATAAGCGCCCAAAAAAAGGTTAGCATAGATATTAAATGATACTTTACCAATAAAAAAAAACATATTATGTAGCTGCGAAAGTGAATGAACATTTGGAAGTACCGCACCAGAAGCAGAAAGCAGCGTTGCTGCAGCTAACATTCTTTTGTTCATAACTTGACTATAGTCAATTTATTTTTATGAAACCTTCGGTGAATCGATAAATAAATCTGATTTCTGAATCTGTCTACAAGGTACCAACCACCGAACTTTACAATTCTATAATTTTTTTTGGAAGTGACGGATCCGGGCGATACAAGTATTAAAAATTTTTGTTTTTCCAAAAGAATTTTTGCCTGTCGCCATCACTCTTATATACCTGGATAAGGTGTGTAGCACATTTTATATAATGAAGGATGGAGGCGATTAAAATATACTGAAACTGCGCCGCAAGCAAAAATTTTTTTGGAAAAAATTCTATATAGTATAGCTGTCATAGAAAAGTAGAGTCTGGAAAGTAGTCTAAGTTAGAAAAACTTTTTGTTTTCAATAGAAATGTACTTAAAATCTAGCATGTATTTGTTTTTATTGTCTCACACAATTCTTCAAATTTTGGTAGAAATTGGATGACTAAAGCTGCCATAGGAACGATCGGTCGAAAAACTAGTTCTTGTAAGAAAAACTTTTATATACTTTTACACAATTCTGCATAGTTTTGTCAAAATCAGATGACCATAGCATATAGCTGCAGTACGAATGATCGTTCGAAAATGAAGTTATAGTGAAAAAACTTTTTTGTTTTAATTGGGATCGCCTCCAAATATCGTAATTAACAGTTTGTTATGCTTTTCCATGATTGCACTAAGCTTGGTCGAAATCAGACATCTTTATAGTATAGCTCCCATAGAAAAGTAAGGAACGAAAAGAGTCATTAAGAAAAACAAACTGCAAGGGTATACAAAACTTCGCATAGTATAGTAAACTAAGAAATACAAAGTTTTGAGGCAAAAAAGGTTTTCTCACTAAAACTAGTTATTCGACCGATCGTTCCTATGGCATTTATATGCTATAGTCATCCGATCCGGCCGGTTCCGACAAATGTGCAGCGTATTTGTACCAAAAGACTTCGTGCAAAGTTTGGTGAGGATAGTTTTAAAACTGACGGAGGAGATAGCATTGAAACAGACGGACGTACAGAAGAACAGACGAACAGGGCTAAATCAACTCAGCTCGTCATGCTGATCAGGAATATATATACTTTATGTGGTCAGAGATGCTTCCTCCAATGCGTTACAAACAACCGGACAATTTTACTCGTATAATACCCTCTGAAAGGGTATACAAAACCGTCTACCAAAACAATTTTACGAGTTCTAAGTAGATAATTGTTCCCATGGGTTTTTTTTTACCCTATACAAATTTGTTGTGGTTCATTGAACGCGAAATCTAAACACTCTTAACAATAAAACAAAAACAATAGTTCAGCTACTGAGGTATATAAATTCTTAAATTTTGTTTATATACTCATCATTAAAACCAATTTGTCACCCGGAAACTTAACGCAATTACATTCAACCACTATTAAAACGATTTAGAAGCCACAAAGAGAGCATAAACTCGTTGGTTTCTTAAAAAGTTCCCTTTGTCCTTCTCGTTTCACTTTCTTTCATTTTGTTTGTGCCTTTCGCTTTCACGCCAAAAGTGTTTGTAAAAGACTTAACTAGGTCTCACTATAGTGCTTCCATCTAGGCGCAACATCCGCTTCCTGTTGCCTGTGACCGGGTCCCTTTTGCACTCACTCAACTAATAAATTTAAATCTTTAGCAGCATTAAAGCAAATTGCAGCCCATCTCCTGAGAGATGGAAGGGGCGTGGCCCAACACGTCGCACATCAGCATAAAATTTACTGTCTGTTGGGTTTCTTACTGAGCATTTGGCTTTTGTGTTTGCTTTTTGCGCATTTTTAATTCCACAACAAAAAAGGAAAAATTGGTGTTCTTCCTTAAAAAGAAGAAAATCACAAAATTGTGGAAACGTGCTAAGAGTGAAAACTTTACAGTTTACATTTTTGTGGCTTTGCCTGAGCGTGACAACTGAAAAGGCGGGGGCGCTGAGGCTCTATGGCTCTGTGTTATTTCACTTTGAGATTTTCCATAATTTTATGCCTTACGCCTCTGACGGCCTTTGTGTGTGTGTCTAAGCCATCAGGCCTAAATTAAACCCGGGAAATGTCCTTGTCCCGGAAATACGCCAACGCGTTCTAATAAAATGCAAATCGAAATCGCCGAGAGTTATTGTTGCCCTTATTGTAAATTATTTGGCTGGGCCTGTCGGATATTGTTCGAAGAAGTCAGAGAAATATACAATTCTTCTTTATGTGCTTTTCATATTGTGTTTTTGTTTACATTAACGCCCTGAGCTGCAGTTTTAGGAGTTCTGCTGTCCAATGGGCAATAATGATGTACAATTTTGTGTACCCAGGAGCGGTTGAGTGGATAAGAGGGCAGTCACATTAACTAAAAAAAATTGTTAACTTAAATCAAGGATCCAATTTTCATCAGTTCATTTCCTTTTTTTTGTTATACACTTACTGTTTACATAAATTTTTTGATACTGTAGCCTAACTCTTAAACCGTCCCTGAAATAAACATAAATTTGAAGAAAGTTGAGCGCCGTTGCACAGTAGGGCAATAAGTCTTTTTCACATATTAACCAATTTTACTTGACTGAAAATTTCTACAAGCTTTACACTAAAATAACACAAGGCAAGAATATAAGAACCGATCCCCGTAGAAACATTTTAGTTCGAAACATTAACCGAACTTTTGATATTTAAGAACTTCGCGCTCCGTTCCCGCTTTGAAAAAAGCTCTAGATATATGTTTAGCATTCCAAGTACTCACTAGTTATGAGATGCATACATCAAGGGGAAACTGGGATACCATTTGAACGTAAATTTGCTTCCCTTTGATTCAAAAAATAACCTGTTGTTCTCTTTTTCGGCTACACAGAAAAAAAAGATCCAAAAAGATCCATTTGGGCAGGATACGACTTAAATATCCCTTTAATCATCCATCAGCGTTGAAAATCATTTAAAGGATATGAAAAATAATCATCCTTTAGATGCTTTTCTGCTCCTGTGTACCTGAGTACATTAAGAAAATCCCTTTGAGTAGGTATGTCCAATCCTTGCAGGCGCATTGCAAACCAAAACTTAGAATTTCAAAGCAATTTTGCAACTATTTATAACAATGCCATTTGTTAGTATAGTCAATTCAGCTACAAAACCTAATAAGAAATCATTGATATTATCTGGCTTTGCCAAGTGCTTACCTCTTATAACCTTCAAATTACCTTTTCATATGAAAGAAGCTAACCAGTCAAGCTTCTCATAGAAAACTAATATATGTGCAAATTGTGCTTTTTGTCTTTTGAGATCATCAACGTCAACATTAATTGCAATTACGGTGAGAAAATAATTCTTGGGACTTAGCGACCTGCTCTAAGTAATTAAAGAAATGGTTTTTAGCCGGCTCAAGGTCGTGTGATTTTATGTGCTTTTTATATCCTAGCAGAGGGTATTATAAAATTGTTCGGATGCTTGTAACGCGTTGAGCTGGAGAAACATCGATGGTAACATCGATGCATTGAAGTTTTCATCGAAGCTGAAAACATCGATGGTTTTTTCCCACTATCGATGCATCGAAGAAATTCTTTGACTTCACAGCCTTAACGACGTGATTTTAAAATGTAATTGATTTGTTTCTTTTTTAATCAAGTTCTGTTGCCAAGGAAAAACTAAAACAGTCCCAAAGTACGAATAATGTTTATGGACTTGTTCAAGAAGTCCCCACCCGGTGGAATAGATCAGAATTAATGATAAAGCGAATTTAACTTCTGGCTGACAAGTATATTCTTGTTTTACTCTAAACTTTAAAACCGTTGATCGCCCAACCGTTGAACACTGAAGAAATTGAAACTTTGCAAGAAACGTCAAAAATCCTAACCCTTTTTTAACGAGGCCACTATTTCAATTATTATCACTTTAATATGCGAGAATAGCTCTCCGCATACGAGGATAGGCCAGTGTCAATGATAGCAACTATCGATTTAAAGAAGATGCCTTTAATGTTACGATCAATGCTAAAGCTTGCAGAGCAGATTCAATTATTGTTTTAAGGCAATACTTGGAAAAATGGCATCTGTCAGAAGACGATGACCCACAAATCTGCTGGAAGTTATTGTTTGTGATTTAATAAATATTCTAATTGGGATATTTAGTTTATTTTAGTTTTTTTTATTTAATATCCCAATGACACAAGACATATAGCTTATAAATGAAGTCATTGGTCACAAAAGTATTATGATATAACTTTAAATTAATTAACTAATTACAATGTAGTAAGACTTAAGACTAAATTTGGTTATTTTTATATATAAGGTTGTGGTATAAATTAAATTAAATTGAGTTAGAACTAAAATGTGCCTGTAAATGCTCAAATAATTTATTTTTAAACTGCGCTGCGCTCCTAATGCTCTTGATACTATGCGGTAGATCATTCCAATAGCGAACTGCCTGTATCAAGAATTGTTTGTCTCGACTCGCGAGTTTGACACGCTTGCAAACTAAATTGTTGGTCCTTCTTGATGACACAAGCTGCAAATTTTCAAATAAATAGTTTGGCTCTCTTGTTGTCAAAATCTTATGTAGCATTATTAATATTCTAAGTCTAATCCAATATTCCAGGCTTAAGTCGAAAATTTTATTTGCATAGCTAGTAATATGATCTCTTCGATCGCGACTAAAAGCATATCTTGCAATGGAATTGAACGCCACTTTTAGTTTCTGCATGCTACCAGCATCGCAGGAACCAAAAATTTCAATTCCATAGAAAAGGGTTGGAATTAGACATGATCTTGCAACTAAAAGTCTAAGATTAAGAGTTTTTGCGTGAGAGACAACTGTCTTATAGTTCCGAATATTTTCCCAGTAGCTTTTGCAACATGATTACTCCATGTAAGAGTGGAGTTAAATTGAATTCCAAGGTTTGTGGCTTGCTCAGCATATGACATTTCAGTGTTGTTGACAACGACTCTTGGAAGACTCCTCGTGAAAGCGGTAAAAAACCCAGAAACACGTGTGTCCGTAACCACTGCCTGTTTCCTATTACTAAGATAAGTGTCTATTAAACATGTTGCGCTTGGCGAAAAATTATAATTTTTACTTAGTACAGTACACAATATCCTATGATTTACAGTGTCAAACGCTTTGATGTAATCTAATAATGTTAAGCAAGTAACATTACTATCATCTACCTGTCTACGAATGTCTTCAACTATTTTTAAAATTGCTGTTGTGCAACTTTTTCCCTTCTTAAAACCAGATTGTTTGTCGCTGAGCATCGAATTATCGTTTAGAAATCTTTGCATCTGGGATACCATTAATTTCTCAAACACTTTGGAGAGGAATGGCAAGATAGAGATTGGCCTGAACGTTTTTAGATTTCGGTATGGGAAGAATTTTTGCAACTTTCCAGCAGGCAGGAAAATCTGAGGTTGTAAACACGGTGTTCATAATATGCGTAACGTAATTCACTCCATTGGGTTCACTCCATCTAGCCCTTCCGCATTAGACTTAACTTTTAATATACACTCAAGTACATCACATTGACTAACACAGACAAAACTTAAGCTATTATCACAGATGGGTACGGAATTTAGGTACAAGTTTTGCGCTGGTTCAGTTACGTCTGCTAGAACAAATCTCTTATTTAAGTCTTCCACATCAAGGTCAGATTTGGGTTTTGAGATGACTTTACCTACACCAAGACTCTTTTAATTCTTTCCATATTTGGCCAGAGGTTATTGCATTGCCGAATTTTGCACTAAAGTATATATAAGTTATAATTTTTTTTAGACGAACACTGATGAAGAGAAGACACCACTAAAAGAAGTCGCAAGAAACTATAATATTTATGTATTCCGGCTATATCCACCGCTTTTGAAAGGACATTCAGTAAAGCTGGATAGACCCTACCAATTTTCAAAAATCCAATAATAATATGAAATAAATAATTGATCTTGAGCAGCGATGTCCAAAATTTAAAAAGGCAGCCACGCGTGGTTGGCAAGTTTGGTGATTGTGTGTGAGTTTGGACACCACTGATCTAGAGCCCTAGAAGGGACATTATAGTGCTATAATTAAGATTTGAAGAGATTGAGAGGAGCTCGACTTTGGCCCATTGGGCTAAGTCAAGCGATTCTTGCGGCTTTTGATAGTCATGATTCTCATGTTGTACAGTTTTGGCCAAAAATCAGGGCCCCTCTCAAAAGTCAAGGTCCGGGGGGAAACACCCCCTGTCAAGCAAGAAAGTGCTTTGGGAAGGTACATTGGTAGGCTCTTAAAATTTGTAAAAACATCGATGTTTCATCGATACTAAGATGCAGATAACACGGTCCGAAATATTGTGAAATTTCCAATTTTTGATCTTAGCCTGGATCATTGTGAAGATTTGAATATTTATTTTTATGAGTTTAGATTATCATGAGGACGGGTAAATATAGGAAAAGATCGAATGGTCCAAAATGTTTATATCGATTTGCAGCCATCACTATCTTGAATATAATCGCTCTAATAAGAATCTTAAGGACCCGGGCGACGCCGGGTATTCAGCTAGTTGTTAATTAAATAGAATGAAAATGAAAATAACAAAGCAAAATATGCTGCAAATATATTAAATTTACCGATGTATGAAAGCTTTGGTTCGACAAGCATAGTCCTTACGATGGCTACAAATCTGCAGCATATTAGAATTGAAATTTTTGCTCGATTTGTGTGGACACAACACTTTTCAACGAATTTCTAATTCTTCTAAAGGTTCTGGAGAAATTCTACTGAAGTTGTTTGTTTAGTTCCGACTATCTCTGAAATTCAAATGCTTCTAAGCACAACAAAAAAGGGAGCTGTAGTCGAGTGCCCCGACTCCAAAATACCCTGTTCCCTTGATTTCGTGTGTTTTCATTTACATACACAACATACACATAAACGCGCGCACGTGGTAACATCTCTCCTTCAATCAAAATTGATTCGGTTAAAACTTCGGTGTTTGATCTTTTCAGAAGATAGAAATGAAATTTTTGCACGATTTGTGTGGACATCTTAATGAGTTTCTAGTTACTTCTACTTAAGGATCTGGACTTATTCTACTGTTATAGTTAGTTTAGTTCTGATTATCTCTGAATTTTAAAGGCATCTAAGCACAAAAAGATAGAAACGGGATTGTTATAATTATGTTAATTATTTGGCAACCACTATCCCACTGTGCAACGTCTTTCCTTTCCAATTCGCATTTAAAAATGTTTCTCACTGCCCACGCAAAGCAACAAAGTAAACAAAAAGTTTCAAATATGCTGACATAATTACATGGCTGCGAGGGGTATACTGAATTTGGGAATCGAATAGAATAGCTGGCTAAAGATAAGGAAAAGGAAAACATTTTTTTGGAAATTTTTCCAAAAGGAAAAGCTAAGATAAGAATTTTCAAGGTAACTTCTTTACAGCTGCGGCCAAAAGGCACATAAATCTTTGTATGAGAAGTTTAGTAGATGCACGTAGATTCACTATCTCTTCTGAATGGATATAAGATAGCTTACATGCTCTTGTAGTTTTTCAGTTTTTCAGCTACCTTAAAGTCAAAAGCTCAAAAAAACGTAACAAAATTTCAATGTGAAAGTTCGATCATAGAATGTCATATGACATATTTTTTTTTCCAGGGTATACAAACTTTGTCATAGCCAGGCCCTCTGGTTTTTCATTCGGATTCATTTACATTTTCATATTTTGCAAAACGAAAGAAAAAAATGTAAAAATTGTAAATGTTTAGCATTCAACAGACGTTTTGTTTGTTTACAATCATCTACTTTTCCGTTCTGTTGCTCTTTCGTGTGCCTAATGACAGCTTGTGAAACAAACATTATATAAATGGACTCTATACAAATGATATGCTAGACTAAGCTCGTTTTTCAATCGCATTTAATGTGCAGTTTGCCAAAAAAAAAAACGATGGAATATATGAACTGCAGTCACGATTGAACCATTCGCTGAGCATGCCAAAATGTCATTTGGAGCCTAACAATTCGCCGCATGGTTTAGTGGGGGGAGAATTGGGTCATAAACGATATGATGATGTACGGGTATGTAAGCTCACAGCAGGATAACTGCAGAGATGTCCAGGGGGTAGTGTCAGCAGGCAAATGATTGGCAGGTGTGTAAGCCAAGATAAAATATGTATTTCCGGTTTGTCCAAGCGAAATTTGGACGCCCATTAACTACCAATATACCGGAAAAATATCCCTACATGTTATTTGAGGTGCGATTTAAAAAAAAAGAAAAACACCCATAACCATTTTTATGCAGCGGAATAATCCCCGCTCGGACCGTGTTATTACTTTTTGGTGTTGTTTGCCGTCACCAAATTCGTTTCAATTCAATAAACTGTATTGAGTTTAGTTTTGCATATTTTATTTATGTATTTGTTTTGCTTGCTGTAGACTGGTTTTTGCCATGGTTTTTGCCTGCCAGTATTTTATTTATTTATTGCGATTGCCATAGCTGCAGATTTTCTAAAAATATTCAACAAATATGCAAAACTATAAATTGTAGCATTTAATTGGAAATTGGCATGCAGCAAGTATTTTTATACATTTTATTTGGGGTTTTAAAACGAAACAGATTTGTTGGTTCGAGGTTTGACAATCTAAAAAAGGCTTTTACATCTGAATAAATGTATAACCAGGACTGAAATATGTGCCATGACCCTAAAAATCTAATTTTGTAACACAAAGTGTTTCTAATAATGGCCACCAGCAGCAGCATATCTAGCCCACATCTTACACTGATCCACACAATTAAGCATTTGTTAGCCTTGGCTGGTTTATGCCCGGCATCTTTTCCTTCACCATTCAAATCGCTGACCATTTGTCAGGCCAACACCAAGACAGGCAGACTTAGTTGTAGACATCTTTGGACCGTCTGTGGCCGTTTATTTATGGCGTCCTCCCTTATGCAAATGAAGTAAGAAATTGTCCAACCGACCGAAGCAGCCGAGTGCGACTAAAAATGTCGCCTGCCATGTTCAACTTTTGCGTTTTAGTTTTTAATCCTTTAAGACGTTGTCTGTCTGATGTTGCTGTTGATTTTGGCAAATTGAATTTATGTCTAAGGCTCAGGGACATTATCTTTCATCACCATCACATAAAGAGGTTTGGCAAACAATTAGGCAATGCCAATACCAAATGGAGATTAATCAGCCTAAATGATAATGATGAAGCGTCGGTACACTTTTCTCGCGTTAGCGTTTCCGCAACAAGCCTGAGGCGGATCCGGCATCAAAACCACCAAAGTGTCCACGAAAAGTGCGCACCAAATATTTCATAATGTGGCATTGAGGGACGTAGTTAGTACCAGTTGCCAAAAAGTTTTTCCACCAGGCTTGGCACTGCTACAAGCTGCATAATTAGTGCCATTGCAGTTTTTCGTCGTTACCAAATGCAAACGAGGCGAATTCTGATTTGTAAATATGTATTTTTGAGTGGATTGTAGCAGGGGAGACTGGTGCTGCTGTGGCCTGAAGCCAAACGGAAGAAATTTATAGGCGAAGGTTGGGCACTGAAAGAGGGAGGAAAGAATTACTTTGAAATATTAATTAAACGTTTAGATTGCGTCTCTGGTAATTTGGTTATATTAAATTTAAATTTAAAAGAAAGTCGAATTGTGGTTGCAACTAAAATTGGATTCTGTAGGGGTTTATGATAAGGTTAATGTAACTAACAGATTAATAAGTAGATTGAGTAGTAGTGAGAAAGTTAATATGTTTCACAACTCTTCAAAGATTTGGTCGTGATTCTTATTTCTGTCTTAAAAAGAGAGTTTGGCAATAGATTGAGGGGATAGTTGATGGGCAGCCCGGAAAATCCGTTCTATTTTCCGACGAAGTTTGAAAGCCTCATATTAAATATTGAATAAAGTATTATTAAAAATATTTAGAAACATTTTGACAGAGCTGTTCCTACCTTTTTGAAATGCCTTGGATATGTGGTATCTCGCTTTCTTATCCACAATCAAACACTCAAAGGTGAAATACACTAATATCATAATCTTGCTTAACAATTACTAAGCGCAATATTTTTACCGAGAGTGAAATCAAACTTGAGAATTATAAGTGGTCTTATCCATGCGATATGCTAGAATTGTAATGTTCAATACCTTTATCAAGATGTTAGGTTCAATTCAATATAAGTAGTATCTTGACGGATAGAAACCATCGTGTGCGATGGCGCAACTGATTGTGACAGCACTCTAATTGTGTTCAGTCCAGAGGCACTCGGATGACATCAATAAATAGAAATTTGTAACTTGATAGCATTGAAGTTTACTGATGACTTGCATCGGGAGGCCTTCGAAACAGTACTGTCTAAACAACCATTGCTGTCCTTATGTTCCAAAATCTTTGTTGAGTTCTGTTGATTATTGAATTATAATCAATCTTTTACCTTGAGCCGGCTAACAGCCATTTTGTCTAAAATCAAAACTGGTCGCTAATTTAATTTTAAAATACAAATTTAAATAATTCGTCGATTTTCAGAACTTTCTCTTAACGTTAGGAGGAAACGCATTCTTAACTACCAGAGGAAATGGTTTCTTAACTCGAGGAAAAAACGATTTTTGATCTCTCAGATGAATTTTTTTTTATCCCCAGTAAGAAACGCTCTCTTATCCTTCTATCTCCCAGAAGTAAAGCCTTCTTACCGCCCAGATGCGTCGCAGAGTAGCACAATTCTTTCCGAAGGCAGATAAGAATGCGATAGCAATGCGATATAGCTAGAGTTAAGCAATACCTACTGGAAAAATTGCATTCCTCTCTTGTGTAACAAAAATGGTTTGCTAAGAAGGACAAAATGTTGTCTACGGTGTTTCATTATTTTGTTTAGATTTCTGTTTCTTTTAATCAACCTTATTGATCCCAATTCCATCCAGGGGGCAGGGAGTAAATTTTACGGATCGTTGGTATAGAACAGTGGTGTCCAAACTCACACACAATCATCAAACTTGCCAACCACGCGTGTCTGCCTTTTCAAATTTTGGACATCGCTGGTATAGAATCATTGTTGAATATTGATATAGATTTTTGCAACTGGGTTAAGCACAAGCTCTTCATAAATCGGATCCTAATGCTTTCAACTTAAGTTAAAATTACAGTAAACTGCAGTGTGCAACTAAAAGATGACTCTGAGCAAAATTTCAGCTCGATAGCTTCAAACCTGAGGGACTAGTTTGCGTAGAAACAGACAGACGGACGGAAAAAAGACGGGCAGGCGGACGGACAAAGCTCAATCGACTCAGGTCGTCATGCTGATCAAGAATGTAAATACTTTATGTGGTCGTAGATAATATAAGCTTTGACTGCTTCTCTATCTCTAAGAACGACTGTCCTACCGCAGATTCGTCTTTGCCGATGATATCAATACCATCGGCATATGGAAGTAGCATGTTATCTCTGGTAAAGATGGTGCCCGTTCTGTTAGCATTTGGGCACTGGACCAGTATATAATCCATCAGCAGATTAAAGAAGTCAAACGATAAGGTGTCAACCTGCCTAAAACCTCTTTTGGAATCGAAAGGCTCGGAGAGGTTTTTTCCTATTTTGACGGATCTTTGTGTGCTTCTCAACGTCATCATGCAAAGTCGAACGTACTTTGCTGGTATACCAAAAGTAGACAGGGCTTCAAAGAACTTTGGCCGAGGTTTTGGTGGAAGTGTGATGATTTGTGTTGCGTTTAGCTATAAAAGCACTACTTCTACATATAAGCTTCATCTCAACCAGAATGAATGCAGAATTGTATATTGACCTTTTCTACATCGACTTAATGGGAGTGTGCTGACAGGAGACAGCTATACAACTTAAATAAGTAATTTCAAAAGAATGGACGAATATTATTATACCCGCAAAATGCTCATATTAATAATTTTCAATGATGACTATGACGAGATCCTCTTCACGTTTGATCAGAACTTGTGTTTATATCCTTGATGAAGGTATTAAAAAATTGTTCGGATGTTCGTAAAGCATAGAAGGAAGCATCTCCGATCACGAGCTGAGTTAATTTAGCCCTGTACGTCTGTCCGTCCGACCGTTCGTATGTTTCTATCCTATCTCCTCCGTCAGTTTTAAAACTATCCTCACCAAACTTAGCACGAAGTTTTTTGGTACAAATACGCTGCACATTTGTCGGAACCGGACGGATCGGATGACTATAGCATATAGCTGCCATAGGAACGATCGGTTGAAAACTAGTTTTATAGAGAAAAACTTTTTTGTTTTTAGTGGAAACGCCTCCAAAGTACGTATTTCTTAGTTTACTATCCTTTCCCATGATTTCACTAAGTTTGGTCGAAATCGGATGACTATAGCATATAGCTGCCATAGGAACGATCGGTAGAAAAACTAGTTCGAGTGAGGAAAGCTTTTTTGTTTTTAATGAAAACGTCCTTATCATTGGCATACACTTTTTTTTGTATACTTTTACACAATTCTATCATTGGCAATTGGCATTCACTTATTTTATATACTTTTACACAATTCTACAAAGTTTTATCAAAATCGGATGACTTAGCATATAGCTGCAGTATGAATGATGGGTCGAAAAAGAAGTTCTAGTGAGAAAAGCTTGTTTGTTTTAAATGGGATCGCCTCCAAATTTCGTAATTTACAGTCTTTAATGCTTTTCCATAATTTCAACAAGTTTGGCCGAAATCAGATATCTATATAGTATAGATCCCATAGAAAAGTAAGGCCAAAAAAGTAGTCTTAGTTAGAAAATCTTTTGTGTTTTCAATGGAAGCAGCATGGGTATACAAAACTTCAGCAGAGCCAAAGTTAACTTTCCCCTATTTTAATAACCTAAAATTTTCTTTTTAGGCAAAAAATGCCTTAAAAATGGTAAATATAAAAGTTAAAGGAATTTGAGTGCTTAAAAGTAGTCCAAGAGGCTAAAAATATTGTATCCCATATATTTTGTATATTTTTACGTTATGGAGTGTTATGGTGTGTTGATGATCAGCTTGAAATAATTTGCACATATACTTATTTACTACGAAGTTTCGAATGCACCAGCCCGATTTAAAGGTACAACGAAAGAAAAGAGAAAGTAAAATTGTTGGTCGAATACACAATTTTCAATGTTATTCTAAATTATTTAAGTTTCATTAACCTAAATTTTCTTTGCTTCTTACAAGGTTTTCTGAAACTTACCTAATACCTTAATAAACTTGACATAAGCTGAAAATCTCACTTCATAAAATAATTGCACAAAACGTGCCCAAATGCGCATAATGGTATCCATAACAAAAGCCTCTTAATACACAATTATAGCTGAGGGTATTAATATCACATCAAAGGAGCGCACTTTGTCAAGTATTTGAAAATTGGCTAATATGATATCACATTACTTGAATTCAGCAGGTAAATTAAAGGAAATATTTAACTGAAAGCCATCTCTTTTAATGGCACAAGCATTTGTTGTTTTGGGGTATAATAAATTCAACAATTCACCCTTTAGTTTAAAATGTCTTTCACTGTGCATCTACCACAGCAATTTAGTTTATATCAGTAAAGCCATTTATAAAATTTGAATTTATGATGCAGCCATCTTGATACCGCTCCTATCCTTAAAACCCTTCTGAAAGTACATACACACCTACTCAATCCACAAAATCTCTCACACAACAAATTACACATACGCCACGTTGTTGTTACAGACACACACACACACATACCAAACACTCATAAATTAGCCTTAGCCATTACCATTACCATTACCCTACTTTTACCTTCTTTAGCTGTTTCATTTGCTGCCCCTGAGACGGTTCGGTCATTCATTCATTCATTCACAATTACCAATTTGCTTGCATGTGCTTAAAGCGCCATCTGTTGTCGCATTTTGATTGACCTTAACCTCTCCCAAGTGAAAGCTAGAAGAAAAAAGGCCCAAAAGAAACAGAAACATTCAAGTAAAACAAAATAGCAAGAAAAACATAAACAGAGTTAACAAGCAACAGCTGACAGCTGTTCAATCAGCTGTTCGCCGAAAGCGACTGCGCAGCACAGCGACGCCTAAGAGAGCCTGCAAATGGCTTAAGAGAGTAGCTTGGCAGATTCGTTTTGCCTTTGCTTGTCTTTCCTGTCTTTGCATTTTGCCTTTATGTGGAAGTTAACAACGTTGTTGTGGACACTTTCTAGCCTCAACCAGCTGCTGCTGCTGCGATTCGCGCACAGTCTCCATTTCCACTCGGGGGCGTTCGCATCGTCGTCTATTAACTCGGGCACATCCGACCAGAAGCGCCAGGCAGCGCCAATTGTATGATGTGAAATTTCGGTGCCGTTGTTTTGTGTCAGTTGTATTTTGCATTTCGTGCACTGCAGCTGCGCTACTGGCCGCTGCCCCCAAAAAAACTAAATCAAAATTCCCATTCGTGAAATTTTGTGTGAAAACGTTTAACAAATGTTGTGAACAAACTTGAAGTGAATTATTGTTAATGAACACGTGCAACTAAATAAATGATTGTTCAGTGTCCGCAAGTGCTGAAAGTGAAATTACACCGGCGAGGCTCTTAGTTGACAGTAAGTGACACTTATGATAAATTATAAGATGCTATTTTGAGTAAGTGCGATTTCTTTTGAGTAATGTTAGCGTTTTAGGAGATGTCATAAGAATAATGTCTGTGCAAATTAAGTTATCTTAAAAACGGACCTTTAATTTAAATTAATTCCATTAAATTATATTCTTAAATGCGAGAGTCAAAATTATTTGCCAAATGGCTTTTGAAGCATTAAATCCTGCCATGTTTTATAGCGTTAAAATGTTGGTAATTAAACACGCCCTTGTGGTCTCTGAATTTGATTAATTAGAATGCGTTCTCAAATGGTTTTGCTGGTCGAAAAATTTGTCGAAATTCATGTTTTAAATCATTCGTTTGGGAAATGTATTTTATTACAATTTTGATCAAATTTTACCATATTTATACACAAAAATAATTTATGATGATAGCTGCCCTTCAAAGTATGCTAATAATTTGTATATACATAGCTTATCAATATTTTTGTTTATATGAGGGTTGGCCCAGAAATCTCTTAGGATTTTTGTATAAACGATTGGATTTTGAGCGTTACTATAAGAACTTTATAGTAGTAGTAGTAGTATTTGTTTAAAAAATTTCTTTTAAATAATAATAGAAACATTTAACTTATTTAAATTAATATAAAAATAAGAACTTTATATGTGAAGTGAAACCCGTTCGCATTGAATCTAATTGGCCCTTAGCAGTCGGTTTCAAATCTCTCAATTTTTGTCATCGAGCATTTTGGAATCACATCACTACTAAAGCCTAGCAGTTTGAATCCGAAATGAAACCGCTTACTTAAAAATCTCAAGAGATTTCTGGGACACCTCCGTATATGGCTAAACACTAATTTGTTTCGCATCCTTTTGACTACTTCGACAATTTGCGTGAATGTAAAGTGTGGATTCTGTAAGATGCTGAACATTGATCTCATTTAAAAAAGATAATTAGTAATGAAGTGAAATACAAATTAATAGATATTTCGTTATTCAAAAAACGATTAAGTAATTGAAATAGATTGGAAACATTTGAGGCTAAAATATTTATTGCATTTTTAGTTGAGTTGGTCACTTGGAGGTTGAGTTCAGTTCATTTATTTCGTACCAATCTTTCGATACGGTTCTTCGATCAAAAGTTAATCTCTTAATGTCAATTATTTCATATAACGTACACTTGTCGTTCATTTAATGACATAGGGCAACTTCGAAAGAAATTCAATTATTTAATTCGATGTTACTATTGAACTAGATGAAGTTCAGTAAGATCTAAGACATAGTTACGACCTATTTTACAGCTGAACTACATAAAGGGTGATTTTTTAAGAGCTATAGGAAAGTTTTTCAAAAAAAAATCACATAAAATTCAGAAAAATTCATGAAATCTTTATGTGAATCTATAGTACGGTCCATATAATTTAATGTTTGAAGATTATTTCATGCAAATGTTGACCGTGACTGCGCCTCAAATGGTCCATCCGCTTAGTCCAATTTCGGCATTCTCTTTCCAACATTTCGGCCGATATCTCACGAATAAATGCTTCAATGTTGTGTTCCAATGCGTCAATTGAAGAGGGCTTGTCTGTTTAGACATGAGCTTTAACATAGCCCCAAAAAAAAAAGTCTAAAGGCGTTAAGTCGCACGATCTAGGCGGCCAATTGACCGGTCCCGAATGTGAAATAAAATGTTCACCGAATTTTGGGCAAAAAAAAGTTGGATATCATCTCACGGTAGCGCTCACCATTCACAGTTACGTTACGATTCGCATCATCTTTGAAGAAGTACGGTCCAATGATGCCACCAGCCAATAAACCGCACCAAACTGTGACTTTTTCTGGATATATTGCTAGCTCTTGCAATGCGTCTGGCTGATATTCACTCCAAAATCGACAATTCTGCTTATTTACGTACCCATTGAGCCAAAAATGAGCTTCGTCGCTGAACACAATTTTTCGGTAAAAAAGTGGATCTTCGGCCAACTTTCCAAGAGCCCATTCACCAAAAATTCTACGTTGTGGTAGGTCGTTCGGCTTCAATTCTTGCACCAGTTGTATTTTGAAAGGCTTCTCACCTAAATCCTTCCGCAAAATTTTCCACGTTGTTGAGTATCTGAGGCCCAATTGCTGCGAACGGCGACGAATCGAGAATTGATGGTCATCATTAACACTGGCCGATACAGCTGCGATATTTTCTTCAGTTCGCACTCTACGTAAGCGTGTTGGTGGTTTAATGTCCAACAATGTAAATTTGGTGCGAAGTTTAGTCAGAATAGCCCGAATAGCCGCTTCAGTGTGTCGATTAAACTGACCATAAAATGGAAGAAGCGCGGTGAACTTTCTTAACAGAGCACGCATTTTGATAATAAAATTCAATAATTTGTAAGCGTTGTTCGTTTGTAAGACGATTCATGGTTAAATTATAGACCAAACTGAAGATGTTTGACAGTAAAACAAAACACGAAACGTGCGTGAGCTGTTTAAACCAGTGTTGCCAAAAAGATAATAGCCAAAAAATCACCATTTAATTCCTCCTGAGCACTTCGTTTCTGTTGTCCTTGCTATTCCCAGAAGTCCCGATAGGGGAATATTCGAACGTTCTAATTTTGTTTAAAGTATCCAAATAGTTAAAAATGTAACAAATTTCAAAAAGCAAATGATTATTTTCATATTTATACATGAAGAGATCTTATTTTCTGACCACGTTTTTTCCCTCTGTGTATAAGTAATAGAAACACTTGTGCGGGGATGACACAGAAACGTCTTCCAATCACATTCAAGCCGAATTTTAGTTCTTTATATCTTTCGGTTGGTTTCAAACCTTTCGTATCTTGTTAGAAAAGCCAATACGCAAACCAACCAAACCGAATTCACGAACCAACGCGAGTTAGCAAGGACACCAAAAATGTTTCCAGTGTTGACAAGTCTAACCCTACATAGAAAACATCTAAATTGCTAGGAATCTTATACACCATCTTACTAGACTTTCGAATAAAAAAATTTAGTCTCCCGAAGTTCGTTGGCACCGATGAATATTTCGGGAGATTTACAAACCAACCGACGGTCTGTGTCACCCCCGATAGTGACTTGGTAGCTTCTTCTATATAGATGTATCATGAAAGGCCTATTAACACATCAACAGCGAATCATTTAGGGAGAGTTCGGTCCATAAAGCTTAAAATTAATTTCATCTTTTGATATATAGTCTCCAAATGTGAGTTACCGTCAAGACGGATTCTGTTTCTTGGTTCGAATATCCTTTTAAAAATTTTGTTGGTAGAAATAATCTGTTTAAAAGATAACTCGGCCATAACATTAGCCAACTATTATTATGGTTTCCGAAAGTGTCACAGCGCTCTTGTTCTTAATTTGATCAACTTCTTCCATGAACTTATTCATTAAATTGATTGAAATTAAAACTTTTTTAGTAACCAAACCATGAGTTTATTATTATATTTGTGCGGAAATCGTTGCGGCCACTTTTTGGATTGGTATCATCGACTAGGCAGAAAATTGAGTCTCTGCTCGGGCGCCATTTGTAAGGTAGTGTCTAAGGCTGAGATATAACTCAGACTGGCCAAGGCCACTTACAGCAAAATTTATAAATGCTGGGACTAACAAGCACTAAAAGGGATCGTGCTCAATTCAGGTGGGGGTCTGAGTTACGTCGAGAATCTGCGTGTAGGAAAAAAAACTCTGGGTAAGAGGGCAGGGTATCTGTGGCCGGAGCCAATGGTTGACCAATCGCACCGAAGGTTTGTCACTTACAGCCGGAACAATGGGCCGACGAGTCAAGAAAATACCTGGCAGCGAACACGGTGTGGATAAAAGACCCAAATGACAACGTCGATTCCAAAGGCAACGCATAGTTTAATTTTTCTGCTAAGCTAAATAAGCTAGCGTTAAAATGCACAAAATTTGTGGCCGCTTATACTGCCATTCTTCCAGTTTCAATGGCTGATGGAGCCGAAACGCCCTAGCCTCAAAGTCCGGTTGATTTGACAACATGAACAGCTAACAGTGCTTTTACCGATAAAAACGATTTTCAAGATGTCGATTACGAGCCTGATATTGAAGATGATAGACCGAAACCGCTAACTCAAAACGAAACGTAGTACCTTGTGGCTGTTTTTAAAATATCACTTTCAGAGTACCGAACTGGTTTATAGGGGAGATCGAATGAAGCAAGCATGTATTAGAGAGTTGTTTATATTGTTATATGGGATAATTTCGCTAAGGAAAGATTTGCCAAATTACCAGTAGTTAAGCCATTTTCTGTGATTTTTCAGATATTTTTCAAGTTTTGAAGCAATGGATGCCATTTTTTTGGATCAGTCGATTAAGGTATTTTTCCCCTCTTGTATATATCTAAAACTTCACCAAAAATATAAAAACAAAATTCCTAACTGATTATAAGATATTCATAAAAAGGATACCTTTTTCGAAATTTACGGTTGCGGGGAAAAAATGGTGGGTATCCAAAATATATTTTTACGACGTGATGGGCCCAAGTCCTATGTGTTTTTTTTTAGTTTCGGTATGTACTTTAAAAAAATCGGAGTCCGAAGGCGTAACTAGAAAATGACCTCAAAAAAAATATTCCACAGTGTAATTAGTCAAGTAAGGTCAAGTTCAGAATATAATTCAACAATCAACAGAAATCAACAAAGATTACATGTGAATAGCAGCAGTGGTTGCTTAGACAGAACTGTTTCAAAGACCTCCCCGCGACATCTTTTCTCTCAATGCTGTCACACCATCAAGTCACTTGCAATTTCTTGTTTAACCGTGAACCCGGAATATAACACCTTGAGGATTGCTAGAGAGCAAAATTTCTCATTGCAATCAGGCTTCATTTGTAAGTCAGATAAAAGATATGCAATATTATAATAATAATAATACAATGTGCCTTTGTTAAAAGTTATGCCAATAGCATAACAAGTAAAAACTGCAAGTTAATAGTATAAAGATCATTAAAACAGGAATAAAAGTACTAAAACGCATGGCACCGCGTTGTTGTTCGAAACTTAATAAAAATAGTTTCATTTAAAACAACAAAAACTCCTGTTTGTATATGCAAACATTTTTGGACTTCTGCTTCAGACGTGGCGGCCGTTGTGCTGCTCACTGAGTACAAAGTCCAATGAAGGCCACACACTTACAAAGGGTAATGGCTGTCTTAGGCTGTCTTTTTGGTATTGCGCGCAAGCTGCCTTTGAAATTCCCAAACAGTTTTGCCGTCGCTGGCATGGAGAGGCTGCTTTTTGGATAGACATTTCAGGCTCAAGATCGCTGATGAGTGAGGATTTGGAGGATTTGGTTGTCCGATCAACCTGAAGCCTCCTTTGTTGTGGTGTGTGCCTCTGTTTAAAGTTATGCGAATAGCATTACAAGACATCGAGCCAGTAAAAACCGCAAGTTATAATAATTGCATCTTAAATAGTTTTTAATGCCAGGAGAAGAAAACATAATAAACTTACAAATAATGGTTTTGCTAGTTGAACAGCAAATATTAACTTAAGTTCTTCATTCTGCGCTTTGCAAACTTCTGGGCCTTGAGTGTAGAATAATGTTTCAAGTGAATTGTTAATTTTAAAGTTCCCTAAATTCCCAAAATATATTTAATGCAAAGTACTCTTCAAATCGACTTTTATTTACTTGAAGAAATTCCCCTTTTACAATGCTCAACTACTTAACTAAGTGCTCTGCTGCTGTCGTCTCATGTCTTGTTCTCTGCCTCTTCCATATGATTCAGTAAATCAAACGCTTATCAAACAATTGCAGCAAAATTAAATTCATCTTTCTATTTGCTCGTTCTACAACTTGTTGTTTGGAGGAGTCCTTTTCCAGGAACTGGTCGAGCAAAATTCTTTGTCGTCTAGACACTTGTGTGAATGTTCAATTGGGCAATGCAATTGCCAAGTCTTGCATATTCTTTGGAAAAATTAACAGACTATGTTGAACTTATTTGCGTAGTTCCTTTACTTTAATGACATTTAAATATATGCCCCAATAAGAGAGCTAAGCAAATATGTAAGAGCCTCGTCAAGGTCATATTTTTTTTGAGCCTTTGAGCGACTCGTCCCTGTCATTTGCAGTTAGCAACCCTTAAAGCATTTTACGCATTCTTATGCAGGCCTTTTGACCGTCCTTTTGTCCTTAAAAAAAAATCAAGTGATTTCTATCATCGAAATGCTGAGAGATGAAAAAAAAAACTAGAAGAATAAAAAGAAAACTTTTGTTGTTAGCTAACCAACCAACAATGAGATGAAGAAAGTGTGGAGGGACTTTGTCATAAAAATAAAACAAAAGCAAACAATCACAAAATGGCACTGAGCAAATACAAGAACAGGCTGCTTGCACGTGACAACAGCAAAGATATTGAACAAAAAAAAAGGAAATTTTAAAGAAAGCAAAAAATTATTTTTGCGCGTCAGTCGATTAAATGAAAAATAAATCAATAATTTGTCAATGATAAGAAACCATTATCCACTTAAAAATGTAATTTATAGCCATTTCTTTTAATTAATGTGGCCGATTGAAAGATATAAAAGTGCGTGTGGGGCAGCAGCCGCGGCAGTTGACACGCAGATATGACTTTTGGGTGATAAATATATGTCATATGTATGTGGCTTATGACCATGATGCCCCGTATTCTTACTGTAGTGCTCTGTCGATAAAAGAAAACCAAGGTCAATTTAACCTGCACTCACTGCATCCTGTGTGTCACAAATCTCTAAGACAAATCCAACGGAACTCGCACACACAAATGAATGTAGTAAATTAGTGCCGTTTTTGTTTGTCGTCTGCCACATCTAACCAGGTTTGTGCTCGTAAATCTTTGACTTTTACCACCATTAAAAATGACCTCTTAGCACCGCAAGCGCAATTGGTTTCGTTTTGCACTATTTTTCACAAGGTTTGTTATTAAAACTCTAGAACTGAGAATAAATTGTTTTTTATCTCCATCTTTGTTGATTGAACCAATCAATTTTGAAGCCCATGCCACCAAAATTTCAATTTGATAACGAAAATACTTAACTACTAAGAAAAGTACAATCCGCAAATCTGTATGCATGAAGGCGTCTCTATTGTTAAATCATGCCCCATGGGCAAACATTGTGGTGAAGTTAAGTGTGTTGGGTGGTTTTCCGCTCTATTAATATGCAAATTGTCTAACTTGTATGATGTCGATGTGTCATGCCTTAGGTTTGATAACATGAATACAGATAACTAGTCGAATTTGAACCAAGACTATTGAATCAAATTTGGAACTACATCGATATCTCTACCCATAAATTGTTTAAAGCAAAAACTCTAGAAGGAAACGTCAGCAAGTAAATTTTGGTTTTATTATAGGCTGTTCACACTGAGCACATCTTTCATCCAACATAACACGTCCTGAGTTAAAATGCTAAAAAGTATTTGCATTTTTGTTTTGTCAAATTGTGTGTATGCAATCAGTGTGTGCTTTTTAGCCCTCTAGTACGGCTGGGGTCAGTCACAGTTTTTGCGTCAACCCAGAGTTGCTCTTTGTACGGTGATGCGTCCTGACTACAACAATTAAAGCTTATGTCGCTTTTCTGCATGGCATTTCGTCTATCGAGCGTCGCTCATGTCGCTTCTCTGTATGGCATTTCCTCTATCCAGCGTCGCTCATGTCGGTTTCTGCATGGCATCGACCTAGTCGTTGACGTATTGAGCGGACATCGCCTTTCAAAATACGTCAGTCGAACACATTGTAAGGGGTATAAGGGTGGGTCGACGACAGTTACAAAATCGTCTACGGAACGTTGATACAGCGTTGGTCGGCAGTACTAGAGAGAGGCAACCAATATCAACGCATGTTTGTATGTATGCGACAATCTATGTGCCCTATCTAATTCTCTCCCGGACTGTTACGCTCTGCTCCACATAACTTTGACCACAGCAACCTTTTTGAAATAACATTTTGGTCTTTCGGTCTTCGAATAACTCACTCTTTGGGACCGCTTGACTGAAATGGGTCTGTTATTGGGTTGATGTCAGACCGACCAAGGTATACTTAACAAGGTAGCCGCACTTGCTCTCTCACCGCCTCTTATATAATTGTCAACATGAGCGAGAGTGAGAGAGCGCTGGCGTCAAACAAAATTAAGAGGCAGAACACCAAAAATTCGTCCGCGGAGATGCTTCTCTCACCACTGTGGTTCACTGACTGATACTAAAGCGGCGAGCGATGAGGGCGAGTGCGGCTACTTTGTTAAGTAAACCTTAAGACCGACCAGCCTGAGTGTACAACAACAGCCGCTTAACAGCAAGCGCAAAAGCAGCACACAATCGTTTGGGGGTAGACCAGGCCTTTCTATACCCTTGCAGAGGGTATTATAAAATTGTCTGGATGTTTGTAACGCATAGAAGGAAGCATTTCCGACCACAAAAAGTATATATATTCTTGATCAGCATGACGAGCTGAGCTGATTTCGCCCTGTATTAGTTAGAAAAACTTTTTTGTTTTCAATGGAAGCTGCAAGGGTATGCAAAACTTTGGCCGATCCGAAGTTAACTTTCCCCTATATGTATACCCTGTATCGAAGGTACACAGAGTATAATAAGTTTGTGCAACAGCCAAAAGGAAGCTTCTCCGACCCTATAAAGTATATATATTCTTGATCAGCATCAACAGCCGAGTCGATATAGCCTTGTCCGTCTGTCCGTCCGTCTGTCTGTCCGTATGAACAAACAGGTCTCAGAGATGGTAAGAGAAAGAGGTTTAACATGTATAAGACATAAGTTTCTTATACTTACAGGCTGCTCAAGCTTATTATCCATTTTTGCCACGCTCCCTTTCGGCCCCGCAATTTGGAAAAACGTCATATCTCCGTCAGTTTTATCGATGGAAGGTTCAAAGCTTCTGGATATATTTTAAAATGAGGATTATTTATCAATCCGCCAATGGAATGGTTAAGATCGGATGAACGGTTGTCGAGTTATAAGGAAAACGAACAATTATGGGCAGCACCGGTCGCTAAGGTGATGGGCAGGTCTTCACAGGTACAGAGTATGTTATAGTCGGGCTTGACCGACTTTCTTTCTTGTTTTTATTTAGTGTTCCAATCACATAACAGAAAGCTCAAACATTAAGTCATTGGTCACAAAAGTTTCAAGTGTATTTAAGTAAGCATTGCTTTCTCCTTTTTTCTGTAACCCCCTTCCTAGATTGTAAAATGTCTTGACAGAGTCTCCAAAGGCCAAGGCCGAGCTTCTTTTAATCTCTTTGCGCTTCTAATTTTTGCATCAGAGAACACTTTCTACAGATTAACGCCAAATCCGAACGGCATTTTTAAAAGCTTTTGCATGGCTAATTACTACAAAGCGCCAACAGCTGTGAGGTGTGACCGGGTGTGTCTTCTTCTTCTTCTAGTTTCAATCCCTTGTGGGACATATGGCATCAACCACTCCTCTCCACCAGCGAACTCTGTTGTTGGCCGTCGCTTTGAGTTCTCCCCAACTTTTCCCGATGCTTTGCGCCTCTCTACCGACAGTCCTCCTCCAAGTTTCTTTGGGTCTGCCACGTGACCGCCCGACTCCGACCAACGGCTTCCATTCCATTGCCTTTCTTGCGATGTTGTTCTCGCTTTTTCGCAACGTATGTCCTAACCAGCTCCATTTCATCCTGCGTATTATGGTGTCGACACTAAGTAGCTCAGAGTTCCGTATTCTGTCAGGCCAGAATATGCAGTAGATGTGTCGCAGGCAACTGTTTACAAATGTTTGGAGTTTCGCCACTATGGAAGCTGTAATTTTCCAAAAGGAAGAACCGTATAAGAGCACTAGCATTACGTTGGACTTGGGGAGCCTTATTTTGAGCCAGTGTGGATAGGTCGAGCAACGCCAAACAGCTGACAGCATCCCATAGGCACCTTTAGCCTTTTGAAGGCACACATCCACATCGTTCTCTGTCCCTCCATCTACAGCGACTACGTTTCCCAGGTAGCTAAATTGCTCTACTTGCTCAGTTATGACGTATTTTTTAAATTGCGGGGCGGGAGGGGCGTGGCAAAAATTGAAATAAACTTCATCTGCCACTTGCGACCTTGCGACCTGTAAACTACAAAAAAAGGAAACTACCTTTCGAATAACCATGAACCGATGGCAAACAATTCACACATGTGAAGTATCTAGGCTTACATGGCCAACTCTAAATATTTAAAAATCTAGGGCGTTACTCTGTCAAGAAAGATGGAACATTTCCCTACTAGTAGGGGCACTGACTGGACACTGCTTAATTGGAAGTCACGCCGCAAGACTTCTAACTACTGTAGAAGCTGCAATTCAGCTGACGAAGAGGAGAGTGTACAGCACCTCTTCAGTGACTGTCCAGCTCTCAGCAGAAGGCGACTTGCAGTTTTGGGTCTTCCTTTACTAAACGATCTGTCTGACATCTCTGAAACCGATGTCAACTCTTTGCTCGAATTCGTGCTTCTATCAAAATGGTTTCACGGGGACGATCCTCCCTCTACGACCACATCGTAAAAAGTGTTATATGGTAACACAACGGGCCTTCATTGGCCTAAGTGAGGAAATGAGATTCTGTCATTTTAACCATTGCAACCTAACCTAACCTAGCACAGGGCTTAAAGAATTTACTCAGTTTCGCCGCGGTGTCAAACATTTGGCTGATGGCTCAGCGAGTTGAGTTGCCCCCTGACGTACCGAGATCAAACCTCAGACTTGAAAGCGTAAAATTTCAAATACAACCATGCTTCCATTTGCTCTCCAATTTGAAAAGCTTTTGCAAATTCACTCTTTTCTTCATCAAATCCGTCGTATCTTAAAGTCGAGAATAAACGATCTTTATCCAAGACTGTTGATTTAGAATGAGATACTTTATGTACTTTTGTCATAAGTAGACCCTCAAATTGCATACACACCAACATCTCAAGGGTGACAAGAACACTAAAAATGAAAATGCATTGAAAAGATGATTGCTTGGGGCCAGCACTGCAACTTGCTTGCACTTGCACACTGTGTCATTTCTTAGCTCTACATTTATCTGGAAAATAGTTTTAAAAAAATGCCCCACAAACAACAAAAAACTCAATCTTCTGCTACAATGTAAATAAAAGCTGAGTGATGGCAAAGGAAACAACAACAACAACAAGCAGGTGAAACAGGCGTATTCACATGCAAATTCAGGTGAATAATTAAAATGTTTGCGAGGGCAAACCAACAGACAATGGTTCCTTTACACACACACACACAGCATGTCCAGATGAGCTGAGGATGACGGCCGCAGCCTGCGATGTGTTAATTAAAATTTGTGGTGTTATTTTGGCAAAACTAAAATTGATGAGTGACACAAAATAAATGTTGATTATAAACTTTAATTGCTCGCTCATGACTCGAATAAAATCGAAAACCAGTTAAAACTTGGCAAAAGTAATTTCTAATATAAATTATAAAGCATTTCCTGCCCGTCAGTCGCAAACAGTTTGCACAATCTTTGAGTAAACAACCAAAAATTTTCCTTGATTTGCATAACGTGGCGTATGCGTAATAATGAACGAAATCAAGACTTCCCTTGACTTTATATGGCTTTATTTACGTTATCTACATAGGCGGCGGCAGCATCATCAACAGCAACAACAACCACAAATTCATTGAAATTTCCTCCAGTTTCCTTGTTATTGAATTTCATGTTTTTTCTGTGTGCGATTTGTTGTTGTTGTTTTTGTTTTTCTTTTGTTTTATGCACGCACAAATATTTCTCTCGTGTGCACGCGTAATTTGAGTTGATTTGTGATAAGCGTCGAGGCGTAGGTTGGGTCTAGGCTGGGCTGCTGCGATTGTTTCATATTTATATATTTATTTTTCTTCTTTTTTTAGGAGATTTGACCTGCCTTGACATGGTTGTTAGCAGAAGCCATACACCCTTAGGCGCCTAGTTGTAGGCTAGGCTATTTGCGGTGATTGGGTTCAGATTTGTAGATAAATGATATGCACGTAATGCCAATTATATGGAAATTACTTTTTGCCAAACAAAAAAATATATATTAACTACTTTCAGTTCTGAGAAAACCGCAACCACAATCAACCAACTAACCCAAACAAAACTTTGCTTTTAATTTTCAAATTTTTTTTGGTCAACCAAAAAAACAATAGCCGCAAGAAAAGTTTCACCGAAAATTTGTCACAAAACAAACAAACACAACGCTTTAAACTCGGGGCATCATAAATTCCGCAGGCAGCAACATAACCACCAGCACGACTCTTGCATAATTCATAAGCGCCAACCATTTTTGCCTAGCTAAATTATGATTTGCAACATTTCACAGATTTGCTCGCGCTGACTCTCCTCCTACGTGCAGGTCAAGTTGCCACTAATTGTTAAATGTTGTAAAAGTTGAGCCAAAACGGTCACGACACGGCACGGCACAGCAACCGTCCACGGACCTCGTCCTGTCACGCTAATGAAGACTCAAGCAACATTTGGCCAAAAACGGCAAATGGCCATTAAAGTGCAGGAATGTGTTTAAATGAATTTAACAACAGGCTGCGACAACTGTAGAGTCCAACATCTGCATTGAGGGGTTAAGGCATTTGCTGGCAAATTCTTTTTGTCAGCCCCATCAGAGCTGTATGTTTTCATCTGCTGGATAATTTGGCTGTCCAAAAAGGGCATATTCGATTAGTGAACTTGTACGTGACGTTGAAACTTCAGACCGAAAAATTTAAGCAATTTTATTTGGAAAATGTCTAGAAGAAAAAAAGCAGAATGCTTTTAATTTCATTTAAATTAAGGTCTTTATAAGGTTGATTAACTTTTACACAACCGATCACCTTTACTAGCTATCGACTCGTCTGCTGATGCTGATCAAGCATATAAATAATTTATTGGTTCGGAAAAGTTTCCTTCCTTTAGATTCATTTGTGCCCTTAAACCCATCTTAAATAGGTAAGCCCTAAAAAACCGCCTGGCTGAGTTCTAAACCGAAGAGGATAAAATTCATATCATCTTGTACTTAAAATTTTAAGATTGTCAAGTAGAAAACATTCTAAAATCGAGTCTACCGCTATAAGTATTGAAATGAATTAAGAACAATTCATACCTATAGTAAGATGAAATACTCAAGAAAAGCGAGTTCTTAGCTTTAGTATAAAATATCTTAAATTTAGTACAAATAAGACTTATAATGCTAGCTTCAAGAAGACGGCAACAGAAAAATTTCCAGTTAGTTCTAAAACTTTTCTTATGTAGTGATGGTAGATTTTTGACCTATAGTAGTTCCATCTTGGTCTTTGATTAATTTCTGTTTCTTGAATATTTTCACTGCGGTCGTACGACTTTTTCTGGGGCTGCGACCTTTTAGGTGTCTGAGTCTCAGGCCAGCGATTTGGATCGAGCTATCTAAGGAATACTGAGATTTTTTCATGCCAGTTTTTCTTGAAATCAGCTTATGTAAGGAGTTGCACCAACGGCCATACAAGGGAATGGCGAGGGGAAATTTCAATGTGGTCCTTCGATTTTAACATGAGTGTGCGGTTTCTGGCTAACAAACGTGGCACACAGTCAGCACGCATATATAAAATCAAAGGTTCACATTGCGAATTTCCCTGTCATCAAATTGTATGGCCGCTACGCATCTTTATGTTTCATGTCTTTGGTGGCACCAACTTGTTGAAACCACACAAAGTTCAAAAGAATTCTCTTTTGGTGCTGTTCTCGATAAAAAAAACTCTCTTATCAAGCATAAGAAACGGTCTCCAGAAACTGCAACGGTGAAACCGTTTTCTTCGAGTAATTAAAAAGTTAGTTAGTGACGTGACGTGAGTGACGTGAATGTGAATTACGTGTCTTGGATGAAATAGGGAAATTCCATGTTCGAAAATGTTGGTTTGTCGGCAAATCTGTCTGCAGCGATTAGTTTGTTAGCCATTTGAATAATATAAGCGAATAAATTCAAGTCTTTGTCCATAAATGTCTGCAATGTCTGTCTGCTGATTCCCATATGAGCAAATAAACTTATTGTCGAAAATCCTATATTTTTTTGTATGGCTTCAGCGATAGATTCCACTGTTTGAACCGAAGAGTTTTGATGGTAAAATCTACAGTCCCATGCACTGCAAAGTGGTTTACAAGCCTCTCATTCGGGGGTGACACAGAAACCTTTTACAACCACATTCCAAACGAAAACCAATTCTTAGGTGCCACAGAAATCCCTTTCGGTTGGTTTCAAACCTCTCGTATCTCTCGTAACACAACCAAAGCCAATACACAAACCAAACAAACCGAACTCACGAAACTACGCGATTTAGCACTGTGATTGTAGTTGGACCATAATCTTATGCACACACCTTTTAACTCGTCTTGTGAAAAAGAAAACGAAATCTCACGAAGTTCTGTGGCACCGACGGCAAAATCTCTAGAGATTTCTGTGCCCCCGATTATTGTCCATCTGCTCGGAGGATCTTCGAACCGAAACTAAGGACTCCAGTGCGCGAAAAAATAGACCAAAACCGTGACCAAAACACTGAACCTCACAGTGATCAAAACAGTGACCAAAACGGTGAACAAACCTGTGACCAAAAACAATGACCAAAACAGTGACCAATACACAACAGTAATTAAAACAGTGACAAAAACAGTTACCAAAATGGTGACCAAAACTGTGATCAAAAACAATGACTAAAACAGTGACCAACACACTGCATTTTGGGCGATTAGCCCAAAATTGTGGCATAAACTCTAAAAATAAAGCTAGACGCTTGAAATTTTGTGTGAATGTTAATTATATTAAACTAAAATTTCGGAAAAAAATGTTCGTCATTTGGGCCACGCCCTAACTTTTCGCCCTTACCGTTACCTGAAACGGTACAGACAAAACGTAAATTAATTATTAAGATCGAACTTAGAGATGTGCAGTACGCCACATTTGACAAATCCAATCGTATGACAATATGCAAATTAACCACGCCCCTGTCATTTGCCCCTTCCAGCTGCATCCCCACTTCCCATCTACAATAGATGAACAATTAATTTAGTTTTTTCAGCTTATTTTATATACTTAGAATATTTTTAAGGCAAGAACAACATGTTTCCTCTTCATCTAAGACAATGAAATAATCTTCAACGTATCCGTTTTCGTCATCAGAATTAGCTGCCGTGTCTGAATCGTTATTACAAAGATTTGAAGAGAACTCATTTGTGGGGTCGGCAACTCCAAAAGATTCATTATCTGCTTTTGTCCCTCACTTAAGCGCAAACTTGATAGCAAAGGATCAGAGGAGTCAATAGCTCTATGGAACACGTCAGAAGGATTATTTAGTCTGGAGTTTTTCCTGGCGTGTGCACGCTTGTCATGTTTGTAAAGTTTCTTGTGGGCTTATGAGGCATTTTCGCCTAGACATCCAATAGGTACCAAGAACAAGATGATTATATCAGAACCGTGAACCAAAATCTTGTGGACAGCTGGTGACATTGGGTGCCACGGATAGGTTTTCATGTATAACGAAAACGTTTCACTGCATAGACTTCGAAATCTTTCAGTGTTGATGGAGTATTCGCACGATATTGCTATCATATTGAAGTGAAATTTATCTAAAACTAAATTGTCAAATAATGTTATTGATGCAAAAAGCTTAGTGTTTCCAAAGACGCTTCTAGCGGTGTTTCCGTCATTACTATTGCCGCTACCATTCTGTTTCGACACGCTAATGTGTAAGCTCATTTCTTTCCATATGTTTTGCTCAATTCGAGAGACCAATCCTTTTGTATACTTTTGCATTTATTTGATCTATATTTGTTATGCTTAAATCGTTTTTGTTGCTGTCCCAATGTCAGCTGCCTTGAGAAAGCTGCCACATGAAAAGACTTGCCACCCAACCAAAAAAAAAATTATTTTTAATCTAACTGAAGTATTTACTTTTAATAAAAAAAAGTCACTTTATGAAATAACTTCCTTAGATTTTTTGTCTTTATGCCAGAAAAATCGACATTTCGCCCAAAGTTCATTGACCAAAACAAAGAGCAAAACAGTGACCAAAATAGTGACCAAAACAGTGATCAAAACAGTGACTTTGGCCCTTCGGGCTTTGGCCCTTCGGGAAACAAAACTACTTTATATTCTTTTGCAATCAAAGAGCTTCGCTCGTACCGGGTGTTCCGCAATGCCCACTCTTTTTTATAATTCTTTATATTTGACATATCTTTTGGGGAGCTCTATTTAAGGTAATCCAAAATGTTGATGCTGAAAATACTTGCGGACATTGTGTGTCCAAAAAGTTAAGTGCAGTTTTAATTATGCAATTTTAAATTGCGCTTGATTCTGAACTAAACAAAAGGTAAGCGACTTGTTCAATGTCTGATTTTGTTGAACAAAAAATTCCAAAAAACTTGTTTCATTAAAGCGAATTTCAGCTGCTGGAACATTTAGAAAGTAGCCGATAGTGTTGAAAAGTTTAAAAGTATAAGCCAACACCATTTTCAGTCATACTTCAACTTATTCTACTTTTTAAAGAGTATTTCATAGTCTTTACTTAGGGATCAAATTTCGGTATTCCTTCTTCTCTTTTATGATGACCAAGTGCTTAAGTCAAGTATTTCAGCAGGACAATTTGACTTTAGGCACAAAACGCTTGCACAGGCTGGCAAAGGTCCAGCTAAAATTGTGGAAATAAAAAGGGTTTCTTTTTGCTACTTTTGGTATTAATGTCAGGGGATACACAGCTGACATAGCATTAGATAAAGGATACATGTCACTCCATCGTGACCACAAGTCAGCGTACGTGCTCTGGAGACACAGAGATCGAATGAAATAAACATGCAAAAGAAATCCATTTAAATTACAAGACATTCAAGTGTCGACGCCTCCATGCCAGGCACGTAATCGACAGTGAAAACAAAAATACAACTGCACAAGCCTTTTCCATTTATTTATGGCAATTGCAGCAATCAAATTGAAATACCCGTAGGCGGGGAAAGCGAAGATAGACATATTACAAGAAAATGCTGCCAAATGATATTGAAATGGCGGCGAAATGGGTAGATGGATATGGCATGGATATGATGCGTGTGCCATTTGGCTGCGTGTCGGGGCCAAGTCAAGTAAACAAGTTGCTGCAAGAGTCAAAGTGCATTGAAGTGCAAGCCTGGCTTTTTAATTTTGCTCGCATCGCGGACTGCCAGACACTTTGGCATAATTGGGTCAAAGGAACTACAAGTAGTTCAAGGATGCCAAGTGAGTACTTTAGCAAGCAAAGCGGCTTTGGATGATGGCTGATGACCTTTCGAGTGTGTGTGTGCAGTTTTGAATAACATGAAAACATAATTGAACCAAACTTCAATCAAATTTCGGTTCTACCAAATTACGACTAGAATAAGCTACTTTTACGATGGCTTTCTTATCGACTAACCAACTCTTCAGGTCACATAATTCGCAACAAAATTATTCATTTTATGCCAAACGAAATAAATTGCCAAAGCAAGAAAAATATTATGAAAGTTGGTCACGTTTATTCTGTTAAAGCAGACGAAATTTATACAGGGTGACAAAAAACATACCACCCTGTTGTCGCCTTCGCTCCCACCACCACCACCACGCTCTCACCTAATTCAATTAGCCTGCTTCAGCTAGTTAATTACAACTACAATGGGGTCTCCCGCATATAACTTACATTTTGGCCACGCCCACTTAGCTAGCACATTTTCATTTTCCTTGCTAAAATGCGCAAAATAATTAAAACAACATAAATAATGTTATTATCAACAAACACACACACACACAGAGAAGTGGAGGAAAACACCAGTTTGGGGCCACCCATTGTCCTTGCTAAGTAGATTTCAAATTATTCCATTAGTGTTGATGACATTTGCCGAGGACGACGAAGACAGCCATGATATGTGTTGATATGCTGCTATGTGCTAATGCCTCACTCTTCGTTTTGTCTGTCTAAATTAGCCAAGCAACTTAATTAAAGAGTAGCCGGAACTTGGGCCAAGCTCACGGCTCCTCCAGAACTTACACGAGATGACAGCACGTAGTCAAACAAATCACAAAAATGCTGATTTCGAATGCTTACGTAAAAATTAAATGCAAATTGCAAGCACGAAGGCGCCAGACTATGTGATTTATGCCTGAAAAGCAGCAACAAAATATATAAATACCCGGCGACAAGCGCAAATGAGACTCATCAATCAGAGTAAAATGTATGGACCCCAAAAGCTAAGGTGTGACCCCACAACATGGAGCTGAAGATTAGTGTTAAAGATTTTATCCAAGCAAAAAGTCATTATGAGGTCCAGTGCCCGTAATAAGGTAAGGTATAAGAGATTGAAAACTTTTTGAAGTGGAACACAGGTTATTGCTCAACAAAATCGTCCTTTAGAGCATTGCTAAGAACTCTTGTAAGCAGTGCTGCTGAAGGAACAATGAAGATAAAGAATCTAAACTATTCACAGACTGAACTATTCAGTAGTTCTGTATTAGTAAGAAAACCCATTGAGAGCTCAATGTGAAAACCAAAATTACCCAATTCTAATGCCAAGTACATAAAAAACCAACTTTTTTTATTTGCACGAAGTGTTACTTCCATTATTTGCAATTGGTAGTTGTGATTAGCAACTCAAAAATTATTTGATAGTAGCAAAATTAAAGAAATTCTAAACATTTGCAAACGTTACTGAGGGGACGAAGTGCTTATTAGTTTTCCCCTATGTTAATTAATAGAGCACTAACATAATTGTTAACATAATAACATTATGTAAGCAGATAGCGTATGCTGCGATAAAAAGTATGCAAAGTAGTTATAACCTTTATAACTCTGCCGTTTATAATGCGATCTTTATGAAAATTTTTTTGTTTATAAATTTTAAGCAGATATTAGATATTTGCTTAACACTTTTTGTAATGAGGGTAGGAGGGGTCGTGGCAAAAATTGAAAACTAACTTGGTCTGCATCCAGTAAGGGCAGTAAGGGAGAGTTTTCTTGGCCCTCCCTTAAGGAACCCTTCTGTTTTACTCTGAATTCAAGCCTTAGCATTATAAATGGCTTAATGAATCTCAACCATTAGTTCTGAATATTATCTTAACTCAACAAAAATCAAGAACGTACAAAGCTACACAAAAATCAAGTAAGAATGACCGTCAAGACCGACTATAATATACTCTGTACCTCAAAAAGTTTCTGTCAAGGAGTGTGAGGTCCCGCCCATCGACGTTGCGGCCGGTGCTGCCCAGCATAGTTGATTGTAGTTGATCGATAAATAATGCTGATTACTAAATTTGTATAGAGGGTTTAAACCATATATATCTACAACCCAAAAAGTTCTATTTCGTAATTCATATTCTAAGTGCATCTAGGTTACTTCTGGAGTTCCCCAAGGAAGTCACTTGGGTCCATTGCTTTTTACTATCTTTATCAATGATCTTCCTTCAGTCCTAGCTCTCTCTCGGGTGCTTATATACGCCGATGATGTGAAAATTTGTTTAACATATAATGATTTGGTTTCCTGCTATAATTTGCAAGCAGTCTTGGATGCATTTCACTCTTGGTATCGAGATAATCTTCTAAGCCTTAACAGTTTGAAGGCTATGACATTTTACAGAAGCTTACCACAATTAGTCACTTATACGCTTGATAATGTGGCATTGCAGCGCCTAAATGGAGTAATTCTTGACCATCAACTTTAATTTAACTCTCATGTAACTGCTACTGTTAAAAAGGCCAGAATTGTTCTTGGGTTTATTAAGCGGTGGTCGAAAGAATTTGACGATTTCTACACTACCAAAATTCTTTACACTTCTCTTGTCCGTCCTACACTTGAGTATGGTTCATGTGTGTGGTCTCCGCAATATTTGACCCATCAAGAAAGAATAGAATCAGTGCAAAAGCAATTCTTATTGTTTGCCCTTCGTGGCTTAAACTGGAATCCTGAGGTCCGTTTACCATCTTACTCTAGTAGACTACTTTTAATTAATATTCCTTCCTTACATAACCGTAAAATTATGCTTGGAGTTATCTTCATACATTACTGTCGAATAGTCAAATTAATCTTAATGCTCCTTGCAGACTGTCCCGTAATTTTGTCCCCTTATCTCTGAAATATTGTACTACTAACTATGCCTTGCATGATCCGTTTCGTGTCATCTGTGCTGATTACAACAAACTCTACCGCTTAATCAATACGGAACTTTCTCTTCCTGCTTTAAAAACCTCTATTTTAACTCCTTTGTCCCGTAGTTATCATTATTTTGTACTTTTCGAATCGGTTTTCGTGTCGCACGGCGGCTGCGCCTCTCGGTCGGTAGGGCGGGAGGTGGGCTGCTAGGGCGCAAGGGACACTTAAACGTACTGTGCATTGTACGTCAACGTCCATAAAAGTGTGGGTGATATGACTGTTTTGCCGAATTGAGAGGGCGGGAGGGAACGTGACGAAAATTGAAAATAAGATTGATCTGCCTACCAGTATAGCTTGTGTAAAATACATATCAAACCTCTATCTCTTACCATCCCTAAGATCTGTGCGTTCGTACGGACATTACAATATCGGCTCGGCTGTTGATCCTGATCAAGAATATATGTATATTTTATAAGGACGGAGAAGCTGCCTTCTAGCTATCAGAGAGTATAAAAATCAGGAATGCAAGCAGATTACGAACCTAACCGAACCAAACAGTAACCGATCCGCTATTTCCTAAGATACACCGAAACATTCTCCTTTCAAAAATCCTGAACCGAACCAAAAACCACTACACAAAACAGTTCGATTCAGTTTAGTTCACTGAAGAGCTGTTAGACCTAAAATGCGTACTTTCTGACAATGTTAAATTAGGGATTTTTATCGACTCCCTAAAACAGTTTCTTCCGAATTTGGGTTAAATTAGGGGTCTCTGATGACATTACTAAAAGAAAAAACCACTCATAGACCGAATTGATCCTTAGCGATAACAAATTGATGTAGCTTCTTACGATGACTTGTCCCCATTTTAACACACTTTCAATGGGAACAGGGTATAAAAAGTTTTATAATTTATGCACAAACAAACTTAAAGGCCGAATTTTGATGGTCCTCAAATAAGAAGGGTGATAAAGGATGAAAACTTTAAAAGTTAACTACATGACTGATATTAAAAAATAAATTGCTAGAATGAATTCGTTTGGACTGCAAACAACTGTGGGAAACAAAAAGCATTAAAGCTATGCGGATCATACTGATCTGATGTTGCCACACTTCCATCAGCTTGTTTTTAATATAAGCATTAGGGTACACTTTCTCCACAGCCATTTGGACCGTTTGCCAGAAAATCTTGGTGATCTGAGTGAAGAACATTGAGAATAATTCCATCAATACATTCGAATTATTGTGGAACGTTACCAGGGTCACTGGAATGCTCACTTGATCGCGGACTATTGTTAGAGCATTAAAAACAGACCTCGAGAACCAAGTCAAGCAAGAAAATCTTAGAAAAGAAAATTTTTTAATGGGTTTCTTAATAAAAAAAGATTTTTCTTTAAGAACGTGTTTCAATCAAGTCAAAAACAGAAGCTGATACAAACAATCTGACTGTAGATATAAAATCAGCGCCCCGAGAAAATATACTAGTCAAAATATTTCATGCAACAAAAATGCTGTTGCCTTTTGTAATCGATACCATATAGTAGTATCGTCTCACTAAACGACCCATAAGTATTTTTTGTGCCAGGTGCTGCCGAAAGCAAGCCGTCAGGTGATCGGATCGGCACATTACCCCCGGACGCTCATACAAATATAGTTAACCATCCGGCGGTGACCTAAGGGGTAACCATCGGACAGGCCGATCAAACACAGAACTACCAGAAGCTCGCACATGAAGTGTCTGCCATCCTACTCACAGTTTTAGGACAGCCATCGGTCAGGCCCTTTTCCATTCACCACCTAGCAGTCGGCTTAGGGTAACCATCGGAACGGCAGATCGGTTCAGCATTACCAGAAAATGTGCTGGAAATGTCAGCCGTACGGCTGGCGATTTTGGGACAGCCGTCGGCCAGCACATTTCTGCTAACCATCCGGCAGTCAGCTAAGGGTAACCAATGGCCTGCCCGATCTGCAAAACAGTACCAGATTTTGTACATAAAATGTCAGCCATCCGCCAGGCGATTTCAGGCAGCCATCGGCTTAGGTAATTTCGTAAGCCGTCCGGCAGTCTGTTTGGGATAACCGTACGCCTGTGTGTTTCTTATTCTCGCCGTTTCTTTATCGATCCCGAGCCTTCGGCTAGCACATGTACTCTTAATATATAGCACATTTTCGGCGGTGACCCATCTCTTCCAACCAAATTCCATCCCAAAACCAATTTTCGGTGCTCTAGAAATCTCTTTCAGCTGCTTTCAAACCTCTCGTATTTTGTTTGGAGATGGTGGCATACCAACCAATACACAAACCAGCCAATAAACTAACCAACCAATAGCGACTTCTCGAGCCCCGAAGCCGAAATTCCTAAAGATTTCCAGGACACCCCCGTTTGTTCGGTTTATGAACTTATCAGAAGTGGCGTAGAGCCAAAGCGTTTGACTTATAAACAAACAGTCCCGAGTTCAAATCCCAGTAGAGGTATGATAGTCGAAAAATTAAAAAAAAAAATACAAATTAGCTTTACAGTACTGTTTCATAGATGTCCAATCTAATCTTCAGTAGGCGTTTGCTAATGACTCTTGATTGTTTAAATTTTTCAGAGCTTTAAGCAGTTGGAAACTGCCAAGAGCAGTGAAAGCAAAATCAGACTCGCAATACAGAAGCCAAACTTTATATATTATATAACAACACATTGAAGCTTATCCGCCGGACATGGCTGTTTCTATTTAAAAGTTTCCTAAATTATGCACTTTTCCAGCTTTAGGTTTTCATTAAATTTCTAAAAAAAATTTCTACCAAATTATACTTTTCATATTTGCCAGAGTATAGGCTAGTCGAACCCGCCGTTTATAACAATTGCTTACAAATTTTGTCATAATTTGCTTTTGCCACTGACAGGGCATTCAATCTGCCGCTGGGACATTGATTGAAGCTGACACAAAGCAACGCCCACCGAGTATAACAGTTTAAAGCAATTCCAGGACAATATAAATAAAGACTCACGCTGACAAAAATGTGACCTGGATCATAAATTAACAATGGCCAACACGTAGGCACATAAAGAGCGCTGCTCAGTGACATCGAGGGTTTAAATAAAAGGAAAGGAAAAAATTGACAAGTGGTCAGCAGAAGCGCTCCAGAAACTGAACTCATGCAAAATTAACATTCTAAAACATTGGCCAGGCAAATACAAAGATGTCGCCCCCTACACAAACGTACACACGCACACACAGCGACAGAAATTCGCAATGCTCTCCCCTCTTACGTGCTCTTGACCTTGTTGGCATTTTACTCATTGGTAGAAGGCGGCTCAGCTATTTACAGCTGACTTGGCAGTTTTTCCTACTTTCGCAGTCAGCTGCAGGCTTTTAAATTTTTTTTAAAAGGGGGAGGGTCTCAGTTACCCTGGCTGGGGAATGGCACTGCCATTACTCATATTTTGACAGCCTATGGGCCCACGCGGCGTATGCGTTTTATTTGCTTTCATGATGAACTTTCTGCATATTTTACGTAGGCCAAGTATTTTTTAACAAAATGTTTTTTTTACTCCAATTTTTCGTTGAGGGTTGAAACGAGCAGTTAATGCGCGTGAAAATGTTGCCTGCTGTAGGTTTATTTGCCTGCTTGATCTTTTCTGTGGGTATAAAGCGTTCAATTTAAGGGGTATGTTGACTTGGCCTTAAAAAAATCAAATAAAATACAGTATTAATGGCAGTTTAGAGTTGTTGAAGGGTCGTCGGGCAAAAGGGTTGAAGTGGCTAACAATAAATCTTGAACCAAGTAGTTTTCGGAATACTTCAGAGTTTTGTTAATAATAAATTTGAAGTGCTTTGCAACATTTCAATTTATAACAAATGAAAATCAGAAAACTTGTTTTCAAGTCATTCAAAAGTAATTTTCCAACAACTTCGCCTTCACCTTTAACTCTTAAAGCAAATGCCAGACATGCCCAAAAGCAGCTGAGCAAAGAAACACCCACTTTGGACCAACACAGCCGCAACATCAGCCACGGTAGCCTAAAACAATTTCGGGTTTGGCAAAATAAAAATACATTTGCATAAATAGGTGAATCAGCACACCCAGAAAATGAGACATCAGAACGCAAAATGAGGACATGTGTTTGTCTAGAAATTGATAAGGTCGACTGAGCAGACGAAACCACACAAAAAGAAAGTTGCCAAGCGTGCACAAGGGTCGAGTTCACAAATTTCTTGTTGCATAATTCAAGGCGGACTTTGTCTTGGCCATCTTTGGTTTAGGCTCAAATGTCATAAATTTTAATATTAAATAAAATGTTTTACAATAATCAAGCTGTTTGCGGTCGTTTTGCGCTCATAAATAAATATGACTAACACCTGGGACAGTCTGTAGGTCTCAGGTGTGTGCGAGAGAGAGAAAATATGTGTGCTGAAAGCCAGTTAAATTTTGCTTTGCACTCCGAAATCTATATTTAATTAGACCATTGTGGCTAATTTTAGTAAATTTATGAACAAAATGCGTCGACAAATTGGAAAATAAATTTATTATAAGGGTACATGAAAAAAGGGTCAGCATAGATTAAAGAAAAATGTCTGCGCCCAACCGAATAACGCAAAAGAAAACGGCTCGGTTTGGTTTTTCTGTAAGACGTGCTAAATGGACCATAAATACTTGTCAAAAAACGAATATTTCAATAGTTTGTGATTTGGATGTGTGAAATTAACTCAACTAAATAGCCAGTTTGCGGAATTCCTCGCTGAACGATGATTCAGAGTTTCCGCAGAACCTGCATATTCCTGACATCACTCTTTAAGACTTCTTCGAAAGTTTTAAATGGAATTGAGCAAGCATTCTATTGACTGTTCTCAACTTAAGGATAGCCTCACACCAACTGGTTTGCCGACTCCACCCATACATTCTCTTGTGCGAAAATTAGAAGCACACAAGACGAAAGATAGAGAGGAAAGCTCATTAGAGGGGGTTAGACACGCCTGAATATGTTTTCTAACAAAATACTTGAGTAAGGAAGAAGCTCCTGAAGAAAAACTTTCTAAACAACACAAACTGACTTCTAAAATTTTCTAAGCAGAAGTTTATTAAAAGCAAAGCAGAAGTTTATTAATTAAAGCCAAGTAAGAAAGTCGGACAAGCCCGACTCTAAAATACTCTGTACCTGTGAAGTGCTGCCCATCACAGTTGCGACCGGTGCCTCCCATAATTGATTGTTTACCTTATAACTCGACTATGGTTCATCCAATCTGTACCATTCCTTTGGCGAATCGATTAATAATTCTGATTACTAAATATGTCCAGAAGAAGCGAACCTTTAATCTATAAAACTGTGAGAGACATGATGTTTTTTCCAATTTGCGGGGGCGGGAGGAGCGTGGCCAAAATTGAAAATAAACTTCATCTGTCCTGCAAGTATAAGAAACATAAGTCCCATACATGTCAAACCATTATCTCTTACCATCTCTGAGATCTGTTTGTTCATACAGACAGACAGACGGACAGACGGATATGGCTATATCGACTCGGCTGTTGATGTTGATCAGAATATATATACTTTTAGGGTCGGAGTTGCTTCCTTCTGGCTGTTACATGGTTTTGCTCAAACTTATTATACTCTGTGTACCTTTGGTACAGAGTATAAAAATTGGGGAAAGTTAACTTCGGCTCGGCCGAACTTTTGTGTACCCATGCAGTTTGTTTTTCTAAATATGACTACTTTTCGGACCTTACTTTTCTTTGGGAGCTAAACTATATAGATGTCTGATTTCTACCAAACTTAGTGCAATCATGGAAAAGCATAACAAACTGCTAATTACAAAATTTCGAGGCGATCCCAATTAAAACAAAAAAGTTTTTCTCACAAGAACTTCTTTTTCGAGTGATCATTCATACTGCAGCTATATGCTATAGTCATCCAATTTTCACCAAAGTTTGTAGAATTGTGTGGGAACATATAAAACAAATCCATGCTATTTTTGAGGACATTTTCATTGAAAACAAAAAAGTTTTGCTAACTAAGACTACTTTTCAGACTTCACTTTTCTATGACAGCTATACTATATAGATGTCCGATTTCGACCAAATTTGGTACAATCTTGGAAAAGTATAGTAAACTAAGAAAGTGGAGTTTCCATTGTAAACAAAAAAGTTTTTGTCACAAAAATTAGTTTTTCTACCGATCGTTCCTATGACAGCTATATGCTATAGTCATCCGATCCGGCCGATTCCGACAAATGTGCAGCGTATTTGTACCAAAAGACTTCGCGAAAAGTTTGGTGAGGATAGCTTTAAAACTGACGGAGGAGATAACATAGAAACAGACAGACGAACAGACTGACGGATGGACAGCTTCCGCCCCCGGCGGCAGAACCTCACGCTACGCCACTGAATGTATATACATTATGTGGTCGGAGAAGGAATCCTTCTGTGCGTTTCAAGCTTCTGGGCTAAATTATAATACACTTTCAAGTGTATTAGTGTATCTACTGGAAAATGTCATACAAAAATCAGTTTTGTGGTCAAAAGGATTTCAGATTTCATATCTATCTTTATTTTAGGTAAAAATATTGTATGCAAAGTTAGAAAACACATTTCAACCTCCAAAGTTACTTCCACTTTGTGTAAAGTGCGTGACACAACAATATGATTAACTATTTCGCAACAAATACCTGTTACTATCGGGGGTGTCCTGGAAATCTCTAAAGATTTTGACTTGGGTTGGTTTTCAAATCGCTAGAGAAATCCGTCGATGTCCCAGAACTTCGAGAGATTTCATTGTTTTCGAAAGTCTAGTTCGAAAGTCGAGTTTGAAAAGTGTGTGTAAAAGATTATGGTCCTACTACAAAAACAGTGATATATTACGTGGGTTCGTGAAATCGCTAATGGTTGGTTTGCCAAAATCTCCAATCAAAATTCGAAAGGTTTGAAACCAACCGAAATAGACACCGAGAATTGGTTTTGGGTTGGAATTTGGTGGGAAGAGATTTCTGGGACACCGCCGTTATTATGTTTTATGCCAGAAGAAAGTACACTTTAATAACACTAAGCTTAAGTATAAGTTGAAGGTAACTCCGTTGCCGTTTTGTTTCCGTTGCCGATCTGTTTGAAAGTTTAACTCGGTTCCTAAATGTATCCTTCATATTTCTGCTCGGCTTGAAATGAGCGAGCTTAAGTTTTTCGAAGTCGCTTGAATTTTGCGATTGCTTTTTGGTGAAAGTCTCCTTTTTTTGGAAAGTTTTGGGTGCTTTCGCGTCTGTTTTTGCATTTCAGGAATCAGTTTCATTAAAATTCAGAATTTATGAACTAAGCCCCTGAACTTTTCTAATATACAGTTTCACACACACTTTTAATGAAACTGACGCATACTTGATTAAGGCCCGATTTCTCAATGAACGGTTAATCAACAGACAGTTTAACCGAATTTGCGTGTCTCATGCTGTGTGTGGCGCATCCGGAGGAACAGACTTAACCGCTGCTCGAGCACTGGTTAAAGTTAACCGCGAGTTCAGTGCCGATGGAATTATCGATATATATTATCGTTATTCAAACAGCTGGCTCCAACATTTGATTTGAATATACGAATAAACAATGCAAGAGAGTACAGAGAGTACTGAACTGGAAGATGAGACATTTGTTCAATGATTCAGGTTGACAAAATCTACATGTAAAATAATTTATGCTGGGATCAGAGTTTAAGTTACGGTCTTGACTTCAGTTGCGGCTCAATTTGCTGTGACTAGGATTGTTAGCAGGACTTGGCGGCGCTGCGTTCTTATGTATGTAGCAACTTCCTTGTCACTGCAGCTGACTTCTGTGTTGTCAGCGTTCCTTTGATAAGCCGAGCAGGTAAACAAGAGTCCCCAGCTATTTGCTTTTGATTCATCGTAATCAATTTTAAAAAAATTTTCGCCAAAATATTACCAGCAGCATTCAATAACATTAAAAAATCCCTAACAAAAGTACCCAATTTGTTGACCGTATCTGGTCACCCTAAGCAGCGATAGGAATTTATCGATATCAGATGAAACTGCTGTTGAGAAAACCAAATGACTTGAGGAACCGATTTGACCGGCGGTTGGCCAACCGGAACCTTTGAGAAATCGGGCCTAAGTCTCTTTTACCATAAAAAAGAAAGAAAATTTAAAACGCGAAAAATAAAAAATTCGAATTTTAAAGGTTAGTAAGTTTATCTACACAATAATGAAATATGTTTATTTTATGCAATTTCAGGTTTATTTGTTAGAACTTGTAATGAATATTTTTCCTGTTTTTGTATATTTTTGCAGGTATTTTTGATAATTTCAATTAAAATAGCTTAGATCTGATTTACCTTCCCTTTTCCAATAGGCTTTGATGGACAACAGTTGTAATTTCAAATCAAACTAAAGTTATCAACAATTTTTTTTTCAAGAATTAAAAAAAATATTTGTTTTAACAAGTAAATCAACCAATAAGCTCATTTCTTTACCAATTAGTTTATCGTAATCATCTTAATACCACAATTTTCCACATCAAACGTTGCTACTTCATTATTTTCCTGTTTCTTTTTCAAGTTCAGGACTAAGCCCAAACGCATGTAGGCGAGCAAAGAGCAGCAGCCTTTCACAGTCACCGTCCTTGGTCATTTGAGAGGCCTCCTAATGCTGCTGCTTTAAGTTTAGCCTTCATCAGTCATAGAGGCATTCGGTTGTAATTTTATTTGGCTTGGTCATGGCAATTACAGTTCAACATATTCCATTCCATTTGGTTGTCTATTTTTGTACGCAAATGAAATTAACACAGCATCAAGGGAAGAATAAACACAACAACAGCAGCAGGAGCAGTAGCAACAGACATGTGAAGCCCTAACCACATACCCAACATACATACACCCAAGAAGAACCACAGCGGTTGCTCCCCCTGGGCTATCAATGGCACAAGCAGCACGAGTCTGCTGGTAGATGGCGATGGCTGCTACTTATGCGAGCTGCTCATCTTGTCTTCAGTCCTAGTGGATACATCTATATGTATGAGGGCAATTCCTTCATTCGTTCGGCTGTCGCAGCTCATTCATATCCATTGCTGGGAAAATGCAATCAAATTACTTTGATGTTTCCATTAATGTCGTTTACTTTAACGCCGAGCAGGAGCAACAGTGGCAAAACCGAATAGAATAGATGGTGGAATCATCTGTTTTGCAACCGGCTTCTTGGTTTTGCCTCATTTCATTTCGCAGCTTTGAGTACCCCTTAACCATAGAAAAGTGTATCATGAACTTGTGCAAATGTGTCAGAATAATGAGGAAGAATTCTGAACCCGGGAAAGGGGTTGATATTGAAAATATATTGCCTTATATATTTTCCTCACAAAAAATCTCATTAAGATCCGACAAAAAACACGGAAGTTATATACGAATTGGCGGTGACAGCTCAGCGACCAACTTAGCCATGAGAATGTTTATGTATTCACGCTAGAGTCAAGAAAACAGGGTATTTTGTAGTCGTGCCACTCGACTACACCACTCCCATTTGTTCTTTTTCTGTGTCTGACTAAGATTTTCCCTCTTTTTTTTGTGTGGGTGTTTTGTGTTTACTTTAGCTTTTGATATCGCTTTGTCACTGCAAATCACAACAGAATGTCCTGGCTGGCATTTTGATGTGGCCAAGGAATGCAGGAATGCCCCCCTAGGCTAGCGACAAGCAATTCATTTGAGTTATAATCTATATCGATGGCATTGCGTAGGTTGACTCAGACAGCGCCGGCGGGCTTAGCCATTCCCCTGCCCCAAAAAGAGTTTCATTTGCTGGTTCAGTCAACTGAGTATTAAAAATTTTCACGGTGTAATTTTCATTTCGGTCTTATGACATTATCATTATCATTTTATTTTATCATTTTTGCTATTTTCTGGGTTTGCTTTGATATCCGCTAGTGTAAGGTATAAGGAAAACGCATTTCCTTGGCTCGCAAGAGCTTTTCTTGGTAAAATGCAAACAAGACGGTGCTAAGCTGAAAAGGGCACAACAAAAAATGTCCACAAAAGTGTAGGAAAATGGAAACGGAAGCAAATGGAGCTTAAATATGAAGCGAATGAGCTTAAAAACTGAGAGATGAAACATTCTATTTTCTTATGCTAATGTGGAAATGGAGCTGGCATCATTTCTGTGTTATTTCAGGTGTCAGTATAGCTACATCAGAGTCGGAGTGGATTTTAGTATTTAAATCCGTCGCATATGGTGTAAAAGTAAGTGCTTTAGTTTGTTCTGAAGAGAACTTATTTTCACTTTACTTATTTATGTTTTTCAATCAGCAACGAACAGGTACAATAGCACTGAATAGTATGGGATGATATGAGGTCTCTTAGAAGAATTTGAACTTGATTCCCCAGAATATATTATAGGGGCCACTCAAACTGTGGGAGGTATTACCCATAACTAGCAGTTGAGCAGCCCCACGAACTGTTGGAAGTATTACCCGTCACAACTGTGGCGCCAACCGAAGTGTGTTAAGTACTACTTTTCGGTATTGTGGCGCCAACTGAACTGTGTGAAGTATTCACAAACTGTGTGAGGTACTTCTTTTCACGTTTGTGGCGCCACGCAAACTGTGTGAAGTACTACTTTTCGCTTTTGTGGCGCCTATCGAATTGTGTGAAGTACTTTCCATGGCAGCTGTGGCACCACACGAACTGTGTGAAGTATTACTTTTCGCTTTTGTGGCATCTCAAGAACTGTGTGAAGTACTTCCCATCGCAGCTGTGGCGCCACACAAACTGTGTGAAGTACTACCCATCGCTAGAACAAAACTGTGTAGAAGCTCCTGCAAAAGAAGAATAAATGGTACTGCGAGATCAAAATAGGGCGGACGTTCGATGTATGGAAAAACTAAAGGTCATACTTCACTCTTATACAATGCGTTTTGGTGTTAAAAGGGCATAAAAAGAAAAATTTTAAAAATTTGAACAAATTTCGGGACAAATTTGGCTAAATAAGCTTAAATAGTGCACTTTTTGGCTATATTTGAGCAAATTATTTGTAAATGGAACCAAAGCTTTAGGTGTAAGTCATTTCACATCTGCCATCATGTCTTTATATCAAAATTTTCATCGAAATTTTGGCAAATTGTTTACCTGTGTGAACTTAGCTCTAGTGTCTGCGAAACGGATTCAAATTTTATCACTCACACGTACAGTTGCCCTTGCTTACATTTTAAAATTTTAAGTAGTTGGCGTAGACTTGTTTCAAAGTCACAACACTTGGCAAAAAGGTGGTGTGACCCTTGAAAAAATGATCTATACATACATATATTTAAAAGTGAAAGTATGTTTGTATATTTGTCCCTTACGGGCGTCTAAACTGCCGAACCGATCTTCACGAATTTTTCACAATATGCTTATGTCTATGAGGAATGTGTCAAAGGCTATGTCATATGTCTGTAAAATGGTCCAAAAACCGCGAAATTTGCAAAATTAATACCGTTTAACCGATTGCAATGAAACTTTGGAAAATGGTTGAACGCTTGCCGGAAAGGGTTTCCAAGTAGAACAAATTGGCGCAAAATGGTCCATAAGCCGCGAATGTTGCTAAATGTTCGATTGTGATGAAACTTTGAGGAATGCTTGTCCTCGAACGTTTCAAAATTGAAGATATGGTCCAAAAACCGCGAAAATTCCAAAACTAAACTGTTCATCCGATTGCGATGAAACTTTGGGGAATGGTTGGACGCTTGCCCTCGAACGTTTCTAAATTGAAGAAATGGTCCAAAAACCGCGAAAATTCAAATACTAGACCGTTCATCCGACTGCGATGAAACTTTGGGCAATGGTTGGACGCTTGCCCGCGTATGTGTTTAAGGTCAAAAAAACGCGAAATTTTGCTAAATTACCTTATGAGTATTAATGAAAGCGCTTAATGCTTATATTACAATGCAGGCGTTAGTAAATGGAAGCTGTAGATTACACGGTCCCAAACTTTGCGAAATTTACAAATCTTTGATTTGAGTCTGGATTATTGTGAAGATTTGATAGCCGGCAATTGTAAATAGGAGGTATAAACCAAACGGTCGAAAAAGTCACTAAATTTGCAAAATATTCATGAGCTTAGATAGATAAATAGGGGAAAATATTAAAGGGTCCAAAAAGTTTTTATCGATTTTGAAGCCAGCACTAACTAGAATATAATCGCTCTCATAAGAACCATAAGTACCCGTTCGACGCCGGGTATTCAGCTTGTTTTTAATAAAACCCAGGTAATATTAAAATATATATTTCTGCGAAAAAGAATATCACTGCACAATTTTTACTCTTCTGCGCTGGTTATTCCTTGGGGAAGACTTTTTTTCCGGCTACCAGGATACCTTTCAAGTGAGGCGCCACACGAACTGAACTTAAGCTGAAGTGCTGCGCATCACGGTTGCTGTTGTCGTTGATACGGTGCTGCTTATTGATAGACTATCGTCCATCTGATCATTCCTTAACTTTGAGGATTGAAAGAATAAATAATTCGTTATTCTTGGCTTACTTCTTCACAACCCCATTGTACCCTTTGTACCTATGGTACAAAGTTTAAAAAGACATTCCTTTTTTTGTGAGATATTAACAAAATGGTACAGTATGGTATTTGTTTAATGTGGCTATAATTTATTTAAATGGACAAGAAAGCGTTTTTTTTAAACAATTCGAATACATTTTCTGTGGTTTCTAAGGCCTTGGAGCACAGACAGTTCTTGGGCTGGCGTCGACTCTGAACTCCCTTAGTACCGAAAATCTTCCCAGGAAATGCTGAATATTTTCAGGCTCTCCTGTCTTACTGAGGGGGCAAATGGCGCTTTCCATTTGTTGGTAACTGTTTCCGTGTAGAAGAAAGATGCCGCATCTGGCTTTTATCACCCACGAAATGTCTCTCGGTGGTATACGAGGTGTGTTTGTATGTAAGCGACAAACTATGTTGGCGCTCTCATTCTCTCTCGCACTGTTACGCTCTGCTCCACTCGACTTTGTTCGCTGCAACCTTTTAAAAATAACATTTTGGTCTTTCGGTCTTTGAATAACTCACACTTTGAGACCGCTTGACTGAAAAGGGCCAGTTATTGGGTTGATTTCAGACCGCCCAGCCTGAGGGTACAACAACAGCCGCTTAACAGCGAGCGCAAGAGCAGCAGACAATCGGTTGAGGGATGACCAAGACCGTCGGTTTCGTTTTAAAAAGTAATGCTTGCTGGCCTGTGAAATAAAAAGTAATTGACAAACCATCGAACAGTTGCCAAATGTACATTAAGTTAATTTTCCTTAATTCTGTGATCAATGTAGAACATATTTATGTACTTTGAATTGTGGTTAAGTCTTTAACTGAATTAAAAATAATATGTTGTTAAGTGTCTCAAGAAATTGGCAGCGCCTGCCAAACCAAAAGTAAAACGTAAAAGTCAGCCTATCTCGTTTCTGCATGCTCCGTTTTCAATCGTATCGCTTGATTCTCCCGTGCCGATTTCGTTTGGCCAAAATCATTCGGAATTGAGAACAGCAAATCCAAACCGAAACGGAATACCTTTCGGTTTACTTTTCAAAACGTTGCGGAATTGAGAATTGAGGTTATTAAACTCTGTACCAGAGGTACTCACAGTATATAAAGTTTGTGCAAAAGTGTCCGTCTGTCCGTCCGTCTGTCTGTCCGTCTGACCGTATGAAGAAACAGATCTCAGAAATGGTAAGAGATAGAGGTTTGACATGCAGATCAAATTTATTTTCAATTTCCCACATTATCTCCCACATTTCTATAAATAGAAAGTTCGAACCTTCTGGACATATTTAGTATTCGGGATTCTATATCGATCCGCTGAAGGAGTCTTAAAGATCGGATGAACGATATTTGAGTTATAAGGAAAACAAACAATTATGGGCAGCACCGGTCGCAACGGTGATGGGCAGCACTTCACAGGTACAGAGTATGTTATAGTTATTGTTATTATTATTAGTATAACTACCCTTCGTAGATATACCTTTACTAAAAAGTATTGTGTGAAAATGGCTTGTCACAGCTCCTAAGGGCCAAAGCCGAGCCACTCTCAATTTCTTGAATTGTGCGCTTCTAATTTTCGCACAAGAGAAAGGGACCTACAGCTTAACGTCGAATCCGAATGGCAGTTTGAGAAGCTTTTGCATGGCTAATTACTATAAAGCTGGCGCCAATAGCAGAGAGGGGTGACCGGGTGTAAAGTTTATTCAAAGAAAAAACTTTTCACTAGATGTTCCAATGCGGGATCGAACCCAAGACCTCTTGCTCAGCGGTCGCGCATACTAGCCCCTGAGCCAACCGGCCACTAAAGAGTATTAATACATTCAATTATGGCTCTAGCCCATAACAAAGAACTTCCATATCAAGCAACTTACACTTGAATTCCTAAATTATTTAACAAGCGATCTTATCAATTTACTCAAACACAGCTTGTTAGACCAGCATGGAAATAGAAACAAACAGCATGGACTAAACGTCAAAGGGAGATAATTGAGTGTGTCCTTTCGGCATGCATATTTGGGGCCAAATTGAAAACTGAGTGTGAGTGTGATGGTTGTAGGTCTTCACCACAGAGAACCTGTTAACAAGTTGCAGCAATTTGTAGCTAAAAGTTTTCCACATATGCGAATAGTTTTGAGAGGTGTGCAGAAGTGTGGCAAGGGCGAAAACAATGCATTTCTTAATTGAGTGGCAAAAGGTTGAAATTGTAGATGGACATGCAATCTCTGGCCTAGAGTCAAATAAAAGTTAAATTGTTTTGCATACATTTGCTCACTCAATTGTGTTTGCTTAAGTAATTGCCTTATCCATTTCAGATATTGTAGTTTGCGACAAAATGTTTTCATTAACACACACTTATAAAACAAATAAACAAATGTTTCAATAACAAAACAAAAAAAATCAATTTACCTAACACGAGCCATGTCCCTTATAATAAGCAGCTGTTGACAGGCCTCACCCACTCGATTGCCACCACAACTTTCACTTTCAATTGACTTAAGCGCCGTCGTCGTCCTCGCAGTCTATCATTAAATTGCTGCAGTGGTGCGCAAATCTTCAGGTTTCTTTCAAAAGTAAACACAAGGCCAGCGAAAGGTGTGAAAATGAATTTATGTAAATAGCAAATGCCAAGAACTTGTACCAAGTGTAATTAAAATTTTGGAGCGCGGGAAATGTAAACTTGTGCAAGAAAAAGGTGCGACAGCAATAAACCAAAAGGTGACAGCTGATGGGAATCATGAAATTAAATACTTTGCAAAATATTTATGTAAGGCAGCAAAAAGAAAAAAATGAAATTAATGACTATTTTATGGAAATTGTTTCTCGAAAAATTTATATAAAGTCATAAAAATGCACTTAAGTTTAGCTTAGATTAGGTCAAAAGAACGCCCATTCAACCAAGCTTTGTAAAGTAAGCAACATTGTTTCTAAGGCAATGCTGATGCAACATTGCTGCTGAATTACTCTTGTACTGACCTTCCAGTATGAAGTATAGAAGGCACTGCTAAAAGTTACTCCAAGTATAGCGCCTCAGATCGAAAAGCAGAAACTGTTTACAGTCATAGCAAGCCCACAATCATCAGCTGAAGCATCGATAGATTCCAGTACAGCGGAAATTTCATTGCTTCCTTGCTTAAATAAAGGTGAATCACTATGTTTAAATCTGTGTTTACTTAGTTCCGCACACATAAAAGACTAAAAAAGTTTAAGCAGATCCTGTCTCGATCTGTGCTCAATGGGCTTGTTCGCAGTCATAGAACTCTGTCTGAAGTTCATAATTTGTTCGCTTTTCAAAGGTGCGGAAGGAGCATGTGTTTTTTAAATTGTGGCTATTGCAGTCTCCGCTCAAGAGGGAGCGGACAGAGTGAGATGGCGCAATCCAACATGCGATGCAATCGGTACAGTGAAAGACATGATATTGGACGACACACCTGTCGCATTACTTCTAAGTAGGCCCATTTACGCTCCATGCGCTCCAATCTTTCGCCTGCGTCCAGACCCCCTACCTTATCTTATGTTTTCCTCTAAGGTTTTCTTCTTTAGTTGCAGGACTTCGCCAACTAAGTTGGCTACTTCTGTCCAGTTCTCTTCGCTACTTGTCATTTTAGCCACAACATTCGGTGGTGTAAGATTTCCAATTACTTCGGATAGTCTAATACGTTTTGAGATAAAGAGTTCGCTGTGAAAGACTGTACTCTACGCTGTCCATCACAGCGTCGCCATATACGTAGCTAGACATCGTGCTTAGCCCCATTTTGTGCAAATGGTTTAACCTATCTGGCAACGCTCTCTAATTCTCATGGCAAAGTAAGAGAACACTCGAGGCAGTTGGTTGCAACGGTCTATAGAGCCAGACTTATTAGTAAAGACTTAAATTTAACACTACAATACCCTGTTAGAAACTCTATTTTTAGTTTTATTTAATTTTTTTAATTAAAAATACCACTGTGTGTAGTTGTTCTGGTGTGCCATGTCCCAGCCGAAAGCCAAGCTGGAATTTTGGCATCTACCGTTTGATTGCTGGAGTTTCCAGGATTCTCCGCAATAGACATCTCTCCAGCAGTTTGCCAAATGCTGAAAGGAGGCTTATGGGTCTGTATGCATCCAGTTCATCTGGAGGCTTCCCGGGGTAGGTTGCTGAATTCTTGCTTCTACGCAGCTAAACTCAATCAGCCAAGGTTGCGGCGCTACGAGATTTACGCTGAGTAGGAGCTAAATCATTTAGTTTTTCTGTGAATGGGACCAACTAAGTCTTAGCAATCGCTTAGCTTTCCTGAGTACTATAGTAAGTAATTTCTATAATGAATAAGTATAAAAAGTATTTTAGACATGACACAACAATCATGTGCAAAGGAGGCCGGTTGGGAAACGTCAAAGTGTTTTGACTAAAAAATAAAATAAATAAAACAAGTTAGTCGATGCAGAACAGCCATACGAGCAACAACTATTGTGAGAAACATATTTTTTTTTATTATTTTTATTATTGTTTTTATTATTATTTTTGAGCGTTTAGTGTTCATCAGTTTCACGAATATATCTTCTGAGCTATCTACTTTGCATACAGGTATTGAACCATTTTTGTACGTGACCGCTTGCGTGGCATTTTTTACAAAGTGTGAAAGTCAAAAAGTAAATACTGCTTAAAAATTCCAATACTTTACTTGTATATTTCGGATATATTTTCTTTACTGAGCAGTGTCCACAGAGGTCAACTGTCAAAGTAGACTGATCTCGGACGGTTGGGAAACGTCAGTGTTTGACTAAAAAAAAAAATTAAAACAAGGTCGATGGAAGGCCTGGAGAGAGCGTTTAGTGTTCTCAGTTCCGGGATCTTCGGAGCTATACTCCGTCAGGAAAGGCCGAATTTAAGGTAGCCCGTTTGGAAAACGTCAAAGTATTTTGACGACATATTTAATAAAATAGTCGATCCAGAACTGCCATACAACAAGAAATGTGTAAGAGATAAAAGCAGGGACCAAACAAATCAATTCTTTTCATATAAAATTTGGAACGAAATAATTATTTTGTTTTCTTTTCTCTCTTTTTTTAATATTAATTATTAAATACATAAATTTTTTCTTTCTTCAAGTGAATGTCACTGAAATTTGAAGGGAAATTTGCGATGTGGACCAACGATGTGTTTTGCTAAGTAGAAATATTCGCATTCACTCATAAATTCGAACGCGAGTCGCCGCAAGACTTTGTTGCCGAAATAAAATAATGTACACGAGTAACTCAAGCACGCAAAAACTTGAACTTCTTTGAGCAATAGAGTTAGCTTGATAAATAGCCTATACCAACATTTTTTTTTCACATAGTTCTTTCTCCTACTCTTGTTGCATGTTTTTGATTTTAAGTTTTTACTGTTTTTACAACACTTCAACAATTGCATAAATAGGCTTGCCAAGGCTCGCCGTCAAAAAGCCGAGTATGCACGAGTGTGGCCTGGCCGTGGCTAGAAAGAAGCTTGTTGGAGCTCCTTCAGCGGCGAGCTTGTTCTATTATTACTCTATCCAAACAAAGAGCTTGCTTGCTCCGACTCAATCAGCTTACGAACATTTCGTGTGTGTCCAAACAAGGCGAAGAGCCTCAAAAGAGCCGAGTAAATGTGCAAGAGTGATCGAAAATCCGGAGCTCGTTGCAGGTCTCTGCTCCACATTGAAATTTCTTATTGGGATTAAAATTCTTGATTTTCGAACAAAAAATTTTCAGTCTAATTCAGGGATGCAATCCACTCGAAAATAAGTACTGGTTCGGGTCAGTGGTTAACGCAGTTTCAGAATCGCCGGTTCGCTTCATTACATGGTTTTTGGAGCTTACTGAATCGCGGTTTCGGTTCGGTTCAGTGGTTCATAGAGGCACATTATGAAATATTATGATTTTTGACTAAAGGTGACTTTGAATTCTTATAAACCATTTGAAATCTGATTGATTTTTGAATCATAACTATTCCTCGACCTTAAGACGGCTAACAATCACTTTGACTAAAATCAAAAATTGGTCGTTAACCCCATATACATGCAAAAGCACCAGAAAGGGTGAAATGATTGTTCTTAAAAACTGAACGGCTTCTCTAGAAACAAAAAATACCTTGGTATTTATACAAAGCAAAGAAAGCCCCTTTTAAATGTATTCAAGAGAAATGCTTGGCCAGTTATCTTGTCTGTTGCGTTGTCCACAGAAGTTAAACAATTGCCATTAAAAACAACAAATATACATACGACATTTGGACACAGCCCCCAGCACCATTGCAATATCTTCGGAGGAAGCTGTAGCTATTAATAGACGCATGTCAAAGTAAACATGAAAAATACTTATGATTCCCAAGTCTTTATTTGGCTCAGAGTGGCTTTAAATAGGTAATTGCTAATGGCTGTTGGTGTGGAAAGCGTTTAAAATCTCCCTGACGAGTCCATTCCTAGAGAAATGCCTTTCGAAAACAGAATGTCGGCTAGAAAAGAATACGTACCATGCATCTTACACACCCTTTTAATCGTATGAGAAAAAACTCTCCTCACTAAGATTAAATTTAGATGAAGAAGTACTATAAAATATTGATAATATTGTCCAGTGGAAGACGAAAATTGAAGAAAAGAAAGCAGATTCATGACAGATATATTAAGAGATCGGCGGGCAATGCAGAGACATGTTACATATTCAAAAATTTGTGTCAAGTCATCCATAAAGGTTATATCAATCCTGCATCTACCTTGTAGAAGGTCGAACGAAATGTCGTATAAAAATTGTCTCGGGGAAACGATTCAAATTCGCAAATTATTAAGTTTAATTGGCTAAAGGAAAGCGATTCACGTCTTAAAACTCGTCAGAGAACTGAACCAAACCGAACCGTTTTTCTTTGTGGTTTTCGGTTCGGTTCTGCGGTTCTGAAAGGAAAGGTTCGGCTTGCGGTTCGGTTCACCGGCTGGAATAAGCGGTGCGATTCAGAACCGGCTTGCATCCCTGGTCTAAACTGTATGCATTGACTAGAAACTAAAAAAAATTATTTAAAACAATTAAAACAAATACATGCCATTGAAAACAAAAAAGTTTTTCTAAGACTACTTTTCAAATTATACTTTTCCATGACAGCAATACTATATAGATGTCCGATTTCGACCAAATTTGGTGGAATCATGAAAAAGCATAGTAAACTAAGAAATACGTACTTTGGAGGCGTTTCAATTGAAAACAAAAAAGGTTTTTCTCACTAAAACTAGCTTCTCGACCGATCGTTCCTATGACAGCTATATGCTACAGTCATCCGATCCGGCCGGTTCCGACAAATGTGCAGCGAATTTGTACCAGAAGACTTCGTGCAAAGTTTGGTAAGGATAGCTTTAAAACTGTCGTTGGAAATAGCACAGAAGCTGACGGACGGACACGGCTACATCAACTCAGCTCTTTATGCTGATTAAGAATATATATACTTTATGTGGTCCGAGATGCTTCCTTTTAGGCGTTACAAACATCCGGGCAATTTTATAATAGCCTCTGCATGGGTATAACAAGAAAGAAAGTCGGTCAAGCCCGAATATAACATACTCTGTACCTGTGAAGTGCTGCCCATCACCTGTGTGACCGGTGCTGCCCATAATAGTTTTTCTTTATAACTGGACTGTCGTTTATCCGATTCTTACCATTTCTTTGGCGGAACGATTAATAATCCTGATAACTAAATATGTCCAGAAGAAATGAACCTTCTATCTATAAAACTGTGAGAGATATGTTTTTTTCAAATTTGCGAGGGCGGGAGTGGGCGTGGCAAAATTGAGAATAATCTTGAGCTGCCTGCAAGTATAAGAAGCATCTGTCCCATACATGGAATACCTCTATCTCTTACTATCTCTTAGATCTTTTTGTTCATACGGACAGACGGACACTTTTGCAGAAACTTAATATACTCTGAGTACCTTTGGTACAGAGTAAACAAAAAAATTGTATGGCAGCTTCAAGAAGTGCCTTGAATGAACTTTTAAGCACGAATTTCTTGATCCTTGAGTAAAATTGTCTTGCTTGCTTTGTTTAAATACGTTTTATAGCTTTTATAGCAACAAAATTGTTCAGAGTTCCGGAATGAATGAATTTTTTTTCAAGTTCGTTCTACACTTTTCTTAGAATTGTTGACTAGCTTTATTAAAACTTTCCCCCTCATTATTTGCCACAAATTGCACTCCATATTTATGAGCAGGGCTTGGAAAGGAAACTACGCCTGCTTAAATTGATACTTAATGTTTATTTTTAAGTTGCATGTTTCTAATTTCGCTTATAATGGGACAGGCTGCCTATTAAATGTAGCACATTTGCAGCAGCTGCAAGGTTGCATAAAGAACATTGCGTGCTTATGCTTTCACCGCAGTGCTTATAGTTTAATGGTTGCAATTCCAAATGGGCACGACATATTAAGCTTTTATGTAAGAGACATGAAATACGTTATAACGTTTTTTATAGAATGTAGCACTCTAGTAAGTAAGTTTTCCCCGAAAGATAATATGCCCCCCTGAGGTATTAAATAACAAAGTGCAACACCCACGCACATATCTGCTTAATTGCGCGCACATACACTGCTACGAGTTAACTCTCATTTCAACGGTCCCGGAGGGTTCACACGTGCTTAAGACAGTCAGCCAATTTGCTTCTTTAAAACTTGTTCTCATTTGTCTCTCCCATAAAAGATTCGCCATAAGTAAACTTAAATAACAACCGAGTGCAGTTTTATGTCAAATGTTTGACTCCAGACAACATGACGTATGCGTCATATACCAAAAAAAGCAGAAACAACTGACGCCCACGCAGACAAACACAAATGAGACAAATATTTATATTCTTAATGTTTATTTGAGTTCAGTTTCTTTTCCAAGAAAAACGCAAGCAATTTGCAAAGACGAACAATGACAGCCCGATGACATTTGAATTAGTACGCCTAGTCAGCGCATATTACAAGGTCACGTTTTCTGTAGTATTCTGTTGTCACCTGTGCGTATGAGTAATATGATTAACAATGAAAAAGGAGTCTAATTATGTTGAAATAGCGACGACTCATTGCAGCCGGCAACACTGACTTTTTATACAAACTTTTTGCACCGGAAATTTGTAGGAACTTTTGTGCGTGTGTGTTTAAGTGCCATCAGCATTCACAAATCAGCCTCGTCATCGCCTTCATATATGACAAACTTGCTGCCCTAACAGACATTAAGTGAAAGTCAAGAGAGAAAGGGATAAAGAGTTAGCATGATACGTTCCTTTGACCCGCAGCTTAAGGGGAAATCTGAAGCAGTCTTAAAACTGACATTGAGTGCAGCAAAGTTAAATGCGTTGCATGTCTCGCCCCGGGTAACCTTTTGTGTTGTGACTCTTGCTATAAGCTTGCTGCAGCTGCAGCTTTCTGTGGCGCCACTTTTATAAGAAATGCATGCTAATGGGATGAAATAAGAAAAAAAACGTAGGTTTCATGTTGATGGCTTGATGAGAGTGAAGATTGTAAATGTGGCATAATTATTTGCGTATTTTGCGCTTTAGCTTCTTTTTTCGCTCTTTCTTAAGATACTTTTGGTCAAAGATAGCAAGCTTTAGATTTAAAGAAGCTTTGAGTTTAGTTTTAGAAAAGAGTTAAGTGAATATGATTTGAGTTGAATTTAAATAAATAAGTTGATTAGTTTAACAAAACTAAAAACAAACACCCAAAGCGGGTGTATGGAACGTGCTAATTGAGTTCAAATTTTTAATTAAATTACATTTAAATTGCTAACGATTTCTTGCCACCGGCAGAGCCACAGAGAGTGGCCAGCGGCAAGTGTGAACAGAGAAAAATATGCAGAAAACGGAGCTTCAAATATGCCTTATTTCAAATAGGTTTCATACTTCTTCGAAAATGACTAGACTCAGGGTTACTTTAAGGAATTTTACCATTTATTAAAACTTATCTCATTTCCTTTTCTTTTAACGGGAAAATCTCCAGTATTGTAGCAGTTTTATTCACTTTGTTTCAGCACACAATAGGACAATCCAGAACATTATTTTCACCTTCAGTTTGTCCTAGTTTTCTTTTTTCTTATTCTTATTGCGTTTTGAATTCAACTGGGAAAGAGAATTGTCTTTTTCTCTTTTGAATCTCTTTTCAATGCAACTTTAAAACGGTGATTTCGTAGACAAAGCCTGTCGCTAGCTATTTGGTTTGCAAGAGAAAACGAATGTCACGCAAAGTTTTCAAACTAAAGCTAATTTTTTTAAAGTGAATATTTTTTGTAAATGTTAAATGGCTTGACACAGCCCCAAAGGGCCAATGCCGAGCCTTTCTCAATCTCTTGGCTTGTACGCTTCTAATTTTTGCATAAGAGAAAGAGACCTACAGCTTAACGCCGAATCCGAATGGCAGTTTGAGAAGCTTTCCATGGCTAATTACTACAAAGCTGGCGCCAACAGCAGAGAGGGGTGACCGGGAGTAAAGTTTATTCAAAGAAAAAATGTTCCTAGGCGGGATCCCACGGTTCTTGCACAGCGGTCGCGCACACTAGCCGCTGAGACACCCGGTCCCCGGAATTATAACTTTGTATAAACTACAGATCGCATTACAGTTAGAACGAGGCTTTTGTAAATACAAAAAACCAGAGATTGCGAGCAGCGCAGTCGCTGCCGATTATGAGTTTTCAATATGTGTGTACGTTTGTGTTTAAGCAGACCGTCAGCAATAACAAATTAATCAAAGCTGAATTAAGTAGTGCCACGGGAATAATTAAATGTTTATGTTGTTTTTGGTTAAGTGACCCGAAAGGCTCCCTTATATATATGTTTAAGTTTTTGATGAATTTATGTTAAGACTCTAGAAAGTCGTATGGATCTTTGTTTCCAAAGTTTATATAATTGTATGAGGACGACTACAAATGGAAGGCTCAGCGTAAACGGTCTTTTATTCCCTGTTCTCTTAAAAAATGGGAAAAGGGATATCAAGAAGTTGTGCAAATGTATGTAAAAGGGAGGAGGAAACATTTCCGACCCCATAAAGTATATATATTCTTGATCAGCGTCAAAAGCCGAGTCGATATAGCCATGTCCGTCTGTCTGTATCTCAGATCTCAGAGATTATAAGAGAAAGAGCCACAATTTCTTACACGTTGTTAGGTGTAAAGACATTCCCAGATAAAGTTTGTTTCCGATTTGGAAAACTTACACAAATTCACCATTTAACCGCAAAAAACTGTCAAAGAAACAATTATTAAATGAAATTATTTCGCTGATAACTGGCACGAATTATAAGAACCTCAAAAATGTTTGCTTTTGCAAATTCCAGAAAATCGGCATCAAAAGTCCCCTCCACTTCGATGGCAAAGATTTGAAACAAGCTTGAACTGCGAACAGACAATAGGAGTAAGTAAACAAAATTTGGTTTCTCCAGCTCTTCTAGTCTCTGAGATGTACATACATAGATGTTCATTCAGACATTTGGACGGACGGACTGACGGACAGACAGACAGGGCTATGTCGACTTGGCTGTTGATGCTGATCAAGAATATATATACTTTATAGGGTCGGAGATGCTACCTTTTGCATGTTACATAGATTTGCAAGACTTCTGACTCTTTTTCTACGATTAACGGGTATAAAAAGAAAACCTTTAAAAGGAAATGAAAGTTATAAATTGATGAAACTACAAAAGAATAAGAGTGATGTGTGGGAAAAATGATCGGTTCCGGAAATTGATATCAAAGCCCTTGCAAAGTAATGTCGTCAAGTTCTTCTCAGCGTGTCACTGGTGAGTGGTTGTGACTCCGGTGCATTCAGCAAGAATCAAGGGAAGTCGAACCAAAGATTTCCGGCCGTTGTGTGTATGTGAATAGCTGCGCTGTATTTTGTTCAATTCATTTTTATGGAAAATGTATGGGAGCTTATATTGTGCGTGAGCTTTCTTCACAGAAATAGTTTAAACCCATGAGCCTGAGCTCCGAATAAAGTGATAAGGTTTACAGTTCTACTATGTTTCAATTTCTTATTTCATATTTCATATTGCACATATCAAATATCGTATCTCCTCACTTCGTCACTTCCGTCCATCTCTGGCTGACCGACCACATTTGTTGCTTTCGTGTGGGCCAAATTAGATTTGTTTAGTTTCCATGTTTTCCACAAACTATTTGTTGAGTGTCATGTGGTTTATTCTCGTGCAAGGATTTTAATTGCATTTGCCTGACAGCTGCAGTTGGCAAGCAGCTGGGGAAACAATTTACACGTTTCATGAGGCGCAAAATTGTAATGCCAACAAAGTGCTTAAGTCTGCAGAGAAACGGATTAAAGGCTTAGCCACTCAAGACACTTAATGACAGTTTGATTTCCCACAGTTTCCCAAAGTTAAGGTTAAATGTGAAAATTATAAATGTTTGTTTTCGAAGACGGAATAAACTAATTGATTGATGGATTGGTACTGGCTGTTAATCGATGTGTTTCCTCATGTTGATGGGCGAACAATAATTATTATTATTAATTTAATTAATGTAGCAGTATAATTTGTTTATATCAATTAATTGCCTGTCGTTTTGGGAGCGTTGCATGTTGCGCCAAACAATTGCCAGCAATCAGTGAAACAATTTTCTATGCTCTGTGGAAATTATGAGCGCGCATTAATTTGGTTTTAATTAGAACAAATACAGAGGGGACTGCGGTGATGACAAATGAAATGATTAATGAGTGACAGCTGCTTGCCATAATTTTTTTGCCCACAACACAAATAACTAAGAATATAATCAATGCGACAGTCTGCTGCGGCTGTAAGTGAGTGAGAAAAAGGTGGCCACATATCGAACAATCAATGGCTGTTTTCCTTTACAGTCAAGCAAGCACAAACAAGAACTTAATTTTGCGCATGAAAAACGTTTTATTAAAACACAACTGAATAACATTTTCAATTCAATGGACAACTGGCAAAGGCACAACTAAGCCAAACAAAAGGTAAGAGAACAGAAATTGAAAACACAACTGATTTCCGCTTGCCAAATGAAGAGTGGGCTCTGATGAGCTGCTGCTGCTGCTGCTGGCCACAAATCACAGCGGCAGCAGCAGCAACAGCGCAACGTACAACATCGCTTTGTGTCAGAGCTCGCAGACAAAGAAAAATTGAAGTCTACCCCTACTCCTCCCTCCTTTCAGTTTCTATGCTGGCATCGACATTTGATTTATGCCCACGTCACGTGGTCAGCTTTTAAGAAGCTCAAAGTCTTCAAATATGATTTCCTGCATATTGATTGTTGAGTGCTTGTTTTGTTTATTTGCATTCAACTTGTTGTTGGTTTTTGTTCTTGCCGCGAAATCGATTTTCTAAATTTCAAATTGTTTTTTAAAGCAAAAAAAAAAAAAAAATAGCAGCAGGAAAAATGTGTAATGGAGTATTGTCATTTTTTTGGGTCCAGTAATGGATGAGTGTGAGAAAGTGAACCGCCTGGGCTTGAGTTGATAAAATTACCAATAAATTGTTTTGTGTTTTTAGCAAACTCAACCAGGGAGCTTGTTGTTTTGTGTGGCATTTGGAGGAGATGTTGAAGTATCTTGAAGAGAAGGGGACACTAAATTGGTACTAAATTTATATTTAAGAAATACTTGGATCGATTTGATTTTAATAGCCTTTTCACACTGGGCGCAGCAGAGTCGAAGCTGCAGAAAACCAGCTGCATGCGTTCACACCAAAATCGCTGCTTCTAAAATAACTGACAGCTTTGTGTGAAAAAAAAACTATAGGAGAAAGTTAACTTCGGCTCGGCCGAAGTTTTGTATACCCTTGCAGCCTCCATTCAAAACAAAAAAGTTTCTGACTTAGACTACTTTCGGACCTTAAGGAAGCTACACTATATAGATGTCCGATTTCGAACTAACCTAAGTAGAACCAAGAAAAATCATAACAGGTTTTCTCACTGGAACTCCTTTTTCGACCGATCATTCGCACAGCAGCCATATGAGTCATCCGATTTTGACAAAACTTTGTAGAATTGTGTAAAAGTATATAAAACAGGGTATATGCCAATGATAAGGACGTTTACATTGAAAACAAAAAAGTTTTTCTCACTAGAACTAGATTTTCGACCGATCGTTCCTCTGTCAGCTAAATGCTATAGTCATCCAATTTTGACAAAACATAGAATTGTGTGAAAGCATAACAAATAAATAAATGCCGATTTTTAGGTCAATACTTTTCTATGACAGCCAGGCCCGTCGAGAGGGGAGGTCCTTCTGAGAAGGGCCCGGAGTTTGGGCGAAAACCTAAATAAACTACCCAAGGTTTTGGTTCGAGCCCCGGTTTCGATTTAATAATTATAATATTCTGAAGTTAAGTAATTGTTATTATCAAATCCATTAGCTGATAAACAACTTGGTTTAAGTTAATAATCATTAAATCTTCCAGGAGCTGTGCATCTATACTAAGTATCACTTAGATCAGAAAGAACAAACTTCAGTGTTGAAAATGCTCGTTCAACTGATACCTGAGTTGTAGGAACAGCTAGTATAGTTAAGTCAATATTTTTTAGCTCTTCGTTTTAATGGCCTCCCAGAACTTTGAAACATTTGGACATAGCTTTTATATTTGATATTTGAATATTGCTTTCATAAACTTCTCTTCTTCGCAATCAGACGTTAGGTTATTTGAAAGCTCTTTTACTCTAACCATATTCCTCCAATATTGACGTTAATATTATGGAGAATAGAGAAACGTCGTAGGACTGGAGAACTTCCTGAATGATTGTTATTAAAAGAACCATCGAGATATCGCGATCCTGATCCAAGGAACGTTGGGAACATTTAATATTGATCGACTGCCGGGGATAAGGATATGACAACGTAAGAAACATGAGTGGTCAGTACCAAGGGGCGCAAAGCATCATTTGTGATGAAAATCCATACGCAGTCTATTCACCATGCGGAGCTCACAGCCTGAATCTTTGTGTTGTCGATTTCGCTGAATGTTGTCCAAAAGCTATTACATTTTTCAGAGTCATTCAGAAATGTTATAACGTATTCAGTGGAAGCCCTCAACGATGGGAACTCCTTCAATAGAAAATTACCTCTTCCCTTCACAGTTTTTCCGAAACGCGACGGTCTGCAAGAGTTGACGCCGCTTTTTGCGAAACATATTTTTGGAATACAAGAAGCACTTCAAGAACTGAAGGAACTCAATTTGACAGCGGAGACTCTCCAGGTCTTCAGCGGTATTCAAAAATATAAAAAATATTAAAAAGGGGAAGTACCGACTATTAAAAGCTTAAGTTTGAAGTTTGGTGCACATTTTTTTTTTCGATTTTAATAGAGAACGCTTGTTATTGATTTGCAAACATGGACAAAATTGGTCATCGTTATGTGATACAATACTTTCATATAAAAGGTCTTAGTCCAACCAATATTAAAAAGGAGCTGGATTCTACCTTACATAATTCTGCTCCCTCGTTTACAACAATAAAATATTGGGTGGCTGAGTTTAAGCGAGGTCGTTTGAGCTGCGAAGATGAACATCGTAATGGGCGTCCAAATGAGGTGACCACTTCAGAAATGGTGGCCAAAATTAAAAAAATGTGTATTGAGTGACCGGCGATTGAAAGTTCGTAAGTTAGCTGAATGTGTAGGCATTTCAAAAAGTGCTGTACATCGCATATTGACCGAAAAATTGGACTTCAGAACAAAAACCGGTTCACACCTCTGCCGTTGCAATGGCTAAAATTAATGAATTAAAATTTGAATTGCTACCTCACGCCCCTTATTCGCCAGACTTAGCTCCCTCTGATTATTTCTTATTTCCAAACTTGAAAAAATGGCTCGGAGGAAAAAGATTTGGCAACAATGAAGAGGTGGAGTCCGAGGTTAATGCCTATTTTGAGAGCTTCACAGTTCTTATTATAAAAAAGGTATCGAATCTATTGAACATCGCTGGGAAAACTATATCGACCTAAAAAGATCCTATGTTGAAAAATAAAAAAAAAATGATAAATTTTTGTGTTTTAGTAGTTAGGTCGGCTATTTCTCGTAAACAATGCCAATGATGGCGAAGCCAGACAGCCAAGATTGCGGCGCAACAAGATTTACGCTGAGTAGGAGCTAAAGCATTTAGTTTTTCTGTGAACTGGCCCAGCTAAGAGAGCAGTCGGCAGTCTTAGCAATCTTAGCTTAGCTTGCCGATTTAGCTTGTCTGAGTACTACAGTAAGTAAGTTCTATATTGAGTAATTTAGTATTTTAGATATGAGACAACCATCATGTGCAAAGGAGGCCGGTTGGGAAACGTCAAAGTGTTCTGACTAAAAAATAAAATAAATAAAATAAGTTAGTTGATGCAGAACAGCCATACGAGCAACAACTATTGTGTAAAACATATCTTTTTTTATTATTTTTTATTTCATTTTTAATTGTCATTGCACTCTGTTCTGCAGCCATTGGTTCATCATCTTGACATCTACCATTACGAATAGATCATCCGATTTTTCCACTTGGCAGACTATTTTCGAACCCTTCTTGTACGTGACCGCTTGCGTCGCGGCATTGTTAAGAAAGTGTTAAAGACGAAAAAAAAAATACTGCTTAAAATTTCCAATACTTTACATGGGGCGTTCCAAGCAAAAAAAAAAATTTTTTGAGATGATGTCTCCGAACTGGATAAAAGATTGGACCAAAGAAATCTTATTATGAGAAAAGATTTTCCCCAAGATTTCAGCTTTATTGGAACTCTTTTGCCGAAGTTCTGTGCTTTAAAATGTCAAATTTTGAAATTTTAAATAACTCTAAAACTGCTTAAGTTAGATCTTTGCGACTTTTTTTTTCGATTGTTCAGGTTTCAAAAGCCCTTCTGAAAATAATTTTGAAAAATTTTTTTATCCAACATTTCTTTGCAAAAAAATTGTTTTCTTCAAAAACTGAGGCTAGCAAAAAAAGACCCATCCTTCAAAAATTTTGAAAAAAATTTGTAATAGCCACATCTTTTTCAAACATTTTGAGTGGCGTAACATGTCGGTAGCTTAAAAATTAAAGAAGTTCTGGCCATTTTTTTTTTTTTTTTTTGGAATTTGGAAAAAATTGCTAAAAAATTTTATTTTTGGTTCTTAATTTGCGCCCACATCTTTTTAAGCTTTTGAATTAAATTTAGGACCCAGAAAAGAACGCTTTGGCTTTAAAGCTTACAGAAAACGATCTAGCAAAGAACTTTTATACGGATGACCTCCAACCATATCCAAAATATTTAATCGGTAGAGAACTCAAGCAGCGACCTGTACTGGCACCAGTGGCGTACGCAGGGGGGATTTTGGATGTTAAGTCCTTCCCTGAATATACATTTACTTGCTAAATACAAGACTAAGGAAGAAAGGACTAAAGAAAAATGTTGTAAAACTCCCCCTTTGAAAAGAACCTGCGTACGCCACTGACAGTCACAGGAAATAAATATTTTGAATGTGGATGGAGGTCACCCGTATTAAAGTTCTTTGCTAGATCGTTTTCTGTAAGCTTTAAAGCCAAAGCGTTCTTTTCTGGGTCCTAAATTTAATTCAATAGCTTAAAAAACATGCCAATAGATGATTCGGATGAGTCGGAGCCTAAGTCTCGCGAGGACGCGGACTACATCAGGAAAGGCCGAATTTAAGGTAGCCCGCTTGGGAAACGTCAACGTATTTTGACGACATATTTAATAAAATAGTCGAACCAGAACAGCCATACAAGAATTGTGTAAAAGATAAAAGCAGGGATGGAACATTTCACTCGATATTATATAAAACTAGCTTACCTGTCAGACGTTGTTCTGCCTTCCCCTATTATAAAAATAAAGCAACAGAAATAATTATTTTTTGAGCATTTTTCGATGCTCGGGCTCTCATATGAAGTTTCGGTCGGCTTCCATTCACGCTTCTCGTTGCTTGTTGCTTTCCGATATCATATGAAATTCTCGGTCGGTTTCCATTCTTGCTTCTTGTTTCTCGTTCGCTTCCGATGAACGGGCTCTGGCATGCATAATCAACATAATCAAGATTCATATGAAAATTTTGCGAGTTTCACTACAATTACACCGTTTTATCCTACTTACCAAGTCTTCTTCATAATCTAGGCTCAAATAGAAAATGTTAAAATTTTGCAAATTTTGCGACTTTTTTGACCCATTGGTTTACACCTCCTAGCATTTTGGACCGTTCAATCTTCATCTTCCATTTACCAACGTCTGCATTGTAATCTCAAAATTAAGCGGTTTCATAAATATGATTATTTGATAGTTAAGCAAATTTCGCAATTTTTGGATCATTTTCCGCCCATTAATTCAACTTAGAAACCTTTGCAATCTTGAAATCGGATGAATGGTATTTTTTTTTAAATTTCGCGGTTTTTGGACCATTTCCCTCTCATTTCTTCAATTCAGAACCTTCACGGGCTAGCGTCCAACGATGTCCAAAAGTTTCATCTCAATCGGAAATTTGACAAACTTCGCGGTTTTTGGACCATTTTCCGCACACTTCTTCAACTCAGAAACGTTTCAGGGCAAGCGTATAACCAATCCCGAAAATTTCATAACAATCGGATGGACGGCATAATTTAGCTAACTTCGCGGTTTTTGGGCAATTTTTCCAACTTACAAACCTCTCCGGGCAAGCGGTCTACCATTTCCCAAAATTTGATAGCAATCGGATGAACGGTTTAGGCAGGCATAAGAGACAGACAAACATTCATTTATATATATATAGACTAGAACATAAAAATTATTATATTAATTATTAAATATATTAATTTTTTTCTTCTATCTTCAAGTGTATGTCAGTGAAATTCGAGCGGAAATTTGCGATGTGGACCAACGATTTGTTTTGCTAAGTAGAAATACTCGCATTGACTCGTAGATTCGAACGCGAGTCGCCGCAAGACCTCCACGAGTAGCTCAAGCACGCAGAAAACATCAACTTGTTAGAGCAATAGAGATAGCTTGATAAACAGCCTACATGTTGCATTTGTATTTTGCACATAGTTCTTTCTCCTACTCTCTTAATTTCTACAACACTACAACAATTGCATAAATAGGCTAGTCAAGGCTCGCCAGCAAAATGCCGGGTATGCACGAGTGCTTAAGAGTACTGAGGCTTGGCCGTGGCTAGAAAGAAGCTTGCTGGAGCTCCTTCAGCGGCGAGCTTGTTCTATTATTACTCTATCCAAACAAAGAGCTTGCTTGTTTCAACTCATTCAGCTTACGAACATTTCGTGAGTGTCCAAACAAGGCGAAGGAGTCAAAAGAGCCGAGTAAATGTGCAAGAGTGTTTGAAATGTGCAAGAGTGATCAAAAGTTGCATCCGGTGCTCGTTGCAGGTCTCCGGTCCACATTGAAATTTCCCCTTGCCATTCAAATTATTTTGATTCCGTTTTTATCTCATTAAAATTTGTGCAATAATAACTCCAAATATGTACGAAAATACTTCTTACATCGCTGGGCCAAAATGTTTTCCCCTTGGGCCCAAATTAAACCATAAAAAATTTGGGACCGATCTGATAATGTTTGATGGCCTCACCATCAACCAAAAGTTGCATAATGTAAAATGTATAGAGAAAATGGGGGAAGATTGGATTTTGGCTCAAGGAATTTTTTATACCGGATTGCTCTGCTGAATTTGTATAGCTATTTAAAAATATATAAAGTCACAGGAAAAAACTGACCACTGGAACTTACAATAAGTTTTCTGGTTTTTTTTCACATATTCACATATAAATAACTGTTATACAACTGTTATACAACTGGAATAATATGTGGCAACGCTAAAAATGCTCAGTAAGGGTGGCCATTTTTCCATAAATTGATTAACAAACAAACAGCGCATACAAATCATTGAATTTTATTATTAAAACTCGTGATCTATAAGAAATGTGTTTCGGAAATTACGTGCATTTTAAAGTCCAGACTTGGTGAATGTTTGAAAAATTAATTTGCTGTGTAAAAATATAAAAGTGCCATCTCTGAGTTCAACAGACGAACGAGTGTGTTTACTTTAAGTGACTCAATTTGTTCAATATTTTTCCCTTGCTGCACTTTCCCATTTCAATTATATAAATTAAGTTGCAATTCAGTAATCTGGTAAAAGAATCCCTTTACTCTGCTTATGATACTCTGAACTGATTGAAAAATTCCACATCTTGCTAATCGGCTTTGGGGGGGAGAATAACGATTAAGCAACAAGAGTATTAAGCGGGGCGTTAGATAAAGCACTCAACTGTGGCGCACATGGCGTCTGCGCAACAATAAACTATATACATTAATTATTCGCCATGCTTAACATTTTCTCATTATCTCCATCTACTTTCCTCTCATTGCAGCTGCAAATGCGACGACTAAATATAATTTCTCAATATTTAATTATTAATGCAACTGGCAGATGCAGCATTTTCTATGCATGTCCTGTTTATTGTTGCTGTCCTTGGCAGCAAGTGCGAATGCATTAAGTGAGTAGAGAAAACAAAACAACAGCCAGCAGCAGCAGCAACAACAGCATCAACAACACCAGCAACAATGACGAGTGGCAACAATGAAACTGCGACGCTCTACTGCGGCAGCGGCATGGATAATTTCCATACCAGGTAAGCAAGAGTTTCCCAATGTCAATGTCAATGCCAGAGGGGAAGGCATTTCAAGGGCAGACGAATACAACAACAGCACAAATAATGAACAGGATGACAACAATATGGAAGCGTTCAAAAATCGATTAGCGCTTCCCCTCTTCAGATTTGATTTGCCCTATAATTTGTCGTGCAAATGAAATTGACGATTAACCCAAATAAAATTTTTGTTTGTGATTTGTGCTTATTTGATATGGCAGGCCACCAAATGGTGGCTTTAATTCAATTTAATGGCCATTTCCCCCATAAGCAATCTAGGCGCTCGCCGTAAATAGACAATATTCCCTGACCAAGTCCAACAGCTGCACCCATAAAAATCGAGCCACAAATCTTTATTGTTCGCGTGCATGTTAAGCGCTCGTAAATGTGCAGAAGTCGATGGCTTTAAAAAAAATGTTAGGATTTAAAGCAGATTCAATTTGCAGGTAGGCTTAATTTTTGTTAATCAATTTTTCGGGCATGATATGCATATAAAATCATTACGCTTCAAAAAGTCTCGCCATTTTACCTTCAATCATTTCTCACAAAACTCGAGCTCAATTGTCAAAACTCAAACCCTTTAACGAAGCGGCACATTTCTGTCTGAATGGCTTCGTTAACTGGCGTTATTAGAGTGCCTTGAATATACACGTGTCGCTCATCAATCGCTTTTGCCTCCACTGAGAATCACAATATTTTGTATGCTAAGAGTTGTCACTTTGGAGATTACCTTTTTCTTCCTTTTATTAATGCGTTGTATTATACTTTTCTAGCCTTTCGAAAATATCAAATTGATACTAAAGTTACGGTCCCAAACGCAAATAATTTGCGCAAACATTTTTAAAAATTTGCCCATTTTGATTGCCTTATGTGTGAACACCAAATATACTTTGCGCAAACATTTGCTAAGTAGCTTTTGCCTATGTTTGTACACAAATATTTCGAAACAATTGTTTGCCTAGTGGGACCAAGTGGGAACTTCCTTGCGTAAATATGTTTTCGTTTTTGCGAGTTTGTAAGTGCAAACACTGCAAATATGAAAACAAAAAAATTTTGTTTACTTGTGCACTAATATAACTAGAGGTGTGGCAGCAAATAAAATTAAAATAAGCCGCAAGACCACGAAAGAAGTTTCTAACATTGTTACTTAGTACATAGTAAATGATATGTCTGTGTTTTCGACTAATTAAACTATTCGTGTAGTTATAAAAGATGCTACCCGAATTATGTGGAGCATTCATAACAACATGTTTTCCATGTTTTCCACACAGTTCGGGAAGTTCCATAATAAATTAAAGTCATCAGTTGTTTTATGCCATTCTCTTTCATTTGATGGAAACTGGAAAAAAGAACTTAGAAACGTACCTTTAGATAGTCAGTTTTGAGTACCCTTAGAATGACAGCACACGTCTCAGGAACAATCTTACTAATGAAGACAAGGCTGCGCTGATTTTGGCGGTGAGACCGGGATGCCACTTGGGATTCATCCCACCCCAAAAATTCGGACTCAAGGCTTGGAGTGAAGTGGCCAAGCTTGTTCAAAAAGATCTGTAACATACGTGAACACTTTGGATAAATTGATTCAAATTTCTACCAATATGTGACAGTTGCTGATTACCGAACTGGTTTAAAGGCTTTGCGGGAGAGCTATTGCTATCATGGCAGAAGCATAAGCATAAATCACTTGTCATCAAAACAAAACACACCTAATTGACCAGTGTGACCCTCCACTAGCTAATTTAAAAATGCCACTTGCTAGCTTTGGTCACACTAGGCATACGTCCCATGTTGACGCAATATGTGGTAGCGTATGCTGAATTACTTACGTCGTCAGTCCGTCAGGGCCTTTACAACTAAACTCAACTTAGCTGGTAGGGACTTACGACCGAAGGAACGGCACACAAACAGCTGCGAAAAGGTAAACAAACAGACCAGATCAGCTGATGCGGACGTGGAAGTGGACGCATTAGAAAAAATTTGGGAATTTTTCATGAATCGTGCAATCCATGACAGATCGCGTAAAGGTGGAAATCTGCTATTAATCGTAATCCAAATTAATTTTTTTCAAAATCCCCAAAGCTTATGAAATACTCACAGGGTTTTTTCACATTGAGAACAAAATTTTATCACCAAAGCAAAGTTCATGAAATAATAAATACGATCAAGAACTTTTTGTCAACGAGTTCTGTTGTTAAGTATAATTAAAATTTCTCAGATTGATTGCTATGTAAATTGCTCGAGTTTATTGAAATTTAAAATTAAAATTCTAAGTTCGTCTAGGGTGCCCAAATACTGATTATAGTTATGCATGAGATTTCTTAAATGTTTCTTATATTATTTAAAATAAAGTAAAAAAATCTCAGCTTGCATTTAACAACCCCGTACTTATTTTGATCATCAAATAAATGCTTTCCCTAGGGCCAATTCATTATTTTTAAGGATTTTCTATGGTCTCTGTGTCAGTTTAAAGTGCAGTATAATATAGTTTAACTTTTAAGTGTTAAATTTTATACTTATTTAACCTACGTCAACTTTTGTGAAATAGAGACCTTTTCAATGCCGCTGTAGGATCTTTAGCTTCTGTGTTAAGCTCAGCAATAAAAACATCATCACTTTTTTTTGCGTAGATATGGCAACCAGCTTTCCAGCCAGTACCAATAAAATCTGTAAGCCTGCAGCATATACCTCGTTGGATGCTCTCAAGCCCAGTCTCAGCCCATCCCCGCCACAGCCTTCCAAATAAGACAAACATTTTACGGCCTTTGTATAGTTTCAGCCGCAAGTTGTGAGGCCAAATAATCTGAGGGCAGGATTCAAATTTGCCTGCGAGTTTATACTTCCTGCTGCACAAAGTTTACTCTTCGCTTAGAGACATTTCCCTTTGTCGAGTTTCCTGCTGTTTTAGTGTGGTGGTTGTTGTTGCCCCACAAATTAGACGTGGCATAAAATGTAAATGAACACACACGAGTGCCAAGCCATGTCAGTTTAACGCCTCTTGGGACATTGCATACTTGCAGACTGACTGCCTGCATTTTACTTTGTGGTCGACTGGCAAAGCTAAAAGTGATAGAAAAAATGTTTAATAAACTTGCGCACATCCACATCCCGGTGGCATCTCTGTGACTGAGTGAGTGACATGTGTGTACGGTAAACTGTCTGCTTCAGGGGTTTTAGGTAAATTGTTTATTGTTTTTGTGCGGAAATTTTAATATATTTTTATAATTACAAACAGTTCAGAGAAAAGTTGTAAGCCACATTTTATCAACATTTGGTTTTTGCTGCAGCTGACTACCTAAGCTCCTCCCACTCTATTTCTCTTCCTAGGGTAATCAGAACTGAACAAAACAATTCCTTACCTACATTCTTCTTGTCGTTGTCGTTGCCGTTGTAGGCGCCATTCATCAACATGGATTATCAAGAGCAATAAATTAGACTAAGCAAAAACATTCTTGGTTTGGGGTCAGGGAATTCAGGAATGTTTTTGTGTTGATGCATTGCTGTGCAAAAAGTTTTGATGAATGGAGTTACCAAATTCCCCAGTTCAGGTAAGACGAGGGTTCACTGCATTCTTTGGCTCCTGGATGTGCCAGACAATCAACTACTTAAAAACGATTATCAAAAAAATATAAAATAAGTCCCTGCTGCGTCCTGTCCATCATCTTGAAAAGCATTTAACATGCCACGTCAGACGACACATGTAGCAATAATTTATTATTTTATTGTTCAGGGAATACTCCCACACACACACACACACACATACACACTCCTGGTTTTGGCCAAGTGAAAGTTACAATAACATTGAAACGTAACGTTAAAACGCATTTGGAAAATTAAACAAGAAACCGACAATTTTCTTTCCAGCCGCCAAACATTCTTTATTATTAATGTTAATTGCTTGTTTTGTGCGTGTGGTTTTTGCGGTTTTTTTGGGTTCTGTTTTTTTTTTTTTTTGCTCTTTTTCTTGGTTTGTCATTAATATATTGCGCATACGTCACGTAAGCCACATTGGAAGGGTTGTGTCTTCACTGACTGGGCTGACTAGGCTTGAGTGGTGCTTGGAGACAACGTTGTTTTTGGTTGGGGGGCGTGCCGTCTGGCCTGGTCGTGACAGCGTCAAGAGTCGCCTCAGAGCTGTCGCTAGCAATTTGGCACGTCTTTGACACAAAAGTAAATGGCCAAGTGTTAGATACACATCTATTTGCACACATATATGTATGTATATGCTCTTGCCCCACTCACCTTACCTTTAATTAAACAGCATCCAGAGCATTTAGACATGCCATTTTGGGGCGTATAAAACCCATTAACATTGACCAGACTGGAAGCCTAATTAAAACTAAAAGCACCAGCAAGAGTTGCCAACCTTAGCCAAGGTTCAATTACACTACCCCAGAGTTAAGAGATATGTGTGGAATATGATCGTAAAATAATTTATAACTACCCACGTAATTAAGAAGATAATGTGCAAGAAATTCTGCATAATTGCTTAGAGGCAAAAGGCCAGACAAGTTGGCCTTGAACTATTTATAAATCGAAAACAGAAATGTGGAGTTTTAATTTAAATAAAATAATTAAGTAAAAGTTTTGCACCAGTACTGGAAACTCCCTTATATACTTAGGGGTCAATAACATTTTGAAGCTGTTCCGAATTCGGAGTTGATTTTGGTATTTGTTTGTTGTTGTATTTATTTTACAGGCTCAGCGCAGGCTCAGCCTCGTACAATCGTTCCTATGGGAGCTATATGCTATAGCCATCCGATTTCGACCAAACTTTGTAGAAATGTGTAAGAGTATAAAAAATAGATGTATGCCAATGATAAGAACGTTTTCATTAAAAACAAAAAAGTTCTTCTCTCTAAGACTAGTTTTTCAACCGATCGTTCCTATGGCAGACAGACCGACTGGGCTAAATCAACTCAGCTCGTCATGCTGATCAAGAATATATATACTTTGTGTTCGGAGATGCTTCCTTCAATGCGTTACAAACATCCGCACAATTTTATAATGCCCTCTGCAAGGGTATACAAACAGGGGAAAGTTAACTACGGCTCGGCCGAAGTTTTGTATACCCTTGCAGTTTGTTTTTCTAAATAAGACTACTTTTCGGACTTTACTTTTCTATGGGAGCAAGAATTGAAAATAAACTTTATCTGCCCGCAAGTATAAGTTTTTGTCCCATACACGTCGAACATCTATCTCTTACCATCTCTGAGATCTGTGCGTTCATACGGACAGACAGACGGACATGGCTATATCGACTCGGCTGTTGATGCTGATCAAGAATATATATACTTTATAGGGTAATTGTCTAGTATAGCGGCCTACTCTCAGAAAATTCCAAAAAAATTCCCTTCGAGAGATCGCGAATTATGAAGAATTTTCATGCAGAAAAAACGCGGGGGTCATCCGTGGTTTCTTTTTAAACGAATTTTAAAGTTGTAATTTTTGCCCATACAAATACATGCTTGATCACATATGCTTTTCGAGTTCTGTTTGTGTTTTCAAATAAATATATTAAAAATATTATTTTCCTATGACTCAGGGGAACATTTGCTTGAATTTCAATGCGAAAGTGGGGAAATCTTTACACCTATTTGATCTGTTTTGAACTCTTTTCCACGCCACCTATTGAGGTAAAAATTCAAGGCGCGTTTTTTTTAACGTGGTTTCCCCAAACTCCAACCCCAGAAGGGTTTTTTTTTAACGTGGTTTCCCCATGAGGCCTACTCCACGTAAGCCAGAGAAGGGCGTTTTTTTTTAAGTGGTGTCCCCTAAGGAAGGGCCTAATCCACTGTCGTCTTCCCCGTGCACTTCCTCTTCCTCCTATGAATTAATATGTATTTTATGTTCATAATTCGCGATCCATCGATGAATATTTTATTGTACTCAATAAGTACAAATTTTTTTCAAAAAATCGCGCGATTTTTGAAAAAATTCGCCTGCGGCGCACATTTCCCATTACTCACCTCAGCAAAATGAATTTCATTAACGATGTTTTCTTTTTTCGGGATTATATAACTGACCAATAGCCAGGAAGATGTTGTGGATCCTATCCTTGTGACTTGGGAATCGTTTAAAAAACATAAACTTGGCCAAATATCCTGGATAGTGCATTTTTTTTCGCCCAAAATGAGGCAACTCGGCCTTCACGTCCCGCCACAACCTTTCTATGTTTTGTGTGTGTGCTTGTGTAGAGGGATCTATATAAACCTCCCTTACGAAGTTTGTTTGCCTGGCCCATCCCAATTCGTCTTCCAAAAACTGAATTTCACCTTTTAAAGTAAAAATTGTAAACAAATAGAAGAAAAACAAAGGCTACAATTCAAGAAAGTTAATTTTACCTTTTAAGCGAACTGTATCCCATACGACAAAATTGGCAATCTCCTGTATGGATACTTTTGAATCAGCAAAAAAGATATTTTTGCGGATACTTTCATTGAAATTGCACTGTTTCTTGACTTTCTTTTTATTTGCCCATGGTTGTAGCAGTCAACTGTTTACGGCACCGAAAGAATAGTTTGCCGTCATCTTTTACTGCTATCTTACAGTCAGCAGACCAATTTCCACATTTTTTTTCTTGTAGTAAACATTTGTGACGCTTTAAATATTCAATAACCTCCATATTCGTCAAAGACAAAAATTTCGACACCGTAAAATTGCAATTCGTGCACTCCATTTTGATTAGAATTATTGAATGAACAATAAAAATCCAATTAAATTTTAATTAAATTTGACACATTTCTCAAAACACAATATGTTTTATTAGGTAAAAAATCAAATTTTCAAAATTCGTTTAAAAAGAATCCATGGATGACCCCCGCGTTTTTTCTGCATGAAAATTCTTCATAATTCGCGGTCCATCGAGGAAAATTTTTTTGGAATTTTCTGAGAGTAGGCCGCTATACTAGACATTTACCCTTTATAGGGTCGGAGATGCTTCCTTCTGCCTGTTACATACTTTTGCGCAAACTAAATATACTCGGTGTACCTCTGGTAAGAGATAGAGGTTTGACATGTATGGGACATATGCTTCATATACTTGCAAGCATTTCAAGTTTATTTCCAATTTTTGCCAAGCCCCCTCCCGCCCCCGCAAATTGGAAAAACATCATATCTCCCACAGTTTTATAGATAGAAGGTTCGTTCCTTCTGGACATATTTACTAATCAGGATGATCAGGATCAGGATCAGGAAGGCTGACGGCAATAACGCCATGCCTAATTATACAAATTGTTCTTATTTTCAATAAAGAACTACTACTACTACTACTACTAATCAGGATTATTTATCCGCCAAAGAAATGGTAAGGATCGAATAAGCGGTTGTCGAGCTATAAGGAAAACAAACAAGTATGGGCTGCACCGGTCGCAACGGTGATGGGCAGCTCTTCCCATGGGTTTTTGTTGTTTGACAAATAATTTTCTTCATATTGGTGTCTACAATGCCGAAAGCATTTCGTTTCCATTAAGTTTCTTCATCTTCTTCATAAGCATTAGCAATCAAGTACAAAAGTCCACTTGCTTTGCTGTAAGTGTTGCAGAAATGAGGAAAAGCAACCGCCAAAGGGGCGTATGCTAAAGCATTTTCTCTCTCCCAAAGTAAATTTTAAATAGTCATTTCCTCTTTTATTATTTTCCCCTACTTTTCTAAGTGAACTAGTGTAACAGTCATCACAAATGCTTTCTTTTCGTTTATGTTTACTTGTAAATCTGCTTGTGCATTTGATGGATTAGTTGAAGTTGTCTATTGAAGCTTAATGAAGTCATAAAATAACCGCCTTCAGACAGGCTCTTAAAGTTAATCTTTCTCTCGGTTTATGTTTATGGCAATCTTGTGCTTGATTGAAATTTATAGGCACTGGCTGGGAAATGCAATGAATAAAGCTACTTTTTTTCTCTTCTTTCTTTCAGCTACAAAAATATGCACGGCTATGTCTCGCTGGTGGTGTGCATCTTGGGCACCATAGCCAACACTCTAAACATCATTGTACTCACCCGTCGAGAGATGCGTTCGCCCACAAATGCCATACTCACGGGTCTGGCTGTGGCCGATTTGGCAGTTATGTTGGAGTATATACCCTATACCGTACATGATTACATACTCACGGACAGTCTGCCGCGTGAGCAGAAGCTAAGCTACGGTTGGGCCTGTTTTATAAGGTTCCATTCGATCTTTGCCCAAGTTTTGCATACGATTTCTATATGGTTAACGGTAACGCTGGCTGTCTGGCGTTACATAGCCGTCGGGTATCCCCAGAAGAATCGTGTGTGGTGTGGAATGCGCACTACCATTATAACCATAACTACGGCCTATGTGGTTTGTGTTTTGGTGGTGTCACCATCTTTGTATTTGATTACGGCCATAACCGAATGGATGGATCAATTGGATGCCCATGAGAAAGTGGTTAGTAGCATACCCTTAACACAATACGTCATCGACTACAGCAATGAGATGCAAAGTGCCACAGCGGCAGCATTAAATGCCACTCCACGTAGCCTGGGCATCAATGAGAGTCTTTGGATAAATCAAACGATGACAACGACAACAACCACGACCACAACTACTACGACTCCGTCGCCTGCTTCCCTGGTGGTGCGCAACGTCACTGTGTACCGGGTTTTCCACTCACAACTCGCCCTGCACAATGCATCCCTGAGGAATACCACATTTCTAATCTACAGCGTGGTAATTAAATTGATACCCTGCATAGCGCTGACCATACTCTCGGTGCGACTTATAATGGCGCTGCTTGAGGCGAAGAGACGTAGAAAGAAATTAACCAGTAAACCTGCATCCAGCAATGGCACCAAACTTTTGGTTAATGGCAAACCAGCCGAACGACCGCGAAAGAACAGCAAACTTCTCGAGAAGGAAAAGCAAACAGATCGCACCACTAGAATGCTGCTGGCGGTGTTGTTGCTGTTTCTAATCACAGAATTTCCACAGGGTATAATGGGACTGCTGAACACCGTGCTAGGTGATGCCTTCCTCATGCAGTGCTACTTAAGACTGAGTAAGTCAAACGAAACTTTAATACTAAAATAACTAAAAGGAAAAGAGAAGAAAAACCTAGCAAAATTAACTCAAGTTACCTAAAAAAATACATAAATACCAAATATGCAAAAATTTTACTTAAAGCTTCCCAAAATGTTAAAAATACCCAAAAATTTCAGAATTCATAAAAATACCTAAAGTAAGTAAATGCTTAAAAACTATAAGAAACCAAAAAATACAAATTTTCCAAAATCCTAAAATTTCCATTACCGAAAAATATCAAAGTATAACTGGAGGGTAGTTCTGCAGGCTGAGGTGTGCTCGCTAATCTGATCCGACTCTGATAAATTACACCCATAACTAGCCGGTCCCCAGTATACGCCTATACCAGAAGGACCAGGTGGGGATTCCCTGAGCAACTGGTTGAGTTTTGCTGAGTAGGCTTCGGAGAAGCAAACGGGTATGGAAGGCATGCCAAAGTTCGGATTAGACATAAAATAAGCCGAAGCTTTCATGGTTTCGCCAGAGACGGGAAATCCTCCGGGGTCACGGCTGGTGAACTGCACACTGGGCGAGGCAGTAAAGGTTTCACACTTTTACACCGTTTCTCCTACCTTCATATCGGGAAATTTATTACTCATTTTCTGGGCTTTATGCTGGCAGGGTAAGGAGCTGAGCATCGGCCGCTAAAGGAAATGAAAGAGAAATAATTGAAAAATTTTATTAAGGAAAGGAAAAAAGAATAGTGAAAGATATCAAGAGTGGTAAGAGAATGAAAGAAGGATGCAAGGAGTAAGGATGAAAAAGGAAGGAAGTAAGAATAAGAAAGAAAGAAGAATAAGAAAGAAAGAAGAATAAGAAGGAAGGAAGAAGCAAGAAAGAAAGAATAAAGAAGGCAGGAAGCAAGTAAGAAGGAAGAAAAAATAGGAAGGAAGAAGCAGAAACAAGGAAACAGGAAGAACGAAGAAGGATAAAGGAAGGAGGGAGTAAGTAAGAAGGAAGGAACAGAAAAAAAGGATTTAAGGGAGAATGAATAAGAAAGGAAGTAAGGAAGAATGAAGAAGTTCGAAATAAGGAAGAAGAGGCGTGTGCCACACTGAGCCGTGTGCGTACCTTGGCTGCAACAACCTTGACTGATCCGAGCCCATATTGGCTCCTCGGATCGCACGTAGGTCAATAACACTCCAGGTTACCTTCCTTCTATCACAACGTGATCAGTCTGTCTTTGCGTTGATTGATTAGGGGACTTCCAGGTTGCCTTGTGGATGTCGCGTTGTTAAAATCTGGTACTACTAACTACCATGTTCCGGCCCGAAGTCTATTAGTCTCTCTCCATTTTTGGTGGATTTTTTGTGTAGGCTAGATCGGCCGATAGTCGGGCTAAAAAATACTTAGTAGGCGGTCTGAGTTCAAAACTTTGCGCACACGAGTCACATAGTCGTTTTTTGTGGAATTCGAAGGTCTTCCAGCACGGTCTTCATCGGCGATTCCTTCCCATCCCTCCAAAAAGGCCTGGTGCCACTGAAACACACTACTTCTTGCTAAAGCAACATCTGGGTAAGCCTGCTTGATCATATCAAACGTCTCTGTCGCAGATTTACCGAGTTTCACACAGAATTTAATCGCGTATCTCTGCTCTTACAAACGCTGCATTTTCGGCTTGCAACACTCACAGAAACACGTCGCGCGAAAATGCCTGTCCTGACTCTCCAGGTGCGCAGAGACAGCTGACCAGCCGCTCGTTCGTTAGCTAGAAACGCCCTCCACCGAATCCAGTCGGTGCGCACACGCTCCGAAGTACAGTCGCTGCGGAAGAAAATCAGTCCTATTACTTTCCGGACAAACCCAGTATTCAATATACCAAAGATACCCAAATAAAAAAGGAAACCAAATAATTAATATTATTTTGAAATCCAAAACTACCAAAAATTTGAAAAAGTATCAAAGATTACCAAAAGTTTCCCAAAGTTTTGCTTAAATTCGCTAAAACAGAACGACTAAAAAACCAAATATACCAAAAAAGTTCATATCGGACTAAACTATTATAAAATTATCGTAAAACCAAGGCTGCAAACCAAAAAATTTTTCCGGGGGTCCGGCTCGCGGGCTCGAAGCAAAATTTATCAATGGTTAAGCCGGGTATCCAGCAACGCAAAACCAAAAAATTCCTGCCAAAGTTCATATGAAAAAAATTGTGCCAGGAATTTTCTGTTTACGATTTCGTTTGTTTAGTATCCTGCAACTTGACCAAAATCCACACATTGTATAGATAGCGGCGTATCGATAGCGGCGTTTCTTAAGCGTTTGTGGAACCTAAAACAGCTATTGCACAGCTCAGGAATATATTGTTGACAATTATTTTGGATGTGATGAGCGCATAGATGGGGACAAATGGGGGGTGGACAACAAAGCAAACGCCAGATAATGTTTAAATAAATATAATAGCGGTTTCTGTTTTGTAATAGTTTCATTCTCTTTTTTAGCTACACATGCAGCAGATTCATTTTGCCAAGGTTTTGACCCGGCTGCTGAGCTCTTGTTCTTATCTTGTATTCAAATGTAATAGACTTTATTTAATTGGCTACCAACCATTGAGTCTTATTTCTTTTACGGGCCACACTGGAGAGTCTTGCTCAGCCCTCGGCCCAATAATTTAGAACGAATTGTGAGACCAATGTGGCTGATGTCGAGGTGTGATGTCATCACACCTGTCCGCTCAATCAATAATAAACCACTAGACACGTCGTACTGAAATTAAATCCACAATGGTAGACCGAAGTTGGTTTAACGCTTTTGTGTTTAAATTTATTTAAATTCAAACGGCCAAAATATTTTACTTGGGTTCCACAAACTCAAAATAAATAGCAAATTCCTGGCAAGAATTTTCCGCAGTGCTGGATACAGGCCTTTAAGGTTAAGAAACTTTAGGTTCGATGTTTTTAGGCGAAGGTTTTGGTTCGAACCTTGGTTCAGCCCATGCTTTACACAGTGTTAATAAAAAAGAGGTATGAGTGGGGCTAACACTCACGGGGCCTTGATGTGAAACATGTTGTGTAAGATAAGCTCCGCCTTTCACATTATTGTGGTTGTGTGTTACTATATACTCAATACTCAAAACTCGATACTCAAAACTCGATACTCAGTTATCGATAAAAGTACTCCATACTACTAAGTACTCGATACTAATAAGTGATTCTTTTTTTATGGCTTGACAGCACCAAAGGGCCAAAGCCGAGCTCCTCTCAATCAGACGCAAGAAATAATTTACTGTTAAGTTTAATTTCATTTCGTATTCTGAAAAATATTACCAAAGTAATGTTAAACTCTTGTTGTTGTGAATCATTTAGCACACTTTAAAGTCGAAGATCTTAACAAAGCAGAGGCTATTGTAATAGTAAATGTAAGGTAAAATGGCTTGACACAGCCCCAAAGGGCCAAAGCCGAGCATCTCTCAATCTATTGGCTTGTGCGCTTCTAATTTTCGCACAAGAGAAAGGGACCTACAGTTTAACGCCAATTCCGAACGGCAGTTTAAGAAGCTTTCCATGGCTAATTACTACAAAGCTGGCGCCAACAGCAGAGAGGGGTGACCGGGTGTAAAGTTTATTCAAAGAAAAAAACTTTTTCATTAGATGTTCCGAGGCGGGATCGAACCCACGACCTCTTGCACAGCGGTCGCGTACACAAGCCGCTGAGCCACCCGGCCACGTTTCTGACGATTTTAAGACTCAGTTGCCCAAAACTGACCAAAGAATGCTAGCAGTAGAGTCACAATGGTTTTTTGTCTATCATTTTTGTTGAACCGAACCGAAACTGTAGGTTCGGAACAGGTTCAGGTTCAGCTTTTATAATTGAAGAGGTTCGGTTAACAGTAAATTAATAAGCGGAATTCCGGTCTCGAACTAGTTTGTTTTAAAACCGATTTGCAGCCCTGCATTAAACAAAATAAAAACCTTTTTTGCATGAAGATTTTTCTTCTCTTTACTTACATATTTGCACATATTAACCTTAAAAATGTTGGCTAATCAAAATCCTTCCCTCTTAACCCCAGGTGACCTCATGGACATTTTGGCTCTAATCAATTCGAGCATCAATTTCATACTTTACTGCTCCATGAGCAAACAATTTCGTACGACTTTTACGCTACTTTTTCGTCCCAAATTCCTGGATAAATGGCTGCCAGTGGCACAGGATGAGCTGGCTGCTGTGCGAGCAGAGCGTTCAATGGTGGGACCCGCCTCAGATAAAGCCAAACAACAGCTGCAGCAGCCACAAGTGGTAATAGCGTCGAGCTCTCCAACCAATAATACCACACAAGTGACGAATCTGTAGCAGAGGAATCAACAGCGTTGTTATCCAGCGCCAGCCGCAATGCTAATGGAACGTCAAGGTAGTCGGCGACGTTCGCTACTGGGTCGCCTATTGAATGTGCTGAAACGTAGACGGGCAGAGGGTACGCTGCCGTCGTCCGAGCCAACTGAGTTTCAGGTTATAGTGCGGGTGGTGGACAAGGCCAGTGGGGCAACGGATCAACAGCTGTGTTTAGCTGAGGTACGAAATGTGAGGTAAAATGTAAAATATTTTCTGTAAGATAAACTGTTGCATACTTTTTGGGGGAGTCTCAGAGTAATCACTCATACGCACCATTGGCTTTGAAAGCAGACAGCAAAAAGCCAAAATAAAATTGCTTAATTGTAAGTTTTGTAAACGAATTGTAAGTGCATTTTGAAAACGAATTTTTTGCCAACGATTCAGCTTCAGATAAATTAAAATAAAATATTTTTAATTAATTTGTAAGTGAAATCGAACTTACAACGTAATTTCCATGTTATTCAAACAATTTGTAGTGACTGAGCCGACTCGAAATTGGTTAAAATGGCAAAATAATGAGCATTCTCATTCTTTAAGTTATTTAACGCAACCAAATCCCCTCCCACCCCACTGATTCGCCTGTCCCTCAGTCACTGCATTAAAATTGCATTACATAATTGTTAAAAAAAAATTATACAAATTATATGGAAAAGCCACAGACTGCTTAAATGGCACGCGAAACGCGCAAATGATGTTGATTGAAGTATTTGCAATTGAGCCCCAACAAATATTTTCAATCTCGTTAATAACGAATTAAACATAAAATACAATTTATTGAAGTTTAATTAGCATTTAATAAATCGAATTCAATGTAAAAAAAAGAAGAGAAATTACAATTACAGCTAATAAATTTAATTTAGATGTGGCCACTCTTTGCTTGCTGAAAGTAAGCAAACATTGGAAATTGTTTAATTGTTGTTACACTTAAATATGTAATTAGTTTAACTGACAACCAAATAATAAATAAATTAAGCATTCATGTGATTAAGTCCTTTTTATAGCTAAACCAAATTTAAATCATAATAAATCAAATGCTCAACAAACAAAATATTGAAATACAACCAACACACACACACACACACAAAAAGCCAAGTTTTTCAATCATTTTTAATTTACAGCGGAAACCAAAGTCAAACTTTAGCGACGAGACCTCGACAAGACATTTTAATAAAGTTTAATTTGCATTAGCCATAAAAAAGAAGGCGGACCATAAGGAAAATTTCAACCCAACTGACAAAAAAAAAAAATCAAAACAATAAGCATGAGAAATGCCTGGCTCAACTTTATGGTCAGACAAAGTCAGAGTCAAAGAGAAAGCGCAACGCAAAAAAAAAGTGAAATAAGTAACATGGCCAACTGAAATGTGAAATGTGGCCGGCCAACTTTGTTTCGTTGCGCTTGTAGTTGTTAAACTTAAATATTACTTGAGAAACATGCTTGAGGTTTATGTGCCAAAGAAATGGTTGTCTCAAAGAGAAGACACTTTGAAGACTTTTGCTTTAGGTCTGAGGCGTTTTTTTCATCTCATATCTGAAAGCTTATTTTTAAAGAACTTTTTACTTAAAAATATTATTTCGAGCACTGGTTGTCTTAAAGATTTGCAGAATTGACCAAATTTAAGCAGGTTCAGCTGCTGTCTATGTTATTTTTAAATATAAAAGAAAATCGATTATTGTCATTTGAATTTCTTTCAGAATTTTGTGATCGAAAACAGGTAACACTGGTACTGAGATAGTGCGACTTAAAGTTGCTGCACTGTGGTTCAGATATTCATTTTTTAGACCAGGTCGTGCACTTCTTGTGTTCTTCGGTCTCTGCTAGCCGGATGGGGCCTCGGTTCTTTCCTCGTCCTACACCCAAAAAAAAATTTGTCATCAAAATGACACTATTTAGTCATCAATTTAAAACTATTAAGTATCAAATTCTCTTTAATACTCAAAGTATCAAGTTGATATTTTCGAAAGTATTAAAATGATATTTCGAAAATATCAAATTGATACTAACAATTATCTGGCTGACACAATTTTGTAATAATTTTCACATACAGAAAGCCATTCTTAATGGCTGTCGTTGCATAACTTCGAGCTTAAGTTTCTAAGTGAGAAAGCTCGAAGCTTTCTATCGAGCTTAGAACTGCCCGTTAAATTTGAATGTCAAACATTCAAATAGCATGTGTTGTTACATAAAACTTGTGTTAGTTTCGTTTACAAAACAAGAGAGCGTGCCTTCTCTCATATAAGTTTTTTCTTACAGGGTGGCTGATGAAAGCTGCTACCAAAAAAAAAATGGAATTACTTTTTTTCGATTTGATGAATCTACTTAATTTTTTTATTGTTATGTAGATTGATCTTAAAATTTAGGGAAATGGATAATTGGGACACTGAAACAAGAATTTGGATAGTCCACCGCTATCACGCCCTGGAGTCCGTAGTTTCGGTTCAAAGAGAGTATAGCCGCACGTTTGGCGGCGATCCTCCTACCAGATGGACCATAATGAGACTTGTTAACAATTTTGCCGAGCGTGGGACAGTCGAAGAAGTCCTTACCATCGAAACCCTACAGTTCAAACGGAGGAAACAATCGCTGCGGTAGCTGCAGCCATACGAAACAATCCAAGAGTTTCGACAGGGAACTTATCTGCTCAAATGGTTATTAGCAGGCAGTCATTGCAGTCAATTATGCACAATAATTTGAACTTATTCCCATATAAAATTCAAATGAGCAACAAACTGAACGCAGCAGACTTGCCAATTGGCTTGGAGTTTCGCCAGAAGATGCTTCAAATGGTGGAAGAGGGCGAAAACATGTTTGACGAGACCCATTTCGACTTAAACAACATAAACAAACAAAATTGTCGAATATGGAGTGATTTCAACCCACAGATACTCCATGAGACGGAATTGCACCGACTTCGTGTCACAATATGGTGTGCAGTTTCATCACGCTGCATTGTCGGGCCCATCTTTTTCGAAGAAAACGGTTAAGAGTTGTTAAGAGAGTTTTTTTATCCAGTTTTACGCCGTAAGTGAGTTCCTTTCAAGTCTGTGTGGTTTCAGCAAGATGGTGCAACTCCTCACATAGCCCAACCTGTTATGACAGAATTGTGACGAAAATCTCCCAATAAGCTGATATCCAGAAACTCCACATTCCGTTGGCCCCCCAGGTCGCTCGACCTTACTCCACCTGACTTTTTCTTGTGGGGTTATTGCAAACAGGAAGTCTACAAAACAAAACCGACAAATTTGAATGAACTAAAGCAATCCATTTGAGCAACCATCCAAGCAGTAATGAACAGTAACGGAACGAAAGCAGTGCAGTCTGCAGAGGACGATAAGGAAGGCGACACGCTCATGCAGGTTGACCCATCTGGGCTGGAGGACGCTGACAACAGTCATGCTGTTGAAGGTCCTCCAAGTCAATTTGCATAAAAAGCAAGATCGCTTCGGCGGAGCTCCTTATAAGCCTGGAGAAAGGGCCCGCCGATTTGGCTTTAGTCCAGGATAGCAGCGGGAAACAAGGTCGCCGGGCTAGTCTGAAAACTACAACAGCTTCTATTCTGGTAAGAAAAGGCATCTATGCTTATATTATGACCAATTACAGCACGAACGACCTCACTGTTGTGGCGCTGGAGGGTGGCAGAGACGAGCCAATTCTGATAACTTTCTTATAACTCGACTATCGTTCATCCGATCTTTACCATTCTTTTGGCGGTTCGATAAATATTCCCGAGTACTGACTATGTGCAGAAGGTACGAACCTTCTATCTATAAAAAAAAGTAAGAGATATGCAGTTTTTTCCAATTTACGGGGGCGAAAGGGGCGTGATTTCCATGTGCACAGGTTTTTTTTACTTTCAAATCAGAGGAAAATGAGTCCAGGTGCAAATTGTGCAATAGATCCTTTGTGGGAAACTATTTCACATTTTTAAGAAAACACTTACGTGAATACCACGAGACTGCAAAAATAAATTTCTCGCTTCGTTGACAAAAACAGTGGTTAAAGAATCCTGTGTGCAACTGTTGACATCGTAGAAAATGCCTTTTGAAATTGACGGAGCAAATTTTTAGCGTGGTAAACAGGAGACCAATCACATCGAGAAATGTCATGGATAATGTGATAGAAAGTGGTGAATTGGCGAAAGGAAGAATTACAAAGTCGTTAAACAGAATTTCACTCGGAATACTTGCCGAGCTAATGCATCAGTGTGTGTTAGACAGAAACACATAGCTTCTCTTCTTGGGTAATCATGACATGGAACCGATGGAGCGCCTCAAGAGCAATCGCTCATGTTATCTTTAGGCATAGAGAGGATTTAATGCGGGGTTTTTCAAAAAAATAGTTCAGTATAAAAAGAAAAAGAAAAAAATAAATAAAAAAGAATATATTTTGTGTGCTCTGTTCGAAGTCAACGAACACACTGAGACTTTGTTCATAGGCAATTGATGCCTCGTCGATTGCTATGACATATGAGGCAAAGGCTCCTATATTCACACTCACACATACACACACGCTCATACGCACACAAAATATGGAGCGGTTAACTGCAAATGGGCAAATGGGCGTCCTTAAAAGTTGCAGAAAAAAAGTTGAAACGGCAACGATGCGTGTCGGCTCCACCACGATCGAGCCACAGCCAGCCATTAACAAATATCTAGGAGTCATGCTCGACCACAGGATGACGTATATATAACACCTTCAGTAAGTATTATACAGATACAGTTTAAGGATAATGGCCAACACCCGAGGGCCAAAGCAACGAGGCAGGCAGCTCATTGCGAATGTGGTCACCTCCGTTTTTCTCTCTGGAGCGTAGCTACCTACAGCCGTCAATGCTAGTCGGTATATAGACTCTGCGACCTCAGAATCGCCGGCACCTTATCGGTGGAGGTTGCTCTAGATGTAGCTGGAACAAAAAAGACGGAGTGAAAGCACATGAGCGTGACTCCACTGTGGCACAATAGGTAATAGGTGAGACCGCGGAACAAGCGTTAGATGGACTTACCGACTGATATCGAACCTGGATTCCTGGCTCAATAGAAGAAATTTGCAGTAGACTTTTACATGTCCAAATTGCTGACGGAAGTCGGGTTTTTCAAGGCATACTTGTATCGATTCAAACAAGAGGAGGATCCTTGCTGCGATCATTGTGGTGGCCAAACCTGCGAAGAAGCCGACCATGTCTTTTTTAGAGGCCCACTTCGAAGCGAGAGACTCGTTCAATGTCAATGCATCGTCCAATGTATGTTGTCCAGTCAGTGAGTATACGAGGTGTGTTCAATATCCATGTTTTCCCCTTCAAAGTAATCGCCCTCGAATATAATACACTTGTGCCAACGCTTTTTCCAATCCCCGAAGCACTTCTGAAATGCGCTTTTCGGTATGGCCATCTGCTCGTTCTTCGATTCTGACTTGATCTTATCAATTGTGGCAAAACGATTTCCTTTCATGGGTCTCTTCAGTTTTGGGAATAGGAAAAAGTAGCAGGGAGCCAGATCTGGTGAGTACGGTGGTTGCGGCATGATAACGGTGTTGTTTTAGGCCAAAAAACCACGAACATGCATTGATGTGTGAGCTGGTGCATTATCGTGATGCTGAATCCACGATTTGTTTTTCCACAATTCCGATCGTTTGAGTATTCCTTATTAACTATACGACCTCTTGGCAGGAACTCATGATGCACCACACCATTGTAATCAAAGAAAACAGTGAGCAAAACCTTCACATTCTACATCGGTCTTGGCTCATCTGGCCGCTTCTATTGGGATGATTGGGCCTTGGATTCGATGTCATAACCATATACGCACGTTTCGTCACCAGTTATCAGTTACCTTTTGAGTAAACCCGGATCGTCGTTGACTTCATTCAACAATTCCTGAGCGATACTAATGCGACGTTTCTTTTGATCAAAATTTAGTCAAAAATCGTAGAGCACACAAAAACTCTCCGAGAATAACATTTTCGTGCAGAGCCTTGATGGTGTTTTCAACCATGTTGGTGTGGGCGATGTTTCTGGCTTCAATGAAGTCGCTTTGTGTCATCGGATTTGTAGCGAAAAGATCCTCAATAGGCCTGTCTCTCCTGCACATTGGTAGCTTTGTGCTTTCGTGGTACGGGTGGGATGGATTTTGCCAGTTGATGAGGAACTGTTGGGTTAGTAATTCATTGTGCAGCCTGACCGGCAAGATCTCCGTTTCTTGGTGCAGATGGTCGGGATGCGACATCATGTGGCAGCCGGTGGCCACTCGGAGGGCTGCATTTTGATGGAGGGCGACCATATCGGAGCCGCGTAGCTGATTAGCGATCTGCCAATCGCTTTGTATGAGGTCACAATGGTTTCCTTGTCCTTTCCCCAGCAACTTTCCTGCTATTGCTTTAAGGACTTTATTCTGCTCCTTGCTGGCCTGTGCGTTTTGGCGAAGCGTAGGTCCATTGCGGTGGTCCGTTCCGGCTTGTTTTTGCAGTTTTCTTGGCTCATTCTTTCTTTAGCAGATCATTCCATGGGGTGTGAGTCGATTGAGTAGCTGGGGTGGGTGTGTTTTTTTTTTTAAACATAACACAGAGAGTTCTCTGCTAGAACAATTTGCCTAGCAAAATGATGTTTTAACATCCTAAGTCTTTTTTTTGTTTTTTTATGACCTTTGATCTATAATCTTCGCCAAAAATGATCGTACAGTATTATAGTATTATTATATATTATCACATTTTTCCACATATCCGCATGAGGATTCACAACGACCTTCAAAAACAGTATCGACTTACACAAATGAATTGCTTATACAATGAGTTTCTATTAGTTGCACTTGAGTAAGCTTCAGATTAAATAATGCATAATTGAATCCTTGTCTGCTCTTTTCCCTCATACTTTAGCCACATTTGAATATAGCGAATTTCCCAGAAATTTCTGGCAATAAAATTAATTTACTTGCATGTGCATGGGAAATCATTGTAATGCTCATCGCTTTCTGCACTTGGCAGTAAAGGCTAATATAGATATGGCAAGCAATATGGCTTAGTAGTTGGTTGCATTTGAGTGGGGACTTAAATAGGATTAGTCTTTGATATAGAAGGCAGTGAAGTGTAAGATAGTAAACACACATACAAAGGAAAATCATAGTCAAGTCGGTCGACTTCACATAATTACGTTAATGAGCCTCATTAGATGCGACTGCCGTTGCAAAGAGCATCAGCAACAGGCCAAGTCGGTTTTTGTGCGCTGGCGGTAACTTGTGGGAGAAGTATTTTGTAGCAATTAGGTTGAATGATGTGGCTACAATGCCAGGATATTAATGCCAAAAGGAAATGCAGTTTCAAATTGGCAACATGACTAGGCAGAGTTGTGGCTGGGAAAGTCATGCTCAAGTGCCAGCAGCAGAGCCAGCAGCTAGCAGCTCTGCTAATTGTAGTAAAAATCTATTATGCAGAACGGATCCATGTCGGTGCTTCACCACCAGGCACATGCCAGCATCGTGGCGCAAGAAGTGGTTAAAAGGGCATAGAAATGAAATCGTTGCCATGACATTGCAGGCGCACACTCACACACACACACACAGTTGTTGAAGGTTTCAAAGTTTTTCAATCAATTTCATATGAAAAGTTTATGCACCGACACTAGGAGACAGCAAGAGGGAGTAGATAAAACAGCCAGCTCCTTGTAATCACAACTTGGTTAAAAAAAATGATGAAAATTATACCTTAAAGTCTAAAAAAATGCTAGTCCACGAGGGTCGTTTAATAAGTGAGTGAATACATATTTTTATAAGCCGCTTTAATTTCAATTAGTTCTACTTATAAAATAGTATATTGTTGTGTCGAAAGCTATTATTTAAGAAATAGCATAAATAAAAAATAAACTAACCGCTGCACTGTGGTTTAATCGGCCATATTGGCGAGAAAAACTTAATAACTCGTGTAATTCGAAAGATTTTACGATGAAATTTTGAACTTTAGCTGCTAAGCCTTTGCAAAATCTATACCTAAAATTTGATCAGGATCGGAAGACTATATCGTTAAGACCCCATATGGCTAATCAGCTGGGAAAAAGGTTTTTGAAAAAAAAATTTTTCCCAATTTTTTTTTTTTTTTCTTAAGAACCTTTCTATGTTGTTGTTAAGATAGTAACCAGAGATATGCAAGAGTGCCTGTTTTCTTGACTCGAGTAAACTTGTTGTAAATGCGTCTTGGGTATGATTTTCCACTCAAAATATGAAGTCAGTTCATATACTCACTCATATCGTACTGGTATTTCTGTGACTGGTCTCAGTTTCGAGCGCGTGTCAAATTTACTTGTTCCTGCTTTGAGCGACACCGCACGAAGCTTTCGTCTTTGAGTGGGCACGCAGACTTTGCAGATTACATACCAATTTTACTCAGACAGCAAAGAGGAATACGCAAATAACCCGGTGTTTTGAGCACACATTCTACCAATACTTAAGTATTACTTAAGCATTGCTCTTCGTTTGTTGGTTTCAAGGTTTTGCCTACTCAGGGTAGGAAAGGCATATCCGACTTAAACAAGTATGTATATGAATAAACTTAATAAAGATCCATACAAAAAATATTGCTTGTGGTATAAGAATAATAAACATGTGTAAGCCTTTTCCACGAACGATGGTCCAAGGCCCTTATATTAAAATTCTAAAATATTTTCATAAAAAACATAGGTTAAATGCTCGCTCAAATTTAAAGGGTATGCAAACTTCTTCATACCTTTTTCAGAGAGCAAACACACCAGGTAACCAGTAAAAAAAATTCCACAAAAGGCAAGCATGAGTAGGAAAATACTTAAGTGAGGAAGCGATAGATAGAAAATGCGTTGCTTGAATTGTTGGTAAATAACTTTACCTCAAATTTTACGGTTCCCTGTTTCTATGAGTATTTCCTAAGCTACGCGTGTGGCGCGAGTGTTTTCGGCACTTAAATGCGAGACGAAAATATGCCTCGAGAAGAAATACTACGGTATACATTTTGTTTGAGTAGTCGGGATATTCGAGTGCGAAAATATCAAGTACTTATGCAGTGCACTTGCAGTTGCGGTGCACTCACGAACCCGCGCAATATATCACTGTTATTGTAGTAGGACCATAATCCTATACACACCTTTCGAACTCGATTTTCGAACTAGACTTTCGAACTAGACTTTCGAAGAAAACGAAAGAAAAGAAAACGAAAGACACCGACGGATTTCTCTAGCGGCTTGCAAACCAACCGAAGCCAAAATCTCTAGAGATTTCCTGGACACCCCCAATTGAGACCAATAATGGAGAAAACCCATGAGACGAAAATCAAAACTTACCATCTTTTTGTTGATTATAAAGCCGCTTTCGACACACCGATAAGGTCAAAGTTCTTTGAAGCCCTGTCTTCTTTTAGTATACCAGCAAAAACGTTCGACTTTGCATGATGACGTTGAGAAGCACACAAAGGTCCTTCAAAATGGAAAAGAACCTCTCCGAGCCTTTCGATACTAGGAGAGGTTTTACGCAGGGCGACACCTTATCGTGTAACTTCTTTAATCTGCTGATGCTGATCGGGCAGCATCATTTAAAAAGAGGTAATGCTACTTGCATATGGCGATGATATTGACATTATCGGCAAAAAAGAACGAGCGGTAAGCAAGGCGTTTTCAGAGATTGAGAAGCAGTCAAAACTCATGGGCTTAGCGGTAAATGAGGAAAAGACGAAGTTCGTAGTCTCAGCGCGCAGTGAACCTATGCGTCTTGGACAATCTGTTGCAATGGGAGAGTACAACTTTAACGTTGTAAAGGACTTTGTCTACCTCGGAACGATGGTTAACAGCGATAACAACATCAGTCTGGAAATCCGAAGAAGAATAACTCTTGCAATCCGATGTTACTACGGGCTCAGTGAGGAGTTGAAGAGCAGAGCCCTGTCCCCAGTCCTGCTATACGGCACAGAAGCATGGACACACACAACAGTGGATGAGGAAGCGATCGGCGTGTTCGAGATAAAAGTCTGTAACGAAGTTTTCCAGCCGGGGTATAACTCAGCCTGGCCAAGGTCAACTACAAGAAATTTGTAGTCAATTGTCCCTAAAGAGAAGCTTTCTGTACAGAACAATCCACAGTTTACCCTCACCCCGAGGTCGTGACACGGCGTGTTTAAATTTGCCTTAGGGGAAACTCCAAGAAGGTGATAGAACACGCGGTTAGTACCCGGCGTGGCCGTCTCCTGGCTTGAGAGTGTCTAAAGACGAGTCCGAACACGTGGTTAGTACCCGGCGTGACTTGACGATGAACTATGGAGACTCGGGAGGGGTAGTATTATGTGACTTAATACCTGACGTGTATTTACTGCTTTCAACTAAAGATTCTACGGGGTCTGACAATGCGCGTGGTGGGCACTCTACTCGTCTTCATATACGAACTAGTGGAATACTAGGGGAGATCATCGATCACGTGGTTAATATCCTGCATGTAGGGTCTACTGCCTAAAGATAGTCAGAGAGGGGACAGACCACGTGGCTAGTGCCCAACGTGTCACGACTACGACCTAAAGATTCACGAGGATGGGTGAGATCACGAGGTTGGTACCCTACGTGTCTTTATCTGCTACCTAAAGATAGTCAGGGATGGGACAGGTCACGTGATTAATGCCCGACGTGCCTCAACTAAGACCTAAGGATAATCAGGGGACGGGAGGACAACGTGGTTAGTATCCAACGCGTCACAACTACGTCCAAAAGGTTCGGAAATACTGGGACAAATCACGTGGCTAGTACCTAAAGTGTCTCAACTACGCCGTAAAGATCAGAAAAAGGAGAGGGAAAAAACAGATCGCGTGGCTTGTACCCTGCGTGTCTTTCTCCACTACCTAAAGAAAGATAAAGGAGTGGATCACGTGGTTAGTGCCCAACGTGTTCCAACTATGTCCTAAAGGTTCACAAAGGAAGGGGGCAGCACACGCGGTTAATACTTAACGTGCCCTTCTAGTAATTACACTTGTCTCACCTGTAGAAAAGTTCCCTTAAATACCAAATCACTAAATTTCGCATGGTTTTCAATTTCAGTAACACTTTATTCACATGTTCTTTTCATCTAGGAACTATTATCCTAACTGTACCAGTCCCTGCTCAAAGTCTTAGTTATTTACCGCTATGCTTCACCAGAACTTAAACACTGTTTTAAAATTAGCTGTACGTCTTGCTCGCTTGCGTCCCGAAAATCCACTGTCTTTAAACCAGTGTTCCCCAGCCATGCCCCGGGGGGCCGAACACACTCGACGATTCAAGCCGAATGCGTGCCGAAGCAAAGCATCAAAGTGTGTTAGAGAGAGAGAGAGAGACAGAGAACCTCTCTTCTTGGGGAACCCTGCTTTAAACTATCACGTCTGGTCTGCATGCGTGCCGAAAACTCACTGTCCGGAATTTTCGCATCGCTCTCTCCTCATGCCGGCCAAAGCTGGCGTGACACGGCCTAACTTAAGTTTTGTTTAAATGAATCTCGTTTGTAGCGACTCAAGTTTTAGGTCTTCACAAGTCCTTCGGAGGATTTATGGATCTGTAAAAGTTGGCGATGAGTTCCGCACCCGTAAGAATCACGCACTGTATGAGCTCCTTGGGGACCCTGATCTAGTCAAGCGCATAAAACAACAGCGGCTGCGCTGGATTGGACATGTTACTCGTATGGATAAAGAAGCTCCAGTAAACAAAGTGTACAGGCGGAAGGCGAACGGAAAGGAAGAAGGGTAGGACGCCCGAAACTAAGATGGGAAGTTCAGGTGCTGAAAGACATTGAGGCGTTTGAACTGCCCAACTGGTGCCAGCTCGCACAAGACAGAGGCAAGCGGCGGGCATTAATTACAGCGGCCGAGACCGTCAAACGGTTGTGATTGAATTATCGTGCCGAATAAAAAGAAAGAAGAAGAAGAGAGAGACAGTGCGGAAAGTACGCAGTCATATGTTAAGCATGCATCATGCAAAAATTCTGGTGGAGCAGTTGGTTAGATCGTTGCTTAAGAACAGCGAGGTAGTGGACTCGTGTTGCTTGCCAAGCAAAAAGTGCATAGCCTTTGCATGGAAAATTACTATTTGATTTGAGCGAGCTTCTGTCCGAACGATTAGAAAATACCATAAAATCGGTTGATTAAATTGTTCCCTTGCCGTTTGCTTAACAATTCGTCAAAAAATGGCTTTTAGACCACCAAATTGCATTTGCAGAATGCCTTTGTTTGAATAACTAAAAAAAATGGCAGACAAAAGAGTTTGGCAAACAAAAACCTAAAAGCAGTTAACAAGCTTCAACCAAAAAAAAAAAAAATAGTCAACAACTACACAGACCTAAGCATTGCAATCAAATCATATCAAATACCATTGAAGTTATGTATTTTGTGGTCTTTTTGCTGATGTCATGGCAATTTGTTGGGTTCGGATATGAGAACCTAAACGTGCTGACCGAAACGTGTCTCCCTCTGTGCATAAAAAAATAAACAGAAACACGCACAAAACTTGCAACTTGTCTAATTTTATTTTTTCATATGCTGTTCCTGAGGGATTGAAATATACATTTTAAAGCATTTCTGTGTGGGCAAGTTGTTATGGCAGCATGAAGGGAATTGCCCAAGAAAACTAACTTATCAAATAGAGAACAGATTTTTTTATTCGAAATAAAAAACAAACGAATTGTGGCAGTCGCTTTTGAAGTCATAATTGGTATGGCAACGGGTTGTGGGCGGGCTTAAGGCATTTCATTGGAATTTCACATTTATCGAACAATTAATACAATATTAATCAACAAGTTGTTAGAAATTTGCATTAATTAATAATTAATAATGCCAAGCGAAGCTATCAACGCATTCATTATTCAAAGTATCAAAATCCCGGCTGAAGTTCTTAGCCTAATTAGCCAGGCATAGAGATTTCGTCAGCTATGTGTCCCTGGGAAACTCATTCCATATTGTTTGAGTAATTTATGTACGCACATTTCCGTCTGTAGTTACAGCCTACAACTAAAAACAACTAAAATGTTGGCAATTTTGCTCAATTACCAACGTTAATGCTTCTGGTTTTTGGTTTTCTTTTTTCCGCGCGCGTTTCTCGCCCACTCATTCACGGCAAGTGGACCTCATGGACATACTTTCTTACTTAGTGGCGGCAGTTGGGGCCATTTCCTCATTCCCATTGTGCCTTGTTAATTATTTACATCAAACAGTTTTTGGGACCAGACATAAATTTTGACCAAAAATGCGTAAAAAGCTGAGTTTTTGTTTAATACAATTATTGATACCTTTTCTACTCACCTTAAGCAAATACAAATTCGAGCCTTAGCCTCAATTTATAAAGTTTGATAATCATTTCTTTTGTTCTTTATATTTTGTTTGCTTACCTTTGGGCTAATTTTATAATTTCTTTAAACACTTTTATGGCAGCTTATTAAATAATAAACCCAATTAAATGTAGCTACCCCTTTTAAGCACCCATAATTAACTCAATTGACGCCTGACTTCGCTGGGCCACCACCACCCATTTGATTTCACCTTTAACAAAAAAACAAAGAAAAATCCTCGACTCCCTTTCACGCTCAATAAGTTTAGCATTTTGTAATTAATGCTCTTTTACTTCTCGGCAGTCGTTAATTTGGCTTAGCTCAATTAAATATGAATTTCAAGTCATATTTTTCGAGTCTCAAGTGCGGCTGAATAATGAAATATGTGTACGCCAGATCATAAAATGCAGCCGGTGAGGCGGGTCAACACATTTTATTGAACCAGCTGAGCGGCAAGATGGAAAACTTTTGCCTATTAGGAAAACGTGTGCAGACTGAAGAAGGCCTACAACTATTTTTCCCATGGAAAACAATTTGCGGCAGCCAATAAAATTTCTTAGAAATACGAGGGCCGCTTGTTAAGACACTGTGAAATTGTGGAAATGCGCGAAATATCTTTGAATAAAAAAACATGATTAAGGGGATAAATTTCCAAAACTTAGACTTAGTAAAGACTTCATCTCCCTAAAGAAAACATCTACGCCTCTGCTTCAAATATAGATGGAAATGGGATAGAATGAGTGCAAGTAAACAAATTGGCAGTAAGTACACCCAGAGAAATGTTGCACGAATCGACAAGAACGAATCTTTCTTGAATCTAGTATTTTTATACCCTTGCAGTGGGTATTGTAAATTTGTCGGATGTTTGTTACTCATTGAAGGAAGCTTTTATTTGGCTCAAGTTGTGACGCACTAAACTTAGTACGCCACAAAAACCCTAGAATAAGCACAAGAGCACTGGAGCTCCCGCCACTAAGGGAACGAATCCCCAAACAAACGAACTGGCATCAAGTTGTTATTTTTTTATTATAATTACTAAACATAAGAGACACATCCCCAATTAGCATTATTAAGATCAACGGAGTCACTAGCAGGAACCAGTTCCAGTTCACCAGACTGTCATCACTAACGCACCCGCTCTGGTCACACAGCTCTGGCCAACAGGAGGCGGCTGCAGGTATCACCCCCGCCCACAGGGAATAAACGTGGTAAGCGAGACACAGGGCTTGAGGTTAGGAGAATCCGCTGAAGAACTCTCGGTGCGGCTAAGTGCAGAAAAGGAAACATGAAGTGCAGAACCTTGTGGTGATTTCTTCGATCCCCTCCCCCGAGGTTGCTGAGCAGAGTAGGCAAATTTTCGTCTCCCAGTATGCCTGACAGGTCGTCACCTGAGGCATATTCGGTACAGATTTACTTGCCTTGGCGGACATTCTAGTGCACAAGTTCTAGGTTCTCACCTTTCATGTGGCGTCACTAGCCCCAAGCATAGTTCTCAGTCTTCGTCTCCCAGACTGCTTGCCAGGTCGTCACCTGAAGTATATTAGGCACAGTTTCACTTGCCTTGGCAGACATTTTTGGTGCACATGGTCCAGATTCTTACCTTTCATGTGGCGTCACTAGCCCTAAACATAGTCCTCAGTCTTCGTCTCGCAGTATGCTTGCCAGGTCGTCACCTAAAGTATATTCGCCACAGTTTCATTTGCTTTGGCAGACATTTTTGGTACACATGGTCCAGGTTCTCACCTTTCATGTGGCGTCACTAGCCCTAAGCATAGTCCTCAGTCTTCGTCTCGCAGTATGCTTGCCAGGTCGTCACCTAAAGTAGTATCTCGCGACAGTTTTACGTGCCTTGGCCATATCTCTAGTGCACCACGGTCCAGGATTTCGCCTTAAGCTCTCATAGTTTTAAAGCAAAGTATTGCGACTTCGTCTGCCAAGATTAGTGGGTTGTTAGATTGAATTAATTAAAACGATTGATTATGGATTAAAGGTTAACAGATGGCTGCCATAACAGCCTTAAAACTACGAGAATCTGAGACCTGTAACGGCGGTAGTTCTGGGCACCGTTAAATACAGACTACTGTGTACCTTAAACGACGTTCGACAAATTATACGACGTCTCGTATATCCCAAACCGAAACGACTGGGACAACCTTCCCCACAGCAGAGCCAACGCCATCAATATCTACACCGATGGTTCTTTTCTCACTTAGCCTAGACCTTAATCTATCGTTCCGTCTCCCTGATCACTGAAGTGTGTACCAAGCGGAGGTGGTAGCCATCCGGGAAGCTGCCACGTACCTTAGCACACTCACAGTAAAAGAAGGAAACGTGTTTATATACTCGGACTGTCAAACGCTCACTGAGTGTTGCCTATCCCTGAATGAGATTGGCCGTCACTTCAGTATTCAGTACTCAGTTCAGTATTCACCTAATATGGGAGGCTGGCCTCCGGAACATATACGGACAGGCATATAGGCACAACCACCGAGCTCCTTTCAGAAAGGAGCTTGATTGGGATGCCTATGGCTACCTACAAGCTTCACAAAAAAGCTGAAACACTGCGCCTCGCTACGGACCGGTGAAAAACCTTTTCTCCAGTGCGGTAGCGAGACTTACGTGGCCAGCATTCGACATTAAACTTACTAAAACACTTTTATATTACACAAAGAAACACATATCACTTCTGGTTGGGGCCCTGACGGGTCACTATCTCATAGGCAGGCACGCAGCACGCCTAGGCGTACAACACTCTGGTTTCTGCAGAAGTTACAAATTTGAGGAGGAGGAGGAAACGATACAGCACCTTCTGTGTCATTGCCCCGCTTTAAGTAGGAGGAGACTTAGGTTCCTTGGTCAACCACTCCTACTCAACCTATCGGAGGTATCCGACATAGAGCTCCCAGCTCTACTCAATTATTTTCTGTCCTCACAATGGTTCACTACTGAAGACCTCCCTAGGATTTAACTGGGAATATATGGCATTGCAACAGGCCCACTTGGCCTAAGAGTCGCTCTCAGACATTCGCTCTCAGCCATTGCAACCTAACCTAAAGGTTAACATTAAACTTGAGCAAAGCCGACTTCTTGACAAAACTTGGACACTTCAACTTACTTCAGGACTGGCCAACGACTCTCTGACGACTGTCCCGCAACAGCTCACGACTTTGACTGACTTACCGATCGACTGGGAGAGACATAACGAAGAGAGAGAGAGAGAGAAAGTACTGCAAGCTAACTTTGGCTGATGCAATAATGTCGAGCTGAGTTGATTTAGCCCTGTCCGTCCCTCTATCCGTCTGTCTCTCTGTCCGTCTGTCCGTCGGTTTCTATGCAATCTCCTACGTCAGTTTAAAAGCTAATTCCCCAAACTTTGCACGCAGTCTTTTAGTACTTTTACGCTGCACATTTGTCGAAACCGGCCGGATATTTCATAAGAAAGAGTGAGACAAAGTTACTGTGCAAGAATATAGAGCAGCTTTGGACATGTATATGTGTAAAAATGTAGGCCTGCTACATAAGATGCATTCTTTATTGTGTTGTTAAGGCTTAAATAAAATTAATTTAATATGAAAAGTAGCAGGTGTCCAAACTTTGATTATTTTTATTTATGTTGCGGCCGTATAGTGCCCAAGAGTAAACAAAGAATAAGGTTTTCTCCGGAATTTAAGCGATCTTATACACGTTATTTCGATGAAGTTAATCTAAGCGGTGCAGACTAGACGCCAAATACAGTGTGCGGCAATCATTACGTCCACTTTTTGGATTGGTATCATCGACTAGGCAGAAAATTGAGTTTAATGAAGTTCCTGCTCGGGCGCCATCTGTAAGGTAGTGTCTAAGGCTGAGGTATTACTCAGTCTGGCCAAGGCCAATTACAGCAAAATGTATGTGCTGGGACTAACAGGGACTAAAAGGGATCATGTTCAACTCAGGTGGGGGTCTGAGTCACGTCGAGAATCTGCTTGTACGAAAAAAACTCTGTGGGTAGAAGGGCGGGGTATCTGAGGCCGGGGTATCTGAGGCCGGGGTCAATGGTTGATCAATCGCACCGGAGGTTTATCATTTTCAGCCGGAAGAATGGGCCGACGAGGCAAGAAAATACCTGGCAGCGAACACGGTGTGGACATAAGAACGCTTATCATGCTTTAATTTTTCTGCTAAGCTAAATAAGCTAGCTTTGAAATGCACAAAATATGAGGAAGCTTATACTGGCATACTTCCAGTTTCAATGCCTGATATTTCCGAAAATCCCTAGCCTCCGAGTCCGGATGGACAGCCAATTCTCTTGTTATTTCTTGAGAATTTTGATCTCTGACCTAGCGAAAAAGCACTCAAATTTTTTTCGATAATTTAATGTTTATCTGATTTTAAATTCCTAACTGGTTTTTAAATGCATCCTGCCTTCATTGGTTCAATAAAGATTCGTTATTTCAAGAACACCTTAAGAATAGCATTAGAAATTTATGTACTTCTTTGATTCTTTGGCTCTGATTGTATTTGAAGAATGTGTTTGGATTAACTTTAGATTCTAATTCTTAGAATTTATTGGAAGGCAAGAAAGGATATTTTGTACTTATTTTGAGAGTTAAACGGGCTTAACATAGGAACTTTAAAACCTAAAATTACGATAAGAAAATTTTTTGTAATTCGAAATGTGCCTTGTATATCTTAAGTCTAGTGTTGCGGGATTGAAAAAATCATTCGTGAAATAAGAATTTTTAGCTTGAATCAAGTATTTTCATACTACGATACAATGTTCTTTATTTCTTTTCTTAGTGAAGCCAAAAAAGTAAGAATAAATCGGTTTTAGTTTTGATATTTCTTTACTTTTCTAATCTTTGTATACCGAACTGAGCATTCAACTTGTCTCAGACATCCTCGGACCATTTTAACAGAAAATCGCTTGACCAAAATGCTTTGTTCACGCAATACCAGAGCTTAACAAAAAAATTCAAAAGAAATCTTGTTCCCGGGTTATGTAAGTCTTTTGCTTACAATCTGCTTTACTTGTTAAAAAATAATCTAAGGCACAGGGATTACAGAGCAGAGCAGAGGCATTTTGAAATGGTCTTGACTATTGACAGTTACATGGAAAAATAAATGCCACCAGCCGACGCAGGAGACAGTTTCAGTGAAAAATTCTATGCTGGCCCGAAAAAGCAATTATATCTAAGCCAAAGACCTCTTAGACTTTGGCCCTTAAGGCTTGACTGCACCAAAACTGGCTAGCATTTTGACGAAGATTGAATGTCCCATCGGTATATAATTTTCAAATTTTCGTATAAAACACAGACGGCTGCAATAGAAGGAAGCAAGGAAGGGCTGCTCATGAATTAAGTATAAATACTTGGCATACATTAGCAGCATTAAATTTTCCTTTGCCATTAGTTTAATTGCTCGGCTTTCGCCTACTTAGGAGATGTTGCCAATTTGGTTCTTTCCAGCTTAAGGGAAAATACATTTAAAAGCAATCTTTGGTTTTCGTCTACTTGAAGTACAGGGATATGCTTTCAGCAACAAACTCATTATGGTACTCATCGGAGTCATGAGTTTGCATTCATTAATAAGGGAAAATAAACACAAAAATTCGTATTTTCCCTGTTGACATATCTTGAAAATGGTAACTCCAAGGGGTGGTAATAAATGGCCAACCTGTATTAAAACCTTATCTAATTCTGTCTTTGTTTGATGTTTATTTGATTCGTCTTACAACCTTTGGCCCATTGATAGCAAGCTGAAAATTACTTTACACAAGCTCAAGACATGAATGTAATTTCAAGATGCTCTTGTGCTGTTGTTGGCTGCTCAATTTACATAAAGCAAGCAAAAACTAGTTCAACATCAACACCAACAGCAGCATCATCAACTGCAACAACAACAACAGCACACAAAGTCGGTGCCACTTTCAACACCTGTCAAGAAGCTGAACAACTCGATTCCAACACACACACACAGTCACACACCCACGCACACCTAAGCAGCAGCAGGAGCTGCTTATAGAAAAAGTTGACATGGCTGTTGCTGCTAGCTAAAAATTTGTTGCACATTTTGTGCCTCAAACTGTTGGGCCTGCCGGCAAATTGAGTTTAAACTACAACATTTCATGGCTTATAATTCACCCAAACAAATACAAACACAACAAACTTTTGAAAAGTTTAGTCGGAAAATCCATTGAGGCGGCAGATTGCGATAAAACTTTTTCTCCCCTAATTAATCTACTTTGAACATGGATCAAAAATAGACGCAAAACAAAACACAAAACACAACAGCTTTATCCACTTTCAGTTGTTTGTTGGGTGGAAAAAAAAGTTTGATCCTTTCGTTGCGTTCTCAATTTTTCAGCAGAATTTGAAAATTAATTGTGCAACATGCAACGGGGCGTATGTGTAACAATTAACTGGGTTAATTAAAACACAACGATGCTTCCATGACAACATCCCGAAAGCTGAAATATTTCACTTAACTGTAAAGTGTTATTAGAGCGTTTTTTTTTTAACATGCTGCCATGTGGCATGCACTGCAGATTAACCCATACGCCAAGTGCGACGCGGGCAATTTGCCACAAAAGAGAAAAGAGCGTGGGAAAAGAATGAGAATTTTTATTTTGTATACCCTTGCAAGGGCTTAACCGCTTTGGTCAGAGTTGTGCAATGCACAGCAGATCAAAGTAAACGTAAATTGATAAAAATAACTCAAGGCAAAACAAATTGGATTTTTTTCAGTACATTGAATGGCTCTAGATTCGTGATTCTAGATGGGTTACATCTGGATCTTAAGTAATTTGAGCTTAAAGTTGCTCGAAAAGTATATTTTGACCTTGCCTGGCCCTTTTTGTAGAGAACCTTTACTAATGCTTAAACTCTCTTTGATATTATCGTAATCAATCCCAAAAAATTCTGAAATTATTTTAAGCGAAGTTATATCATTTTGAATACGTGTGTTCAAAATCATTAAAAAGTCTACTGTCAAAAAATATGCCATGCAAAATCACTATAGTTGGCTAGGCATTTTCATTGGTGGTGTCCCAGAAATTTCAAGAGATTTTCGTATAAGCGATTGAATTTTGAACAAAGCTACACTCAGATAAAAATGACGTTCTGAGAGGCAGCCCCATTTCCTTACTTTTATACCCACTCCGTTCTTGATTTTTCCGTTCTTAAGACAAGACCACGTTCTTAAAAGTATACCAAACGTTCTAAGTCGACGAACAAATTAAGAATGACTGACGAGTCCGACATGATGATGATCGCTAACAACAAAATATGTTTAAAGTTTGGGATCAACTATGTTATATTATTACCAAAAACATGGCTAAGGATATAGATTGAGTATCTTAATAAAAATATTAATCAATTAAACTAAACAGAAAACAAAATGAACAGAAAACAATATGAAAGATAAAGTGAAATTAAATGGAATAATGGATTTTCGGACCAAGCTGCATTTTAAACAAGAAAGAAAGTTGGTCAAGACCGCCTATAACATACTCTGTACCAGTGAAGTGCTGCCCATCACCATTGCGACCGGTGCTGCACATAATTGTTTGTTTTCCTTATAACTCGACAACCGTTCATCCGATTTTTACCATTCTTTTGGCAGATCGATAAATAATTCTGATTACTAAATATGTCCAGACGGAACGAACCTTCTTTCTATAAAATTTTGGGAGATATGACCTTTTTGTCCAATTTGCGGGTGCGGGAGGGGGCGTGGCAAAAATTGAAAATAAACTTAATATACCTGCAAGTATAAGAAGCATATGTCCCATACATGTAAAAACTCTATCTCTTACCATCTCTGAGATCTGTTTGTTCATACGGACAAGGCTAGATCGACATGGCTGTCGATGCTGATCAAGAATATATATACTTTATAGGGTCTGAGATGCTTCCTTCTGCATGTTACATACTTTTACACAAACTTAATATACTCTGTGTACCTCATGTCAAATAAAAATTAGTAAGAAAAAAAAAACAATCCCACCACGGCGATTTAGGCATTCCGTTTGAAAGTAATATCCTTCCCACTAGACTACAAAGCCTGCTGATTGACCGTTGCCAAAATGCTTATTTAACACTGCTCAATAATTCAGGTTGAAATCTTTTGTTACTGTTTAGCAGCTATGAATCGCGAGGTGACCGTGTTTGAGGGCATACGTCCGTCTGTTCAGTCGACGATGTCCCGAGTTCTAGTCCCAGACAAGGTAAAGTGAAACAATAATTCTTAATGATTTTAATAAAACTGAGACAATATGGCCGCAGTGTTTCTTCAGCATCTAAACAACATCTTAGCAACACTTCAAAGACCATGTTACAGATATTCCTGTTCCTATTATACTTTTCTAAATTCCATTATGTGAAATATGTTGAATTCGATATGCTCCGCCTTTCTCATTCTTGCGGTTGTGCGATACTTTATACTCCATATTCAAAACTCGATACTCAATAGTATTCGATTCTAAGTATTTAATACTTCTTGATATTAAGTACTCGATACTCAGTATTCAGTACTCCTTACCAAGTTCTCGATACTCAGTACTCGATTCTTAGTATTCGATACAAAGTAGTCGATTTAAGTACTCGATTCTCAGTATACTCAGTACCAAGCACTTGATACTCAGTACCCGATTCTAAGTATTCGATACTAAGTACTCGATACTTATTATTCGATACCAAGTAATCGATACTCAGTATTCGATTCTAAGTATTCGATTCGAGGGTCTATGGATTCGGTAGTTTGTATCCGATTCTAAATATTCGGGTCTAAGAACTCGATGATAAATTTTAGATAATCAGTATTCTGAGTGTTTGTGTTTGTTTTTGTCTTTGATTTTGCCTTTGATTTTGTCTATGTCTTTGTCTTTGTTATTGTCTTTGCTTTTGTCTTGGTCTTTGTTTTTGTGATTTTATTAGTGTTGGTTTTTGTGTCTGATTTTTGGTTTGATTTTGTGTTTGATTTTGTATATGTCATTCTGTTTGTTTTTTGTTTGTTTTTGTCTTGTCCTTGTCTTTGTGTTTGTTATTGTGTTTGTTTTTGTTTGTTTTTATGTTTGTTTTGGTTTTTGCATTTGTCTATTTTTTTGTGTTTGTTTTTGTCTTTGTTAAGGACTTTGTTTATGTGTTTGTTTTTGTCTTTGTTTTTGTGTTTGTTTCTTTGTGTTTGTTTTTGTCTTTGTTTCTTGTGTTTGTTTTTGTCTATGTTTTTGTCTTTGTTTTTGTCTTTGCTTTTGCGTGTGATGTGTGTGTGTGTTTGTGCGGGTGGATGGGAGGTTGTGCCTGGCCAGCCAAATGATATTGCACACCCCCTCCCCCACCACCCGCCACCCAGCGTGACACGTAACGCTGAAATCAAGTTTTACCCCTACTAAAATCCTTCGTACCGAAATGAAAGATGTTTCACATCAAAATTTTTAATTTATAAATTGAGATTATGGCTTTAGCTACGCACGGCTTCCAGATTGAGCAAGAAGTCCACATTTATTATATTTCCCCGAGTTAAGAGTATCGAGTATAGCGTAACATCCACACAAGAAACTGAACTAAAAATTAAAATTCCAAACAAAATTCTTTCGTTCATTCTGCATTCAGAATGCAGAAGAACAGGTGGTGTGCTCACTTCTTATTCCAAACATTTCTTTATTAAAGAAATCGCCAATTTGAACCGAACCTAGGCAAAGAGAGCAAACCAGCTTCGACTTTAAATAAAATATTTTTCAACTTTTCTGGTTTCCGCTTTCAGGTTTTGCATTGCGGTAACGACAGCAATTGCCTTGGTATTAAAGCAGCAAAAAAAAACCAAAACAAGAAAGTAAAATAAAAGTGAAGGGAAAGAAATCTGCTTAATAACTGGATTGGGACATAAGTGGCTGGCCCTCTTCGCTACCAGCAGGACTTGAGCTCGTTGACATAGCTATCGACTTAAGTTGTCAAGGGGTGCCATGAAAACAGCAAGGAACTGTGCACCTTTTCATTAAATAAACAGACTTTAACAAATTTACAATGAGAGATGGCGAGAGGGAGATGGGGCATTAATCGAATAACCGCGCACAGCAACAATTTTTGATAGAAAATTTGCATATCAACTTCCGCCATTTTGGTTCACGCTGGTTTGTTGCTCTTTCATTCGTGTACCTGTTAAGCTCGTTCATTGTCTGTATGGGAATATGCAGCTGCGCCGAAATGTAATTTGGGGCGCCCCACACACACACACACTCATCTCTGCACTTAATTTGTTAGCTTAGCAGCAAAATCTCTGCATACAAATGTACATTTTGATGTGCTAAACGCTACAGGAAATTACACATATCGATCATAAAGTGAGAGTATTAAAGTCAGAGGGTTGTGTCCTTGAAAGCCATTTCAATGCTTGTTACTGCTTATATGTCGAAATTTGTCAATGTTATAGAGTATGATTGATGAGATGCGACTGAACCAGTGTGTGATAGGCAGCTGCGACTTGGTTGAGTTTTCAAAGGGTAGTGGAAATTGACTTTCTTTTTTTTTTTGAGGAAATTAACTTATTAGTAGAATTATTATATGCAGCCAGACATGAGATCTCAGTTAAGATTATAAACTGAAAAGATAAAAAACACCGGATATTAGCAAAAGTCTTGTGGAAATCTTAAAATAATTTGTGTTTTCCATTGTTATGCCTTAACTTAATAACTTAATAGCCGCCGTAAGCAAGGGCCTTCAATTGACAATGAAAATATATTTCAGCCATAACTTCCAACATCTCAAGTGTCTCACTTTTGTGTGTGTCTTTTATTGCCCAATGTTAAACAAATGAGGCACTTCTTGTAGCTAGATTCTTTCTTTTTTCAAGTACAATGACATACATTTATTTAGCTGACACTTTGTTTTTGTTTTGGTTACCTAAAAGCCTAAGCCTCTTCTTTCATACTATAAAGATAACATCATCGTTCAACGGCCAAATAAAAACAAAAATGTTCATAGTAAATGAATGCCATAATTCTGCATAAATTTTTCCGATTTCCGACAATTTTATATTTATGTTCTAGAAAATGAGACTTTGGGGCCTCATAAATACATAATGTAGCATTGAATTTCGAACAGATTTTCTGGTTCAACTGTTTAAAGCAGGTAAAATCAACAAACAAGCTAAAAACTTATTAACATAAGTCACTCGGCAGATAATCGCACCTTAAGCTGCACAGCAAAGTGAAACTGAGCGTGGGTTGGCCACAGTAGTGTCCTTGAACTTGTACTTGTACCCGCCGTGATATTCCACTTGGTTAGAAGATTAACTGCGTCGCGCTGCTGTTTGCATGTCCATTCCAAACATTGCAGGGCAAAGCACACTCGTTACTTGCCACCAAAGTGGAGACAAAGCAAAGTAAATGAAATGAAAATTGTTGCAGTCGCAGCTGCTCGGATGGCAGAAGGAGCCGCCAGGAAGTTGTCCAGTGTCAGGTGTCAACATGGCGCGTAATTAAAGTTGTCCCAACCCCCTTCGTTGCTAGCTCAAGTCGTCGTGTTGGCAATTAGTTTTGGGTATGGCAAGGGGGAAAAAAGTCAAGCGCCCACGCGGCGTATACTTAATATCAATTAGCTGTCGCTGCCGGCAGCCAAGCGATTATAATTAAAATTCGAGCACAGCTTTAACAGTTTGTCCAACTAATTAGGCAAAACTTGTGCTAAACATGCAATTCTATTTAAACTGCAACGGACCAGGCCATGCAAGTTTAGCTGAAAAACAAAATGAAACAAAAGTTTTAGGCAGAATGTGTCAAAAATCAATTGAAATTTAATTAAATAACATGCCAAAGTTTAAGCTGCCGGCATTTTTCATCAATTATGCAGAATGAGGAAGGTACTGCTGCTGGCAGGGTGAAATGCGTGAAATGCACTTGGCAAAACAATTTAAAGTTAGCAAGTACAAACTTTTGTCATAATAAGTAAGTGCAAGAAAGGTTGAACTAGTTGGGATGTAAAATGTTTTTGTATACTCTAGGGCGCCCAATCAAATCAAATTAAAGGCAAAAACTCATTAAATTCTAAATAAGTTGTGCATAATTTAAGCCAACCGAAATCAAAACAGTTTTATTGCCTACTTATGCGGGCAAAATGGGCTACCAAAACCACCTTAGGACTTCTATTCATGATGTAAGACATTTGCTGTTGACATTAAATTAATTCCACCTTTTCATTAAAATATGTACGTATTATCCCTTTAAGCTAGTGTAAGCACATTTAAGTTGCATTTTGCAACATTTTTAACAGGGAGGATATCGTTTCTACTAGGAAAGCTTTTTAAATTGAAGATTTACGAAGTTTAATCAAAAAGTATCACAAATGTATTTTTTCAACAAGAAACAAAGTCGGTCAAGCCCGACTATAACATACTCTGTACCTGTGAGGTGCTACCCATCACCGTTGCGACCGGTGCTGCCCATAATTGTTTGTTTTCCTTGAAACTCGACAAACGTTCATCAGATCTTTACCATTCCTTTGGCAGATCGATAAATAATCCTTATTTCTAAATATGTCCAAAAGAAACGAACCTTCAATATATGCCAACGTAAGGAACGTTTCCTTTAAAAACAAAAAAGTTTTTCTCACAAGAACTAGCTTATCAACCGATCGTTCCTATGGCAGCTGTTTGCTATAGTCATCCGATTTTGACCAAAATTTTTAGAATTGAGTGGGTGTATATAATACAAATACATGTGGGAATGGGGTAGTGCCATGCAGGCAGGCTGGCATTTTTAGATTGACTCTAGAGGGTCACACTAGCGGCGAGCGAGTGGCAGAAGGGAGATCGTGGGGGAGAAGTAAGAGAAAAGGAGTCGAGGAGTGTAGATGCCACGGGGTCGAGATAGAAGTTTAAGGTAAAAGCAAAGTGGAAGCCAACTGTTTTAATGTTTTAAATGATTTACTGTTATTACCATTAAGTTGTATTCCTAAGTTATCCCGATTAAAGGCTTCACACCTAAACCCTTCCGCAAAATTTTCCACGTTGTTGAGTAACAGAGGCCCAATTGCTGCGAACGGCGACGAATCGATAATTGATGGTCATCATTAACACTGGCCGATACAGCTGCGATATTTTCTACAGTTCGCACTCTACGTAAGCGTGTTGATGGTTTAATGTCCAACAATGTAAATTTGGTGCGAAATTTAGTCACAATAGCCCGCTTCAGTGGGTCGATTAAACTGACCATAAAATGGAAGAAGCGCACGATGAACTTTCTTAACAGAGCACGCATTTTGATAATAAATTCAATAATTTGCAAGCGTTGTTCGTTTGTAAGACGATTCATGGTTAAATTATAGACCAAACTGAAGATGTTTGACCGTGAAACAAAACACGAAACGTGCGTGAGCTGTTTAAACCAGTGTTGCCAAAAAGATAATAGCTAAAAAATCACCCTTTAGATCTGTTATAGAAAAACTCGAATTCGTTTGAGCAACTGAAATCGATTGCTTAATGCCAAGTGAATTCAATTCGAGAGAAAATTACGACGAGATCTAGTAACCACAGATTGTCTTGTTACTTACATACAAATTAATACAACTTAAACGCGAAACATTAACGTTTACACGAAAATCGAGTCGAAAACCGGAACAGACCCGTAAAAGACTACTTTTCAAACTCTGCTTCTCTATGACAGCTTTACTAAAAGATGTCCGATTTTGATCAAATTTGGTGGAATCATGAAAAAGCATAGTTAACTTAAAAATGCGAAGTTTGCTGGCGTTCCCATTAAAAACAAAAAAGTTTTTCTCACTTAAACTAGTTTTTCGACCGATTGTTCCTATGACAGCTAAATGCTATAGTCATCCGATCCGGCCGGTTCCGACAAAAGTGCAGCGTATTTGTACCAAAAGACTTCGTGCAACGTTTGGTGAGGACAGCTTTAAAACTGACGGAGGAGATAGCTTAGAAACAAACGGACAGACGAACGGACAGACGGACAATGCTAAATCAACTCAGCTCGTCATGCTGATCAAGAATATATATACTTTATGTGCTCGGAGATGCTTCGTTCTATGCGTTACAAACATGCGGAAAAATTGAAATTTAGTAACGGCGCCTTCTAGAAAGGTTCCTTTTGTATTACAGACAATAAAATTTCAAACAAAAAAAAAATCGGTTTTAATGGGCGCGACGTGGCCATAAAGTTTGCTTTAAAAATTAAGTACACGCCCCGATTTCTACATAAAATTTCCAACAATAAGATCTGTCCTACATGGGTCGAGCTGTCACTTTAGAAATTCTGGCAACGGAAGCGATTTTGTTGAACAAAATTTCCCAATTTTGTCATAAGCTCGACAGTCAACTGCGTTAAGATGCCGACTTTCGTGTTTAGTACGAGAGTAAGAGTTCCCGGGCAAGGAACGTAAAGCTAAATTTTATTAATTTATATTTTTTTAAATTTTTTTAGCAAGTTAAGAATGGTGCTAAAACATGCCCAAGCAAATCAAAAGCACAAAATTTTCATTGCCTAACAACCATGTTCATGATTTAAGAAACTTGGGTTTGGGGAAATGGATATCGAAAGGTCTCTTCATCACAATACATAAGTTGCTTTGACCAGCGACACATGTTAGTCCTCCACGAAGTTCTCTAAATAATTTTTGTCTTAGATTTTGGTCTTCCTTGAATCCATTTCTTAAATTGTGTGCTCGATTCTCGAATGAACCCTTTAGTGTTATGAAACATGTCTCAAGGTAAAGTCTTAAGAGTAAGTTTATTCCTCCAACATTTTTATTCCCGTTTTGCAACATCTTAGTAAAGTAATAGTTAAAATGAATCAATTACTTACAGCCCTTATAAATACTCTCATTAACAAGTACGCTTAGTTAAAAAAAAAAAGCTTTTATATGAAAACAAATAAAAATACGTTTCAGTGTACACTTTAGGTCATTCGACGCCCTCAAGAGTCATTTAAATAATGTAAGAGCCCCTTGTTTTAAAAGTACTTAAAAATTAATTATCTCACTAGTGAAGACAGTTTGTATTTTGTATTACGAGTAAATTTGTAAAACTGTGTCTCTGTGTCTGTCACACAGCCCTAAGCATGGACAAATAGATAGCTCTGTTGAGCAACTTCAACTTGATAAGCTTTCCTATTGCGTGTTTAAAGTGTCATTAATTTACATAAAATACGCATAAAGTGCACTTAACTTACAAAAACCAGTTGAGCTGTCATTCCTTTTGCCTCGAATTGAATTATCATTAGGGCAGCCCAGTTAATGCCTTGGGAACCCTTTATGCCAAAAAGTGTGCTAAATCTCATTTGCATATCCAAATGCTTAAGTAAATACAAAAAACTATGCAAAAACCATTTTGTACATTTGAACAACTAAATAAATTTACATTCTTTAAAGGCAAATGAATGCGTCTTTAAATGAAATTTACAAAAGAGATTTGAAAATCTATAAATAAAAAATGCGATTAAATTTTCAATGCATAAATTTGCATTGCATTCTTTCTTAGACAATTAGAAAAAATTTGCATGCAATGTCAAAGCAAGCCAGCACAGAGAAACGGAAGTGTAAGTACAAAAAAAAAATGTTGACAAAAGTTTTGTCCGGGGGAATCGAATAAATGGGATCAATGATAAGAAAAAACTAGATTAAAAAGGAAATTTCAAATAAAGAGCTTGAATAAATTAGATTTTTAGATTTGGTTGAGGCAAAACGATTCAATGTTTAAAATTAATCAAAGAATGTTCAGTTCAAAGAGTAATTAAATAAAACCAAATACTAATGAAAAATTGTTCAAATATTTGAAATTGGTTTTGGTAAATATTTTGCAATAAACAAGAATGTAAAATATTTGCAATTTGCATGGAATTGTTTCTATTTTGTTTACAACTTAATAAATAAAACCAAATAACATTTGATTAAACAAATCAGCATATATGTCAATAAATTTAAAACGATTTTTAATAAAAAACAAAAATTAAAGAAAAAACCTTTAATCAACAAGCTACCTTCATAATTGTACCACTTTCCATGTCATGTTCAAAGGTAATTTAATTTTTTCAAATAAATTGTTCTGTCTAGCTAATCGTTTGAATAATAAACCTTTCGGGTCTCTACTATAGCAGTTAATTAGTTCACTTCGTTCAGCAATTAAACACAGCAAATGTCTCTTAATGGTGCTGCAATCATCCACAGGAGGTCTTGAGCGTTGGCTCAAGTCATGTAATCCTTAAATTTAGTGCTCAAATTGGTCAACCAGTTTGGGTCTTCAATTTCACTTCTATTTTTTGTTTGGCCACCAAAATAAATAAAAGGCGACAGTTTGTCTTTGGTGTTTTTGTTTTTGTTTTGTTTTTTTTTTTTTTTTGTAGGCCTGGCCGAATTGCCATCATCATTAGAGCGACCTTCGTCCAAGTTTCTTGTCTAGCCGATTCAGCTGTCTCAGTGTTTGCTATTTGTTATTTTAGTCTGTTTGCTGTTGTTTGTGTTTTATACCATAAGAAGAATGTCTACAAACTTACGCTAATTAATTGCAAATTTTCCTTATTTTTTTATTTTCGGCTGTTGCAAGCCACTTAACATGATCGATGACACGGGCGGCCAAACAGAAAACAAACTGTTTGCATGTCATTGACGCCACCAGCAGTTGTACAAATAAACAGGATAATAGAAGTTCTAAATGAGAAACAGGAGCCAAAAAAAAGGTGCATTAAAATGAATAAAAGGTGGAAGAAAGTACACTGAAGAAAATTGTGTTTCAAAAGCTTACAGAAAAACGTAAAATATCTTAACGGTTTCTCTAATAAATAAACTAAAAATAGTTAGTTGGTATTTGTAAAAGGCACAAACCCTTTAAAAATGTATACAAGAAATTCAGGCCTTTTATCTCTATCTGCAGTGAAGCTCAGAAATTTAATAGTTGCTAAAAAAGACATAAGAAGATAATAGTTGCCATTAAAACCTATTCAAAGACATAAGACTTTGTTTGAGAGGAGAAATCACAACCTTACAAGCGTTGCTAACTTACTGGAACTGGGTAAGCTATAACATAATACATGAACAAAACCTGTTATCAACCCGTTGTGTTTCTTATAAGAAAATGAATCCAATTCACACGAGCCGCTATTTGTTAGGCGTTCTCACAAGCCGCTATGTGTGATATTTATAGGCAATTACTCATGGCTGTTGGTGTGGTTGCGGTTAAAATCCCACTGACGAGTCTTGCATGGATGCGGACGAAACAGTCTGTCTGAGTATCCATAATCTGCTGTGTCCATATGTTTCAAATCTTTGTTGATTTCTTTAAATTATAGTCAATCCTCGACCTTGAGAAGGCTAACAACCAATTTGACTTCAACTAAAAACAGGTTGCTAAGCCATATTTATACATTATAAAAACGTAAAAAGTTAAAAACGTTCAGACGATAGCTATAAATAATATTGATTCTGATTCTTTGATAATGATTCTTTAAGCACTTCTTCGAATCTATTATGTACAAGGTGGGCCAAAAGAAGTCACCCTATTGGAAGATGCTCTTATTTTTACAAATAGCCGCCAAAGTCAGATCTGTTTTGACATTTGTGGACCAGACAGATGTAGAATACAAGTGAACAAGCCATGGATCGATATATTCCCCAAGATCGCGGAATAATCGTGTCTATTTTTTTGAGTAACAATTCGTCTGTGGTGTTGGCGCAGCGCAAATTCCCTCGCAGATTCCCCGGCCGCCCTACGCCGACTGCGCAAACACTGCGCCGTTTGGCCACCAACCTTGAAGAGTATGGGACCACACGAAACGTTGCCAAGAGTGGCCGGCCCCGGAGCGCCCGTTCGGCCGAGATAACGCCGCTGTTGCCGAGGATGTCGAGCTGTCGCCGGAAACATCGACTAGACGCCGTGCCTCTTAGCCATCAGCCGGTCGTCCCTAAGGAGAATTTTGGTCAAAGACCTGCGCATGTTCCCGTACAAAGTCCAGTCCGTGCATCAGCTGCTGGCTGTCGACCGCCAAACGCGTGTATCCTACGCCCAAGCCATCCTCAATCTCGAGGACGAAATGGACGATTTTTCGACCAAAATTATAATGAGCGATGAGGCTCGTTTCCACCTCAGCGGGTACGTGAACAAGCAAAACTATCGCTTTTGGGGCACCGAAAATCCACGAGTGATGCACGAGGAGCCATTACACCCGCTCAAAGTGACTGCATGGTGCGCTGTTCACGCTGGAGGAGTAATCGGGTCATTTTTTTTCGAGAACGCCGCTGGTCAAACGACAACAGTGGACGGTGCGCGTTGTAGGGTCATTTCGGGTTTCTATTGGCGATTAAGCTGGGGACGTGGTTCCCGGGGCGTTCGCGGCCCGCTCTGGGCGGCGTCCGGGTCGCCTCTCGGGCGTCGCGCCTGCGCCGTTAGTTCGCTTTTGTGGGGTTTGCCGTGTTTACGTAACGCCCGAGACCTTGGCCCTCAGGACACTCGGGTGCGGTCTGCAGCGTTCTCGAGTGATGAATGCTAAAAACGAGCCCGTATGAATCAATTGTAACGGCGCCCATTTGGCCGTTATCTCTTCTCGAAATGACCAATAAAATTCTAAAGGTTCAAATAAATATAATCAACAGTAAGGGAGCTGCAGTCGAGTGCCCCGACTACAAAATACCCTGTTCCCTTGATATCGTGTGTTTTTTCTTTACTACCACACCTCTCACAACTACACACAAACGTGGCATGCGGCCGCGCGCGATAACTGACAATGCAAGACCCCCTCTCCCACAAGCAATTGTCGTATATAACTTTGGTGTTTATTGTCGATCTTAGTGATCTTTTCAGAATAGATAGATATTGGGCCTTACTTGATATATGTAAAGTTTGGGGTCTATCTTTGTGCTGGGTTTTTGCGCTTAAAGGGGGAGGGGGAGGAATTTTCCAAATCTGAAACAAACTCGTTTTGAATCGGGTTAAATTAGTGGCTGTCTGTCCTGGACCGTCAGGAAGAGGGGGGTCGGCGGGGGGGGGGGTCTGTCTCGCCCCTCCCATTTTCAATGGGAACAGGGTATAAAAACAGAATATACGTTTTTTATTTAGAAAAAAAATGAAAGCCAAACAACATCGGATGACTTCTTTTGGCCCACCTTGTATATTTGATTGTGTGAGAAAGGTGAGGCAACGCTGCTCAGTGGTCCCAAATCACAAAAAGCGGGCAAAAAGTCGAAAAGCGTATTTGATTTGTCTGAAAGTTTGTACTCGGGAGTTTTCGGGTTTGCTGATTGCGAATTCGAAGACAAAATACAAAATGATGGATCCTATATGGCAGACAATTTCTTCAAAATCGTATTTGATTTATTTGAAAGTCTGTACTCGGGTGTTCTCTGGGTCGCTGATTACGAATTCGAAATAAAAATCGATCGGACATAGAAAAAACGAATTAAGTTCTTGAAATTGAAATTTAAAACAAATTTTTATTCTTGCATTAAGGCATTTTAACGATAAATTTTAAAATTTTGCAAAAGTTTAAGTTTTTCACTTTGTGTCCATAGCATTAAAAGCACTGAACCCATTTAGTTTTTGTCTGAAAACGAAGCTTTCGGCCAGGTTTTTTCTTATTAAATTTCTTAACAACTTTTCAATCGGTGCAAAATCAGAGAAGCTATGCGAGTTTAAGTGGGGACAGCTTCGGAAAATTCCGTTTATCTATATATCTCGTTAACTATTTGACAGATTCTTTTTTCATGTCCATTTTCGTGGTGAATTGGGGGAGAGTGCTTTCGAGCAGTTTATATATATTGTCGCAACAATTATACAAAACTAGAGAAAAATTCATGCACTACCGCACAAAAATCGTCACCGAGACAAAAGTCGCAGCCAGATGCAGCTAATTTTTGGATATGTTTTGAAGAAGCGATCTGATAGGAGTATTGACTTATTGCTTTTTCTAACACGACTTTTCAGAATGTGCCTAAGAAAAACCTCTCCTTTTATTAATGACTCACTATTTCATGCATTGATAATAATACTCAGAGGGAAAAAACCGAGAACATTGTACTCAAAATGAGCACATTCGGTCACTTATCATCTTGGGGAATGTACAACATGAAAAGTGGGATTATGCTTAGGTCTTGGGCTTTCTGACGGTTGGGGAAAACAGGCTACGTTGATATTGAATGGTCCTTGATTTTAACTTAATTTCTATGTCTGTGATTGTGGAGTCCAAATGTGAAAGGGTAGTAGTAGGGCTGTTTATCACATTTCAAGCTTTAAACAAAATTTTACATTTTTCGCGAAGCAAGTTAAGTACTTCTAGAGTATTCAAAAACTCCTTCATTTTCGCTATGACACATATTTAATATCCTTTAAAAACTTACCACTTATAATTCAAAATACTTTCTAAAATTTTTGTGCGATTAAAAAGTTGATCAATTTTGTTGGTGAAAGCTATCCAATAGGGGCAGGGATAAAGTTTCATACAATACAAAAATTTGATTTGTTATAAATCTACAAAACAAAAAAAAATATGATTTTAAAAACTGCAAACTTTTACACATACATCATGTGAGAGTTTGAGAGCTGATGACAGTTGAGATAAATTAAAAAATGTCTTATACTCGCTGTGATTTATGTGTGGGAGAAAGTTGTTTTGCTTTTGCATTATCAACATATTAATCCACTTGTCAAGGTCTGCTACAGCAGGAACACTTTTCCTTCATGCGGATTACACCATCACTTAGCTGACGTCATGTTCTGTCCGGCGGAACAATACAGAAAAGTCTCATAAATGCAAATGGTTATATTGCGGATTATGAAAATGAGCATTGTTATTTGCATAATTGATATTTGAAATACAAATTGAAAATTAAAGAATAAGAACAACCCATTCACTGGCCGGAATGGTTAATAATTAAAAAATAATACCATTTAAAATGTAAATGGCCAGAAGTGTTTTACGGCTGCTGAAGGAGGGTAGTAGGACAACCAGGACAGGCCATGTCTGTGTCGTAACGTTATTGTCAAGTGGGCAGGATATTAAGTGCTGAGCTGCTTGAGCAGCTTTTACAGGCCACCAATTGTCGCTTTGCCTGCGGTAAAATGTTCATTACAGATACTTGAGAGAACACAAACACACGCACACAAACAGAGAGTGAAAAGTTAATAATGTTGCCAGCTTGGCGCACACATTTTCCAACATTTACTTTTGTAATTAAATTTGCAGCAACTGCAAGGCACACAAAGGTAATTGCAATCAACACACGCACACTCGCACACACACACACACTCACATTTATGTTTGGTAGATTTTAATATGTAATTAAACGTTTATCATACGCACCGTTAGCTCAGTCGGGCAAATGCCAGTAGAGCTATCATCAACCTTTTAACCAGGCATTTGCTTTAATAAAATAGGTTTAATAGCATCTTAACAATTGGTATGTAGCAACATGTTGCTTAATTACTCATATTGGATCAAATATGAAATATTTTGTTAAAACTAAAGTGAACTTTCTGTTGCTTTAATAATATTTGTAGGAACTTTATTTCAAATTACTTTTTTCAAGTTTTTTTTTTTTGTTTGATTAATAACTAAGTCCAAAAATGTTAGATTTTAAGTCCGAAAATGTATGTAAGCATTTAAAAATCAAAGCGTTTTAACACGCTTATATTAGCTTCACGTGTATGTATGTAAATATTTAAGCGTGTTAAAGAGTATGCTGCAAAAATCGAGCCCAAACTTCAGCTGCACAAATATGCTGCCAACATTTTTAGTTCGATTTGCTATTAAAGCGTGCATTCTAGTTTTTTCTTCCGTGTGTTTTGTTTTTGTTGGCTCTGTGGTATGGTGGGGTCTTTTGACCTTTTAATTTTTTTTAATTTTAATTGGCAAGGGCATACACACATAGACTGAACTATATGTTATATGAACTTAATTTACTGTATGTCTGTGAGTTTTTTTTTTTGGTGGCTGTCACTAAAACCAATGCATTTTGTTAAATTACAATCAGATACCAAAAATATCACTGATTTACATTTATTTAATTGCACATATGGGTGTACAATAAACAGAACGATAAACAATGTAATTAAATAAAAACAAGAAAATTAAATTATTTGTCAAAAAACGAATGTAACCCATTTACTTTATAACTAGAAAGGTTAATCAGAAAACAATTTTGCCCCATAAGAATTCGTGGTCATTTCCCTTAGCTTTGCTGCCCCATACAGAATAAAGTTAAAGGCATATGGAGTCTAAATAACATAAGCACCCTTAAAGTAAATACAATTTAAAACTCATAAAGGTTGTAAATGTGATCATTAAACAATCTCAAGATTGTTTAAGTAATATGATTACTATAAAATATTCTTAAGGAGCATCAACTGTGATTGGTTGTGCATTATTAAGTGAACAGATATACCCGTAAGTTGCACACTAAACTGAACAAGTGAAAAGTTTCTGCTTCAGCACATTGCTTAGTGACTGATTAAAACAATAAACACAAGAAATACAAAACGAAAATATGTACTCTCAAAAAGGACACGCACAAAACTAAATAACTACCTACCTACCTAAATGTAATGTAATGCACGTTTGTATATGGATTGCATACCCCGCGGACAGCAGATGCGTTTGTGGAATGTTACGAGGGCCGTCCCAGAAATAGTCGACCTAGCACATTAGTGTTGGAAAATTCACAAAAAATATTAAAAAGGGGAAGTACCGACTATTTAAAGCTTAAGTTTGAAGTTTGGTGCCTTTACCTATACAGTTTTTTTTGGTCGATTTTAATAGAGAACGCTTGTTATTGATTTGCAAACATGGACAAAATTGGTCATCGTTATGTAATACAATACTTCCATATAAAAGGTCTTAGTCCAACCAATATTAAAAAGGAGCTGAATTCTACCTTACGTAATTCAGCTACCTCGTTTACAACAAGAAAATATTGGGTGGCTGAGTTTAAGCGAGGTCGTTTGAGCTGCGAAGATGAACATCGTAATGGACATCCAAATGAGGTGACCACTTTAGAAATGGTGGCCAAAATTAAAAAATGTGTATTGTGACCGGCGATTGAAAGTTCGTGAGTTAGCTGAATGTACACATTCGTGTAGGCATTTCAAAAAGTGCTGTACATCGCATATTGACCGAAAAATTGGACATGAAAAAGTTATGCGCAAGATGGGTGCTGACAAAAACGCCGGTTCACACCTCTGCGTTGCAATGGCTAAAATTAATGAATTAAAATTTGAATTGCTACCTCCGCCCCATTCGCCAGACTTAGCTCCCTCTGATTATTTCTTATTTCCAAACTTGAAAAAAATGGCTCGGAGGAAAAAGGTTTGACAACAATGAAGAGGTGGAGTCCGAGGTTAATCTTCGGAAGAGCTTACAGTTCTTATTAAAAAAGGTATCGAAGCAATTGAACACGCTGGGAAAAGTGTATCGACCTAAAAGGATCCTATGTTGAAAAATAAAAAAAAAGATAAATTTTTGTGTTTTAGTGCTATGCGGTTGTGGAATGTATCTATGTAGGAGATAAGAGTTGATGTTACTATGTAAGAATAGGATTTTAAGAAATAAAATGAGTACGTTTGAAATCGTCGGCGAATTCATTTCAATGTTGGGCGACCACGGGTAGGTCAGTGTGGCGTTTAACAGTGACACTTGTTCAGTGGCTCAGTAACTTTTGATTAGCTACTCTCGTTATGTTACTCAATTTGTTCAGTGACTCTTGATTATGTATTTTTGTTTATTGACTCTTGTTCAGTGACTCTTGTTGTGTGATTCTTTTCTTCAGTGACTTTTGTACAGTGACTCTGGTGAAAGTACTCTTGTTAATTAGCTATTGTTCAGTGACACATGTTCAGTGGCTTTTGTTAAGCGACTCTTATTTATAAAATAATCTTCAGTGACTTTAATGCAGGGACTGATTTACTGTGATTTTTGTTGTAACGACCTCTTTTTGTGGCACGGATGTAGCTCGCCGATGCCAGGGCTTGTCACAGATAGTCTATCTTACTAGTAATTTTTTTTTTACAGTCAGCTGGCATGCTGTTCCCGAGCCTGTCTTTGTAAACCATCTATAAATTTGTAAGCGGATCTTGTTAAGCTACCATTATTTAGTTGATTTTGTTAAGTGACTCTTATTCAATTGCTTTTGTTTAGTGACTCTTGTTTAGTGACTTTTCTTCAGATACACTGGATTAGTCCCTTTTGTTATGTGATTCCTTAGCAATTTTTCTTTAGTAATTCTTTTTTAGTGACTTTTCTTCAGTGACTTTTCTTCAGTTACTTTTGTTGAGTTACCCTTGTTCACTGACTTTTCTTGAAAGACTCTTGTTCAGATACATTTGATTAGTGACTTTTCTTCAGTGTCATTTCTTAAGAGACTGTTTTAAAGTGGCTCCTGTTCAGTGTCTCTTGATCAGTGCCTCTATAAGTGCTTCTTGTTCAGTGAATCTTGTTTAGCGACTCTCGCTCTTCTTCAGTGACTTTTGTTAACTGTTTTTTTAAACTTGTGAAAAAATAGTGCCGGCAAATTGTTTGGTATGAATGCATTTATGGCCTAAAGCTGAATCATGAAACAAAATTTCGAAAATAAGAAATCGATTTTTGACAAATTGTTTTGCAGTCCAGTGTACAAATAGTAAACAATATTTTTTTCCAATGACCGAGTTTCGGGCTCTAGTCACGTTATTTCTGCGTCCATTAAGCACTACACCATCGAAATCGGTTCAGTAGAACTTCAGATAAGGTGCGAACCGGATTGTTTGATCAGCTACTCTTGTTTAGTGACTTAATACACATCAACAGATACTGAATCTGTTCTCTGAGTGGTTCTTTGACTCAACAATCGATCTGATTGTTCACTCTTTTGTTCACTGCTTCCTTGCTTAACTTAAAGCTTAAAACTTTACATCATTTCGTTTCAACGATATCGAGAACCATTTCGGTGACTTACACAAAGACAAGGTCCAACAGAACGAAAAGAATTCTTAAAAGTCAAAAAAAGTAAGATTATGATGAATAGGGTTTGCTCAAAAAGGTTTACAACCTTATTCAATACCTTCTTGGAAACAGGCCGAAATGAATTTCAATGAACATTTGATGTCTAGAGCTAGAAACGCCTTAAAGCCAGATTGAATTTTATTTCTTATACTCCGAACCGACCCTAAGCCTGGGCAGAAAAGGTTCGTTCTGGACCTTAAGTCATTTGATAAGAATAAAGAGATTTGTTACCAAGATATAAAACAAAGCCCAAACCTTCGCACCCATTTCATTCTAATTGCCTTTCTAGTTTCATTATGTCCCCCCTTCTCTGTCAGCTGAATTTATGACCGGGTGGCAGGTGAAATCAACTGATAAGCATGGCCCAGCTAATTGCACCACCCATCCTTCCGCCTTTATAAGCAGTACACTTGAGTGCACTTTTGAACTGCATACAGCGATGGTCTTTTTCGATAAGAAGCACACGGCGGATGTTAATTAATTGGAAAATATGCTAATTGGTAGCACCGCGCTATCTATTCGGTTGTTGCTGTGCACCCAAGCCGGGTCTTATCATTATTTACACAGGACAATCCAAAATGAGCTGCTGTCGCCCATTAAAATCTAAATTAAATGCTTTGATTTGCTCTTTTGTACTGGCCATAAAGTTAATGTCTTTGCCTTTTGGGCTGAGATTTTGTAATTTATGGGCCAAGCTGGCTTAATTAGATTATATTCGGCTGCGCCATTTGGAGATTGGTGCAAATTTTATGACACACTTAATGAACTTAAAGCGCGGCGAGTCCAATCGATCAGCTTGTCGTTGACCGAAAACCGCAATCATGGCGCTTAAAACGAATCAATTAGAGTCCCCACATCCCACTGCCCCCACTCCACCGACAAGGATACAGCAACATGTTGGTAAACCGTCACCAGATGTCGTTCGCGTTTTGGGTTGATGATGGGTCTGACCAGAAAACTCTTCATTATGTGCAGGATGGGGGGGGTCATTTACGCAAAATTGTGGCGCGCCAAAGCCCGAAATTGCGTGACCATTTGTATGACATTTGCAGGACTATGGATAAGTATGTTCCTTTCATCAATGGCTGAAAGGGCAAACGTTAGCTAAACAATAGATGAAAAGTTACCATGTAGAACCATGAGTTGCTGTCCTCTAGTCAGTTGTCAAAAATGTCTGTTACAAGCAGATTAATTGGCAAATATACAATTTACCTTTTTAATATAGAAACCATATTTTTAAATACAGTCGGAGAAAAAAGGTTTTGAGGTTAAATTTTTAGAATCGATTTTGTTTAAAATTTAGAAATTGAGGTAGGGTAGGTAGATAGTTTTTATTACAAAATGAAGCTAACAATGATGGATTTTAAGACATATAGTATTACAATTATTAGTGTGTGAGGCAATGGCTATAGCCGTCAGCCAGATGTGTGATATTTAATGTTTTCTTAAATATGTAAGTATAAGTGATTATAATTTAAAAATAATTTAAAAATATTCTGCCAATATTTGCCCTCTATATTTGAGAGCGTGGCAAATGAAGTTTGCGAGCGCCTTCCAATCTTTCCCATTTAACCAGTCCTTGACTTCTTCGGTGTTCAAGAAGCGTTGCTTAAGATGCAGACTTCTAATTTCGCTTGTAATTGGGCACATTGCGATAAAATGTAGCACATCTTCAACAGCTCCGAGGTTGCATAAGGTGCATTGCGTGTTTGACGTCTCCATGTGATGCTTATGGTTGAGAGGTAGCATTTCCGTTCGAGCTCGACATATTAGGCTGATGTGTTGCAGTGTATTTTCATCATTGAAATAGTTTAGGTCTCCCAGGCCTAAATTTAGAGTTTTAAAGCTCGTTCGGGTGGTGCTTTGCTCAGCCAAATTTCTAAAGGAGTTCCTTGTTGAGTCATACATTTTTTCAATAATGTCCATATGAGACTTTTTCCATGAGATGGGGTCCGATATGTTAATGGATACATCTAGTTCACTGCCGATCCGTTCCCACTCTTGGAAGAATTGGAGCCTATTCTCCAGGAGATGTCTTGTAATAATTTTTGGAAGCCGCCTATCTGGCATGCTCATAACCCTTTGAATGTACGTGAAGTGCAAACGCAGTGTGTCCAAATATAACGGGCCAAGACCTGTTTCAATATGAAGAGCATAGTTTGGCGTACTCCTTGGTAGTCTGAATAGCTTTTTCAGGAAAAATCGCTGTAGTTTTTCTACATCCTCAAAAGAGATGTAGCCCCATATTTGAGCAGCGTAAAACATTATGGCTTTGGCCGTTGCCGTAAAGTATTTATATTTTACACTATGAGCAACTTCTTGCTTGCGGAGCAGTGACTTCCAGCATGAGTTGATTGCCTTCATTGAGTCGCTTAGTTTTTCCCGCATGTGTTTTTTAAGCTGCATGTTCTGCTCAATTACCACTCCAAGGTACTTATAGTGCGTAACTTTCTCCAATATTTCCCCGTTCAAGTGCCAATTTTCGCTTGTAGCCGTTCGCCCTCTGCCGTCGCGAATCGTCAGTACTTTTGTTTTGGAGACGTTTATCTGCAGGCTCCACTTTTGGCAGTAGCTGTACAATTGGTTTAGCATATTTTGGAGTCCTTTGGGTGATTCTGCCATAAGGACCATATCATCCGCGTACAGTAGGGCCCTTATTGTCTGTCCTGCAAATTTGATTCCTCCAGGAAGCAAAGTGACTATATCGTCAATATACAATGAGAACAGGAGTGGATTTAGAAATGGATATACCAAGTTCAAAAGCCTAGTTACTTATACCACAATTAAACATCAAATAAATTCAAAACTGCAAAATGGGTAATTTTTTTGCACGAGATGCAACCCTGTTTGGTGGGATGGGCAATTATCTTGCACCGAATTGGACCAATTTCACCGACGGACTTTTCGAACGATTTGCAAGCCAACCGAAGAAGATTTCCTGGACCCTAATAAATTAACTTACTTAAAGTGCCAATTTCTCATCGTTTCATAGATTTACTTATCGTTCACATGAACTAACCAATAGCAGAGCACATTGTTAGCTTATCTGACTTTGTCAAGCTTTAAGAAGTTGAGAAAAGACCCTAATTAAAAGTAATGTTAAAATTCTCAAAAATTGAAATATGAACTCAACAAGTTGTTAGCTCCAGTGGCTCATCTCCACGAATTGCATTTTGCAAAAGCAAACTTTTCATTAGTGAAAAACCAACGTGGGCAGTTTTAATGCTACCAACGTGTAGACTAAATTAAATGCCTTCCAGGCTTCTCATGAGCCACCATTTCAAATGATTAAACACGCCCACATTTCATGGCATGGCTTTCGGCTTTGTTTTGCGTTTACACTTAGCAATTTGGGAACGCCAAAATGAGATCAAGTAAATTATTGTTTTTGATTAGTTAAATGAAGCGATGAGGCTATGTAGAGGCTCATGTGTCTGAGTCGCTCGCAATTCCCGCAATAAATTCAAATAAGCCGCCCTTAAGTACGTAGCAAAAGGGAAGCGTGGAAAGCATTTGGTTCCCACCTTGAGCCCAAGAGCGGCACCTTAAGCATTTCTGGGATATGCCAGAGAGAGAAGACTTCAAAGACATTGGCAGCAGCTGTGCAGTGGCATTTAATTATGGTCTTTGAAATGTATATGTGTACGTATGTATGTAAGTATGTTGGAGCGCCTACCAGACGCCATGTGGGCGTAACCTTTGTGACATGTAAACTGTCAAAGTGTTCGTCTTGTTGTGTTTGCCAGCTGTTGACATTTGACTGGGTCTTGGATTACAAAATTACTGTGTGGGGGTCAAAAAATATACATATGTGTGTATATTTGCAGAGGGCATCATGTTGAGTCCTGGTATGTTGCCCTTATTTTGCTAATTAAGCAGCAACAACAACAACAACAAGTTATAAACTAGACAAATGAGTAAACAAAATTGTGCCTCATATTGTTCGTGGTGAAGCAGCAAACTGAAATTGACCAACCAAAATTAAGTTAGAGAGATGCGTAGTTGACCCAACCAAATAGTTTTATCAGCAAATATTTCATAAAACTACGCAGAGACACACACTCATGCATGAAAGCATTATATGTGGCAGAGAGATGTTCCATAAAGTGAGATCTGCCAACTAACGTATACAGAATTGTACTGATTGTTCTGTTTAGTTAAAATAAAGTTTAGCATTTGGGAACGCCCCAAAAAGTAGGCCACACATTATGTATGCTGCATGAAATATTATTAAAGATACAATTTCTATATTTAACACTATGCCAACCCCCTGCTCTAAAGCCAAAGCCTCCCCCTGAGGAGTCTGCTTACCGCAAAACTTTTTTTTATCTGCGATTCTGATTTGATCATTATACAATAAATCATACAAATGTTTATAATCTCTGTCTGTAGAAAAATGCTATTTAATTGCCAAGGTAACCAGCGCCTCAAATCCCTGCTCCCGGGTTGTTGAACTTTTTTTTTTCATTACTTGTTTTTTGTACTCTAGGGTGATGTTTTGTAGCAAATTACACATACGCCATGTTGTTGGCATCGTTGTGTTACACTTCATTTCCAATTAAACATGCTGCCATGTGAAGTTATTTTTATTGTTGTTGTTGCCTCTGCGGTCTCTGTGACAGCGACACTTGTGCAAATTGTGCGAATTTATTTGCAAAGTAGAAAAAAACAGAAAATTATAACACGCGGTAAGAAGACATTGCTTTGTGGGGAAGCTGACACCTGTGACACATGCAGCGACCGAAAGCTTATTAAGATTAATGCTAAAGAAGAGAAAGTGCGTAGATAATCAAAGTACCCAACAGCTGCTAGTACATATTTTATTTAACTGATTCAGCGAGAGAGTGAAAAACAATTCATTCCATTAACAAAAACAAGAAGAGAAAGTCCGTCAAGCCCGACTATAACATACCCTGTACCAGTGAAGTGCTGACCATCACCGTTGCGACCGGTGTTGCCCATAATTGTTTGTTTTCCTTATAACTCGACTACCGTTCATCTGATCTATATCATTCCTTTGGCGGATCGGTAAAGAATCCCATTAACTAAATATGCCCAGAAGGAACGAAACTTCTATCTATAAAACTGTGGGAGATATGACGTTGATTTCAATTTGAGTGGGCGGGAGGGGGCGTGGCAAAAATTGAAAAAAAACTTGATCTGCCTGCAAGTATAAGAAACATATGTTCCATACAACTCAAACCTCTATCTCTTTCCATTTCTGAGATCTGTGCGTTCATTCGGACAGACAGACGGACATGGCTATATCGACTCGGCTGTTGATGCTGATCAAGAATATATATACTTTATGGGGTCGGAGATGCTTCCTTCTGGCTGTTACATACTGATTAATATGTCCCGAAGGTTCGAACCTTCTATCTACATATAAAACTGACGGACATATGACCATCTTTTACCATCTCTGAGATCTGTGCGTTCATACGGACAGACAGACAGACGGACGGACAGACGGACACGGTTATATCGACTCGGCTGTTGATGCTGATTAAGAATATATATACTTTACAGAGTCGGTGATGCTTCCTGTTACTTCCTTTGCACAAACTTAATTTACTCTGTGTACCTCTGGTACAGAGTATAAAAATGACCAGTCAGTTTGTCTATTCATTTACACCTGTTTCGACTTGTCATTTTGTATGATACTTCAATTATTTCATGCTGTCAAAAGAGAAAAAATTCTATCATTAATGAAATTCCTAGAATTCTATGCATGACTGATATTCTATCAAATGAAGCTCATTGTGCCACAAGACACTCCTTGTCACTTGCTTAGGGCGAAAAACTAAACTAGCATATGAAATAATTATTGCTATATTGTTTAGAAACATGAACTGATACCAAAATTCAACTTCAACTTTTTAAAATGGTAAATGGTAAACTTACCACACACAAGCTTCTGTACGAGCCTTTGTGATTAAACGTAGTAATTGTTGCTGTTGTTGACGGGCTGTTGTTTTTTTTTTTTTTTTTGTATTGGGGAGAAAGCATTGAAAGCCGGATAGTGTGGGACTTGGGACTGCCTCCACAAAACCACCCCTAAGTTTCGGGTACACGAAAGTATTACTAAGGGGGAGCTCAGAAAGCCTCACTAACCACTAGATCTAGGATTTGTTTGGTCTTAGGGGGCGGTATTGTTGTTTAAAAAGAAGTTGTTTTGCGAGCTAAGAGAATACCCATCAAGTCATTCAGTCTCCCAATCCTAACCTTAGCTTCCCGTTCAGAAAACAGAAGACAAAAGGACATGTTCGGTCTCGATCCTGTCGCGATCCTCTAAACCCAAAAAGTAGGACTGAAGGTAGTCCCGCATGCGATCATCCTCGTGTAGTGCGAGTTTGAAGCAGTTCCACCAGTCGTTGGGGCTTTATAGGGGTTGGATCGTGCTCCGTGAGTATGACGACCCACACGTCGATCAGCATTCACTGCGCCATATATCTCCGTAAAGAGTTGGACGGGTGTTCCGAATACCAAGGTTGCAGGTTAACCGGGTCAATATAGCCCAGGTACTTGGCGGTTTCGATCTTATCAGCAGCTCAATATGGTGGCGGATCCACTTTTTCAAAGGAAAACTCCCGAGTAACCCCGGCGTTGCCGCCACGCGATACAGTCACCGAATCCATATCACAGTAGCACTGCGTACAACGTTAAGTTTGCTCCGTCGTACGCCCAGAAACCGTCCAGCGTTTAGTACGGTATCTGATTAATACGTCCCCGCTTCAAGAACGGCAGAGCCGTTAAAGATTCGATAACGTAAACATCGACGAGTAGTGCAGTTCTTTGAATCCGAATGGCGATCAGAAAGGCCTTCCCGTTCAACAAGCTCCCTTTCCAAGCGGTTGCTGTTGACGGGCTGTATAGTTTGCTGTGGGCGGGTGTGGTGCAGCGGATAGTGAGTGCGTCTGCTGTGCGAGAGGAAAAAGTTTCTTCTTTAAAAACCTTCACACCCGGTCACCTTCACTAGCTATTGGCGACAGCATTGAGGTAACTAGTCAAACTTTGCCGTTCGGATTCGGCGTTCAATTGTAGGTTCCTTTCACTTGTGCGAAAATTGGAAGCAACCCAAGCCAAGAGTCTGAGATAAGCCCAGCTTGACCCTTTGGGGCTGAAAGGTCAATCATTTATTATACCCTTGCAAAGGGTATTATAAAATTGTGCGGATGTTTGTAACGCATTGAAGGAAGCATCTCCGACCACATAAAGTATATATATTCTTGATCAGCATGACGAGCTGAGTTCATTTAGCCTTGTCCGTCTGTCCGTCCGTCCGTCTGTCTGTTTCTATGCTATCTCCTCCGTCAGTTTTAAAGCTATCCTCACCAAACTTTGCACAAAGTCTTTTGATACAAATACGCTGCACATTTGTCGGAACCGGCCGGATCGGATGACTATAGCGTATTGCTGCCATAGGAGCGATCGGTCGAAAAACTAGTCTTAGAGGGAGAAAACTTTTTTGTTTTTTAAGAAATGGGGAAGAGAAACTTTTGTTTTTAATGAAAACGTCCTTATCGGCAAACGCCTCCAAATTACGTATTTCTTAGTTTACTATCCTTTCCAATGATTTCACTAAGTTTGGTCGAAATCGGATGACTATAGCATATAGCTCCCATAGGAACGATCGGTCGAAAAACTAGTTCTAGTGAGAAAAACTTTTTTTTTTTTAATGAAAACGTCCTTATCATTGGCATACACTTATTTTGTATACTTTTACACAATTCTACAAAAATTGGTCGAAATCGGATGACTATAGCATATAGCTCCCATAGGAATGATCGGTCGAAAAACTAGTTCGTGTGAGGAAAACTTTTTTGTTTTTAATGAAAAGTCCTTTTTATTGGCATATTCTTATTTTAAATACTGAAACACATTTCTACAAAGTTTTATCAAGATCGGATGACTATAGCATATAGCTGCAGTATGAATGATCGGTCAAAAAAGAAGTTCTAGTCAGAAAAATCTTTTTTTAGTTTAAATGAGATCGCCTCCAAATTTCGTAATTAACAGTGTATTATGCTTTTCCACGATTTCACCAAGTTTGGTCGAAATCAGACATCTATATAGTATAGATTCCATAGAAAAGTAAGGTCCAAAAAGTAGTCTTAGTTTGAAAAACTTTTTTGTTTTCAATGGAAGCTGCAGGGGAATACAAAACATCCTCTATATTTTCTGCTACTTTTTAGGACGGCTTCTGTTTTGTGCTCTGCTAGCGTGAGACCATTTGCAGTTAACCACTCCATATTTTGTGTGCGTATGTGCGTGTGTATGTGTGTATGGATATAGGAGCCTTTGCCTCATATGTCATAGCAATCGACGAGGCAGTCAATTGCCTATTAACAAATTCTCAGTGTGTTCGTTGACTTCGAACAGAGCACACAAAATATATTCTTTTTTATTTATTTTTTTCTTTTTCTTTTTCTGAACTATTTTTTTGCCTAAAGATAACATGAGCGATTGCTCTTGAGACGCTCCATCGGTTCCATGTCATGGTTACCCAAGAAGAGAAGCTATCTGTTTCTGTCTAACAGACACTGATGCATTAGTTCGACAAGCATTTGATGTTTAAAGACTTTGTAATTCTTCCTTTCGCCAATTCACCACTTTCTGTCACATAATCCATGACATTTCTCTATGTGATTGGTCTCTTGTTTACCACGCTAAAAATTTGCTTTGTCAATTTTTAAACGCCAGCTGAAAGGCATTTTCTACGATGTCACTAGTTGCACACGGGATTCTTTAACTACTGATTTTGTTAACGAAACGAGAAATTTATTTTTGCAGTTTCGTGGTATTCACGTAAGTGTTTTCTTAAAAATCTGAAAGTTTCCAACAAAGGATCTACTGCACAATTTGTACCTGGACTCATTTTCCTCTGAAATCACTTTACGGGCCCATTGCCCGTATCAGTCCAATAAAACAATTGATACTCAAAATGAAACGTCAGTAGGTACGTCTGTACCAGAGGTACACAGAGTATAATAAGTTTGTGCAAAAGTATGTAACTGCCTGAAGGAAGCATCTCTGACCCTATAAAGTATATATGTTCTTGATTAGCATCAACGGACGAGTCGATTTAGCCATGTCCGTCCGTCCGTCCGTTCGTATGAACGCACAGATCTCGGAGATTGTAAGAGATAGAGGTTCGACGTGTATGGGACAAAAACTTATACCTGCGGGCAGATAAAGTTTATTTTCAATTCGTGCCACGCCCCTTTCGGACCCGTAAATTGGAAAATTCGTCATATCTCTTACGTTTTTTTTTATAGATAGAAGGTTCGTACCTTCTGCGCATAGTCAGTACTCAGGAATATTTATCGATCCGCCAAAGGAATGGTAAAGATCGGATGAACTATAGTCGATTTATAAGAAAGTTATCAGAATTGGCTCGTCTCTGCCACCCTCCAGCGCCACAACAGTGAGGTCGTCCGTGCTGTAATTGGTCATAATAAAGGGTGTTTTTTTAAGAGCTATAGGAAAGTTTTTCAAAAAAAAACATAAATCTGTATTTGAATCGACAGTACGGTCCATATAATTTAATGTTTGAAGATTATTTCATGCAAATGTTGACCGTGACTGCGCCTCAAATGGTCCATCCGCTTAGTCCAATTTTGGCATACTCTTTCCTACATTTCGGCCGGTATCTCACGAATAAATGCTTCAATGTTGTCTTCAATGCGTCAATTGAAGCGGGCTTGTCTGTATAGACATGAGCTTTAACATAGCACCACAAAAAATAGTCTAAAGGCGTTAAATCGCACGTTCTAGGCGGCCAATTAACCGGTCCCGAACGTGAAATAAAATGTTCACCGAACTCGCCTCTCAATAAGTCCATTGTTGCGCGTGCTGTGTGGCATGTGGCACCGTCTTGTTGAAACCACATGTCATGCAAGTCAAGCTCTTACATTTTGGGCAAAAAAAGTTGGATATCATCTCACGGTAGCGCTCACCATTCACAGTTACGTTACGATTCGCATCATCTTTGAAGAAGTACGGTCCAATGATGCCACCAGCCCATAAACCGCACCAAACTGTCAATTTTTCTGGATGCATTGGTAGCTCTTGCAATGCTTCTGGCTGATATTCACTCCAAAATCGACAATTCTGCTTATTTACGTACCCATTGAGCCAAAAATGAGCTTCGTCGCTGAACACAATTTTTCGGTAAAAAAGTGGATCTTCGGCCAACTTTCCAAGAGCCCATTCACCAAAAATTCTACTTTGCGGTAGGTCGTTTGGCTTCAATTCTTGCACTAGCTGTTTTTTGAAAGGCTTCACACCTAAATCCTTCCGCAAAGTTTTCCACGTTGTTGAGTAACAGAGGCCCAATTGCTGCGAACGGCGACGAATCGATATTTGATGGTCATCATTAACACTGGCCGATAAAGCTGCGATATTTTCTTCAGTTCGCACTCTACGTAAGCGTGTTGGTGGTTTGATGACCAAAAATGTAAATTTGGTGCGAAATTTAGTCACAATAGCCCGAATAGCCGCTTCAGTGGGTCGATTAAACTGACCATAAAATGGAAGAAGCGCGCGATGAACTTTCTTAACAGAGCACGCATTTTGATAAAAAAAATTCAATAATTTGCAAGCGTTGTTCGTTTGTAAGACGATTCATGGTTAAATTATAGACCAAACTGAAGATGTTTGACAGTGAAACAAAACACGAAACGTGCGTGAGCTGTTTCTACCAGTGTTGCCAAAAAGATAATAGCTAAAAAATCACCCTTTATATCAATGAAAAGTCATCAGCCGGTTTGTTTTCTTCTACTTACGAGCACGTTTTTCTGGTGGCTAATCTCTTGTTTACCTTTCTTTTTTGATGTTTTTTTTTGTCCTCTTTGGAGAGTTTTTCTTCTGACTTTTAGCGTATCATTGCAACATTCTCTTCGGAAGTCAAACCCGACTTTTTTGGGGCACTTATTCGGGTGACTCACAACACCCAGCGGCTCAGAACACCCCATCTTCCCCTACGTATATTTCAAAGGGTGACCTGATCCTATGCAGAAAATTTTTTTGACAAAAAAAACCTATATCCACAAAGTTTTACCCTTCGACCAGCACCCACTCTTTTTTTAAAGCGAAATTGTATTTCAACAACGTAAAGAAAGCGTAGTGCCATCTGTCATTTAACAAGATAAATAATTTCGTACTGTCTGCAATTAGTTGAATACTGTTCATATGTGTTTTATGATCGTGAAAGTTTGTAATATACTAAAAGAACAAATTCAAAAAAACAATTTGGTCTATTTGTGTGTGTGTTACACTGAAGAATTCGTTTGTGCCGTCGAGCGAGTAAAGCCGCAAACAGGCGATATAATAGAGCAGAAAAAGCTCACTTAGGGTATTCACACAATCGTTGATTCGCCAAAAGCTCTCATTGACCGTGTATTTCCCGATGTACACACACATTTTGGCTGCAGAAATTGTGGATGTCGACTATATTCTACTTTAATATACAGCAGTCGTTGCCAGGCGACTTGGCATTATACAAATATGCCATACGATGCCAAGCGATTGGTAATTAAAGAATTGACGCAAATCATTATCGAAGCCACCATTTTGAATGGCGAAATTCGAGTAATATATGTTTTTGCTGACACGTGCCTATTGAATTCAAACGAGTGTAATATCCCATTAGATTGGCATTCGCAATGACAATTAATTAGTCGCAAATCCAAATGAAGTCTGTTTGCGTTTGCGGGTTTTTTCCACGGACAATTATGCAGTGAGTTGAAAAAATCAATTTGATTTTATTATTGATCTGGATTTTCTTTATTCCCGAAGTTTGTAATCTTTATTTTCTTTAAGTTATGTGTTGACTCCTTCATCTTTTCATTATCAAATTACCTCTTCACTAAAAACAAAATACTTTCAACGTGAAGTACTGCGTGGAAATCTTTTTGCATTAAAAAGAAATTTGTCTGTTCCCCTCACATTCCTTTATACAGTTCAAAAAACTTTTCTATTGTTGCGAAATGTCATTCAAGAAAATTGTTGTGTTGAAGCGGCGGGCACTTTAGCTTAAAAACTTGCGCCAAAGAAAACAAGTGAAAATAACAAGAGCTATGGAAACATTTGCCGCTAATGACAAACCACAACATGAAGTTTCAAGGCAACGCGTTGATTTGACGAGCTGCTTACCGAGTACAACTAGAGTTTATTACACAAACACACACACTCTGGGTGACATAATTAAAGTTAAACTAATTTACAAAGCAACGCAGTTAGCTGCTTAATTTGTGCCTAATTAGATTTCCAACATTAAGTCGAGCTGTTTTGAACGACGGGAACTTTAACATTTTTTTTTTGTATCAACATCTGCTGGCCTCTCAACGCTTAGATGGACACATGATATGTGTATAGAAGAGTGGCATTTGGACAGCATAAAATAAATTTTTTGATATGCAAAATAAAACTATGTAATGTACGCTCTGTAGGCACTGGAGGGGGGACCCCATCCCCATTGGAACATCAAAAATGTAGCCATAATATGTAAATGGAGGGAATGTGGCATTGTAGACTTTTTAATAAAGCCAGAATGAAAAAAATCCACATTTCCACACATGAGCAAACTCGAGATACAAACAAATGTAAGGCAAGGATATTTGTTTTCTATGGAAATGGACAAAACAACAATTGATGCATGACACATTTTGAAAATTACATGGCTGCTTATTGAGAATTTTGAGATAACAAAATGAGACAGTACAATTAGGGTATTCACGAACCCCAGTTGAGCTGTGGAATTGAGGAAATTTACATTTTTGTAAACAAGCCAGTAGGATTGATTAGTTTTATTCTTCTTGTTTTCGACTTGTAAAAAAATTAAAAATTTCCTCATTTCAACAACTCCACAGCTCAACTGGGGGTCGTGAATACCCTAATAAAAAAAAGCAACAAAAACTAAAATACAGTACTAAACGTATTTGTAAAAAATATATACTGAGCTGTCAAATTGAATGAAGGTTGAAGTGCTGCCCATCACCGCTGCCAACGGTGCTGCCCATAATTGTTTGTTTTCCTTATAACTCGACAACCGTTCATCGGATTTTTACCATTCCATTTGGCGGATCGTTAAATAATGCTGTTTACTGAACATGTCCAGAAGGAACGAACCTTCTATCAATAAAACTGTGGGAGATATGACGTTTTTTCCAATTTGCGGTGGCGGGAGGGGGCGTGGCCAAAATTGAAAATAAACTTGATCTGCCTGCTACACAGGATCAGTAAAGCTATTAAAAATCATCACATAAAACCGATATAGTTTTTCTTTTCCGACCGGATTTGGGTAACATTACCGTTTTCGTCATCGTTATCGTAACCGTTATCGTTATTGATTCCATTATCGTTATTAACTGCTTTATCGTTATCGATAGCGTTATCGTTATCATTATCGATATCGTTATAGATACCGTTATCGCTATCGTTATTGTTATTGATACCTTTGTCGTTATCGCTATCGTTATCAATAACGTTATTGTTATTGATACCGTTATACGTATCGTTATCGTTAACGTTATTGTTGTCGATTTCGTAGTCGTCGTTGTCGCTGTCGTTATCGTTACAGTTACAGTCATCGATATTATACCCTTGCAGAGGGTACTATAAAATTGTCCGGATGTTAGTAACGCATAGACGGAAGCATTTCCGACCACATATAGTATGAATATTTTGATCAGGATGACGAGCTGAGTTGATTTAGCCCTGTCCGTCCGTCTGTCTGTTTCGAAGCTATCTCCTCCGTCAGTTTGAAAACTATCTTCACCAAACTTTTCACGAAGTCTTTTAGTACATATATGCTGCACTTTTGACAGAACCGCCCGGATCGGATGACTATAGCATATAGCTGTCATAGGAACGATCGGTCGAAAAACTAGTCTTAGTGAGAAAACTTTTTTTGTTTTTAATGGAAACGCCTCCAAAGTACGTATTTCTTAGTTTACTATCCTTTCCCATGATTTCACTAAGTTTGGTCGAAATCAGATGACTATATCATATAGCTCCCATAGGAACGATCGGTCGAAAAACTAGTTCTAGTGAGAAAAACTTTTTTGTTTTAATGAAAACGTCCTTTTATTGGCATATTCTTATTTTATATACTTTAACACATTTTTACAAAGTATTATCAAAATCGGATGAGTATAGCATATAGCTGCAGTATGCAAGATCGGTCGAAAAAGAAGTTCTAGTGAGAAAAACCTTTTTTTGGTTTAAATGAGATCGCCTCCAAATTTCGTAATTAACAGTGTATTATGCTTTTCCATGATTTCACCAAGTTTGGTCGAAATCAGACATCTATATAGTATAGATCCCATCGAAAATTAAGGTCCAAAAAGTAGTCAGTTAAAAAAACTTTTTTGTTTTCAATGGAAGCTGCAAGGGATTATAAAACTTCGTCCGAGCCGAAGTTAACTTTCCCCTATTTTTTTATTTAGTATGCTCTCACACAATTCTACAAAGTTTTCTGAAAATCGGATGACTATAGCATATAGTTGTCATAGGAACAATCGGTCGAAAAACCAATTCTAGTGAGAAAAACTTTTTTGTTTTCAATGGAAACATCCTTATCATTGGCATACACTTATTTTATATACGTTTTCACATTTCCACAAAGTTTTGTCAGAATCGGATGACTATAGCAAATAGCTGCAGTACGAAAGATCGGTCGAAAACAAAGTTCTTTTAAGAGAAACTTTTTTGTTTTGAATGGAATCGTTATGTTTTTCAATAATTCCGCTGAGTTTGGTCAAAATCGGACATCTTTATAAATAGTATTATACTAGCAAATAGCCGGGCTTGCTTCGCTATGCCGCCGTTAATTAAGCTATTTTAACCGATAAGAGAATCAGTTTTTCTTTTCCGACTTGGGGGTGGATTTCACAAATTTGAAAATATTTGACCGTATCTAACATACATCGGCTCAAAGCAGAGATACTCTTATGCCCCGCCCGCGGTTAAAAATAAAGTCTCCCGACATTTCCGATCTTGGTGGTGGACTTTTACTTACAAACCCTATTTGATAAAGATATGCCCACAAATAAGGATTGGCCTTGAACACACATTTTGGGACATTTCCACCAACCATTCATCAAAATTGCATTGCTTTCAGTTGAGTTCGCGGTTTGTGCACCATTTTCCGCCCATTTCTTCAACTTAGAAACCTTCCCGGGCAAGGGTCCTCCATTCCACGTTCATGGCCACCTCCATTGCCACGTTCATGGCCACCTCCATAGCCACCACCATGGCCACCTTCATGGCCACCTTCATGGCCACCTCCATGGCCACCTCCATGGCCACCTCCATTGCCACCTCCATGGCCACCTTCATGGCCACCTCCATGGCCACACCCATGGACACCTCAATGGCCATTTCCGCGGCCACCTCCATGGCTACTTCCATGGCCACCTCAATGGTTATTTCTTATACTATTAGGTTTTTGGTTGCTGAGTTTTTCGTGAGTTTTTCGACCCTAAGGTCAAATTTCCAACAAAACGAATTTCAAATTAATCGGACGAAAAATAGATTTTTGCATATCGAATCTCCCGAAAATTTTCCTTGTGGGCGTATTTCCCGAAATCGGAAAAATACGTGACCAATTATTTCGAATACTATGCTTACAAACCGAATTTCAAGTCAATCGGACGAAAAATAAAATTTTCCCCATACAAACTTTTCCGACCCTTTTCCGGGTGAAATTTTCCAAAACCCCGTCTTAGTACGCACTTTCACCACGTAAGGAAACTCCTGTTCAAATTTCAGCTCTCTAGCTCTTACCGTTTAGGCTGTGCGATGGTTGCCAATCAGTGAATCAGTCAGTCAGAACAAACTATTTTATATTTATAGAGATAACGATTTCAGGGATGACAAACAATCGACAATATTATTAAATTCTTCATATATAGACTTGAAAGGCGTATTATCAAAAATTTTAGACAGAACTAAGATAGCGGGAGAGAGAGTTTTATTTTAATGGAATTTTCGACCTTAGGCCAATAATTTGCCGACTCGGCCCAGTGTGGAGAAAGTGGCTGTTCAAGTTGTTTTGGAATTCTAATACCTAGGAGCTGGGGCGTATCCAGGATTTTTCCAGGGTGGGTTTTAGAAATTTTGTTTTTAATCGCTTCTTTTTAGTGCCACCCCCCTGCGTTGGAGTCGTTCTAGCACTCAATTTATGGATTAAATTTTTGGTAACGATAGCCTGAATTTTGAAGCACCAAATTGTAGGTGTTGAAAGCCATAAGTAGAGCCGTTCTGTGCTATGGGGCACAAGTTTGAGGAGACGAGGTCAGTGAGAAAGCAAACCAACTGCTAATTTATTTTGTAAGACGAATTCTGAAGTTACCGAAAAATACGCCAAATTATTTACTAGCGATCGATGCTGGCCTAGAAGATGGACATACCTTTAGCCTAAAGCTGGTTCGGATATTACTGTAGATCTCCCAATTAAGTAACAATTTAACAAGGGCATTTTTTAGCCATTGTTTCAGGCAAAACTGTTTAAATTTGTAATTAAAAGTCCAGTTGTAGACTTTGTCGCAAAAGCGATATGTCATTTTTTTCCAGTGGTTTAGCTTAGCTGTCACTAGTCAAATTTTGCCTAAGGTCGGTTGATTTTCACTTGGCGTCTCGTCTGCAGATGGCTAACATAACTGAAGTTTGACATATGAACAACAATTTCCCTTACCAACAAATCAGCACTCATTATGAACATCCATTTTCATCATTTTGCAGATAAACCCATTAAGTTTTCATGTACAGCTGTGCAAATAAGCTGCTTAGGCATTATTTCAACTGAAATGAAATGAGTTTGGATATCAAAATGAGATGAAATGAAATGTAAACGAAAACAAATCAGAATTGTCTACGAGAAATAAAACAAATTTTCTATGCACTACATACAATCAGAAGGTAAGCAAAGTAAACAAGTAAGTGAGAGAGAGACTTGCAGACAATTAATCAATGTCTAAACATATTAAATGAAGTACACACGGCCAAAATTGGCGACGAGCAGCAGCTCAGTGATGTGAGCTAATGACACAGCAAGCGAGGCGATTATGTCAATCATACGCAGTGTGTGCCAAGAGCCGAGGCAATGACACACGCACAGTAAACACACAAACAAGCAGAAGAAGACGTTGTCTGGGCAGCCAAAATGTGGGCTTTAAAGTGTGTCCAATTCCGCCCACATTTCAACAAAAGCCTAATCAAAAAATAGCTTAAAAGTTTCAGCCTACACTCCGAATGTAGCCTGTGGCTTCAAGCTTAATTTTCAAGCCATTTTTTGTCAAGTTTTGGTTGGCCTGTCAATTTTTGTTATTGTTTCAGTGCATTTGTTGGTCGTGACAAGTAGAAAAGTTTTCAATTTTGGTAACTTAAATTGTTTTGTGGTTTGACGCCAAAGTAAAATGGCTTATATGGGCCGTATGAATGCTGCTGGTCCTACGGCACATTTGACACTTGGACAGAGAGGGAAATAAAATCATATAATTTGCATTGAGTCAAAAGTTAAAAGCTGACAACATTTCACTAAGGAGCGTGCTCAAGTAGAGGGGAAAACAATTGACAGAAATGGTTTCTGAGGCTAAAAGTTTGTTTAGTTGACAAAACTTTGAAATAAGCACGTTCTTCAAAAAATTATTTAAGCTGTGCTTCGAATTAATAAATAAAGTAAACAAAATGTCATATCCCAATTAAGTCGATCTGCTGCTACTAAAGGGTTATTTTAAATTAAGGAAAGTAAAAATATATGTTATTAATTATAAGTATAAGCACTTCCGCTTGCCTTTGATGCTCTCGAGCAGTCCCTGTACTTTCATAATTTACCAACTTGCTTCTTCATGCTTAAATAAAATCTTTGATACCATACCAACTGTAAACGAGAGCAGTTCATTAAGCCCACTTACTTGTTCATGTCTTTAATATAGTTTTAATTGGATTTTCAACTATTTACACACTCCACACTCAAATAGTTGCACACACACACACTCAGCACTTCATTTCCTTAAGCTGTCCTTTTTGCTTCCTGTCACTGCCTCATAAATAACATCTATTCGCATTTAGCTCATAATTCAGAAATGAAATATGCCATGCACATGCACATCCTTTACAAGACTCTACAATACAGTTTAATTGCTTGTGAAGTATAAATATATTTACTATAAAGTTCTTTTTGAATTTAAGCGGATTTAAGTTTTGCTGCAAATAAAAAGCCTGCTGAAAATTTCAATAACTCTGCCAATATACACGAATCCATTTCTATTTATTTATTGGAATATTTGCAAACCCCAAAAATCGTTTGAATAATTAAAATTTATTCTCTCTCGGTCGTCTCTCTGACACATTTTGGTGCAAAGCAAAGAGCCTAATGAATGAAATGTGGTTGATATCAATAAATTTGCATTGATATTTGTTCAGTATTTTATGAAACTATGCATTTATTTAGCTTGCATTCTTAGCAAGCCTCAAATTCATACAGAAAGTTATCTTGGATGCAATTATTTATGCATTAAATCTTGCAATAGCCTATATCCGACATGCCCAAAAGCAGCATACGGCAGAGTACTCACCAATACTCACAAAGAAAAGTACATTAAAATTGGGAATGTCAACAACAAAATGGCTGTGGTTATGGAGGCGTATGTAGCTTACTGCGCCTCAAGTCGACTCACAGCTCCACGTGGTAGCCCCTGGTAACAGAACGATGTATCCGCAAAAGCTGCTGGCTAATGTGAGCGGCGATCCTACCCTGGGACAAATAGGGGGCGGGACCTCGGGCTTGGCACCCGTTTCCCGTCTATTACATCCGCCAATGAAAACTAATACAATGCCTCGTATACGAACCTCTCCGACGACGACGCAAACGTTTTAGGGACCACGATTTGAGGATATGCACCTGGAATGTTCGTACCCTCAATAGAGAGCTTGCGGATTCCCGGCTGGTGGATGTCCTCGAGGTGTTACCGCACTTCAGGAAATGCGATGGACTGGACAGGGGTGTAAGAAGCTAACATCCGAAACCAACGCCCCATGGGAGATCTACTACAGTGGACATGATTCGAAGCACGAGTTTGGTTGCGGCTTTGCAGTCAACAAAAGACTGTGCCGCTCTGTCATCAGCTTTACACCAGTTGACAAGCGACTTGCCGCACTCAGACTTAAGGCAAAATATTTTAATATTAGTCTTATCTGTGCGCACGCCCCGACAGAAGAAAAGAACGATTCGGAAAAAGACGATTTCTATGAGCGCCTAGAAGACCTATATGATCGCTGCCCCCATCACGACATGAAGATCGTGCTAGGCGGCTTTAACGCAAAAATCGGGAAAGAAGAAGTTTATCGCCCGACTATAGGCCGATTTAGCCTGCACGAAGAAACCTCCGATAATATAGAGAGGCAAATAGGCTTCGCTTCGGGCTGGAACATGGTCATTAGTAGTACCAGATTTGAGCACCGCGACGACCACAAGGCGACCTGGAAGTCCCCTGGTCGTCAATCAACACGAAACCAGATTGATCACGTTGTGTTAGACAATATTGCCTCAGATCACTACCTTGTTGCAGCCAAAGTACGCACACACTGAGCCCAGTGTGGCACATGCCGCACAGTCTAGCACACGCCGAAAGCTGAGCGTTGAGAAGCTGCAATCACAACGGACATCCGAAGCCTACTCAGCAAAACTCACCGAGCTGCTCAGGGAAACCTGGCCAGTGGGAGCATATTTCACACTCTATGAGTACAGCTGCCAAGGAGATTCTCGGATTTGCCGAAACTCCCGAAAACAGTCATGGTACGATGATGAGTGCCGCCACGCTATTGCAGAGAAAGACGCTGCCTACAGGAGAACTCTGCAGTCGGGAGCAACGCGGGCTGTTAAGGAGCGATACCGAGAGAAAAGGAGAGAGGATAAGCGCCTTTTCAGAAGAAAGAAAAATGAGCCGGAAAAGCGCATGAGGGAGGAAGTCGAAGTGCTGTTCGGAAGGAGTAAGACTCGAAAGTTCTACCAAAAGATTAGGCAACTATCCAAAGGTTTTAAGCCCAGAGTCACACTATTGAAGGACGAGCACGGAAATCTGGTCAGAAATCCGGAAGTGGCACTAGACAAATGGAGAAACTATTTCTCTAACCTGCTGGGAGGTGATGTCGAACACAATGCCGCCTCTGGGGAAGTAGCGACACCACCAATCGATAACATGAGATACCATAGAGATAGACCATAATGAAGTCTTGTTAGCCATAAAAAGGCTAAACAAATAACAAATCTGCTGGCGCTGATGAGCTGCCCGCTGAATTGTTCAAGACTGGCGGTGAGGAGCTGGTAAGGTGCATGCACCAACTCCTATGCAGAATACGGTCCGAAGAAAGCATTCCCGAATCTAGCATTGAATCAAAGTGTACTTTGTCCAATATTTAAAAAAGGAGACCCTGCGGTTTGCGGCTATTATCGCGGGATCAGTCTCCTTCCCATAAGGTTCTATCATGCATCCTATGTGAACGTCTAAAGCCGAGAATGAGTGAACTGATTGAACCTTATCAGTGTTTCCTTAGACCTGGCAAATCTACCACGGACCAGATATTCACACTGCGACAAGTCCTGGAGAAGACCCAAGAGAGAAATATCGACATCCACCACCTTTTTGTTGACTATAAAGCCGCCTTTGACACGCTGATAAGGTCAAAGTTCTTTGAATCCCTGTCCACCTTTGGTATTCCAGCAAAGTTCGTTCGGCAAAGTTCGTTCGAGAAGCACACAAAGCTCCGTCAAAATAGGAAAAGACCTCTCCGAGCCTTTCGATACCAAAAGAGGTTTTAGGCAGGGTGACACCTTATCGTGTGACTTCTTTAATCTGCTGATGGAGTACATACTGCGCCAGTGCCCAAACGCTAACAGAACGGGCACCATCTTTACCAGAGATAACATGTTTCTTGCATATGCCGATGATATTGATATCATCGGCAAAAGCGAATCTGGGGTAAACCGGGCGTTCTCAGAGATAGAGAAGCAGTCAAAACTTATGGGCTTAGCGGTAAATGAGGATAAGGCGAAGTACCTTCTATCAACGCGCAGTGAGACTACGCTTGGACAATCTGTTGCAATAGGAGATTACAACTTCAAGGTTGTAAAGGAACTTGTCTACCTCGGAACGACGATAACCAGCGACAACAACACCAGTCTGGAAATCCGAAGAAGAATTACTCTTGCAAACCGATGTTACTACGGGCTCAGTAAGGAGTTCAAGAGCAGAGTGCTCTCTCGAATAATGAAAATTGCTCTATACAAGTCGCTTATCATCCCAGTCCTGCTATACGGCGCAGAAGCATGGACAATGTCATCAAAGGATGAGGCGGCAATTGGCGTGTTCGAGAGAAAAGTTCTTCGGAGGATTAATGGACCTCTAAACGTTGGCGGCGAATTTCGCATCCGAATGAATCACGAACTGTATGAGCTCTATGGGGACACTAAGCTTGTCCAGCGCATAAAACAACAGCGGCTGCGCTGGATAGGACATGTTACCCGTATGGATGATAACGCTCCAGTAAAACGGGCGGAGATGGCGCGACCAGGTGCAGGGAGATATTGGGTGTATCCTCCTGGTGGAATGTCGCTCGGGACCGAGGCGAGTGGCGGGCATTAGTGGCAGCGGCCGAGACCGTAAAACGGTTGTGATGATTTTATTACCATCAAATGGCCAAGAAGAAGAAGATAGGCCACAGACGATAGTTGATAGACGATAGGCGATAGACGATAGGCGATAGGCAATAGGATAATGTCAAACTTCATAGGACCAAGCCCACACTCCAAATTTCAAGCTCGTAGCTGAAAAACTTTCTGAGATATAGCTCTGAACCACTTTTGAACTGGTTCGAAACCGGTTCTGAACCAGACCTGTCACTGAAATGACATATGTATAGCTTATGACTCTTCCCTGATCAACATGGACTTACTGAGAAAATTTCGTAAAAATACCTTCAGCGGCTTAGACGCATATAAGGGACCAATATATAAAGATACAAACATACTTTCACTTTTATATAAACCTAGATATGCCGATTTTGTTTATTCTGATTTTCAGTATTATCGACTTAAAAAACTGTCAAACTATCGGCAAACCTAGTTGGAACAAAATTTAAAGGTTAAGGTCGATTTTTAAGCACATGATTCGAACCCATGCAATTGGTTCGAACCTTGCCTTATAGCTTATATAATCTTTTTAACATTTGATCACTTTTTTCGGTTGATATCAAATACTATGAACATTTATTAGAAGGCCAAGAACTCATCCAATTACCAATCTTGTTAAAGTGACTATCAATTGTCAATTTCCAAATTCATTTGACAAGCGCTATATAGTCATTTGAAAACCCAACTGTAATGGAAGTATTTCAACTCGGTTTCTTAAAATACAATGTAGAACTTACCTCGATTTAAAAATTTATTTTCCATTTCCTGCTTTATTTCATCATGCATTGAAACTGTACTTAAAGATTACACTAGGCAACAGGGTCCAGTATATTGAAGGGTTGGTAGTGATTCTAGATGATATTCGTGTTTAGGAAACGAAAACATATTAGAGTCTCTACCACCCATTGGATACTTTGAGGCACCAGCAATAAATAGGATATTTTTGGATTCTTACAGAAGTGCTAAGAGAGGTATATCTCCATTGAAAAAAATCGCAGAATTGTATGGGATAGTTCATTTAAAAGCTAAGGAGTGGTACTTTCCGAAATTATCAAAGAGAGTCCAAACAATAAAATGTAAAATGGCTTGACACAGCGCCAAAGGGTCAAAGCCGAGCCTCTCTCAATCTCTTGGCTTGTGCGCTTTTTAATTTTCGCACAAGAGAAAGGGACCTACAGCTTAAAGCCGAATCCAAACGGCATTTCGAGAAGCTTTCCATGGCTAATTACTACAAAGCTGCGCTCACAGAGGGTGACCGGGTGTAAAGTTTATTCAAAGAAAAACTTTTTCATTAGATGTTCGAGGCGGGATCGACCCACGACCTCTGCACAGCGGTCGCGCCTAGACGCTGAGCCACCCGGCCAAACAATAGAATGGATTCTCCGAAAAACGCTGCTAAAAAGGGTCAAAATATGCACTTTTAGCAACTTTAAGCTCAAATTACTAAAAATCTCGACGTGATGGACAATTTCTGAAATCGCAGTCTTGCTTATCACACGAAAATTATCTAGAATCACTACCAACCCTTAATATACTGGACCTTGTTACCTAGTGTAATCTTTAAGTACAGGTTCAATGCATGATAAAATAAAGCAGGAAATGGAAGATGAATTTTTAGATCGAGGTAATTTTGTTGCCTTTGGTAATTTAAGTAAATTTTTGATTCGGGAAGTCATTAAGCTATAAAGTTTTTAAACATCTTAAAATGGAATCATATCTGATTCAGTAAGTGAAACTAAAATCAGTGTCCTTAGGAGAAGACCGGCAAATTACCCTCTTTATTCACTCACTCAAGACTGATCAAAAGACCTTGTACACTAAAATGAATAGGTTAACACAACACTACAAAATATTTAACAAATTGCTTTGATTGATAGCCCTAAACTCTATGCTACCAACTGGCTATGATCATGATAAATGATTACCCAGCATTGTTATAACATAAACAACTTTGCATACACTTAAATTCACATCCATCATTCCACCATTCGTGTCGTCTCTGATATGCATAATCCTCAACAAGTTGTAATTAACTTTCTTATTATGACAAAACATGTCAGAAATTTGTATCTTTAGCGTTTCAACAACAACATAAAACAGCATTAACAAATCTCTTAAAATGGTATAGCACTTTTTTTATCTCAGTGGAAGTTAAGCCGAAGTTTAGGCAAATGCTGCTCAACCGCAAAAAATAAACAGAAACCTCCCCCAAGGATGTCAGAAACTCTTGTCAACAGCAACGACACAGAAGCATTCTTTATGTATTTTTTTTTTTGGTAAATTAACAACTTCATATGTCAGCTCTGATAACTGCTTAAGAGCATACCCTCCCCCACACACACAGATAAGCAACCACACATACATTTTACTGCGCTTTATCATTTGTCGACCGGCTTATGCGTAAGGTTTAGGCGAAGCTCATTTGCATGAGTTGTTTCCCCATGTGCGTGTGTATTTCTTGACTTTGACGTTTCCGCTTGAAGCTCTTATCAAGCATAACCAACACTTCATAAATTGTCTAAAATTAGCCATAAAACAAAGCCAACAACCAAGCCGTTCCTCACTGCAGTCTCATCTCGAGTGTGTAGCAAATCCACCTTATGCTCATTAAGTTCATACTTACTTATTATGGGACCACCACTAAACCTTAACCATGGCAACTCCCTTTCCAAAAAAAATGTGTTGTTGCTCCCATTTTTTGCTTGCTTTTGATTCCCGTTGCCATATTTTATTATTATTTCCACAACGCAAAATCAAATAATTTGTGTAAAAGCTTTACAACGTGTTTATGGTATGGAAGGAAGAGGACAAGGACTAAAAACCTAAAATAGTTAACCTCAAAAACAAAAACATAAACAACGGAAAATAAGACAAATCGGCGAGCGACTTTCAAATGCTCTCTTGGGTAAGATAAAATTAAAAATAGGTATAGAACTGTAGGCTCTCTTGGGTAAGCCTATTCAAAATTAAAGTGATAAGGAAACAAGGGATTATAGAGGGGTCCAGTCGTTTTTTTTTGCGGTCTTCTCGCCGGCGCGCCCGGCGGCGCCACCCCCCAAAAAAAAAATATTTTTTTTTTTTTTTTTGTTTTAAAAAAGGCAATTGCACTTGTTTTTATTTATTTTTAATGCGACTGCGGGGCGCCAGTTGTCGTAAAATAACTTTCAGGGGGCAAGGGCTTGCCCACCGCTGATCTAGTTCTAGTTGCTTGCAATTTTCGAAGGGCATCTGTTAGGATTTTTCTTTCATTAAGTTCTTCATGAAGTTTTGGTTTATAGTGAAGCGGCGTGGAAAGTATTATCATAAAAATTATCTTTTCCAAAACTATCATGTCGCCATAAAATATTATCATTTTGAACGTTCGAATTTCAGAAGTGCTCCAAAAGGGGCTTCCGCCAAATTGATACACGTCTGCTTGGTTTGATGTATATCTTCTCTCTGTTCTTTATATTCTTATTTAAGTTCTTACTTGGCTATGTTCGGGAAGCAGGGACTATATGCATGTAAGTATCTACAAGTAAAAGCGATGACTGAGCGTTTGTGACCAAGACCGAAGTGGTTGATCATACTTATACCCTTATGGGAAAAAAAGATAGAATTTAACTAAGCTTATTTATACATGCAACATTGGTCGTGTTCAGCAGAAAGATTGATCGCTGAGCAGTAGAGCTGGCAAATAAATCGATTCTCGAATCGATGTATTGATTTTTTCCTCGCGTGAGAAACATCGATGTTATTTTTAAGAATCGACTAAAATCGAAAAAAGTTCCACCATCACTTGGAAAAGCGAATCCGGTGAATCTCGTGCCTAGGGAAAGATCATAATCATGGCCGCAATCCTCTGAAATTCTGCAGGAGGTTCGGTCCGGGGGTTCGAACCCGTTGTAAAGTCTAAAGTTCGGTTCGCGGACCGGTTCTTGAAGCCCCTGAACCCAAGCTTCTAGTTCGAACCCTTGGTTCGCAAGAGAATTCGTAAAAAATGAAATTTATATAAATTTATCTTTATTTGGTTAAACATAATATTTATTACTTAACTTAGTGCTATAATCAAATCCATTAGATGACATTAACCAATTTTAGAAACTGCTTAGTTTAAGTTAAATAGCATTATATCTTCGAGGAGCTGTTCATCTATACTAGCTCTTATATCAGAAAGATCAAACTTAAGTGTTGAAAATACTCGTTCAACTGATACCTGAGTTGCTGGAACGGCTAGTATGGTTAAGGCAATATTTTGTAAGTCTTCGTTATTAAGACCTTTCCAAAATTTCAAAACATTTGTCGATGTATGTGCTCTTGGACAATTTTCAAAGGAATCTAAAACATCATTGACAGATTTAATATTTGAAATTTCTTCTTCTTCTTTGGCTTTGATGATAAGCGACTGGTATAGGTCAATTTTCGTTTTCCAAGAGAGCTCTGCTTTTAAACTCCTTACTGAGCCCGTAATAACATCGGTTTGCAAGAGTAATTCTTCTTCGGATTTCCAGACTTGTGTTGTTGTCGGTAGTTATCGTCGTTCCGAGGTAGACAAATTCCTTAACAACCTTGAAGTTTCAACACCTCCCATTGCAACAGATTGTCCAAGCGTAGACTCCCTGCGCGTTGATAGAAGGTACTTCGTCATATCCTCATTTACCGCTAAGCCTATAAGTTTTGACTGCTTCTCTATCTCTGAGAACGCCTGTCTTACCGCAGATTCGTCTTTGCCGATGATATCAATATCATCGGCATAAGCAAGTAGCATGCTATCTCTGGTAAAGATGGTGCCCGTTCTGTTAGCATTTGGCAGATTAATCTATCAGCAGATTAAAGAAGTCACACGACAAGGTGTCACCCTGCCTAAAACCTCTTTTGGTATCGACAGGCTCGGAGAGGTTTTTCCTATTTTGACGGAGCTTTGTGTGCTTCTCAGCGTCATCATGCAAAGTCGAAAGAACTTCGCTGGTATACCAAAAGTAGACAGGGCTTCAAAGAACTTTGACCTTATCGGCGTGTCAAAGGCGGCTTTATAGTCAACAAAAAGTTGGTGGGTGTCGATCTTCTTTCTTGGGTCTTCTCCAGGATTTGTCGCAGTGTGAATATCTGGTCCGTGGTGGATTTGCCAGGTCTAAAGCCACACGTTCACATAGGATGCATGATAGAGCCTTATATGCAATGGGAAGGAGACTGATCCCGCGGTAATTGGCGCAAACCACAGGGTCTCCTTTTTTAAACATTGGACAAAGTACACTTATATTCCAATCTTCGGGCATGCTTTCTTCGAACCATATTCTGCATAGGAGTAGGTGCATGCACCTTACCAGCGCCAGCCTTGAACAATTCAGCGGACAGCTCATCTGCGCCAGCAGATTTGGTTTTTTTTAGCTATTTATGTCTAACAAGACTTCATTATGGTCCGGCAGGTCTATCTTTATGCTATCGATTGGTGGTGTCGCTACTTCCCCAGAGGCGGCATTGTGTTCGTCATCACCTCCCAGGTTGGAGAAATAGTTCCTCCATTTGTCTAGTGCCACTTGCGGATTTCTGCTCGTCCTTGCATGGGTTCGAGGCATTGTGTTAGTTTTCATTGGCGAATGTATGAGACGGGTAACGAGTGCCAAGCCCAAAGTCTCGGCCCTATTTGTTCCATGGTAGGATCGCCGCTCACGTTAGCCAGCAGCTTTGCGGATGCATCGCTCTGTTATCGGGGTTACGTGGATGTGTGCGTCGACTTGAGGCGCACTAAGCTACATACACCCCCATAACCACAGGAGAGTTCCTGTCTTCCGAAGAAGCCCAAGTCATTATGGGTTACGGGATAGAAAAATTTAAGTCACTAATTTGTATATCCAACTCTACTACTCACTTCTTGTAGTGCGTTCCAAAATGTCACCTATACCCCAACTTGATTACACTTCAATCGACCGCATAAAAAAAAAAAAAAAAAAACTTGCGTAACAAAGGGCAACCAACTCGAACCCTAAAGCGTATTTATTTTCTTTTTGATTTTTAAACCCTCGGGTGGGCTTTTCGGTTATTTTAATGTCAACAACAACACACCTAACTATGTAGTTTTGCCTTAAAGCGCAGAGTCATGTTCAAAATGTAGAGGCCATTCTCCTATTTCAAATTCATGCAATGTCCTGCCCCGGGGTTAAAGTTTGAAGTTCGAGCTGTTACTTTTTTTATGGCTTCACCTTTCCAGCTGATTGAGCGTGAAGTTGTAAAACTTAAGGAGTGCTAAGTGCTCTGGTCCTCCATGATTATGGCCAATAAAGCACGCATGTTGGACTCGGTGAACAAAGGTAACTGGAAAGAATTTAATAAGCCTCGAGAGTTGGTGTTGACTTCAAAATAATGGCCTCTAAGGTGTGTGCCAAAGACAATGTCCAGCTGGATGGACACAATGGCATGGGTATAAAGTGAATTTATGAGCTGTGGGGGGCACTTTAACCCAAAGTAAGTGGCTGACAAGATGTAGAGATTATGGAAACTTACGAGCCACTTGTTCTGGCATGTAAAACTGGTGATAATCTTTTAGATAAATGCAAAGGGAAACGTAAAAAATATTCAAATATTTCACTGGCCTTGGAACTGCCCTTGTAACCATCTATGTTTTCAAATTTATCTCCTCCTCTCTCCCTCTCTCTGCTTATTTTTACCAATCAAATGAAGCTGCAGAAGCAGTAAATTAACATTGGCGCCACGTGGCGTATACGCAATATGTAAATTGGTGTAAAGCCCAGCCACCACCGTATGGTCATACGTGGCCATAAATAATAAAGCCATACACACAACAAAAAATGCAGTCAAATCATTTTCAAATTAACTTATAGAGCCAAAAGCAAACGAGTTCAATATTTGGCAATGCGTGTAGATTACACCAAAGAAGCCAGTGGTGGTCGGCGCCGCTGGAAGCCATAAAATTTGCACACACTCGCACACACACACTTTCCGAAGAATAGTCTGTGTGGGAAAACGTACTTTTTATGCAAAGCGAATCAAAATCCAATTATAAACCCAAAGCGTGTGTATGGTTGTTGCGTATGGTAGATGAGACGCATTGCATTTGGCCCAGTCAGGACCAGGCCCAGACAGAAGACCCAACCACACCAAACACTCACTTGGGGCAGCGGTAATGAAAAATTCAATTTTGTAAACAAAAGACGTGGCGCGTACGAAAATGGTATTTAATATATGCAACCATTGGGTATCGATGTGTCCATGAGAGGGTGTATGTATGTGTGGATGTGTTTGTGTGTGTGCGCGCAGTGGCGCCAGCAACGAAACGTTGCCATAGGCCACAGAATTTATATTGGTATTGTAAAGGTTAAAGTAACATCAATGCCACTTTTATTAATTAAACAGAAAAGTTTGAGAAAAACATTGTAAGAATTTGCTAAGGTTTCAATTTTAAGATTGTTGGCAGATTTGACCATAACTTGATTTAATTAAGGGATTCCATGAAGGGAAAGTTGACCATGCTCTGGAATCAGCTGAACAAAGGGCAGTTAAACTAAGATAAAATGCTGATGATTCGTCAGCCACGGTAGTATTATTTGTTCATATGTCGCGGTCGGATTTTGTGATTATTCTTGAACCAACTTTAAGGTCATTGTTCCTAAGTACCGTTCTTTTTAGACTTCTTAAGATCAACATTTTAATACTAGTAAAAATTGTTTTTAAAGACCAACAACGAAATCAAGTAGGAAAATTGATTAAATTGAGTTTTTTTCCCGCTTAATTTAAACCGTGTTTAGTTAGAGCCTGGCCTATCCATTCGCCGTAACCACAAAATGTTTCCACCCGTTCTCTCGCCCATAAAGAAATGAGAAAACGGATACCGTCCGGTGCCTTTTTAACGGTTTGTTTGAGTCGTCTTCCAGTTTTCAGTTGCCTGCCGCCGCATTAATGCACTCTATCTGTGTTGTTCCAAGCGTAATTGCAATTGTCAATCGTTTTCCCTTTTGCCTTTCATAAAGAGCATTAACCAGCTGTGGGCGTACGAGTACGAGTAGTTATGTGCAAAGGGTCACATAATCAAGTGGCCGCATCGAGCAGAAGCAGAAGCCAATATCGTGTAATGGGCATTTTATTAAGTGCGCCCCTGATACAAGTTCCATTTGGGGTGGGCACTAATGTTTTCTCTGGAATCCAATTTCTGCAGGTCACAGTTTCTGTTAGTAATAACCCTCTAACCCCAACAAGGTTGCAGAGGGTCCGTGGCTCTTTTTAAATTGGAAAAACAACTTGAATTTTCTTTTAATTTCGTTTTTATTTTTGTACCTCCTTTTTTTCGCTACCTTTTTTTCTTGTAGTTGCTCATACATATTTCATAACTAACAAGCAAGAAAGTCGGTCAAGCCCGACTATAACATACTCTGTACCAGTGAAGTGCTGCCCATCAACGTTATAACTCGAATATCGGTCATCCGATCTTTAAAATTCCTTTAGCGGATCGATAAAGAATCCCTAATACTAAATATGTGCAGAAGGTTCGAACCTTCTATATATAAAACTGTGGGAGATATGACGCTTTTTCAATATTGAAAATAAACTTGATCTGCCTGCAAGTAAAGGGTGATTTTTTAAGAGTTATAGGAAAGTTTTTCAAAAAAAAACATAAAATTCAGAAAAATGCATGAAATCTTTATTTGAATCGATAGTACGGTCCATATAATTTAATGTTTGAAGATTATTTCATGCAAATGTTGACCGTGACTGCGCCTCAAATGGTCCATCCGCTTAGTCCAATTTTGGCATACTCTTTCCAACATTTCGGCCGGTATCTCACGAATAAATGCTTCAATGTTGTCTTCCAATGCGTCAATTGAAGCGGGCTTGTCTGTATAGACATGAGCTTTAACATAGCCCCACAAAAAATAGTCTAAAGGCGTTAAATCGCACGATCTAGGCGGCCAATTGACCGGTCCCGAACGTGAAATAAAATGTTCACCGAACTCGCCTCTCAATAAGTCCATTGTTGCGCGTGCTGTGTGGCATGTGGCACCGTCTTGTTGAAACCACATGTCATGCAAGTCAAGAGTTTTCATTTTGGGCAAAAAAAAATTGGATATCATCTCACGGCTCACGCTCACCATTCACAGTTACGTTACGATTCGCATCATCTTTGAAGAAGTACGGTCCAATGATGCCACCAGCCCATAAACCGCACCAAACTGTGACTTTTTCTGGATGCATTGGTAGCTCTTGCAATGCTTCTGGCTGATATTGACTCCAAAATCGAAAATTCTGCTTATTTACGTACCCATTGAGCCAAAAATGAGCTCCGTCGCTGAACACTTTTCGGTAAAAAAGTGGATCTTTGGCCAACTTTCCAAGAGCCCATTCACCAAAAATTCTACGTTGCGGTAGGTTGTTCGGCTTCAATTCTTGCACCAGCTTAATTTTGAAAGGCTTGACACCTAACTCCTTCCGCAAAATTTTCCACGTTGCTGAGTAACAGGGGCCCAATTGCTGCGAACGGCGACGAATCGATAATTGATGGTCACCATTAACAGTGGCCGATACAGCCGCGATATTTTCTTCAGTTCGCACTCTACGTAAGCGTGTTGGTGGTTTAATGTCCAACAATGTAAATTTGGTGCGAAATTTAGTCACAATAGCCCGAATAGCCGATTCAGTGGGTCGATTAAACTGACCATAAAATGGAAGAAGCGCGCGATGAACTTTCTTAACAGAGCACGCATTTTGATAAAAAAAATTTAATAATTTGCATGCGTTGTTCGTTTGTAAGACGATTCATTGTTAAATTATAGACCAAACTGAAGATGTTTGACAGTGAAACAAAACACGAAACGTGCGTGAGCTGTTTAAACCAGTGTTGCCAAAAAGATAATAGCTTATAAATCACCCTTTATTAGTTATATTATGCAAATAATCACTTTAACTTACCGAATTTATTTTTATTGGACGCGAATAAGAACTGCAGCAAAAATCACATTTGTCGATGAGCTCGCACTGGCCAAAAGTGACACGGCAAAATTTTAAGCAGCCCCTTCACTCATTTAAAGAAAGTAGAAACGATAAAAGGGGAGAGCACAAAAATGAAACAACAACGCAGAGCCGACTGTACTTGTTGTTTGTGTATCTCTCTTTTTTGATTTTACGAGCTTTTATAAAAAAACGAAGCCGCCGTTGCATCAACCGTGATGTGCCCATGACTAGTCCGATTAAGATAGGCAGTTTCCAAGCATGTGGGCAAATGTTTTTTAAAGAGAGTTTTCCGGCGTTGCATCAGCATTGATTGGTCCAAGACTAGTCAACATGGGATAGTCAAGTACCAACCCTGACCGAACCGAGTGCCTCAACCAATATATTTCTTTGCACCAGCTTATCCTAGCCCTTGACTAGGCCATTTGAACTAGGCAGTGGACTAGTCTGTGTAAGCAAGTAGCCCTTGCCGGAAACACAAGGGTCCGTCTGGGTGGGTATGTGCGTGTGTGCATGTGTGATTGTGGAAGTAGGAGGCTATGCTTCGGATGTCATGGCAATCAACGAGGCAGTCGACTGCCTATGAATAAAGTTTCAGTCTGTTCGTAGACTTCGAACAGAGCACACTAAATTAATTTATATTTATTTTTTTCTCATTACTTTTTATTTTGTTGAAAAATCCCGCTAGACCCGTAAAATTGGGATCCCTCCGGTTGATATCAAAATATACAGCCGTAGAGTAATATAGTAGTACTGTACTGTTTGATAGTGTTTAATATGTGCTTATTTATTTTAGAACCTTTCAGTTGGAGGCGAGTTTGTGAAAATAAAAATTTATATCAAATACATTCGTACAAAATCAATGAAAACACACGAAATCAAGCAAACACCGTATTTTGGAGTCGGGGCGACTGCAGCGCCCTTGTTTCGTGTTTTTCTTGGAGTAGCTGGTCTAACTGACATGGATGATTATTTTTGATTTGAAGTTATGTTGCAGTTGAAGCCAAATCGTTAAAATTGTCTACTCACATCCCGCAGAATAAACGAAATACATTTTTTAATATCCCTCGATTTTTAAAAAAAAATTTTGCTGCGGCTCTTTTCTTTACTTTGATTGACCACATACGTTTAACAATTCTATATATACGCTTTGTGCGTGGGAAATCACCTGTGGAGTCTGAATTTGGGTATTCGAAAGTATTTACTTATTATTTATTTATTTCGCCAAAGGATAACCTTAACTGGCTACAACCAAACTTAAGACTAACAGTAACAATTTAACTACAAGAAGAAGTCCCTAAGTCCTTAAAGGCCATAATGTTTCAATTCGCCCTGACATCCTTTGTGTGTGGGAGTAACCGCACAGTTTGTTAAATCTTGTGGGGGTTTTTCACCACAAAAACCATTATTCACCAAAAATAAAAACGGGAATTTTGTATACCTTTGCAGCTTCCATTGAAAACAAAAAAGTTATTCTAACTAAGACTAATTTTCAGTCTATACTCTTCCATGACAGCAATAATATATAGATATCCGATTTCGACCAATCTTAGGAATCATAGGAAAGCATAGCAATCTAAGAAATGCGAAGTTTGGAGGCGTTTCCATAAAAAAAGGGGTTTTTCTCACTAAAACAAGTTTTTCAATTAACCCAAAATTTATACCATATGTTCGTATAGTATTTAGACCCCGCCATTGCAAAAAAAAAAATTAATTGCAATTATTTATTGTTTTAGAACGAATTAAAAGTTGTACCAGTACACACACACGCGTCACACAGATCGGTGAGCAGACCAACGCATTGTTTTTGTTTTAGCAGGCCAACACTCTCTGTGTGCTGTGATCATTTGTAATTTGACATTTGTAAACAGAGAGAGTGGCTTTCAGTACGCTCTCCCTGTGTAATCCAAATGACAAGTAATTTTTGTGCGAGGCAATGTATTTTGGATCATACACAATAATTAATATTGTTAACAAATTTTTTATATTGCTAATCCTATTGATATGTTCGTCTTCCTTTCTAGCATAGTAATGTTAGAATGAGTACTAAAAGCACAAAAAATTGTATTGCAATTACTTATTGTTTTATAGCGAACTAGGGATACGGTGACATGCAGATGACATTAAATTCAATTGACTAAAACAATTATGCGAAAATAGTCGGTATTTTTCGGGAAATTCGATAAGCTCCAGGAAAGGTACATAATAAGGAAACATATAATTCGATGGCAAATTCACTAATCAAATTTAAGTACACCGAGCACAATTGGAGACTGTGCTGTGATCTTAAGATCGAATCGGTGTTACATCGAATCGGAAATACATCGAATCTATGGATTTATTGCCTGTGTGGGTAGGGCGGGGGGGGGGGCGGGACTATCACTGCGCTACAAAATCCCTTCAAAAAAATGTATATATTTTGTCTCTTCACGCTTTCTTTAGAGCAATCCTCAAAAATAAAGAAATGCATTGAAAATTGTTTTAAGACTTACACTTTACCAAAACTTTAACAAAAGATCAAGAAAAGAAAGAAACCATGTTTATAGCTGTCTGAATAGTTTAAAAAAGACCAAACCATGCCAAGTTAGTTAACCGAATGTTGGCTGACTGTTCAAAATTCGACAGACATGGCTATATCGACTCAGCTGTTGATGCTGATCAAGAATATATATACTTTATAGGGTCGGAGATGCTTCCTTCTGCCTGTTACATACTTTTGCGCAAGCTTAATACACTCTGTATACCTTTGGTAAATAGTATAATTAGCTTTTTCGCAATATCTCGAAAACGGCCACGCTAAATAATTATTGGTCTTGATTTTTGAAATCAGCGGAAGGTTTTACATATGAAATGACTGCCAAATGACCGAGATGCAAAATGCTGTAAGCTAGTGTAATTAATGAAAGTGTTCTATTTTGTATAAAACTTTAAGATTGTTATTTTTTTAATGTCAATCGGGTGTGTTCCAGAAATCTCTAGAGATTTTCGTAAAAACGATTGGATTTTGAACTAAACTATCAGGACTTTATATGTAAAGTGTCAAGAATAATGTGGTCTACTAGAAACTAGGAAAGGAAAACTGTACGCTTGAAATGTACTTGGTGCTGAGGAGTCAGTTTCAAATCTCTCAACTTTAGTCATCTAATCTAGTAGCCTGGCATTTTGGAGACGGTTCACATGTAAAGGCAAGCAGTTGCAGTTCGAAATGAAACCGTTTAAACGAAAATCTCTAGAGATTTCTGGAACACCGCCGATAAAATCATCTTACTGTTTTGTTTTCATGTTCCAGCAAGAGCAACATTTCTCAGTTTTCGTGGAGACGCTATTGTGTAAAGATCCTTCATATTTTTGAGTTTCTTTAATGAGCATTCATTTAAAACATTTTACTAGATTGACACAAAACTAAAATAACTACAGCGCATAGGAACTGTTAATAAATAAATAAATAAAATAGCAATTTAAGTTTAGGTGAGCAATATATTTTCTAATGCCTTACAAAGTGTTGGAATCTTTTTCGAAACTACAGCCTTACTTGAGTGTGCCACCTACCTTTCCTTATTTGAAACTTTCACATTGAAAGACAATTGAATTGAGTGCTAAACATAAACATTTTGGAATTACCTTTTGAAGATTAAACTTTAAAGTTAAATTTATTAATTAATTTTAAATCATTTATATTTATATGTATACATATATAATTTTTACAAGTTCGTAAAGCTAGCTCGAAAGTAATTTATTTTCACCACATTTACCACGTTGAATTTTGTGTTTTTTTTTTTTCTTGTTTTTTTGGGAGGGTGTTGAGAGTTTCTCTTGTTTTTCTTTTTGCTATTTTCGGACAGTTACAATTCTAATACAAGGTATATTTTCTATATGTAGATTTATATTTTGTAGTTGGATCTTTTCCCGCCTGCTCAGCAATCAGTGGAGTTGTCGGTTGGTTGGGTGCTTTGCCTTAAAATATCATACAACTTAGGATCTATAAGCGATAAGGGTTTAACAACAATTGTGGCTAACATATTATTCTTTAAATAATTTCTCTATTAAAGAAAAAGGCAAAGAACAAAACTTTAAATTTTACTTTAAAAATTTTCGCTCCCAGTCACCAGCAGCTGCTGTTGATCTCTTTCCTCTTCAGGCTGAATAATGTGAATTAAACAGAGATATATCAGCAGCGACTCCATCACGAACAAACACAGAAAATTGGCGTAACCCTAGAGCAGCTCCTCGTTGGCGTCCACCAGCAGGGGTCGTGGCAGTTGTTCACGTCTGCGCCGAGCATAGAGAGCAGCCTGCTCTTCCTGATCCGCTTCTTCTTCTGCTGCTGCTGCCAGCTCGTTATCGACCTGCTCCTTTTGTTCCTGCTCCTTCTCGCGCTTCTCCTTCAGCTCCTGTGCTGCCTTTTGCTCCTGTTGCTGCTTCTTGCGATGCTCATAATTGACCAGTCGCTGTCCCACCAAATACTTGTCCACTTTAATCGATAGGTAAAGCTTTTTCAGTTGTTTGATTTGGAATAGGACAAAGCAAATGCTGCCCACAACGATAAAGCTGACCGGATACACCAGCCGGGTGATACTTTGACGCGTATATGGATCCGAAAAGAAAATGGGCAAGAACATCTGTGCCACCACATAGGGTATGGCCAGGGCCAGGCCGAAGGTGGTCACCACCGGCACAGCCAAGTCCCGCATGACAAACTTCAAGTCAAAATCTCGCAGTCCATCTGTATAGGCACGCTCCAGGGCGCGCTTCAAGTGCCAATCGGGACCCATGAGGGTCAAAGCAATTGCTATTTTGGTATACAACACACCCAAGGCCCAATCTTGCCAGAGGAAATGTATGGGAGTTTTACGCAGAGGTACACGTAAAGGTATTACAACTACCAGCTCTAGGAGTAGACCAAACAGTAGAGGAACCAGCACAAATATGCCAATTAAAGTCAATACAGGCAGAGCATACTGTAGAGCCACTCTTGCCCAATGTTTTAGCTTATTGACAATGGCGGTACGACCCTGCGGTAGTAGAGTCACCACCACGGCCACGCCGCGTGACACAATCCAACACAGATAGCCACCAATCTCAGCCGTGTACAGCTCATGAGCACGCAATAATCTTTCATTTTTGCGGGCCGCCTCAGGATCTGCCACTACGACTCTATCCTCAGCATCTGGCAGTAAACCTTTGACTTCATTGGGTTGTGCGCTCCACAGCATCATCAGACGGCGTCCTATATACACGGGCACGGTCAGAGTTAAAATGGCGGCAAACACAATGGACAGGCACATGAGCATCAGCAAAGCACACAGACGCACAGCAAATAGAGTGGGTTTGTCATAGGGTTGGAAACCCACAGGAGCATCCCTTTGCATGATGGCCTGATGAGCGGCAGCCAGATTGCGGGGCGGTGGTGCTGGTTCTGGTGGCGGTGGTGGTGGAGGCGGTGGTGGTGCTGCATCCTGATGTTCGTTATCTAAACCGGCTTCTGCTTCGACTCCCTCACCTTCGGTAGGTGGGGCTGGCTCTGGGGCTGGTAGTAAATAGCTGCGTATGCCTAGAAGAAGTTTATAGAAATAAAGTTTAAGTGTTCGGGCCACAATAAGCAGGTACTTACCCAAAAGCCAAGCCACAGCCGTACACCAAATGCGTAATAGAGCCTTTAGCCAGATTCTAGTTTGAGTTTGCTCAAAGAAGCCAGGCAAGACAATCTATAATGATAAAGAAATACACTAAGAGGAAAGCAAGGCTACTAAATAACAGAGCTGTAATGTAAGCATTACTTCCCGTATTTTATTACTTTTCCTTACAATAATCTTGATTATTAATGAAAAACTACGAACTTGTAACTTGGAATTTCGATTATTCAATTACTTTCACAATTACTTGAATAATTGTACCTGTAGAGGAGATTGGTAATTGTGCTGAAAATAGAATTATTCTGTAATGTGGTGAAATTGATTTTACAATCAATTAATTGTCTGCTGAAGTTATAGTAGAATGTAGGTCATGTAATAGTGAATTGCCGAGTCATTTTTAGGTTGGGTCAGGTTTGGGTTCTATTAAAATTGAGGAATCCACAAAAAGGGCCAGGTCTTCTAGGGGCACATTTGCCAGACTGCCCAGGTCTTCGAAGAATGGTTTGCCCAGATGCTGGGTGCGTTTCCTAAGAAGTGCAGGGCACAAAGAAGGTGTTGGATGCTTTCTGTTTCCTCCTCATTCCCAAAACTACGACAGTAGTCATGGTGGGGCACGCGCATCCTGATGGCCATATGACCAATGGTGCAGTGCCCCGTTATGACTCCTATCATAGTTCTAATCCTGTTCTTGCTAAAGTGTAGGAGTTGGGAAGTTCTTTTGGGTAAGTATCTTGGCCATAGTGATCGGGAGATGTTACAACCGGGTGCGAGGTCCCATTGTCGTTCTGCCCTAGTTCTGGCCCTCAACTGTACTTCCGTCGTGATATCTCGCATTGGTCTTTAAATGTCCGTTACCGCTTGTGTCACTCGTCCGCTCCCTCGTTGCCCGGTATGCCTGCGTGACCAGGTACCCAGACGAGGGTGATGGAGTGCTGTTGGATTTGGTTCAGTGCTGTCGCCGTACTTCGGACTAGGTTGCTCTTTGTAGCGTTTGATGACAGAGCCTTATTGGCTGCCTGGCTGTCGACCAAGATTGAAATGTTCCTTGGAGTTTCCTCCAAGGTGTATATCAATTTGGCAATTTTGGAAAACGCTACACCAGTTCGGTAGACGGTATGAGAGCTGTGTCGCTAGTTCTTCAGAGAGATGCCTGCCTCTTATATGGAAAGCTCGTTCTCCCTGATGGTAGTGTCTTGCTTCCATTCCTCTCTCTCCGGGAACCAAGTTCCAAAATTGTCGTTCCATTTGTGAACTGGAATGCAGTAGTCGCTTCCCTTTGCCTCTGCATTTATTCCTACCTCCTGTAGGATGCTGCTGTGGCCTGAAGTAGATGCTTTAAGAAGTTTTAGTTCCCGGAGTCTTACTGCGCTTATCATGGGTCCCGATACTTGCCTCTGCATATATTCCTACCCCCTGTAGAATGCTGCTGTGGCCTGAATTAGATGCTTTAAAAAGTTTCAGTTCCCGGAGTCTTTCTGCGCTTATCGCTGCTTCATACTTGAGGAAAGTGTCTACTGGTTCCAGGTTCAGAATTACATTCAGGGCCGCCTGGGGGATAAAACGCAGGGATCCTGTAATACCCAGGCAAGCTGCTCTTTGTACCTTATGGAGGTTGTTTAGGTGGGATTTGGTGTTGGCCAACTTCCACCATACCAGCGCTCCATAGGTAAGGACAGGTCTGACGACCGCTGTGTAAAACCAATGAATGATATATGATTGCAGTCCCCACTTCCTACCGAAAGTCTTTTTGCAGGCGTAGTACGCACCTAGTGCCTTCTTCATTCTTTCCTCGGAGTTTCTCTTCCAGGAGAAATTCGAGTCTAGAATGACACCCAGATATTTCGCTTCGTTGACCCGGTTGAGCTGCGTTCCCCCAATGGATGGGAGTGTGAACTCAGGGATTTTGTATCTCCTTGTGAACAGCACCAGTTGGGACTTCTGTAGGTTAACCCCTAGACCGTTCAGCTGTGCCCATCTTAGGGTGCTAGCAAAAGCAGATTCCAATAGCTCACTGATTCGTTTGTTCCACTGTTGCCAGATCAGCTTTTTTCCTGTCATTACTAGGTTTTTTTAAGACCGGACAGCGGGAAAAATTTGGAAACAGGAGGCAGCGGGAATTCTGGCTTTTTCAAAAATGATTTCGGCTTTTTATCAGCTTTATTTTAAATTTGGAGTTATTTGCAAAACTTATAAGAATATCGATAGTTTGTCGCCTCTGTCATTATTTTTTCGACCATAAATACCATCCCTAACGTTCGAGAAACTGTAATTTCTAAGTGCGTGCGAAGATTACAGATCGTTTGTCAAAAATGCCAAAAGTTTTTAAGCAAAAATGTCGTGAAGCCCTGTTTCAATTCCCAGGCAAGGAACGTAAAGTTAAATTTTGTTTTTGTTTTAGTTAGCAAGTAAAACATGCCCAAGTTAATCATAAAGTTCACCATAAACTAGCAAATAAGGGGGCACCGATATCAACCTTAAATTTTCTATACAAAAAAAAAGTGCGCTCTATTGAGCATTCGAACTAATAAATAACTTCAGGTTACGTCTAGAAATATATGAATAATTCAACATTTCAAGCACAAATACTCCATAATCCCCCTTTACAGGTGCAATTATTCAAGTAATTGTGAAAGTAATTACATTTTGTAATAATCACTGAATAATCACTAATAATTGTAGTTCCAAGTTCCAATAACGATTACTAAAAATCTTAATTATCTGCAAAATTGTTATGCTAATGGTAATGGTAATTGTAGTTTACGGCTTTGCAAAATAACTAACTTACCTGCAACAGCAGCAGCTGCAGGCTCAGATCATTAACCTCGGAGTCACCACTCAAGGCGTAGGGCAAGAAATTGGGCCAAATCACTTGTAGTATACGTATGGGCAACCACAGCATCAGCAGGACAGCGAAGCCAAAGATCATGGCCGAGGCCACCAATCGACGTATATGCCTTACAATGGGTACATGTATCATTTCCTGTATGGGACTAAAATCCGGATCGTTGACATTGCGAAAGATCCACAAGACACCCGGACGTAGCACCTCCCTCAGTAGTGATATAAAGGCAGCAAAATAATACACATAAACCATGCCGAACATCCAGTGTACAAACAGCGAAGTGCCCGGTGCCGCCTTGAAACTTGCCTTGCGATCCTTCAAGCTGGCATCCACCAATGGCAAAGAGCAAATGTCCAACCACCAGCCACATATAAGAGGCAGCACACCAATCTCCACCACCGAGAGCAGCGAAACCTTCACCACAATATAACAGAGTCCAATGAACCAGCAGACGCGACGTAACCGAAAGACACGTGCAAAAAAATGCAGCACCACCAGGGTCAATCCGATGCAGCAGTAGCCAAATAAGGTAGTGATTAGGCCATGGAAGTGTAGTAGTGGCTTCTCCGGTTGCAACAAATCCATGGAGCTTAAGATGAAATTGCCCACACAGTAGGGACAAAAGGCAAAAGTAAAGATGAACATGGTGTTGAGCGATATGATCCAGAAGACATGCTCCAGAAAGACCAGCGAGCCATCCAGACCCAAAAGACGTTCCCAGGTAAGCTCTTCGGCGGCACGATCCCATTCCATGGGATTCCAGTTCTGTTCATCGGCATCAGCCTCGGGCGCAGCAGCAGCGGCGGCAGCAACAGGCGGAGCTTCATTTGCGGGCGCCTCCTCCAGAACCTCGCCATTGTTGTTGTCATCTTGGGCGGCCTCTTCTGCCGCCTCTGCTGCCTCATTAGCCTGGGCCGGCTGTGCCGCTGCTGCTGCTGCCGCAGCCGCAGCCGGGGCCTCATCTCTTTCCAACCAATCGGGTCCTCCGCCATGCAATATTTGCTCCCTCAGCCACACCAAGCCAATAAACGATAGCAAAGTGCAGGTCACCACAAAGCAACCGCGAAACGCATCCGCTGCCAGATTCTCCATGGAGAAGATGTCAAACGGCAGCGAGAGTATCATATCAAACGAGCTGGCCCGAAAGAGATAGCGATAGGTGCGATACGCCGACAGTGGTACCACTCCAAACCAGGCCATGCCGACCAAAGAATAGTGTAGCCAACATCTGGCACCCTCCAGCACCGCCGACATCAGTCCGACCAGCACATCCTTGAGGGGCAAGACACGCGGCATATCCGGTGCATAAATAGGCTGAAAACTGAAGCGATGACCGCACAGTTCGCAGTATTCCTTGTGCGAGTAACGCATCCATTGCATTAGGCAATCCTGATGTATATATTTGATGCTCCCCGTACAGATGCATGGATAAAAGAGGGGTCGGTCCGGCTGAGCCTCGCAGCGGCAAACGCGACAAATGTCGCCCTGCGACAGGTCATCCATTCTAGTCTAGTTTTTTGCTAATTGTAGTTGTAGTCAGTGGCCATTTGCGCAGCAGTTCAAGAGGCACTCGCTAATTGGCCTCCACTTGACGACGTGTTGTTGTTGTTGTTGTTGGTATTGCTGCTGCTGCTGCCGTAAGCGCTCACTTTGCACTCGCACCGATGTCAACTGACATCAATGCGGAACTAAAATACTTGAATTTAGCTTTTGCCCCCGCACGCAAGAGATTTTAATATTGAATTTGATTCGGATGTATATAATATTTTGATATTTTGGAAGTCAGCTGCAGTGTGCCCGTAATTGCCTAATATCAGTTCGGTGTGACCTTATTTGTGACTTAGTGATGACAGAGATGTTATCACGTGAGAGAGAATAAGACACTGTTAACAAAAAGTGATGGCACATTGGGAAAAAATAGTGAAAGCTGGAACATGAGCGATCACCCTATGGAACTGTGTCACTCTATTCGACACATGATACATGACGATAAAAAAATTAAAATTTCAAAATTGACATATGAGATTCCATATACACTGAATGTCATGTCATAAAATGCTGTAAAATGGATACAATGAAAAAGTTTCAAAATAAAATATTACTGGCCAAGGAGTCGAAGTTCTGGGCCGAGCTGGCGACAATTGTCTGTTGGCTGCCATGGCTAGAAGGAAAACTGACCGGCGAAGTTAATAACGTCGTTGTCGGCTTTTGAGCAGGGTTTTTGGGTGCTCTGTTTCATTCTGGTCATGTTTTTCCCATTCGGGAGGGGGGGGTTGACCTATGGAGGGGGTAAAATAAAAAATCAAGGGGTCGATTTATGAATTTGGGTGCTCCAATTTCATTCGGCATACTTTTGGATCGCGGGGAGGGGGCTGCGATAGAGGGAAAGAGAGTAAAATCTAAAAAAATCAAATGGGGTATAGTTTCTTTGGTTCTTAGGGTGCGCCTATTTAGTTGCTGACAAAATTTTTCGTCGGTGGGGGGGGGCTGCTGGGGGGCTGACTTATGGAGGGGGAGGGGAATAAATTTTACAAAAAATCAAATGGGGTATTGTTTCATTGGCAATATTTTTCCAATCAGGTGATCGATGAGCAACGTACACTTTCCCACAAAAAAGTAAATAGAGTACTAGGGTACTCCCAAAACTAGCCTAGCATTTTGGCCTAGTTCTGTTAAGGTCGGTCGAAAAATTAGCCTCCGTACATGTATCGCAAGAATCCTCGACTTTGGGTTCCTTGACTGCGGAACACCGTTCATGGAACCTTCAAAACAGTACATTTCCGAACTCATGGGTTAGTTGGCCACTGTTTAAGCCGCTTTATGCTCCTGGATTACAACTTCGATTTTCAAATTTCTGTGGTCAGTTTTCCATTCTGTCCCAGTATGCGTTGGTTATTTAGCTGTTGAAGAAGACGAGGATGAGCCAAGCACTTTTGCCTGTGGACGAGCTGAACTTACCTCTGAAGTTACCCATGCTTTGGAATTTGCCTTCTAGAAGTGTAATCTTGGAGCTACATATTCATTCTTTGATATGACAGTTCGATTTGTCATGCTTTTCCAGCAAAGACTAGTTTCTTGATTGAGTCGGTTTTCGGTAAACGTTGTTTTCTTATGTAAAGTCAAATTTTATAGAAAAGTACGAATGTCGTGGCTCAGACAGGTCGTTTCTTTTTGACGAATTGAATCCACTTGGCATTTAGCAATCGGTTTAAGCTGCTTAAGCAATCCGATTTTCGTCAATCGTAACCTAGGAACCGTTGAAATGCTTGTGACCTTCTATATAACAATGTTAAGTTTAAACTCTAAATGCAATCGTTTACACGAAAACTGACTCGGAATGGGCCGATATTTTTAATTTTAATACTATTTTTAAAATGAGTTTTTTTTTTATTAAAAAAATTTTTAATTTTATAATTGTTTAAAAAGAAGATTTTATCGGAAAAAATATTCAACTTTCTGAAGTTATTTTTATATTAATTAGCGAATTCAAAGAAAAAAAACAGCTATCGAAAAACTTTATTATTTTAGGAGATTTACATTTTGAACAAATATCTCTAAAGTCAAAGTTCTCAGTGAACGGAACTAAAAATTCAAATTAATAACTATCGATAAGAAATCAGGTTATCGACTAAGCTTAATACTACTATCGATACTTTAAAATCTTTGGTAATTTTTCAAGTTTATCTGCTGGTCACACAGAAACTTATTTACTGCGAAAGTTCTCTGTATTACGTCCGATATTTGTTATTAAAGCCAAAATGCAGCGACAGTTGTTAAATACTATTTCGCAAGTCACTCGCCGGCTGCACCAAACACCGCAGCTGCGCGCATTCTCGATGACTTCCACACAGCGTGAGATATTCAAAGTGCAAAGCGCCGAAGACTTTGACAAGAAGGTGAAGAAGAGCCAGGAACCGGTAATAGTGGACTTCTTTGCAACGTGAGTGGAGGGGGGATAGCATATCTTCAAGGTCATTTCTCAACTCAGCGCCCTTTCCTCCCACAGATGGTGCAATCCCTGCAAGCTGTTGACGCCGCGCATTGAGAGCATTGTGGGCGAACATACAGGCTCAATCAAGCTGGCCAAAGTAGACATTGATGAGCACAGCGAACTGGCCCTGGACTACGATGTGGCTGCCGTGCCCGTGCTGGTGGTAATGCAAAATGGCAAGGAGATGCAACGCATGGTGGGTCTCCAGGATGAGGACAAAATACGCGCCTGGGTGGCCGCAGCGGTCAAACAATCCAAGCAGTAAACGAAAGGGGGAGAGGAATGTGGAGTCAAGCTTTAAGTCAGAATTATATTGTTTAATTAAATGTTGCAACAACTAAAAGTCTTAGACTACAAACTAAATGGAATACCAGCCCGGAGTGCCGGGACGCTTTTTGTTGCGATCCAAAAAGTTTCGGAAACCCTGTTTGGACTCATCCAGAGATTTCTCATCCTGTTCCTGGTGTTCGGCCTTCTTGGCAAAGAGATCGGGGAAGGTGAAGGACTCGGTTTTGGGCTGTAAGTTTTAGACAATTAACATTCTATGATCAACATGTTTTCTGCCCATTATTTACCAGCGTTACATAAGCCAGCTTGACATCATCTTTCTTGGTCACATAGCCGTAGGTCTGATCCCGTTGGGTCTCGCCCAGAGCTATGCGGGTGCGCACCTGCACCACGGACAGCTTGTAGATTTTCTCCAAATAGTTTTTGATATCGTGTTTGGTCATCTCCGGGGAGACGGAAAAGGTAACCACATTGGCCGGCTGCTCTTCGCTGGGACGTATCAGTTTCATCCAGAAATTTGGCAGAAAAACACGCAGCTGAGGATTGCCTCGCTGATAGATGGGATACCAGCGCGTGGACATGATGGTAGGTTGTGGTTTTTATTGAAAATGTCTTAAATATCGAATATAAATAAAGTAAAATGCAATAAAAAAAACGCACGTTGCACAGCACTTGATTCCCACACACCGTCAGAGCTGTCAACTTAGCTTTTTTCTAGCTATTTTAAGAATTTCTTTCAACATCTTTCCATTATTACGTTTATACACACCAAATTGATCATGATAAATGCTTTTTAAAGTAAGTTTATTTTATATGTTTGAATAATTATTTTTTGAATGTAGATATTGATTAAATAGTTTAAAAAAAAACCGAAACATACTTTTCACGGGACCCAGTACATACTGTCGGGCAGGTCGAGCTAGCATTTCCTCATACTCGGTTTCTTCCAAACACCCCCAAAATCTGAAGTTATGGCCTAAAAACCGCTTTTTGCATTTTTTACTCACTTAAATTGAAAAAACTTGCGTCTTGACAGCCTGATTATTTATAGCCTAGGCAGTTCCGATAGCGACGTGAGGATTTTTTATGAGATTTCCTATTTTTTTAGTTTCTTTAGGGTTTCGATGGTATTGTCTTTTCTCGACTGTCCCACGCTCAGCAAAATAGTTAACAAGTCTCATTATGGTCCATCTGCTATGAGGATCGCCGCCAAACGTGCGCCTATACTCTCTTTGAACCAAAACTGCGGACTCCAGGGCGTGTTAGCGGCGGACAATCCAAATTTTGGTTTCAGTGTCCCAGTTATCCATGTTATCCATGTTCAGGGTCATTGGAAACGCAATGTCAAAATTTCGCTTGATCGTACAATTGGTTAAGGTACCTGCAGAAGGGGACAAACCTAAATTCACTTTTTTCCACTTTTCTTGTTTCCGGTGAAACCTACGCACAATTGTCTTGAAATATCAATTAAAGAGCATAAAATTCGCAACAACTTTCCCAAAAAGCTGAAATTTTGTCAAAATTTTACAATTTTTTCAGATTTTACAATTCTTTAACGGTTTCCGTCTGGTTTTTTAATTTGGACTATCCAATCCAGAGATGTCGTATACGCCGCAAGGCTCCATTTTTGAATGGAGCTCCTGGAGATCAGCTATAGCAGCTTTCAATTTTAATTTTTACAAATAAAAAGTATTAAAATCAAGTTTAAAGTTACCCTTATATGTGTATATATGTTTGCTTTGATATACTTAAAGGTCCTCTCAGGAAAAATGTTTCAAAATGGCTTTTTTCAATGTAACCCCTCATTTATAGCTTCTTTGTGACGATTTCTAGCGTATTTTCAATGTTGATCTAAGAGTTGGCAGCACTGATCATCTCCAGCTGCCAGTGTTGGAAAATGCTCCACACTTTAGAAACGTGTGACAATTGTTTAAATTATTTTTAACATATCTAATAACAATGGCCCGTTCCGAAGTGGAAAAGAAACAAAAGCGTAAGGCCAAAAAGCGTAAGCATGACACAGCCACCACAACGGATGACGAAGTGGCCGATAAAAGTGTCATCGTAGAGCCACTAGAGGAGCCACAAAAAAAGGGTAAGTGCCTGGACCTTAAGCCAATTCCCAACTGAAAACTAAGCCACAAATCCACAGTTAAATCAACAGTCAAACGTAAGCAAAATGACCAAGATGCAAAAGCTGCTGTTACAGAGAAACGCCAACGACCAGAGGAAGCGGCGGTTGAAGACGACACTCCCACAGCTGAGCAGCTGCTTGAGGCCTCCAAACCGGAGAACACCAAGGCCATAGTCACCGTACGCCAGAAAAAGAAGCAAAAACATTTAAAGCGGCTGGAGGCCCAAAAGGATCAGCAGGCCGACAAGGAGTGGAAACGCAATGAGGAATATCTAAGACAATGGAAAAACTCGCGGAAAGAGTGGAAATTTGAGAAATTGCGCCAAATAAGCATACAAAAATCCGCCTTTGATGAGCAGAAACTAAATGCCGCCTTGTGGCCCATAGCCTTGGAGTATTTGGCTGCCTCTACGGGTAAAGCCAAGGCGACGATTACCAAACTGGCTGAAGAAGTCATACAACAAATGGACAAAAAGTGTGAGCAAATGGAAAAGGAGGAGCAAGAGCAGGCCAAACAGGAGCTGGTGGACTCCATACGCTATCAAAGGGCACGCGATCTGCTGCAGAGTTTTGATTAGTTAATAGTATAAACAACTTTGTTAAGATTTAATATAAAAAAAAACAGTGTTTAAAAACTTGGACAGGCCCTTCGAACAGGGGGGCGGAACGGGGTGTTTTCCCCCTGGCCCGGACCATGATGTAATAAGTATAAGGAGAGCAGCTCTCTCGATTAGTTCCTTATAGTCAGTACTTAACAGGCTGTCAACAGAGTAGGCTCGTATCGGACGAAAATTTTCCGGATTTTTTTGTTCGTTGCTTTAACCCTTACGTGAGGAGAAAAACATGACCTTATGCATTTATTGTCGTGCGAGTATGAAAACCAGAGCTCGTAAGTAACAGTTGATCATTTTTGCCTTTGCGGTCTGCTCAACAACAAAACCGAAAAAAATCCATGCACGCTTGCTCTCGCTCTGAGCAGAACAATTCGTTTCTCCTTGTTTTTGTTTTCAGTTGACTGTTCTCAGTTGAGCTTTTCTTGTTTTGCTCATTCAATAACAATTTATAGACAGCGATCCGACTGAGCGCTCGCACATTAAGAGTCTGTAGATGAGCAAAAAGCTATCCATTGTCCATTCCACCCATTGCATACTTTGGGGCACCAGCAATAAATAAGATATTTTTGGATTCTTACACACGTGCTTAAAGGGGTGTGTCTCCATTAAAAAAAATCGCAGAATTGTTTGGGATAGTTCATTTTAAAGCTCTGGATTGGTACTTTTCAAAGAGAGTCCTAAAAAGGGTCAAAAAAGGCACTTTTAGCAACTTTAAGCTCAAATTACTAAAAATCTCGACGTGATGGAACACGAAAATCATCTAGAATCACTATCAACCCTTCAATGTACTCGAATTTTGTTGCCTTGTGTTATTGACAGTCGATTATAACAATCGCAAGGGACAAAGGGGAAGAGGTCGAAATAATAGTTCATTCGATTATTGATTGATGTAACAAGTAGCTTGGTAAACTAGACCAGTCTTTCTTAACAAAAATAAGTCCAAGGATCGGGAATCCCCGATTTGCTTAAATACACCAGAAATAGAGGGTAAATGTTTTAGTGATCCATATAGCAAAATCTACTTGTGCAGCTATGAGTGCACATTATTTGTCTGGGAAATCAATTTCTAAAGTATTTAACGGTTCTAGTTTATTAGGTCTCTTAAAAAATATTTTTTTTAAATTTCAAAAAAACTTACTGCTCATTTAATCAGAATTTTACAACTTTTGCAAAGCAATTTAAACACTGCAAAAAACTACAAATCCACATAGGCTAACAGTTTGTCCAAATGTTCAATTCTTTGCTTAATAAGTTGCTGCTTATCCTCGTCCAGTTTGAGCTTCTCCATTTGATCGGATTGTAGTAGGAAATGTTGCATAAAGAGTCTAAGACTCTGCTTAAACTGTTGCAATTTGGTATTCTTGGCAATCCTTTCAAAGCTTTGATTTAGCTCACGTTCCTCGCCAGACATGAGCAGACGCACCATAATCTCACGCATAAAATAGAAACTTAGTTTATCCAATTGCATAAAATCGACCACTTTAAGCACAGACAATTGTAGACCACTTGAGAGTATCAGTTGCTGCAGAAAGCTGGCCAGGTTACGTATTTGCACTTTACTCAGCGATTCAATGTCATTGATGCGATCCCAGCTGGCAAACTGGAATGCCAATTGATATTTGCGATTATATTGACAAAATTTGAGGGCCAAGTGTGCATAATAGGGATTAGGACGACGCTCATTGAGAGCACAATGCAATATAACATAGGCCACAGATCTTTGATCTTTTAGTGACAAATGCAGTATCTTCTCAAAGGCATCCACATAGTCGGCGGCACTCATGATAATGCAAAAGATGTTGCGTCGCTCGGCGGTGTTCATCTGCTGCCGCTTGGCCAAGTCAAGCAGCTGTTGCGCAAAGCCACTAGCCGAAGCCGAAGACTTTTCTTGAGGCTTTTCATTCAAATTTCCCTGCCAGGCTGAGCCCACAATCCACCATTTGCCCACTTTGTCGGCTCGTAGCAGATCTTCCAAGGTTATATTCAGCGTTACCACATAACGTTCATTCCTGAGCATGGCTTTCAGACGCTTGCGCAGATTCTCCGCCAATTCGGGATCATACTGAGGCAATTTACTGGCATTGTTGTTCTTCACCGCATTTAGTATGTCCACCATGAAACGCAGGCGTGGGTTATCTTTAAAATCTAAGGGAGCGGAGGCTATTTGGTTTTGTAGTTGTTGCATCATAGTCTTGAAACCCAAGGGATCATCTTTCCGCAGGCGAAAACCAATTGAATGGAAAATCATTAACAAACATTCCACAGATTTCTCACACAATTCAGATGCCAGTCGTTGGATTAACTCCATTAGTAGACTCTGCTCGTAGATCTTAAAGATGTACATATAGCAGAGGATTAAGACCAAATTGTTTAGACGTTTATCCTCTATGTCTAGGGTAGAGATTTGCTGTACCAGACTGTCGAACTTCTCCACAAAGGATTGCAGAAAATGTGCTCCTATCTCACTGCCTATGTGAGCATGCAAATAGGCCAGGAGCACCATGTGTTCTTGAACCATGCGCTCATTGGAAAGGGTGCTGCCTATGAGAGCCTCCTCCAGCAATTTGCTGAGAGTTTCATTCATATTAAAGCGTGAGTTCTTCATGTAGAGTGCCTCAATGCCAGTGGCTATTTTATGAAGATTGGCCTCGGACAGACGATTGAGGAGACCTTTGCATTGCTTTTGCAGGCGAGCCAGTTGTTCTGTCTGTTGACCACCAGCCAGAAGAGCAGCTCGCTGATGTGGAGGTATGTATTTGGAGGGCTCCTCCTGGACTATGTTGCCCTGAGTATCGCGCTGACGGCCATAGATGTCCTCGTTGACTGCAAGGGACAAGATTTATTTATTTATATATTTATATTTATATATTATGATCAGCTAAATTAGACTAATTTTATATACACAAAGACAACCATAAATGACTTTTCAAATGCAGCCTGACAAGCGAAGTGTACGGAATGTGCGAGTAAACCTCGAGGGAACTGTTAAGTTTATTGAAAACAGAAGCGCTTGAGAATCAACCAATCCGAGAAGAAGCTTGTGCACAAATTGGACACCATTGCAAATTCTGCGGTGATGCAAAGATTGAAGATCGATGCCATGAGTATTGTCAAATGGAAACAACTCAGACAACTCTGCAAGTGGGGTAGTTGTGGAAAAGAATTTCATGATCGTTATTTTGTGATAATTAGTTTCCTGCTTAAGTTTATTATTGGATGCATTTACCTTTGGGTGCCTCTTCCTCACTTTCCTGCTCAGACTGATCTTCCTCCTCATCCTCCTCCTCCTGCTGCTGATCGTCATCCATTTCGCTCTCCTCTTCCTCGCTCCACATGCCCGCTTCCTCCTTCTCCTGTTCTTCCTTGAGTTTCTTCTTTCTCTCCTGCTTTTCCTCCCATTTCTGCTTCTCCTCATCATCATCCAACACAAAGTCCAGCAAATAATCCAATCCATCGTCAAACATTTTCCTTACCAAACGATTCTTGTCCTTGGTCTTGTTTAGCTTCAACTTCTTCTCCAGCTTGGCTATCTCTTTGTCCTCATCTTGGTTCTCTAGTTTCAGTTGCTTCAGCCTCTGCTTGCGGGATTTGCTTTCCAGCTCCTTTTGCTGACGCAGCTCACGACGTCGCACCAGAGCCTCGTCGGTTCTTTGAATGCCAGCATGTTTCTTGATGGTTTTGCCCAGAGGTTCATAGGTTTCCACTTTCGGTTGAGTTTCGGCATCACTAAAATCCGAAGCTATAGACTCATCATCCATGGCATCCACTTCACCGGACAACATTTCGGGTTTGACCTGTGGTTTGCTTTTTTTACGTTTGTTCTGCTTGCCTTTTGCCGACTGCGCTGCCAAAGCTGCTGCTGCGGCTGCAGCGACCACGCGTTGAGCTCCATCGGTTTTGCTGGCATGGAAGATACGTTTGTTGTTCTTTTTCTCCAACTGTTTCTGTTTGCGTTGCTCCTTGCGGCTAAGGGGCTTTTTGTAGGCGGCCTTTTGCTTTACTTTAACCATCTTAACAACAAAATCAAAGACCTCGCGGCGAGGTTGAGCATGCAACAGCTGACAGTGTTGTAAAATGTGTACCGGTTGCACACTGGGCTTAGGCAGGTAGAAAATGCATAAAGTGTTACAAAGAAGTTGGATTAAAACCTGGCCAATAATTTCTGTACGAATAGAACATTATTTAAGCAGACATTTTTTAGCTATCTTTTATAGGTATTCTAAATTACACCGTCCGGCAATTATTTTAAAAGATACACGCACATTTGTAAATAATCTCCATTTAAAATTACAGTGCAGTTCAAACTTTAAACGCGGTTGTCTCAAAACTGTGTTTGCCAAAGTCGGCGTACACGATTTTTCGAAAACAGCTAAGCCGATTGTTCTCAAAATTTGACACAAGCTTCTAAAATGAATTGTTAAGAAGTTAACCAGGTCCGAAACACCAATTGTTGACATCAACCTATTATTTATTGGATTCTTGAAACCAGAACTAGTACTTTATAATGTGTTCGAACCCAACGGATTAAACTTTATTTTACATCAAATAGTATGTCCCACTTGGGCTTATTGTTTCCAAAAAAAGTACTTTCTGAACAGATTTAAGGACATTTATGAATGTAAGACTTCAGAATGCGCTTAAAGGGTTAAGATTTAGGGGCGATCCTAGAAATAAATGAAGTTTTTAACATCATTTTGGATTTGCCGCAACTTCAAAAGTACGAAAAAATGAATTTCGAGCAGATTTAAGAGTTGGGATAGGGTCAGAGGATACAGGGCGGTCCAAGAAAATAATAGAATTTTTAAACGTTTTCGGACTCCTTTGCCATCGCAACTTTGGAAAATATACCTTTCCGCGCAGACTTGAGGGCAGACTGGGGCGTTATATTTAAGAAAGGTATTAAGGCTTGAGACTCAGCGAAATTAAAGACGATCCTAGAACAGAAATGCAATGTTGGCAACTTTTCGGACTGCCTTACCTTTGAAAAAAAAAATTCGGGACGTTATCCTTAAGTACGGGCTTTAAGGGTTGAGAATTGGCGGAATTAAGGGCGATCCTAGAACAGAAATGAGTTTTTGGACATTTTTTTTTAAACTAGTCGTAATATTAATAAGTTAATGAAAATAACGGGTTGTTGTACTTAATGATGGGCTTAAGGGTTGAAATTTGACAGATTTTCGGCATCCGAGAACATAAACTGCGTTGCGAATTCCTTTCCGCGCAGATTTGAGGGACGATCGGGATTAGGGATTATTTGCGAAAACGGAAATTTATAATAAATTTAGACTGAACCATTGAACAGAACCGAAACCGCGGATCAGTTGGCTTCAAAAACCATGTAATAAACCAAACCGGTGGTTCAAAAACTGTTTGAACCACTGAAACGAACCAGTCCTTATTTTCGATCGGTTTGCATTCCCGTTTTGTGCCCCTGGGTAATGATCGGTGGTATAGTGTGTATTTTGTATTTGTATTTATTTAAAAGAGTTGACAAATTAGCAGTCATCATACTAAAGAATATTAATCCTATTCTAGCCTCCGACCGAATTGGGAGAACATTTTTACGATGTGCTCCGACTCACATCAAGTGGGCGGAGGCAAAGATTTACATTTGTTGAGACGATAAGTATGACAAAATATTAGAAACATTAACAAACAAGGAACCCTCAGAACTTAACAAATAGTATAAATCATTATAAAGCATACATATGATACGAAACGGGTCGTGAGATTCAAAATTAGATCTACTTATATGTAAGAAAATTGGCCGGAACTGTCGTGTCGGTCTAGAAGGGATCGAAAAATTAATTTGACTTAAAAGAAAACTAGAGTCAATGTGCCCATGTATTAGTTTATGAAGGAACATAACTCCATGGCAGATTCTACGATCCTGTAGAGACGGTAGGCTTAAAAGGAGGAGTCTATCCACATACGATGGCAAACGACGGTGGGGTTCCCAGTTTAATCCACGTAAGGCAAACAGGAAAAATTGCTTCTGCACCGACTCAATGAGGCCCTGGTAAATTGCATACTGAGGAGACCATACGTATAAACAATACTCGAGAATTGGTCGAACAAGTGAGACGAAAAGAAGCGTAGTGGTGTAAGAGTCATCAAACTCTTTAGACCAACGCTTGACAAAAACCAACACTCCTTCCGCTTTGCTAACGATGATGCCAATTTGATCCGAAAAGTTCAGGTTATGGCTGAATAAAACGTCTAGGTCTGTCACTGCATGAATGTGCTTGAGGTTGTGGCGGGCCAAGACAATAGTTACCCATACTACATTTAGAGGGGTTAAGGTTCAACAAATTGTTGGTGCACCAAGAATATAGGTGGTTTATGTCATTTTGTAATAAGAAATGTAAATCCTGGTCCTTTAGTTGCATACAGATTTTGACATCGTCAGCATATATCAAAACTTTAGAGTTCACAATGACTGAAGGTCGTTTATAAATAAACCAAAAAGCAAAGGTCCAAGGTGGCTACCTTGGGGAACTCCGGAAGTTACGTTAACATGTTTAGAGAGAGTGTGGTTAAATATGACTTTCTGTGTGCGGTTTGCCAAGTACATTGAAATCCAGTTTATTAAGGGGTTAGTGAAGCCAAAGAGGGACAATTTTTTAAATAAAAGCATTAACAAGGTGCTTAGCTGAATCAGGATAGCCTTGATAGAATTTCAGTGAATTCGTATCTGACTATAAACCTAAATTCGAGATTTGTTGATGTAGTCCGGCGCTTCATAAACCCGTGCTGTGATGGAGACGTAAGAGAGCAACACTGGTGCTGCAACTGAGTAGTTATAATTAATTCAAATTTGCGGACAATTCAATTCGACAATTTGTGATTTCTGCACACCTGCTCCTTAAAAAAGGTACTCTTTAAGAGGCCAAATCACCCATATTTGTTACACCATCTAAAAATAAGTTAGGATCGGTTAATTTGAATATATCTTTATCGAAAGACTTAACTTTTTTGGTCAAGCGCGTCAGTCAAAAAATTGATTATTGCGGCAGAATTCGGGGAGAGGCCCCACTACCAATTTTCCGAGTTGCCATGAAGACGTAAGCAGCATCGGCTTTAATCGTCTCTAGTCAAATAAAGACAGTATTTTACTCTTACTGAATCTTCTTGGCCTGGTGGACATATGTGTTGTCAAGATTAATACAGTTTTTCAATTTCAGTGTAAGCACCTTCAATCATATCAACTCACAATGGAATGCGCTTGCTTTCCGTTCAAGAAGAATGTCTGCGTTATTATATCTTTCTAAACAAATCTTAAAAACATAGCTGGAAATACGTCAAGGGCAAGGATTCCACACAGGGCTGCTCACAAATACTAGTCTGGTAAACTTGCCCAGGTGCTTATGTGCACCACAAAGTGAAAACCCTAATTGTGTTTACATTTTTATTAAATTTTTATTTTTATATAAATATTAATACATATATTTGTATTGTAAATTCCAGTGTATAATAATATGCATATAAACGTTAATTTCTGTAAAAATACGCAACTTTTCACTTACAAATAATATTATGAAATAGTTTTTTGCTTTATCGTTTAGTTAAAAACCACAAAAAAAAAACTTTTAAAAAAAGAGTTCCATTTTAAAGCATTTGAAATGCGCGCGTGCGAATGTTTTCAGCTATTTGTGTGTTTCTGTGCTCCCAGCCGATCCTCAGCAATATATATTTCTATATCGTATACCACTCCAAATACTACTCAATCTGTCGATTGGCCTCTTGGAGTCGCGCCACAACGCCCTGATAAAACTTGATCTGCTCGGCAATGAAATTTTTGAGTGTATGCTTTAGATGAGTATCCCGTTCGGCCTTGAAGTGTGTCAATTCAGCTAGCACCGTATAGGAAACGACATCTGTGCGTCTGTTGACATCCTGCAGCTGGGCATTGCTCATCTTGCCCTCAGCGGTGGAACGTTCACAATCCTTACGTTTTTGTATGGCGCCTTTGTGCGTGGAAAAGATGTCCGGAAAGCAGTTGAGCACACCCCTTGAAATACAAACAAAAAGAGACTGTAAAAGAATACCATTCCATCTGGCCTTAACTTACCTATAGATGTGCAAACGATCCGATAGCGGTATCCAATCCTGCTTGGGCTGATCGCCAAACATTTGTCCTATGCCTATAAAAATACCACCAATACGTCCCACGCTCTCCGACAGTGGCACCGCATTCCGTGTGGGCGCTCTTCTCTCATCGATGGCCAATGACTTGGCCAAATCGGACAGGCCATCACCAACGCGTTGGAATTCCTTTTTACTCTGCGTTTGCGAACGTTTGGCCATGTCATTGGAAATGGTGTTCAGATTGCGTATAGCCACATCCATGCTGTGTATGAACTGTGAACCACTTTCCAGCTGTGCGTCCACTTTGGAATGCAGCAGATTCTTGTCCGGCGGCGCAATTGCCAGGCAGTAGTTGACACCCATATACGGGTCACGTTCGGCCTTTCGTTTGCCCGACTTCCAGATCTTCTCATCGGTGCAGGTGAGGAAGTGGTACCAAACCTCACATTTTGACATGACCGGATGACGACAGACCCAGTCGACAAATTCCTGCAGTTGGACGCGACGATGCTCAACAAACTGCTCCTCATAACGACCAGAGATTTGCTTATCCGGCAGCGGTGGGACTGGTATGAGACAGAATTTATCCACGAGTCGTTCGTGTAACCAATCAAAGTGTTTGTAGCGACGTGACACCTGTGAAAGGGAAACCCAGATAAGATAGAAAGAATAAAATTAATAGAGAGTGGAAATGGCAGTTGCCTAACTGCTGAGTCATGCCTATGACAAGTCGCAGAAGCAATCACTAAATTGGTCTGGACAAACAGACAAACGTTGGTCAGAACTGGGCCCCCCCCCCCCAAATGAAACAACAAAGAAATGAAAAGAACTCTGTTTGAGGGAGTCGCAGCCAAAGTACCCTAAGCACAAGACATCGGATTTGAGGTTTTTCTTAATTGAACTGTTTTCAATGCCGTTTTTTCAGTCTTTGAGTAAATGATTATAGCATCGATCCAATTAGTTTTAGTAAATATGAAATACTGACAGGTATGCTAACCGATCGGATAGGACTGGTTTGGTTCAGTGATTTACACAGTTTTTGATCCGCAGATTCGGTGTTTTACATGATTTATGAAGCCAACTGAATCACGGTTTCGGATCCAAAGCAGCAAGCGTGCAGGTTTACTTAGCATAAGGGTCGTAAAAACAGCCAAAGAACAGTCCTGAATTTTGCTTAAATCTGTTCGGAAACTAAAGTTTTCGGGCTTACGAATGTAATGCAGTCCGAACAAAGTTGACAAAATAGCGTTTTTGTTTAGGAACCATCCCATAGCTCGCCGAGTTTCAAGCTCTAAAAACCTTCTTAAGTATAAAGTACCAATTTGTCCTTAAACCTCCGCGGAAAGTTATTTTTCCAAACTTTCGAATATAAGGCAGTCCGCAAAGCGATTCAAAACTAATTTCTGTTCTTTGTTCGCCGTTAATAGCACAATATCTCAACTCCTTAACCCCTTCCTTAAGTATATCGACGAGACTTACCCTTAAATCTGCTGGAAGACATATTTAGGGAATTTTGAAGTTGCGGAAAATTCAAAATAATGTAAACAACGTCTTTCCATTCAAGGATCGCCTTTAATTCCGTCGGTTTCTTTTCAATATTTTTCATTTTCAGTATTTTTCCCTTTAAATCTGTTCGAAAAGTTATTTTTTGGGACTTTTTCAGTCGCGGCAAATCTAAAATTATTTCAAAAACTTCTTTCTGTTCAAGAATCGCACTTAATTCCACCAAATCTTAGCCCTTTAAGCCCGTTCTTAAGTTTAACATCCAGAAATGACCTTAACTATGTTCGGAAAGTTTTTTTTTTTGCACTTTGGAAGGTGCGGAGGTTTGAAAAACCATAAATCTAGGTTTCCAATACTATTTGATGTAACATAATGTTGGGTCCGGTGGGTTAGTTCCAAGGCTGCAAACCGTTCCGGACGCGAACCCCTGAGAACCTGTTCGGTTCGGGTATTTTGGTTTTCGCGAACCGGACCATGAACCAGGTGCCTTATATTTTTGACTCCTTGAACCTGAACCCGAACCAGACCACTTTTTCGCAAAATGAGGTTCGGTTCAGCAATTTAAGTCTTTTTTTTAACGATACATCCAGGGATATTGGAAATCTCAGGAGACTTTAGTACCCGATTGCATTTCTAACTAAGCGTGAATGAATCTTTATGTAAAGTGACAAGAAAAAAAACGAAAAGGAACCAGTTCAATGAAATCTACTTGGCATTGAACAGGCGGTATACAAGTCTAAATCCGACTGCTATCTTTCAAGAAGAGCTGCAAATACTATTACTATTGCTTATAGAAAAATTTATAAAGTCAGTGCTAGAGTGTGTGACACAATGGAATTCAACTGACAAATTGTGTTAACCGTCAATAACTCTTAAAGATTTTCATTCAAAGTCTAAAAGAGCTACATCCAAAATCAATGGAATGGACAATTTGCAAAACTTATTTAAAGCTGCAGGATTTACACTTACTACCAGGTGATCGACTATAAATGACTTAAAGTCTGATTAAGAAGAAGAGAAGTGTATAAAATGATGATATACATTCCCATGAAATTGTCCAAGAGAACATTCATTTTATCGAAAAAGTTTTAAAATTCCCCGGGCCGAACATCATGCAGAATTTCAGAGGTTTGCAGCTTTGGTTAGTCTTCAATATAAAGTATTAGTTTTGGTTTTTAAAGGTATTAAACCACAGGTTTTTGTTTGAACCACCTCTAGTTGGTCTAGCTAATCCCTACAATTTTAAACATTTTGTCATAGAAAACTTTTTGATACCAAAACGCCTTTTTAAAATGTCACCTAAAGTTTCTTTTCCTCTAACTTTTATTTTAACATTTGAAATATATAGACATTTACCCTATTCCACACCTTTTTGAAAAGTAAATCGAACGCAATTCCGCTTCGGTTTAGTTTTGCTGTTCCTTATTCCGAATGAAACTGCTTACGTTTTACTTTTGGCTAACCACGGGCCAAACGAAATCGGCACAAGAGACACAAGCGAACCGATTAAAAATTGAACATTCGGAACGTTTTACTTTTCGGTTTTTCAGGCACTGACAAATTCTCGAGACACTTAACAAAAAAATTATTTTTAATTCAGTTGAAGATTTAAATGCAAATTAAATTACATAAACAAATTCGAAATTGATCACAGAATTAATTGTACTTCTTCAACATGGAATTTTTCGTATCGACGGCGATGAGCGGATCTACGAGCATCCGCCTGCAAAAAATTCCACTTATTCAGTCTTGACCTTAATAATTTAGGCAAATTTGGGTCTCTTATCAAATCGTCTTACGCAAACATAGCTGAAGAGTTTTAATTTTAAAACAATAAGAAACTGATTTTAAAAAGAGCTTACTGACACAAAATCAAGGTCGTTTGTTTGCTCGAAACATATAAAAAGAACATCTTCTTTTTAATTTATTTACGGTTTCTTACCCATCAACCAGGGATTTGGTTCGTTGCCCTCCATTGAGTAAAGAAACCTCTATGCATCTAAATTTTCATGCGCATCATTCCGTTTAAGATGGCTTTTTAATAAATATTTGTGCTAGAGAAATTTTGCAAATTTACTTGTATTCAGCTTAAAATCCTCTGTCGAATGGTGCCAATTTCAATCGAGTGCCAGCTATGACCCAATATTTGTTGAACTGTGATATCGTTCCTTAAAGGAAATGGGATACGCAGACAAAATCGCAAGAATTTCGGAGTCAAAATTCAGAAAAACAAATGGAAGATCCAATATGGCGGACAATTTCTTCTTCTCGGGTAATAATACTTGAATTAAATAATTGAAATTCAAAATTTAGGAAAACCTAAATTTTGATTATTATTTTGCATTTACAAGCATTTTAATTTTGATACATTTTTAAAATTTTGTTTTTTTCTACATTTGTGTCCATAGCATTAAAAGCACTCGCCCCATCAAATTTTTGTCTTAAAACGAAACTTTAGTCCAGGTTTTTCTTATTAAATTTCTTTCCAAGTTTTCAATCGGTGCAAAAACAGAAAAGCTATGCGAGTTTAAGTGGGGCAGCTTCGGAAAACCCATTTATCGATAATATCTCGATAACTATTCGACAGATTCTTTTTTCATGTCGTTTTTCGTGTTCAGCGAGCCAAAATACCTTAGAGGGGAGAGTGCTGTCAAGCAGTGTATTTATATTATGTCGCAACAATTACAAAAAACTGCAGGAAATTCACGCATTAGCGCACAAAAATCAGCACCGAGTCTGAAGTTGCAGCTAGATGCAGCTAATTTTTTGGATATGTTTAGAAAGAAGTGTCTAAACAAAAATATCTATTTTGATTGAGAGCGGGATCTACTAGTAATTTTGACTTATTGCTTTTTTTAGCACGACTTTTCAGAATGCGAAAAAACCTCTACTTTTTTTATGACTCGCTATTTTATGCATTGTTAATAACAGTTTTGAGCCGTACATTCAAATTGTACTTACTTGCTGCAACAGAATCTATTTAGTATAATCCAAATCGGCTAACTTTTCGCGATTATTCTGAACGTTGCATTATTTTTGATGCGTGACGAGTAATCGATAAGGCATGCTCGATGTTCACGAACGCAGTTTTTTATACCTTCCCTCTTATTAACGTTCACAATACAAACAAAATGTACCACTACATTTATCCACACCATTAAAAGTCCTAAAAAAAATGTTTTTTCTACATTTGGCCACCTTTTTTGGGATATGGGACCATAGTGTGACGTGCCCTTGCAATTAAAACTACGGCACAGACGATGTTAGCTTAAGCTTAAACTTTTTTTCGAGTTGCCCAAACAGGAAATGTCATAACTTAAGTAAACGTCCACCGAATTAAAAAAGACTAACAGTTTCTTAAAGATAAGAAATATATGTTAAGATCGGTCAAAAAATCGTTTAAACAATTCTCTCCCAGAAATAACTACACTTCAACAAACTGCCAAAATGTCTATGATATAGGGTTAGACTAAGAAAAGATTTTGAAAAATTCTCATCCCAAAGGGTCAACCACAAATAACAAGACATTTTTGAATCGAAAGAATGAGGTCTCGACCTGTCTGACCAACTGAACATAACCGCTTCCAGGGTAGACAAGGCAGCTAATTATCAGCACCCACCCATACACACACACACGCACACTCACACAATCATTGCAGAGGCTTTATCGTGTTATGTCGTTAATCATGCCGATAGGCAACGCGAACCCCCATTCCCTTCCACCCGCCTGCTCCCCCTTTTACTTACCGAGATATTATTAAAACTAGGCGTCAGCTGGTAGGCAATAAATGTCTTCATTCCCTTGAATTTGGATTCCTTTTTGGGACTGGCCACCACCACCGAATAGGGTGAATGATTCTGTGTCCATTGATAGATAGAGTCCTCCAGTGGTGTTATGTAGGCCATTTCACACTCGGGTATCTTCTCTTTGGTGCTCGATAGTCCCAGGATGTAGGAATCCGAGCTCTTGGCAAACATGCCCTTTTTCATGGTGGCCGTTGCAGCAGTCGAGGTCATCGAAACGCTATCCTCACTGGGTGCAACAGGTAGATGCCTGTTATCGTAATCGCTGGTGGAATGAACCAGGCCACCAGTCGACCGCGCAGTTTGGCCAGCCCCAGCAGCACGACCACCTGGTCCAATCTCCGAGTATGTCTCATTGTCATCACTCCAGTCGTCCTCGTCGTCCCAGTTGCTGCCGTCATCGTCTGCCGTCTGATCGTAGCGAGGCGCTGCTGTTGTTGCTGGAGTAGCAAAAGGATCCACGACTGGTGCTGCTGCAGGCGTGGCGGTAGCATTCAGACGTTGCGCTTCCGCGGCGGACATCACTTCCACATAGGCCGCTGGAAAGAGTCCAATTTGGCCCCGACTGTTTTTGCCCTCCCACCAGCCTTCACCCACGTCGGAACGAGTTACGGACAGAACTTCGCCCGTGTTGATCGAGAGTTCGGATGAGCCAGGCTCGCCACTGAAATCGTACATGGCGCGTACGTAGGAAGTCATATTTTATTGATTTCTTTTGTTCTATTGCACTGCGGATATAGTTAATACAAATCCAAAAACAAATTTAACAATTGGAATGGAATCCGAATCCAAAGCTCTTAAAGAGTGTGAGTCAGTGTGTGTGAATGACAGATGAGGTTATCGATAGCGATAGTTATCGCCACCAGCTGGCAATAGAATATATGGTCTTACTAATTTCACAGCAGCGAGTGAATTGCACTGACAGCGACGCACAGTGGGACATTTGACCGCAAAAATGGGGAGCTGAAATTTAACAAATTTTTATATTTTTCTGTTCAAATATGTTACTAGTTATAAAAAAAATCTATTCATATTAGTGTTAGAGGAATTAATTTTTTTTCAAATTAATTCGTTTTTATTATTGAACAACTGACAAGTAACATTTCGAAACCCTTCGCAATAGCCAAAGTTTTCAGTAGCATCTAGCGTCTTTTGCGTATTCTGAACAATCCATCTGCTTAAGATATCCCCAAGCAATTATTGTCTATCGTGAATGGCCGTGTTCCTATCAACGAATAGAGCGGATTGATTTAATTTCCTCCGAATTTCTACTACAAAATATTTCCGAACATTATGTATAACCACAAAAATAAAGAATGGTTGACTGAGCGATCAATTTTAGCGGCTAAGATTAATGAAGTGGATGACTTTAACTTTGCATTCTCTCAAATCTATTGACTGAGTAACAAACGAACGCACAATTCACAACTAATGGTGGGCTCGGTAGTCATCATTGCTCGAAATCTCAACCAACACTATGCAATGGAACGCGTTTGGTGATTCACGTCACGATAGTTAAAAGTGAACAAGTTTTCTTTATGAGGACTCCGATAATACCAACCGATGCACTCTTTGAGTTTAAGCAAATTCAATTTCCAATTTGCCTTACAGTTCGCTTTTAAGTTTAGCTAAAATGTATCACTACATTCATTGACGGTTAAGGCTTGTTCTCAGGAGCGCAGATGGAGCGTTTTTATTTTTAGCTGCATTTTTAGTTTGAATTTGAAAAAAATCGACTCTCGCATCAAACATTATCGATAGCTATCATCGATTGATTTCCAGCTCAGAAAAACGCAGTCGACGCAGCAACTTTCCTCTCTATTTTATTGTTCTCTCGGTCTTTATTAATCATTCTGTAATTGCGTTGCTAATCTTTAGTTGGTAAGAGCTGAGCTTTAATTCAATAAAGTTGTGCAATAGTTATCAGTACTAGTAACATATTAATATTGCATCCTTTGTGTTGCTGTGCATATTTGTACATATATTTGCAGTGAGCCAGCAACAGCAGTTTTTCAACTCAACCCGTAACACGTCAAAGGGTCGCAAAGTTCTCGAAGATATTTTTTCACGAAGTAAACAAATCAATTGAACTGCAACTGCAAAAATGAGTCGGCAGGCGAAATATTTGCTCTTGTGTCTGTTTGTGGGGCTGTTTGCGGCCAACTATGGCGAAGACGGTAAGCAACGGGACTAGGAAATATGTGTGTGTATGTATGCACACATACACATGCATAAGTATGTGCATTTTAAGTGCCACACGAGTAAAAGTAAATTCAATTGAAGAATAAGAACTTTCATTGTGTGGCAAACTCAGAGGGGGGTTTTTATTTTTGTAACCACAAAAGCTTAATCTATAGCAATTTCATGTACATATGTGTGGGTGTCTCTTTTCAGCAACAACAACCACAACTGATCCCAAGACGACCCCCTCATCAACATCAACTACATTAAAACCAGATGTTACTACAACGCCCGGAGAAAATACCACTGTACCGACAACCCCATCAACAACCACTGTACCAACAACAACATCTACCGATAAGCCCACTACAACTGCTCCCACAACAACAAGCACGACTCCCAACACCACATCGACCACACCACCCACCACCACCACCACCAGCTCAACAACTCCGGCTCCCACAACCTCCTCAACTCCGGCTCCCACATCCTCTACAGTAGCTCCCAATACAACAACCACTGTACCACCACATACCTCAACCACACCGGCTCCAGCGCCACAGCCCTGCCGTCGTTTCGATGGCTCCTCCTTTATAGGTGGCATGGTTTTGACACTGGGACTGCTGGCCATTGGCTTGGTGGCCTATAAGTTTTACAAGGCTCGCAATGAGCGCAATTACCACACTCTTTGAGCCGCTACCGCCTTCACATCGGCCTTCAATGCGGCAGCCGAAGCGGCGGCATCAGCAACAAATCATAACAATTCCGCCACGGATGCGGCCGAACGTGTGCGATTTGTACAACCCTCGATACCGTTGCGATCCCCGCCAGCCCAGCCACCACCACCACCTCCTCCATCTGCTGGTGCATTGGGTGGGGCCATCAATAGCTCGCCCTCGGCCCGAGACCGGCTGCTGCATACGTAAATAAACACAACAAAAAATATTATATTACTATCCAAAGAGCCCCCCCTTTACCCCTCTATCCACTCAGTCAATGTCAAAGATGTCTGCTCCTTCTTCTTATATACCTTCCTTATCGGTTACTTTTATACATGAATCACATTTCTTTATTTGCAACAAATTTAATCAGCGGATGTGCAAAAGCCTTATTCAAGAAGGAGAAGAGAACAAAAACTTTATGAATATGTATTTATCAGAGAGAGATTTGTGTAAATGTTTGTATTTAACTACAATAACAGCAAATATGTGAGACTGCTGCTTGATCGCGCGAGAAGTGAATGGGGTGGTCCCTCCCCAGGCCGTAACAGAAAATATAAATTTTGATCATATTTACACACAATTTTTGAATAACTAACAAAATCCCTTATATTATAGTGTCTAAGCATATGTACTACCTACTACTGAGAGAAACGCCTTTCGCTTTGCCCCCCACTCAATGTGCATTTTCCTTCTAAATAATCAATGATTGCCGAGAACTGTGAGGCCAAAGGCGGTTTCTTGTCCCCTCTCCCGCTTATCAAAATGCTATTTTAAAATATATTTAAAGAATAAAAAATATGTGCTATATATGCAAATGTTGAATATTTTGTATAAGCCCCAAGACACATATGAATTATATTGATTACTTGTCGACTTCCGCTTATCGTTAAATGAAACACTCACACATCCACTCCCCGCCCCTCTTAAGGTTTATGAATGTGAAATGTACTCTGTGCACTGGAAATCTCATTATTATAGAAGCTTAACTAACCAACTTATTGTATATCAGCCGGCTTACTACAATATATATACTCTATATCGATGTATGTATATCGTGTATGATGAAAATAAATATTTTAAATCGAAAAACTATTTGAAAAAACTTTGCAACTCTTTGTGGAAACTTCACATTACCAGTTAGCCCTTGGGTTCTATTGAAATTCAATTCTATGAACGACTGGAGATTTAAATTTAATTGCTCAGTCTTACTTTCAAATGCAATGACATGGATGGCCCTGAAGTGATATAACCGGATTGGTAAATGCTTCAATTTCTAGGAATCGAAAAAGATAAGTCGATTTCAGACATTTTATTATTTATAAATTAAAATTGCCAACTCTTCTGGGAAACTACACCTTATCAGTTGGCGTTCAATTGCTCCATTCATTTTCAATTCATTTTTATGAATGACGGGAGAACGGAAGCTGCCGAGCTTTTTCGACAACTTTTGATTTAAGGAAATGTCCAATTAATTCCTCTTTATCAGATACATTTAATTTATTAATAATTCTACAAAATCATAAGGTTGTGGCTGTGGGTATATTGGCATATGTATATAAAATGGTTTGGTTGCGAAAATGCTGCTGCTGCACTCGAAGGCTCTCAGATTACAACTAAACTTACGGGTCTATTCCGGTTTTCGACTCGATTTTCGCGTAAACGTTAATGTTTCGAGTTTAAGTTGTATGTTCATAAGCAACAAGATAATCCGAGGTTACTAGATCTCATCGTAATTTTCTCTCGAATTGAATTCACTTGGCATTGAGCAATCGATTTTAGTTGCTCAAACGAATTCGAGTCTTTTTATACCAGATATAGTAACATATTTTTAATCTTCTCTACAACGTTACTTAATTTGGATGCAAAATGTTAACGTTTACACGAAAATCGACTCGAAAACTGGACAGGGCCCTTAACAATGCAAACGACTAAGCAAACAAGCATAAGAATATTTGATTGTTCGTATGACAGTTAGAAACAAGAGAAGGTTTAACATAGTTAAGAACGCAACAGCAAGCATTTGACTTAGTTTAAGAGAGAATAGATTGGTAAGTTATTAAAGCTAACTGGAACCAGCTGCTGCTCCGAACAGTCAGACTTAGTGGACTCTGAAATGAAGCAACCGGGTTGGTAAATGTTTAAATCGGCTCAGAAAGATCCTGGCAAGCTCACCAACCTCGTTACGACTCTTGCAAAAATCAGACGGAACCTGGACCTGGACTTCGGTTAAGCACTCACTTTCCGAGTGCTCCATTAAGGGGGGTTCTCCATGTCGAGGCTGTTTTTGGACCTTTTTAACAAGCTTATATTAGCATCACTAGTATGTAAGTAAATACCTAAGCGTGTTAAAAAGAATGCTGCAAAAATCGAGCCCAAACTTCAGCCTACAAGTATGCTGCAAAATTTTTAGCAGCATTCTTTTAAATATGCTTTTATCTTCAATAAATTCAGTTACTGGTGTGGTGTTGCGGTTGAAGTACTTGTCTCATAGACTGGGTGTTGTGTGTTCGAGTCCGGGTGCTGACTGAGAATCAAAATTTATTTTTATACTCTGAACCAGAGGTACACAGAGTATATTTAGTTTGTGCAAAAGTATGTAACAGGCAGAAGGAAGCATCTCCGACCCTATAAAGTATATATATTCTTTATCAGCTTCAACAGCCGAGTCGATATAGCAATGTCCGACTGTCTGTCTGTCCATATGAACGCACAGATCTCAGAGATGATAAGAGATAGAGGTTTCCGACCCCGCAATTTAGAAAAAAGCAGGGATTAATACCGAAAAGATTTTCGGTTCCGGTACAAGTACCGGTACGACCCGAAATGAATGATTCGGTAAAAGGTTCTATTTCGGTTTTTAATTTATTTCGGTTTTCGGTTTCGATACGGTACCCAGTTTTTGTTCCGGTATACCGGTACGTACCGGTATAAGTAAACAATTTTTAAAAATTTTAAAAAGTAAATTCTGAGATATGTCCAAATAACTTTATTCCTTTGTAAATGTTGATGGTTCATTACAAATGATCAGACTTCTTTACTGTTTTTAGAAACGAAAGCATATTAGAGTCTCTACCACCCATGGCATACTTAGGAGCACCAGCAATAAAAAGGATATTTTTGGATTCTTTAACAAGTGCTAAAAGAGGTATATCTCCATTGAAAAAAATCGCAGAATTGTTTGGGATGGTTCATTTCAAAGCTAAGGAGTGTTATTTTCCGATAGTATCAAAGAGAGTCCAAACAATAGAATGGATTCACCGAAAAACGCTCCTAAAAAGTGTCAAAATAGGCACTTTTAGAAACTTTAAGCTCAAATTACTAAAAATCTCGACGTGATGGACAATTTCTGAAAACGCAGTCTTGCTTAGCACTCGAAAATCATCTAGAATCACTACCAACCATTCAAGATACTGGACTTTGTTGCCAAGTGTGATCTTCAAAACTGCATACTTAAAATCCGGCTATGCCCTTTATTATATTTTTAGATAAAACGAGAGCGTAAGTTAAAGTCGGCCCTGTCCGACTTCGATATACCCGTTACTCAGGGCAATTAGTGTTTAATAGCCTCTCCCTATGTGGACACAGCATTGACATTAATTTGACCATTTCAACATTATGGGAGCAAAAAGTGCATGTAGCGCCAAAAAGTATGCAACCTTTTTATAACCTTTATAGCTCTGCCATTTATTATCCGATCTTTATGCAACTTTTAGAGAGTGTAGATATTGGGCACATACACTACACTGCAAAACATGAGCCTGATATCTTTAAAATTTTTGGAGTTATTCAACATTTTTTATTGTGGGGGCGGCAGGGGGCGTGGCCAAAATTTGGAAAAAACTTGATTTGCGTAGGGATAATAGGAGTCTACATTCAAAATTTGGCGGCTCTAGCTCTTCTAGGGTTTTGTAATGGCTATTCAGAAACAACAAAAAAATATGCAAACAATTGTAAAATAAATATTTTTCGTAATACGAGAATACGATGGAACTGCATTCAAATTTGGAGAATATGTTTTTAACACCATTAACACATAATTTAGGTTTATAAAAAATTTAGCTAAAGGTACACTTTTCCTAAGGTTCTTTTCGGTAACAAAAATATAGTTTCTCCGAAAACCTGTACACAAAAGCTTAAGAAAAGGTTCTTTTCGGTATAGGGATCCGGTTTGATTCCCTGAATTTAACTCGTGTCACCAGGAATCATTGGTTTGAATCTCTTTACGCCATTTTCCCCGGATTTTTGGCTAAAACTTAAGGCCCTCTTCTGGTATAGACGACTAAATTTTCTAGACCAGAAGGGGGCCTTAAATAAGCTATGTACATCTCGATTTCCGACTTATTAATTGCATTTATTTTATTCAAAACAGACACAAATTCTTAGCATACTTTATTTAAAATCTAGTTTACTTCAACAGCTGGCTTTTTTTTGAGTTTTTTCGGTTTACTTGTCGAGGAGACTTTCCCTTTTTCCGCTTTAAACTTCTTCGGTCTGTTGCGTGGCTTTTGTAGCGTGTTGTTAAAGCGTAACAACAGTTTGGTGCCATTTAAACTTAGATCCTGTTTAATCACTTTGCGTGCATCGTGTGTAGTGGGCATGGTCACGGATGCGGCATTAAAGTCACGGAATTTGCCCTTGCCGGATTTGATTTGAATGTCAACGACATTTTCAAACAGCTGTCGCACCTGGGCCACCGAACTGGTCTTGGGCAGATTGCTAATGACTATGGTCGATGTAAAGTTATCCTTGTTTTTGCCACGCTTGGTGGCGCGTTTCATTAGTGTTTTGGTCTTTTTATTCTCCAGCGATTGGGTCTTACGGGCCACCAGTTCATTTACAAATTCCTGGGATTCGGTTTTGGGCAGTGAAACAAAGATGCCTTTAAAATCGGCATCCGTTTCAATGGATGCCTTGATGTCGGACAGGGCCTGGTCACGATCTTCCTGGGAGTTGAAGTCCACAAGGCAAAAGCGAGCATGCTTCTGGCGCGGCTTGATGGGTCTGGCTATCAAAGAGTGCAAAGATTTCACCTTGGCCTCGAATTCTGAATCTTCCAGGGGAAGCTTTTGGGGAAAGCGTATATACAGACGAGTGCCCTTTAACTGCTCATATTTGGTATGGATTTGTTCATCGATAAGCTCTGCTTTTGTTTTGGTAACTGCTGCTGGAGTAGATTCCTCATCGGCCTCCTCTTCATCGGTATCGGAGTCTGTTGAACTGGCAGCCAAATCCAAGTCGCTTTCCATCTCCGCGTCTTCAGATAATTCGTCTTCAGATGCCTCCATTTCCGCATCTTCAGATTCTTCGCTTTCTTCGATTTTATTTGGAGTTTTCTGCGGTTTTTTCTTCATATTTTCTTTTGATGGAAATGCTCTCGCACGTGTTTAATAGCAGCAAGCAGACAGTGTTGCCAATTTAGCTTGATTTTTCGGCTGGCTTATGGACAGTGTTGCCAACTCTTCAGGGCCTAACCAAGCTAGATCAACATGCAAAAATAGCTAAAAGTAAATAGAAATGGTTTAAAAGTAGCTAAAGCACACGCAATCCATATCAGTTAATTAAACCAAAAAAAAAAATGTTTTCTGTGCTCCGGTTCGTGCTTTGGTTCGAGGCTGACCAATGATTCAGGTTCGGAACTTGATTCCCATACGATTTGTGTTGTTTTTAAGTCGAAACCGATTAGTAAATTGACAAAATTCAAAATAGATTTTACTCTTAAATAAATATATGCCTTATGGAATCATTAAATAAGCTTTGGAGTCGGTGTGGCGATTTTCTAAGAAATTCTGAACGTTTTTCTAGTTTTTTTTTTTTATTTATCCGTCCGTCTGTCTGTTTCTATGCTATCTCCTCCGTCAGTTTTAAAGCTATCCTCACCAATCTTTGCACGAAGTCTTTTGGTACAAATACGCTGCACATTTGTCGGAACCGGCCGGATGAATGGAAACGCCTCCAAAGTACGTATTTCTTAGTTTTTATGTATGTCTAAACTATATAAAAGAATTGTCGAATGAAATAGCTTTGTTTATAAATATTTTTCTCTAATTTCGAATCCCCATTCTCGGTATAAATACTATCGGGGGTGACACAGAAATCTCTAGTGATTTTTGTATAAACGTTTACATTTTAATTTTAAATTTTTACTTTTATATGTAAAATGACAAATATATCTTTGGTTAATAGATCAGAAGGCAAAAGTAAAGCGATTTGGAACCTACTACCTAATCTACTTGACATTGAACAGTCGGTTTCAATTCGCTTATCTTTTGTAATTTTATCTAGTAACCAAACATTTTTCTGCCACTTCGCATATAAATTCAAGCAGTTTTAGTTCGAAATACAAGCTGCATATATTAAATTGGTGGCGATTTTCAATATAAAAGCGGAAGCCGTAAAAAAAATCAATTTAAATAGTTGATATTTTGTTAAGTTTTCGGTTTTTTGAGCTGGTTAAAAGAAGTAATTGTAGGCCTGGCTAAGCGCTACGAAATTCCAAATAGTTTATGAGCAATAGACCTGAACAAAAGAACCTATTTTAAAAAAAATTCCGATTTCCTATGAAAACTTCGGGAGTCTATTACACAAAAACCTTAGCCAATCAGACCACGCCCAGCCAGTGTTTTTTTACTTCTACCAGTAGCTTTTAATTTTAGTGTGTCTCGTTGGTATCAAAATTTTTTGGTGCACTGTGTAATCATTAATAAGCTATTTGCACTTGGAGTGCGTTATGCGTTAGCAGCTGACAGCTACCTTTTTTCCATCCAAAAATAGCAGTTTGTTGGCTTTTAACGCACAACGCAGTCCTAGTGTTGTATACATCTCGAATTGGTAAAGCAGTTAAGGAGTAGAGGTAAGTTGTTCAAAAATTATTTATTTTTTTGACATTTAAAAAAAACGTTTGCTATTTTTTGTACAAGACGTGCATGTTTCATAATTAGCTTAAGAAGACACCATACATAACAGCGCGATTTTTTAGCATAAAAATACTTCATAATTCGCGATCTATTGATGGAAACTATTTTATAATTTTCTGAGAGATGGCCGCTATACAATTACCCAAAATAGCAATAATTTCCGCTATCAGCAAGATTCGAAATTTTCCCACATCAGCTTTCGAAAAACTCCAGAAATGGCGTGAAAATAGCTTAATGGGCAACACTGCTGCTGAAGGCCACACTGTTTCAGCTTTACCCATCTCTAAGCCATTGTTGTCATATCAATAGCTAAAAACGGTCACATTATTCGGTACTCCTAGTAAAATATTTTAATTACGTTATAAAAAAGTTAAACAATGGGTGTGTTGGAGAATGTTAGGGATTGGTTCACCTCCGAATCATCTAGAAATAAGAATTCCTCCCTAATTGCTGGCTTACTGGTGAGTGTGACAGCACAACTTTGTTCAACCCTTTTTTATGTACTTGTTTTTTTTCGCCCCCTCAGTTCTTTGCAGGATGGTGGATACTCATAGATGCCATGGCTGCTGATACCAAATATCAAATAACCACAGGACATGTCTTTATAGGTGTATTTGGTACCGTTAGTTTGTGCATGGTGAACATGGTGAAGGGAGAGCATGTAAGAGAGGCAGGGAAACCCGAGTAGAATGAGTCACTTACGTATGTCTTTTCTTTTCAGATTTCTGAGGATAACTCTTCCGAGTCGGGGGCACGAATAGCCAAGATATGGCTATTGATTGGTTTTGTAATGGGGTTTGCTGCCATAATAGCGGCCATTTGGGTAATGGTGGACGACTTCATCAATAATAGTAAGTCAGAAGAAAGTGAAGCACCATAAGATCTTCTAAATCCTAATGATTTTGTTTAACAGAAAACAAGGACACAAGCCTGGGCGTGGCCTTGCTACTACAAAATGTTTTCATCCTATTTGGCAATCTGGTCTACAAATTTGGACGCAACGAGGAGGAGTGGAACGAGTGAATTAGTCATAAACTACTCTTAGTAATTAATACACACATATACTGCAAGGATTTCAAGTTCATCAACGCGTTTTAATGCATTAAATAATCTCATTTATAATATAAAATACAAAGTCAATACAAGTTTATTGTGGATTTCCGTGCAGCTTTCGACACAATTCAACAGGAATGGCCTCTTTTACAAACAGCAATTTAGGTGTAAAGTATGTACAACTACAGTATTTTAGTTAGTTGGATCTGAGCTACGAATCAAGCAACACCTCTACGGAATGAAAGTGTACTATAAAAGTAGCAAAAGTAGGACTGATTTGAGACAATCGGAGAAGTCAAACAGGAACGTTGCTGTTCGCACTGTTCATCGAAGACTTACATGATTACCTAAGCGGAGAAGCAAGACTCGGAGCTGTCACTTGTAAGATACTTATGTACGCCGATAATATGGTACTACTTGCCGAAAGGGTAAATGTTTAGTATCCTTCCATAAACTTCAAAAAATTTGATCGGTGGACCGCGAATTATGAAAGAATTTACGTGCAGAAATCAATTTTTCTTGTACCGGTTTGTCGGGTATCCGTAATAAAAACCGCGTCCGTATCGTACAAAAGAAACGACCTATGGAAACTTCGATTTTGGACCGATTTAATCTTAAAACCCATGTTTTGATGGTGCCCCAATCGAAGTGGAAAAAGTGCTTCGAAAATTGGTTTAAGTGAATGCAAAAGACCATAAATTTTATGGCGAATACTTTGAAAAACCTTAAGGCCTCGTAAGCAAAAGGCATAAAATTCCATACAACAAAAAAAATTTTAATTTTCTTCCCTTGTGTAATTTAAAGTACAATGTCAAGAAGTGTCAGACCCATTAGCAGCAGCTGGATTAGCCTGTCGTCGCTCAGCAATCATGTCTGCTTATCGTACGCATCAATGGGGCACTCGTTTTCATTCTGCAGACACCACTGCGGCTGCATGGCCTCCGCTCCCAGACCATTCTCCACCAGTCGCTCACGATGCAACAGCAGACGGGACTCGGCCTGTTTCCATCCCTCCTTCGGATCTGACCACAGACGTTCAGCCAAAGCACTGGCTCTGGGCCAGAAACGATTGTCCAGCGTATGCTCATCGATTTGCTCCGACCATATAGCCGCCTCGGCACCCATTACCAAATGCTCATAGTCACCAGCCAAGCCGGTAAGACTATTGTCATACACCTTCTGCCAGCCTATGTAGGGGGAACACCAGTTATTGCCATTGGTCACCCAGCCAGCTCCGCCGCAATCAAAGTACAAGGCATCATAGTTGGACACAATCACCCTGAAGCCACGTTTCAGTATCTTCTTAATGGCCGGATCCACACCCGTTGTCCAAATTTGTATGATATAACGTGCCGGGTTGAGGTATTCATCTATAAACGGTTCCTCGGTCAGATGGCTGGTCCATAGTATTATAGGTGTTTGTGTACCATTGGCCACCTGATCCACACGCTCCAACGCTTGGGTCTGGAAATGTCCCCACAAACGCATAAAATCGGAAGTATTTAAACCCCAGCCCTGTGCCTGCATCCAGTTGCGTATGGTAAGACTGGAGTTCCAGCAACTAGTAGACACCTCATCGCCGCCCATGTGAAAGACATCCGGTTCGAAGAGCTTAAACATATCGCTATAGATGTGCTCCAGCACATCATACATGCCATTGACGGTGGGATCCAGCTGACCGCAAGGCGGCTCCACACAGAAATCCTTCCAGGGCTGTGCATTAAAGCAGGCGGTCATGTTCTTATGCTGCCAACCCTCACCCACATGGGCGGGGGCATCGAATTCGGGCATCACACGCACGCCACGTACACGACCATATTCCACCAGCTCCAATACATCCTGGTGCGAGTACACCTGACTGGGAGTATAGGCACCCAGCTTCTGTAGCTCCGGTTGACCGCTGACCTCCAGTGGAAAGCTATGCGAATCGGTTATATGCCAATGGAAGGTGTTTAACTTTGACCAAGGCCATGCCATCTGTTGAACAAAATTCAAGGATTAGTTACAAGTCGAGCTCTTTTAGGAACTCCCCAACTCACCCAAAGTCCTCTTGAGCGACTTCACCGAGTAGTAATTGCGAGAGGTATCCAGCAGCAGGCCACGCCATTTGTATTTGGGTGCATCACTTATGCTGGCATTGGCCGTCACCTGTATCTCTCGTCTTATGTCATCGTACACCATTAACTGGGACAGTGTTTCCAGGCCATGACGTGCCCCAAAGTAGTTGCCCGCTGTAATATTGACCACCACCTCTCCCTCCTGACCATATTGTCGTATGTTCAAGCTATAACTTTCATCCGTGTCCAGGGTCAGTCTTCCTGCCGGCCCTTGCTCCTTGGTCAGTATCACTATGGTCAACTGATAGCCACCTCGTGTTAGACTCTCTCGGTTGGGCACCTTGGCCTGCAGCAGCTCCATCCATCTGTTCTCAGCCGCCTTCCATAGTGTGTCCTTACGGTTCGAGCCGGGCACATGGAAATCTATGCTGGAAATATCCACTTGACGCATCAGCCGCTCCACACGTACCTCGCCCGTCGGCTTGGGCCATATGGTGCCTATGTCAGAGCCACAGAAGAGACGACAGACGGGCAGACTAATGGCCTTTGCAAAGTTCTCCTCGCTCAGTTCCACCTTGCGGCAGAGGCCTTTGGTGCATTCGTAGCCATAAACCAAATCACTGAAAAGCAAATAGAATCAATATCAATGCTAGTTTCTGCCAAAAGCATTAACAACTCACTCGGAGCGATGACCTAATCCTTGCTGAACCAGAGAGGCCAGGGCCAGGAGCAGGGTTACAAATCCACTCCACCTCATTTCAAGTTTGATGTTTACGCGAAAGTTTCTCGGTGCCAACTGGTGGAACATTGGAGGAATCGTAAGTCTAATTAAATGGGTTATTTTCGTACAAAAAAACAAAAAACAAGTTTCTGGAGGGCAGCCCCCCTCTTATGAGAGAGAAACCGACAAACAAAGAAACGGTAAGCGGTAAGTGGTTAGTTTGGGCAAGGTCGCTTTCTAAATACCCTACAAATTATGATTTATGCAACGAATTGGGAGACGAAAAAACTACGAGTTTAACTAAGATCTAATCTCAGTACAGCATCAAAGTTTCAATAAGCTTTTAATGGAAAACATTACACATATTTATGATTCTTTTTTAGATTCGTAAATGGTTCATTTGAAATTGAAGAACTATTTCTAGGTTTTTTCAAGGCTGCAAACCTCTATAATTCTGCAGAAGGTTCGGTCCGGGGGTTCAAACTCGTTTTGAAGTCTAAGGTTCGGTCCATGTGCTTATAAAGACAGATATAGTATCGACTCGGCTGTTGACCCCGAAGATTCGACTTCTTGTACAGCACACGCACTGACCACTGCCCCACAACAGCCCATTATACCTGAAAATTCCAATTTTCATACTTCTTTTTAGGGATATGTCACAACATAATTATTTTAGTATGATCTAAGTTAAAAAATCTGTATGAAATGGTCACTGTATTCTTTTTTCATGTGCTTGGATGGCAAAAAGTCACTTTAACATGAAACCGTCCCTTCTCTGGGTTGTGATTTTGGCATGCGTAACCAAAAACAATTTTTGTTCTCAAGGAAGCATTCTTTGAGGGTTTCACGTCTTAACAAAAGCGTAGGGAACTTTTCACTTCTTGGGAACTATTTCTTCGGTGAATAAGAAGTATGAAAGCTGAGGCTATTTCATGGTGCCAGGTCAGACTGGGTTTGCCTTAAACCAGTTTTTAACTGGTTGAATCTGATTCGGAACCTGTCTAAACTGTCTAACTACATATTCCATTTTATAATAGTTCAGAGATAGTTTCTGCCCTGAACCACACTTGAGCCGATTCTCTCTAGTTAGAGTGGAAACGGATTTGAACTCAGGATAGGTTCAAACATATTGATCTTCATATTACCAACCGAAGTTTCAAATGGCTCATGTTAATACCGCTTAAATTATTTTTGTAACCACTATTTCTGCAAAACCGAAAAATACTTAGAATATGATTTTACGTTAATTGGCTCTCCGATAACCTAAAACTTGAAAAATATCATCTTATTGCCAGCTTACAAAATTTCTTGCAAATGGCTCTGAACTACTTTTAAACCGGTTTTAAGTAGGTTCTAGTAGTGTAAAGCACAAATTTCAATTTGCATTTGTTCGATGTGGCGGCTGTTCCCTTGAGTTTTTTTATTTCATTCTAAATTAGTGTTGGGTAAATGTTGTTCATTTCACTGATCATGTTCACTTGTTCTTTTTTTCAAAGTGAGTCAACTCACTTAGGTTGTCCACTTGTTCTTGTTCAGCTGTTCAGTGCTGGTTTGAATTGTAGACCGTTTCGTTGGATCTGTGCTGTTCCAATTGTTTACCAGTTATTCACCTGTGCATTGTGGCGACTAGCGATCATTTAAACTAATTTTAATTCTTTGTCGCTGGTTACACTGCGAATTGTTGCCTATTTGCCACGCCCGCATGTTGCTTATATTAAACAATCAGACACGCTGGAAAAAAACAACTGAAGAGTCTCCAAATTGAGTGAACAAGTCACTGGACAACTCATAACTGGACAACTCATAGAACAAGAGCAGCTGAACAAGAGAAAGTGAACAACTCAGACTGAACAAGTGAACAACCGAACAAGAACAACTGAAAACTCTAACTGAACAATTAATGAAGAACATGTTCACTTGCTCAGTTTAGTGAACTCACTCATGAACGACCCAACACTAATCTAAATATCCAAGTCGGTCCATTTTTTTTTTTGAGATTTGGGTGACTAAATCAGAACACAGAATAACTGCCGGTAAAACAGCTTGCCTTGGTTTATGATTTCCAAAAATATTTATTTTCGGCTCCGGTAATTGATTTAAAGCCGCAAATTTAGTTTAAGCTGCCTCCACGTGATCCGTTTGATAACCACCTTCCACCGCCTCTTCCCCTTAAGTATTTATTGTATGTGTATTCAGACCACATATGGCACTTACGCTATTTAAATAAAACTATAATCAGACTGGAGGGCACTTCAGTGTCGACTGACAAGCTTGTTTGGCTCTATTGCCAATTTATCGACTTGGCCGTATCGATTCCCAACTAACACACACACACACACTAAAGCGTTGGAGAGGAAGCTTATAACAACAAAAGATTATACATTCGCTTGTGGCATTTCAAAGTTCAAAGCCAATGGAAACTTAACAATCGAGGTTCGTAAATCTTGGGGAAAGTTATTCCTCCATAAACTGATGAATGGAGAGGCCACTTTATTCTTTATTGCCTAGATTAAAATTATTTTAATTGTGTATTATGTGTATTTCTATGTTGGGATTCACGCCCTTTAGTGTTAGTGTATTGTCCTCATAGACTTCTAGAACGTCAGCCAAATGCTCATTATCGCGAGGCTTCTTGAATTGTCGCTTTTTGTTGGCCGCCTTTTTGCGTTTGGGTACTGGCTTCTTAAGGCCGTGATCTTGCATGGAACGTATGCCTGTTGAAGTGAAATGAATGTTAGTATAGTCTGCGGCAATATACATATCTAATCAATTGACCTTGTTTCTCCAGATATTCATCAATTTTGGCATCATCCATGGCATCCACTGTGGCCGAACGCCAAAGCTTTTGAAATTCTTCATCCACCTGGGAGTAGAGAATTGATTAGATAAAAGCATACACACATATTGGGTCGACTTACCGAAAAATTGGCCGTTCTGTCGTTGTAGAATAAAATCTTCTTTTTGTCAATGGGTCGTATGATGAATAATATTTCGGCTGCGCGATTTTTCAATACCTTCTCGCAGTGAGGCAGAGATTCTTGTACATCCTCTAGCAGTATCCCACCCAGACCTTTCAGATCGTGCTGCTTGAGCAGACGCATTAAGCTTTTGCCATCTTTGATTTTGTACACAGGCTTAAAACTGAACTTGCTGCCACAGGGACTGACCTCAATTTTGGGATTATTGTTTAGAGCCTCGCCAGAAAGCCACTGCAATTAGTTAATGAATAAATCATATAGCTCATATTGGAAACAAAGTTTCCTAAAAGTTACATTCTTCACAGACTGCCCTATATCCAGTTGATTGGTCTCGTCAAGAATGTCCTCAATGCTTAAAGGATGATCATCGCCATCCTGATGACGGGTGCGCATAAATTTCACTATTTTTGCCAAGACACCAAAGCGATACTGTGAGCTGCCGGACATGGTCTTGTAGCTGGGGGATGAGGAAAGGTTAACATGCTGCCTGAGAAATAACTTTTCATGGAACTTACGTGGAAGAGTCCAACTTGGGAGCTGTGGGTGGACGCATTTTTCTCTTGGAATCATCGCTGGGCGGGGGCGCCGGTGCTCTTTCAGGCTTGGTTTTCTTCTCAACGCTGTGGACAGGACAGTTGAAGATTCACATTTACCCACATTTCAACAAGCAGCGTCAACTTACGTGGGCGTGGCCATGGCCCGCTTTTTGAACGCCTCGCGTTCGCGAAGCAGCGCTGGATCCATTTTGGCAGGATTTATGTGGACCCCGGGAATAAGAATTAACAAATCAATCCCAAATCTAAGCAAATTGTCAAACAATCAACAAATCAGCTGCTAGGGTTGTCAAGTGGAGTTTTTCTATATCGATATATTTTATAGTTGGTTATCGATAGACTGTATTGCAACTACTAAGAATATGGCCACTCTGTAGAATTATAACAGCGAGCTGTTATTTAAAAACCGACGGAAGGTCAAAGGGAATGGTAATTATCTCCTCTGTTTAGACTTTGTTAAATGCTGGTACAGTGCTTTCTCGATGGTGTCTACTAGGAAGTGAAGGTCTATTTCCACTGATTTCCCTTTCGTGTATCCGATGAGAGAATAATAGAGTTTATTTAGAAAACTTACATCAACTGGGAAAAATTTAACAACATCGATTTTAACAATCACTTAACCCGCTCCCATTCAATAAAATTCAAATTCTTCAATTAGTTTAATACCTTTTTGTTTATTAATATTTCGCTTTAATGGCTTTACAGAATAAAGTAGTATTTTATTAAATTTTATACGTATATATATAGAGAAATATATATATATGTACATATAATATGCTTGTATGGTTAATTCGTAGGTCTAGGGGAGAAGAAGTTGTTGCTCTTGAATATATTCAAATATTTTTTGTTTTTTTTTTTAAATTTTCTTCTTTACTTTTGTCGGAATACGTTCGTTTTTTGATTGCTTGATTTGATAGGTTCATAGCAAGCTTTGCTGTCTTGCGGTTTCGTCTCTTGAGCAAGTCAATTGTACGGGTTCTGGTCCTCAGTTCTCCGAGTCTGTTCTTTCACTTGCGATCTGTGCTGTGTTGTGGTTTATTCTGTGGTTGCATTCCGTTCTTGAGTGTTGTGGTTGTTGGTTGGTTGGTTTGGGTCAGTTGAACTGTTTAATTGAACTGTTTTCGTATTTCGTACTCGTACATTCGTGTTCTCTGTAAGTACATTATTCGGTTGTCAGTGAGTCTGTGGAAATAGAAAGATAAAAATTGGTTTTTGGCTCAATGGAAGGCGCGTTTCGTGAGAGTCGTTGTTTTTGTACTGTCTGAGCAGAGGCGGTACGTTTTGCTACGCTTAGTTTAGGACACTTACCTCAGACCAGGGCACAAAACTCATTTTAAATTCCAACTATGGCTATATTAAGCAATTGGATATAAGATATGAGTAGATTAATGAAATACTTACATTTTTTTTTAGTTACGCCTCAAACGCTTGCGCCCGCCATCATCACCTTCGGAACCGCTGCGCTCTTCGGCTTCCATGACCTGAAATGGAAGTTACGTAATTGAATTTTAGTCTCTGGCTTAGAATAGGAGCTTTGTACATAAGGGAGGGTCAAATTTTTAATTGATCAAGCGTATAGCAGAAAATTTCATCAAGAAACCATAAGGTCTAAAATCAATTACTAGGTCGCGCCAGGACTAATGTCCAAACTTAAATATAGCTTTGTATACAAAGAAATTCGGCCAGTTCTCCGAATCCGTTTTCATTTTAAAAAAGAACAAAGAGAAAGAAATGTCATCCCGTAGGCTTTTATGTTAAGCTCAAAGTTTGTGTAGATTTTTAGTTGTCACCCGTTAGGAAATGGGCTAGGAACCTATAACCGTGTTACATAACTTAACCGGAACCCAAAAATAGGTAGCAGCTGAGATAGACACCCTGACCGATACTGAAAATCGTTTTGGTTTTAATCACTGAAACAAAATTTGTAAACTTATTTCATGATAACTTTGAACCTTTTTTATAAAGGAAAAGAAAAAAGCTCGGGACGACTTTCGCCTTGTCGCAACAAACTTCTTAGAAAACAAAAGGAGTGCCAACTATTCGGAGCTTATTAAAAATATGTTATCATCATTTTAAAATCTGGGCTGTAACATGTCCTTGAAAATTCATTTTTAACATTCCCACTTTGACTTTTTTCCGGAAAATTGCGGGGCTTTTAGTGATGAGCATGGGGAGTAAAATCACAAATTAATGCTTGGTGTGGCCGACAAAAATTCTAAAACAATCCAAAGTAGGTAAGATGGTTTTCCGCGAATATATTGAAAACGGAAACTAAGTTATGATTTTGACCTTCCTATTCGTATTCAAAATGAGTTTGTCTACAGGAGTTAGTTAAAGATCTTTGGGATACTTTTAATTGTAAAACAGTGTAACACAACAGTGTTACTTAATTTTTGAGTAATTAATTTCGTTACGCTAGATTAGCAAAATTGCCCACTGTGCTGTGGTTTCTTTTTAAAATTTTTTTTATAGAATTAACCGTAGATTTCGATTCTGCTATACGCTTTGTTAATTTTTTTCTTATCCGAACAATTTGACCCGCCCTATTGTACATACCTTAATTTTGGTGCCACATATCTCAGCACCATTGAGTACATGTATGGCTCTCTGGGCACTATCCGGTTCCGAGTACTTGACGTAGCCACAGTTTTTGTTGGGCAACAAATAAACATCGATGAGTCCCTTCCAGCAGGAGAATATGTTCTTCAAGATGGAATGGGGCAAGTTCTGCAAAAAAAAAGGAGGAGGAGGAAATTGTACAATTTATAACTAGTTCTTTCAGACATCACCACCTACCGCTGAGAGTACAATGAAAAGTCTCTGGGCCACCTGGGCATCGGGTGAGGCCAAAGGTTGAGCTGGGGGCAGTGGCACATTGCAGATGGCATCCTTTTTGGTGCGCTCTATAATTGTTTATTTATAAAATTTATGTGTGTCAAATTTTTTGCATCCTACTCTTACTGTCTATAAACGAGGTGTCCATGCGAGCTGAACTCATGCCATTGACCTTAACTATAATGCGCTCGCCCATAGGGTATTCCAGGCCGTGTAGTTTGTCCCTGCAAATTTACAATAAACATAAGAAACTAGAAATGTGGAGACTCTTTCAACCTACTTGGCGTAGATGGCCGCCTCGGGATTATCGTAGACCACCAGAGCTTCATTTGTGCGTGGACCATCTGCAAAATGTTGGCTTTAAAATTTGGTTTCCATCCCCACTTGCCACACCACACTTACGTTCCCTCATAATTTGACAGTAATCCAAGCCGGGAATAATATCAAATAGACGCCACAGCTGATCTTGATTAACACAATTGCTCACTGTCACCTCCAAGCAGGAGGGTTGCGCCACGGGTACATTTGCATGCGCAGAAATGCAGACATATCATTGTTAACCGACACATTCCAATCATTATTGTAGCCACCACCTCCTCCGCCACCGCTGCCGCTACCGCCGCCATTGTTATAGCTGGCACCACCGCGGCTGGAACTACCATAAATGGGGTTATCTTCGGACGGTCTTCCGTATTGATCTCGCATTGTGCGCGTTGAGCCCTTGGGTTCAGCAAAAACTGCCTTATACTTGGCGGAACAGTTCTCAAAGGCTACTGCAGCGTAATAGAATCTAAAATTTAACGCTTGATTAGTTACACCCCGGATAATGGTTAATCAATTCAGTTAAACCTACTTGGTGAAGCGTACATAGCCAAAACCCTTGGGACTGCCATTGTTCTTCTCCCTTACTATGGTCACCGAATCCACCTCACCCCATTGGGCGAACTCTTCCCGTATGTCTTCTTCGGTGGCGGTTTTTGGTATAACTATAAACAAGCGCACATATTTCTCCTGTTCGTTCTCAGACTTATTTGAGCCCTGGTTGCGACTACAAGAGTGGGAGAGAGAGAGAACACACAATTTTGAACAACTTCCTCCCCCCGGCAATTAACTACAAATTTGCATTTACTTGGCGGCCACCAGAACTTTCAGAGTACGATCCGTTTTTCCTATGGTCTTGCCATTCATCTCCTCCTGCGCTTTGGCTGCATCAGAGGTCTTGGAGAACTTTACATACGCAATGCCTTTATTCTCCTGCGAGTGCTTGTCCTTAACCACCCAAATGTCCTCTATCTCGCCATATTGCGAGAACGCCTCGCGAAAATCCTCCTCCGTGTGTGCCTTGTTGCAGATGATAAAGAGTCGCGACATGGGCGGATCATCATCGTTGGAATAGTCTTGGCCACCGCCACGTCCACCACCACGAGATTGAGAACGATAGTCCGACATTTTAGTTTTTTATTTTCGGTGCTGCTTCTACTGCGTTTGCCGCTTTGCTGGCGTATACAGAAAAATAATAAGCAGCAAGCTGATAAAGCAGAAATGCCAAATTTTTAGTATTGAGCGATTGCGGGACGTGAGTGTTGACCCTTAAACTAGTTCCAAAACACTTTCGAACTTAAGGGACCGATTATAATTATGAGATGTCGACTTGAAATTTGGATTGTGTTATGATCCGACCTTCTTTCCCGGGTCCAACTCTCGATCGCCGTCTAGCGTTTTGTTTTGTATCGAATTTGGCAAAATTTAGTTGCTTTGAAATCGATTATGAACTAAAGGTACAAAGAATTCCAAATTTGTATATTTTGGTCTAGTTCATAACAGGTAACGACAGATGTTCTTGCTCTGTAAACTACCTGCTGGTAAAATATTAACGCCATAAACCTTTATCTTACCTAGTCACTCAGGTAGACTCTCATGTGCTCTTTTTTGAAGCATATAAGACAGCTGTCTTGACGAATTGTTTCACTTGCAGTAAGTTCTTCATCATGGACTCACTTGTCATTCGCGCAATATATTTTTGCTTGTTACATTTGTACTTGTCAAATGGCAACTTGTTAGACAAGACTCGAAAGTCACATGTGGCTGAATTTGAGGGAGTGTCTGCTTTATTTAATGACATGGCGGCGTCCCCCATTGAGGGCTATAACTACAACTGGAAGGTCGTCACGTTTGCTGATCAATCTGGCTTGAATTGCACTGTTCTTTATTTGGATTATTGTATATCCTGGAATAAATGTCGCCAGACTTGCTTTAAAGCTGGAGCCACAAGCTGTAGATGGTTTCACGATGGCTGCTGTGAATGTGTGGGTGCTCAGTGTATGAATTATGGGATTAACGAGAGCTTGTGCCGCGAGTGCCCAGAGAAAGGACCTGATGATGAAGAAGGGGATGATGAAGAGAAAAATGTACTGTAAAAAAATTGAATTAAAGTTCATTAATAAAGATATCGAGTTTCATTTAAAAAGTAAGATTTCTTTTAACTAAATTGATGGAGGGAGTTGTTTGACTTTTTTTATAGGGATAAAAATACCATGTTACTAGAATTTTTGTGTCTTAGATACTTGGGTTACGGTTCCATCCAATATATTGCATCCGTTTGGAAATTTAAGCATGCTTATCTCCTTTAATGTTTGGTTCATTCATTTTTATACCCTGTACTCATTAAAAATGGGTAAAGGGGATCATGAAGTTGTGCAAATGTATGTAACAGGGAGAAGGAAACATTTCCGACCCCAGCGTCAAAAGCGATATAGCAGTAAAAGGGCCAAACTCACGGTAGTGTCAATGTGGCAGAAACCTATCGATAATCGAACGAACGAACTAACGCGCTAGCGACAAACTATCAAAACATAAAACGGTCCCATTAAACTTACCCTGCACATAGACAGTCGACTGCACGTGGGTTTCCAACAGATTTTTTAACAAAATGGGACGCAAATTTCAAAAGAACAAAAAACCAGTGGCTCAGCTAGAGATAGTACCTCTGGATGAGAATCCTCCATTACCGGCACAGCGGCCCTCCGACGAGGCTATCCCCAAGAAGGTAAGCAGCAAGTACAACTTGCTTAGAAACGTGCTGAACCAAGTCATCGTTGCAGGAAAAATGGGTGAACAAACAGCGGGTGCTGGTTTTTGCGGCTCGTGGCATCAGTCACCGGGACAGGCATCTGATGCGTGATATTAAGACGCTAATGCCGCACCATCGTGCCGAGTCGAAAATGGAGCGCTCCAAGACCTTGTCGGTGATCAATGAGATGTGTGATATGAAGCACTGCAACAAAGCCATGCTGTTTGAGGGGCGACGCAAACGTGATCTTTACATGTGGGTGTCCAATACACTGGGTGCTACAGGGCCCTCGGCTAAGTTCCTGATCGAAAACATACACACCATGGCCGAGCTGAAGATGACGGGCAACTGTCTGAGGGGTTCACGACCCCTGCTCTCTTTTGACTCCAAATTTGATGAGTTGCCACATCTGAAGTTGCTGAAGGAACTGTTTGTGCAAACATTCTCTGTGCCTCATCATCATCCGAAGAGTCAGCCGTTTGTGGATCATGTCTACACCTTTACGTACCTGGACAAACGTATTTGGTTTAGGAATTTCCAAATTCTGTCGGAAGATGGTGGCCTTTCGGAGGTGGGTCCTCGCTATGTAATGAATCCTGTTAAAATATTCGATGGCTCTTTTACGGGCAAGACCATCTGGGAGAATCCAGACTATGTGAGTCCCTCGAAACAGCGTCAGATGCTGAAGAAGATGGCCAAGGACAAATATGTGAATCGCGTGGAGCAAAAGGTACATCATGAGGCCACACAACCGATTAAGGCATACGATGGCGTTGAGAATGAGGAACTGTTTGAGGATGAAGATCCCATAGAGACGGCAAAATTGCTGACAGTAAAGGCCAAGAAGAAGGCACAGGACAAGGCCAAGAAAACACCAAAGGCAGCACTGAGCCAGAAAATCAAAGAGAAACAAATGAAGGCCATTCAACAGGTGATCGAGCAGAAGAAATCCAAGGCCACAAAACGAGCGAAAAAGGTTTAAGATTTAAATATACAAAAAATGAGTACATTTATTAATAATAAATATATATATATAGAAATATGAACTGTTGTTTAATGTAATTGTTGAAGATTTTTGTACGTCCAGTTTGAGTTAGATTCACGGAGGGCACGACTGGTTACACGGGGTTCGAGGATATAAATATATATGAATTTATCGGCCACGTTCCGAATTCCGAGTCGATTTTCGTGTAAACGTTGCTTTTTCTAATGTAAAGCTCACAATTTTATATGAAAAGTAGGGAGTGAGTCTGACGAATTGAATCCACTTGGCATTGAGCCATCGGTTTCAGCTGCTTAAGCGATTCCGATTTTAGTCAAACCAAATCTAATAACCGTTGAAATGCTTGTCACCATTCATATAACATAGTTAAGCTTAAACTCCAAAGGCAAACGTTTACACGGAAACCGAATCTGGATTCGGAACAGCGTCTTATATATATTTTTATGTATAATTATTAGCATCCTAATGAGATGTGCGTTTTGTTGGAATAAATAGACGAAAGCCTCTCCAGCTGAATTACTCAGGAGCCATGGGTGCCACCTCGGCATCAGTGGGCGGCAAACGTGTGATACTAAATGGCTGCTTATTGATAGGCATCATTTCCACCACCTGAATAGGTGGCTCTTCACCAGGCTGCAAGGGCTCCTCGCCCACTAACTTAGCCAAATTACTTTGGGCCCAGCGACCAGCGCGTCCATTAATGGTTTTATCCTCACAGACGCACAGGAACAGAGTGTCCACCACCATCTGAAAGGGCAGAGGTTAGTTATAGCAATCTTATAGTAAACCAAAGAACTTACCTCAAAAAGCGACAAAATAATATGGGCTATAAAGAAGGCAAATATAATGATGAGTATAACCGGAGCCATGTAGAAATTCAATCCTGGCATATCCTTAAGCATGAAAATGCCTATCAAACCCGACAGAGCAGCCACCACAACTTTGCCCAGGAATAGTATAAAGTCACCAATGCTATTTATGGTGGCTACCTGCAGCACATTAGTGGCCATGGCATTCCAAGCCTGAAAAAGAAAGAACATTGTGTTATTATTCAGTTAACAGCTTAAGAAGTTTAAGCATTAAACCCAGTTCTCTTATGGATTTGGGTTCTCAATTAAGGAAAAAAAGATGGTTTTTAAATGAATTTTATATTTAAGCTTGCGAAAATCAAGCCTTATATTAGGCTCATTGCGGAATCCTACCTAATAAATCGACCTAAGTACATTTTACCAGGGAAGCTTACCGCACCGAACTGCTTATTCGGGCTCCTAAACCGAACCCCACCTAATTTGAATTGGCTAAGCAGAAACGAATATAAAACGGTTCGGTACATTTTATTGACAAGTTTAAGAAAAAACAAAACTCAACTATACAAAACGGTAGAGTGTTTTGTACAATATCTACTACATTCCCCCACTCCAAGATAGTCTTGAAACGGCGTCTTTAAATCCTACTTTATATATTACTAGCTGAACTCGTCCAACCTTATCCGAACCAAGTTTTAAATAGGGAAAATATAAACTTCATATTTGCAACCCACACACCAAATTTCCAGTCTATAGCTTAACTCAATTTTGAAATTTGCTAAACGTCTAACTTTAACATTATAACCTTTAAGACCACTTTTCCAATCAAAAGGTGTGGACCTGAACCACTTTTGTAATGATCAATTGAATGGTTCGAAACTGAGAAAATGGCTAACTTTATAGTACCAGGCTACACAGCAAATTTTAAGGTATTAGCTTAAAAAACTTCTGAGCTATACCTCAAAACCACATTTGAACCGGTTCCATTTTTGAACAGCTTCAAAACCGATTCTGAACCAGCAAAATATCCAACTTCACATTTTCAACCCACAGACCAACCCCAGATCAGGTTCGTAGCTTAAAAAGCTATTAAGATATGGCTCTGAGCCATTGATGAACCGGTTTTGAACCAGTCAAATATTCAACTCCACATTTCCAACCTACAGACCAAATTTCAAGTTCGTAGCTTAAATAACTTCTGAGATATTTCTCTGAACCACTTTTTAAACGGTTAGAAAACGGTTCTAAACCATTAAAATATCCAACTTCATAACACCAGCCTATATAGCAAACCTCAAGTTCGTAGCTTCAATGTCTTCTGAGATACGGCTCTGAGCCACTTCTGAACCGGTTCCATATTGGAGCCGGTTCTAGGCCGGTTTCGGTTTACATTTTTTTAACCTTCAAACCAAATTTCAAGTTCGTAGCTTAATCAACTTCCGAGACACGGCTATAACCCAGCGGCGCAAAAGCACATTACAAGCCTTCAAGTATCGATTACAATCCTGTATAAAAGCTTGACCGTTTTCGTAGGCCTACTGACTTTAAAACAGAGTTCGATGTAATCGGAATAGTGGGCGTATTTTTCCAATAAAAATTAGCAGCTTCATTATTTTTACTTACTATGCCAGCAGCAGGACAAAAGTTAATGGACTCAATGGCCACCACCGTGTAGGCATTATGATTTAGAAAACGTATAAATTTCTCCAGCAACCAGAAACCACAAATGCAACACTTGAGACAACAGGCAGCACACTCCGAGCCCTTGTCCTCGCCTTTCTTCAACCTGCCAAATAATTACATAAAATCAGTAAACAGAACCAAGATCGATCTCAAGTTAACTTACTTGGCATACAAATATGTGAGTATCAGTCGTGGAATCTTAAAAATGGTGATGACAAACGAGCCCTTGGCCACGGTACCCAAATGATATTTAATTAGTTTGCCAATGGCATAAATTGTGGGTGAGCTGGTGGGTTTGCCAAAATACCAAAAGGCGACGGCAGCAGCTAAAGCAAATTGCTGACAAGCAAATATAAACTCCACTGTCCAAATCAGACCCACCACATAAATCCAGAACATGCTACGCAGGGCACCAGCATCGGCATATTCTACACGGGCAATGGCTGTAAAAGGATAAGCATATCTTTTTTGTTTATGAAGACTTGATAAGGTTTTGAAAGAGAGAGTTAAGACGGATTCATTGTATATACACAACTAAATAAAGAAAAGTGGTTAAACAACATTTAGAATTTAGAATGAATAAATAGGGCATTGCTACAAGCTAATGCTTATGAAGAAAATAGTGTTGGGTTGTTCATGAGTGAGTGAACAAAATTGAGTTGCTCAGTAAACTGAGCAAGTGAACATGTTCTTCATTAATTGTTAATTTTTGTTCAGTCAGAGTTGTTCAGTTTCTCTTGTTCTGTGAGTTATTCAGCATCTATCTCACTGAGTTGTTCAGTAACTAGCTCGTTGAACCGTTCTGTGAACTGATCAGTGACTGTTTAGCGGCTGTCAGCTTCGCCAATGAATTGCAACTCTGAATTAAGCAATCTTCTGGTGAGGCAATCTCGCCCGTTTTTTTATGCAGAATGTCTTTGACCAACTTTAAAACCAAAGACATACTTAACTACTGAATTTACTGAACTGAAGTCAATCCGGCAATTATTTTCGAAGTTACACGCATGTTTGTAAAGACGTATCAGTTAAATTTACAGTGCTGCTAAAATTTTAAACACGTTTTTCTCAAAACTGTCTATTCAAAGTCGATGTCCACTCTGATTCAAAAAGGGCTCGGTGGATTTGAATGAAATTTTTTGCAACTTGTTTATAACATGTTAAACTAAAAAAGCTTCGATCAAGGACTAGATTAACTATTAATTAACTCATTTTTTGTTACTTGAATGATTTTGGGTAAACGGTTTGGAAGATATGATGGTCACCGCAAAGGACTACTTGTGGAAGAGTAGTGAATTCATGTTAAAACATGACATATTGATTTAGTATTATTACATTTATACTCCTTAAAACAAACATATTCAATTTGCCTTTTGACTATCTATTGAAAAATTAATTGAGCTTGTCCCTTGCCCTTTGTATTTATATACAGAAAAAGAAAGAAATGCATGAAATATGTGCCCTTATCAGCAGGTTTCACTTACTCATTGACCAAATCATCAAAAACAATTTTTTCAAAAATTAATAATTAAAATTTTATATTATTGTCCCACACGTCTTTACACCCAGCCAGTTACTTACTTCGTTGATCGTTAAGTGTATTGTTGTTGGTGACAAAAATCGCATTGGCTGGCAATTGCTGTGGCAGCTGCTGTTGTTGTTGATGCGCCGCCGAATTATCAAATGGTGCAATGGGACTCTGTCCGGGTGAGCTGGCTGTGGCCAGACATATCACCACGGCTACCCAAAAGCTAAGAAATGCTATCAATACCACAAAGGCCAAAAGGGGGGCAATCAAAAGTCCTGGCAGATTCATCATGCACTCGCCCGCCTCCTCAAAGAGTGCAGATAAGCCGGCTAGTTTGTTTTTGAGGTAATAAATGATGATCACCAGTATGATCTATAAATGAATGTAATTAACATAAAAAGCTTAGCGAAATCTGCTAAATACCCACCATGGTAATGGTGGCCAAAACGGCCAAAGTCAGCACGGCAGTTTGGTTGCGCACAAACTCCTCCAGCAGGGAGTATTGCGTGTTGATACCTGACTTGTATTTGATGTTATAATAGGCATACCACAGGGCAATAGTCAGTCCAATACTGGCCACAATTACCAGCACGCAAATCAGCCAGGACACTATGCGCGACAGCCAGTGCATCATGGTGACCAGAGCAATGGAAATGACTGTTTAAATAGAGAACACTTTAAATAAAAGATAACTACATATGAAAGAATATAAAATTCTTACGCAAGGCTATGCCACAAACCATGGCAATGATGTGCCAGGTGGAGTAGATGTCGCCCAGAAACTGTTGAGCCACATCCCAATTGTTGAGCATATCATACATGTCCTTGACCTGGGCTCCCGTACCCTTGGGCACACAACGATGCAAAATGGGAGAACTAAAAGAGAGAATCGTAGGTAAATATGCAAATATATGGAAATTTTCTGCCCACTCACCTTTCGTAGACGGGAAAACTGGGACAGGGTCCCAGTAGGTTAAAGGTCTTTGCATCATTGGCGATTTGTGGTTGACTCAATTGTTCCATGTTGTAATCATATTTACACAAATGGCTGCCACTTTGCGTGTAGTATTGAAGCAACTCATTTGCATTGTTAATGGTCTTGGCAGGACAGGATTTGACACAGATCTTTAGGGCTTTTTTCAGCTGCTTGACATCAAAATAGAACAGCTCCGGTTTATCGATGGTATTCATGCCGGATAGGGGAAATCCTTGGAAGCGTTCATTATGCTTGACGCCACAGGTGTTTCCAAACGAATCATAGCCATTGATAATGCGCAATGGATTGCCATACACGAACGAAAATATGGCTATGACAATCTGTGAAGGAAATGTGGAATTAGTATTAAGCTGGGGAGGTAGCCAACGCCCATGACATGACAAGAGCCACTTATAATATGTAGTGTCTCACATGCAAATGCTTTCAGGACATACATATGGCCATGGCCAAGGGAGCGGCCTGGGCTAGTGGGGAAAATTGATTCATTTTCCCTTAATTTATGTCTACTGAGTCAGTCAGCCTTAACCTAGAGCATTCATTAGCGAAATTAACAAATTCCACTCATATGATATGATCACCAACCGATGACGACACAAATAGCTTGCCAAGTAACAAGTAGCCAGCACCCCCCTTGCCCCTGCTTCCCTTGCCACAACAACAAAGAGTAAGTAGCGCATTTGCCGCATTAGTCCGATTAATCTCTTTCGCTTTCACTTTCTCTTCGCGCACTTTTCATACATATGTGCATATGTTTAAACAATTGAATATATTTACCAAAAACAGCCAAAATATAACGTAAAGAGCCAGCCAGAAAATATCAGTGCACGAGCGGTATTTGGGTCTATTTCCGTTCTGCGGTCCTTCGCCATCCTTGCTCTCCGCACAACCCATTTTTATCTCTTATCAAATTTCTTAGCCGGTAAAAGCCTTCTTATCTTTCGCTTTTTCTTTAGTTTATTTTTACAAAAACAACGACGCCAAGAACGTCCTCCCACTCCGGCGTAGAGATGAGCAATGCTTCTTTTTTTTTGGGCTTAATGATTGAACTGTCGTTATCGATAGTTCAGGGTTGGCGAAACTCTCACGAGTTTATATACAGCCATCACAGTGACTCATTTGGCGAGTGCACAAGGCCCTAACACCTATGTGCCATGATACAATTACTACGTTTATGCTTGCAAAAAACCATGATTTTTTGCGCTTAAAAGTATGCCAACTTTATTTCCATTAACAATTATTTATTTAAAAAAGATAATTCATTGTCATTTATGGCATTTTTAAACCTAGTCCACACTAGTTAAAGATCTGACTAGTTAAAGATGTACCAAATAAATGAGGTTTAAGGCAAATATAAAATAAATAATTTCCTTAATGAATATTATATATAAGTACAGCATACTTCGATGGGCAAAAATCATGATTTTTCATTTAAGCATAAACGTAGTAAATGAGACACATGTATAATTGTATCATGCGCTATGCAGTGCATTGCTTAGAGCTGGAGAAAGATATTTGCAGAGCCAATATCTAGCTAACTTTTGATGTACATTTTGCTTAAATCTTTTTTGTTTGTCGGGCAGAATATTACCTCGTGCTTAATGTAATAACTATGCAGGTATGTAAGAACTTGATTTAAAACTTGAGCTCTATGGCGCTCTTAAACTGCTTGCTTTCTGTGCACTGCTTGCACCATGTCAATTCTTGAAAGTACAGTAGACGCACAATAATTGGAACAGTTTGCTTTCTGCTCATTTTTATTGGAAAAATATAAATCTTTGATGGTTTATAAATCAAATTCACTGGTTATTAGAGCATGCTGCTCAGAAAACATGCTAGTGCATGAAACAATTCAAGAAATACAAAATAAGTTAAGAAATATGCCAAAAACTCGTCGAAAGCAGTGGACAATGAATCCGCTTGGTGTATGTTAATGCACAGAATAGTTCAAGACATCTAAAATAAGTTAAGAAAAAGAGCAACCAGTCGTCCATAGCATTTGAAACCATCGATGGACAATGGATCGGCATTTTGCATGCTGCTGCAGAAGATAGAATCAAGACATCAAAAATAAATTAAGAAATACAGAAAACGCTGGTCTGAAGCCTTCGAAAGCGTTGGACAGACTAAAGTTTCCTTTTATGAGACAGTGAACTATTTGTTAAATGTATTAAATGGCCTACTATTCTTAAATTCAAACTTAAGTTAGGTAGCAAAGCCTACTGATAATTTTTAAATAAATGCACATAAAATTATAGAAATTCTTTTCAAAGTGACAAAAGATATTTTTTGAACTCTTTTTCAAACCAAAATGGTCTGATTCGGGTTCAGGTTCTGGAAGTTTTCTGTGTAAAAGGTTCAGTTCATGGTCGGGTTCTGGAGACAAGTACCGAACTGGTGTTCGAAATTTTCGATTCAGGAACTTTTTGCAATCTTGTTTTAAGCCGTTGCCAGAAAAAAAGGAAATTTATGTATCTTTGTCGTTTATCCATTTTTAGCTTAAAAAACTCCATAACTTGATAGGCGGCTAATTAGGAAATCAACCCGGAACCAGAACTTACCGAAAAGTACTCTCAACCAGCACCGGAAACGATATATCCGTTTTTTGTACACCGGTATCCGAGAACCGATTTTCTTGAAGAATATGAGTCCAACTGCTAGACGGCAAAGCTGACTCTTAGTTTAAGGGAACTTTTAAGAAATTTGGCAAAATGTTAAGATTAACAAGAAAAACAAGAAAAAGTGCTGCCCATCACCGTTGCGAACGCTTTCCACACAGATAATTATTTAAAAAAAAAAGGATAGAAGACAAAGGACAATTCATTAGGAAGATATTAAAAAAATATGGGCTTAAGAATTATGTTAGGTTTCGCTAAACTTTGTCTTTATATAACTACTTGGGCTCGAAACCCACTTCTCTTTTTGTCACGAAGTGCTAGCTAAGGGCTATATAATAAAGTAAAACAAGGAAGAAAGTCGGTCAAGCCCAACTATATTATACTCTGTACCACTTGGGGTCGCCGCTCGCATTTGCTCCCGATTATATTATATAAAATCGGTATCCAGGGAACACCATGTGGAAGCCATTGCAATAGCAATGGGGTCGATATATGAATAAAGACCTACGAGTCGACTTGAGTTGCTTAAATACTTATCATTTAAGGTGCTGTTACATACTTTTGCACAAACTTATTATACTCTATGTACCTTTGCTACAGAGTATAATTAGGAGAGAGAGGGAGAGAGAGAGGATTGGCACGCGCCGCAGATAAAAAAAAACCTTTGCATTTGCCAGAGCTAGAGATGGGCTTACATCGAAAACTACGAAACATCAAAAATTGATTTCATGTTGACTTTATAATTTTTCACTTACGTACTTTTTCGGTTTCTCTCCCTGGTGCAGATAAAAGATGAAAAAATGAAAGAGGATCAAAAAACATTTTTAAAGTTACACATATTTATTTAAAAGATCGTGCTTATTCTATTATTTCGTATAGTTTTTTTTTGTTTGACTTAAACACATTCTAACAAATTATAAACGCATAGATAGTTCCAAAGGATTACAAAATCATATTTCTATAATATAAATTCTTAAATACTGAGGATTGGCCGCAAGTGCCAAAAATGTAACACAAGTTTTGTCATTCCAAAATTGTTCCTATTCCTACAAAGTGAACAATTTTCGAACAAGATTTAGTTGAACTTTTGTTCTTAAGTAACTTAGAAAAAGTAATTAACTAAAGTAACTAACGTTAAAGTAAATTCCCTACTTAAACTAGGAAATGTGATTGGAAGTTCAATTAATTGCTTTAATCTCATATTTGGTGGTGGAGGGGCGTTTTCTTCACTTGTTGACCGTAACCTTAATGCCACCCTTAACGACCGCCTCGGCAGGGGGAAATCTGCGACTCTGATTGGGGTTACTTTTGCGTCGGCTGTTCGACTTGGTTATAACAGGGCTGCTGCTGCTACGTGGAGTTTCCTGATCCTCTAAGGGCGGCTTATAGGTGCGTATGCCCGAATTCGAGCGTACAGGTAGTAAAGTCACCAGACGATGTACACTGGATTCTGTGGTAGTACTGGGAACAGCAGATTGTGATATCTTGAGCATTTCTTCATAGTTTTGTGGATCCACCACCTCCACTTCAGCCTCGCCAATGACGGGTATGGCAGCGCCCAGTATTTCTGATGAACTGTCATCCGACATAAAACTCGACATGGGTTTGATGAAAGGAAGTTCTATGTAGTTTCGAACACTTGAGGTCGGTACGGGTGGTTCTGTTGTTGTTGTGGTGGTGGTGGTGGGTTTTCAGCTTGGTTTCATTTTTGGGCGTATGTTTGTTGAGCTTACTCTGTGAGAAGGGAGGAAATTTGGTGGGCACACTGGGAGTTATACCCAATTTGGAGGCTAGGGTGTCAAAGATAAGACTGATGTCCTGTATATTGCTGGCATTGTTAATGCGTGTTTTGATGTCATTTAAGGTGAAATTTTCGGTTTTATCTATATCCTCGGAGACCCAGGCCTGAAGGGTCTTATTGAAGACACGACGCATATTACCATTGTGTCCGAAATTCTGTGTAGATGAACTGTTTACAAACTCCCATTTGGAGTGCGAGGGAAAGAGATTGGAATCGTCTAGCATGGTGGGTCGTTCGCTGCTAGGTCGTAGACGTATGCGCTTGGTGGTGCTAGTTTTAGGCGTCTCGGTGGTGCTGGTGGTGGTGGTAGTAGTGGTTGATCTGCTGTTGCTGGCATTGGATTGTATGGCAGAGGCGGTATTACGTTGCAATATAATCTCCTTGAGATTCATAAAATTCGGCTTGGCTACCTCCTCAGGCTCTATACGCGACTCTACTACATCTAGTAGAGGTTTAGACTCTGTAGTGGTGCGTATACTGGTGGCATTCTCCTCTTTGGTTAAATTCAGTAGCTCCATAAAGAACTCCCCTATGGTATCTGCCAGTATAGAGTTATCTGTGGGTTTGCTGGACATCAAAGTGGGTAAAGTGGTGGGGTTTGTTTCAGAACTGCTGCTTATCTCAAATCTCAGTGGTGTGGTAAAACCCGATATGGTGCTAGACACTAATTTTTGTGTGGTTACTTCCATTTCCTCATCCAACTTGGTAGTATTCAAAGTAATCAACGGTTTCTCCTGCTTCTTGGCTATGACTCCTCCACCCAAATGCTCAAACTTTTCATTGCTACCCTCTATGCTGAAGGGTAACTTATCCACGGTTCCTAGGGTAGGATTAATGGGTTTAAAAGGCGGTATTAACACATCATCAATCAGCGGTACTGGCAGGGGATGTGGTTCCACCAAAGCTCCACCCAAACGTTCTATATTTTCGGTACCAGGCAGAAAGATGGGACTACCAAAGCTGTGATAGAATAACAAATCCTGCTCTTGTGGCGGTTCCAATTTTGGTTCCGGCTTGCGGTAGCCTGCCATGGTCATGCTAGGGCGGTGTGGGATTATCACCTATAAAAGGTAGCTCCAGTTCATCAATTCTTCTTTGGGGTATATGATTTACAGTGGGTGGTGTGGTTGGAGGCGCTGCACCTACCACGGGTAGAGTTTTGGTGGGAAATGCAGGCGGAGGACCAGGTAAAAGTTCGGGTACCTCACGATGCATGGGACGCCAAGGTTGGGTGTCTAGAATGGGGAAGGTGGTGAAGAGATTTGCATCCAATTTGGGTACCACCACCGTAGAAGTGGCTGGCATTAAGCTGGGATAGGTAAATGGAGTGGTTGAAGTTGTAGGCATAGAAGTGGTGGTGGGGGCGGTGGTTGTTGTGGTAGTGGTGGCTTTTGTGGTGCTGCTTGTTGTTGTGGTTGGTTTTAAGGTCGTGGTCGTCGTGATTGTGGGTTTGGGCGTAGTCGTAGTGGTACTTGTGGTAGTTGTAGTCGCTCTCGTTGTGGTGGCCTTAGTTGTTTTGATCGTTGTGGTTGCTTTAGTGCTCGGGTTTGTAGGCGCTGGCTGTGGTAAGATTGTGGTCAACTTTTCTATTCCCGGCTTCTTGGGTTTCACCCTTAATGAATAGGGTGTAACCGATATGGTCTTGGGTGGCAGACTACTACTCTGATAGGCACGCGTTGGAGCTGCCTTCTTGCGTGCTATGTCCGCATCTGTTTTGGTTATCTCAAAGGAACCCTCAAAAGAGCCTTGTATCACCGGTGCATTCTCCACATCAATATCCGGTTCATCGTCTGTTGAGTGGGCATGTGATGGTGCTTGAGGATTACGTGGTTTGGGTGTGCTGACACCCTTACTTTGCAGTGGAGCCACCGTGCTCTTTTTCATGAGACGCTTCTCTAGCTGCGTCTGACTAGTGGGCACCGTTTGCTAGAAAGTTTTGATAATTATAAGAAGAGTTTTGGGAGAGTTAGGGCAATGTCTTCACTACTTACAGCCTCCTTCAATATGGCAGCCGAACGTACAACTTGCTCGTCCAGTATGCGTTTTATTTCCAGGGATTCGGTGTCTAGGCGCAAAGAACGATATAGAGATTTGCTGGCTGAGGTTTCCAGAAACAGCGATTCCTTTATATACTCCTCCACGCTGAGAATGTTTCTGTTAGCAAGAAAAAAAGAATAACGATTCAGTAAGGGCTTTGAGTTAGCCAAACACTTGCACTTACTGCGGTAGTTTGCGTACATCCAGAAACACACGAAAAGACACCTTTATCAGCGGACCATCACCAAAACCCCATACATCCGTTCTCAATGGCTGCAGCCCATTATCCGTTAAGGCTCGCTCCACAAACCGTTTGTAAAAGTCAATCTTCTGCTTATAGGTGGTAGTATGATTGTACTTAAGTCCCGTGGAATAAAGATCGCCCTTGGCTATGCGAAATGAACCCTCGAAGCCCAGCACAGCTGTTACAAAACGTCATTTAGTGTCATTTCTATTTCGAACAACATCATATACTTACGATCTTCCAGCGTAGCCTTGATGGAACTAAAGTAAAACGCCAGTCCGGCTATAGAGATCACAGCCAGCAGTACTATAAACGCAGCTGTGGTCAATATAATTGAGAATGATCGATTCTTTGGATATTGTGTATGCGTTTTGGTCGAAAACGTTGAGGGTGCTATATTACGTCCATCTCTCCAGATACCCCAGGTATTGTAACCACCATACTGACTATTGATACTGTGATCATTCGTATATGAAGGCTGTTTGTTCATGTGATAATAGGCACCCAGCTGTGAGCGTCTGCCCAGTGTGTTCTGGTATGTATAGTCCGTGTTCTGTGGGTGAAACATTATTGAATTATCGTTAAGTGTGTTACTAAAGTGTGCCAAAGCGAAATGAGGCGGCCCTGACCAATTGATCCCGATTGCCACTAATTAGTTGCAATTAACTAGCGAAGACATCGCAAAACTTTCTAGACCCTTTGGCTACTTTCTTTCTTTCTTGATCGTAACTAGATCTCAGCTTCGCATTGAACTCATTTTTGCTGAACTCACCGGAGACACTCTGCTTGGGTTATGTAAGAATCAAAAGTGCACTTGTCATGATTGGCTCGAATGCAACATCTTTCAATTAGCCTGGGAATGGAAGTCATTACACCGGGTTACTTAGTCATCTCTGAAAGATGGGCCTTGAGGGCCTATGAGAAATTGTGATTGTTTCTTGTTTCTCATTTAACAGTCATTAGCTGCAGGGCAACTTTGGTTTGGTTTTGTATTATGCTCTTCCTACAACCTGTTCTCCTCTTTATTGCCTACGGCTTGTTAAATTCTATGGACATGGCACAGTGGCTCGTTATGTGAAATTATGTGGCGAAAACTTCATCTTACTAAATAAGTCGATCAGAAAACGATGTAAGGAACTGGTTTACAAAGGGTTTGAGCCACCTGTTCGCTTTATATTTTTAGCATTTATTTTCCGAATTGAGTTCCAAGAAAACATCTTAGAAACTTTAAAAGATATGTTGCAATTGCTAGGCAAAATCAAAGTATCAGACTATCCTTTTGGCCTAATGCAAAGCGAAATCAAACCCCAACCGGTGTCCACCTTTCAAAAACTAAAATGAACTCGACAATTTCCAAAAAACAGTTTATGGTTAAGAACTTAAACAAAGAACGGATTAAGACAAGGATGTTTTTTGCTATTCAAGCAGTGTACTGGTCGATCTGCCTAAGCACATAGGAGGAACATGAGTTAATAAAGTTAAGTACAAGATCATGGTGTTTTGAAAAAGGGGGGGCGCACTGTCAGGTCTACTCAGAAGACAAGTTCAGCAAGTCAGTATTTTTCAAGAACATCTTTAGTACATTTCAATTGTTTTTTTTTTTAATTCATAACATAGCTTTCTCTTTTTAGATCTTGGACTCGAAAAACTTTGTAAATAAACCAACGCTGACGTCTATATACACCAAAGCGATGACCTTTATACTCAGGAGATCCGCTCTAGTGGTCATGGAATATAAATTTATAGATTTTATTTCTAGAGTATTGTTGATAGCCGGCTCGAGGTCGTGATTAAAACTTAAATTAAATTTTAGTTTTCATGCAATATATTTCGGACGCGCATCGGCATCCGTCTTCAGGGGTACTACAAAAACAATTTTCCAATTATAATACGTTTAAACAGAAAACAAAAAACCGTGAACATTTCTACCTACAATTTACGACACGTCTGTAACGCCTGACGTGGAGTTCAATACTGACTTATTTCTTCTCTGAGCTCTTTCTACGTCATAACCATAAACCCACGATTCGTCACCAGTTATGACCCTCTGGAGCAAATTTGGGTCGTCGCGGACAGAGTTTAACATCTCATTAGCAATGTTCATGCGATGCTGTTTTTGGTCGCAATTGTGCAATTTTGGTACGAATTTCGCGGCAACCCGTCTCATGCCCAAATCATTGATAAAATTCGAATAACACGAGCCAATCGATATTTTTAGGTCCTCAGCAACTTCTCTAACGGTGATTAGACGATTGGCCAATACCATTTTCTCCACTTCATTAATTTTTTCGTCTATTGTTGAAGTGCTCGGGCGTCCAGCACGCTCTTTATCGTTCATATCTTCTCGGCCTTCTGAGAACATTTTGTACCACCGATAAACGTTGCTTCGGTCCAAGGTAGCTTCTCCGTATGCCACAGTCAACATTCGGAATGCATCCGCGCACTTAATTTCGTTTTTCACACAAAATTTGATACAGGTACTTTGATCCATTTTTTTGAATAGGTAAAATCGAAGACGATCCAAAACACGTGCAAGCAAAGCAGCTGTCAACAATTAAGTGAACATTTAAAATGGCCGAGCTTGTCGGCATAAGTGAGAGACATGAGTACCAACATAACGCCACAAAAAAATCGAAATTCGAATATACGTAACCCGCGAAAATTCAAAATTCGCGATACTTTTTGAACACACCTCGTATTCTAACAATTACAAAGGTCGCCAAGCAACTAACAGATATTATTTCTGTATTTCTTTATGTAATTCCCGCTTGCCCGCTTCAATCCGGGAAATAAGTGCGTTTGTATGACGTACGGTATTTCCTATACGCAGTGTCCTTGGTGTTGGAAAGAGGCTTACGGCCATTTTTTAATGAAATTCTATCGGAAGAGTCTCAGAAATCTCTTTCAACCAAATTCCAACCCAAAACCAATTTTCCTTGTTCTAGAAATCTCTTTCGGTTGCTTTCAAATCTCCAGTTTTTTGGGAAGAAATTAGCATCCCTAAAACTATTTAGATAAGCAAAATTAGTTTTGGAAATATAAACAACATTATTTTACTGGATAGGATGCATCAAATAAATAAAATATTTAATTTGATTTAATATTGAAATTTGCATTTCAATAGTTTTTCGCAAAACCAAACGAAGGCTGCCATATCAACCAAAACCGTCTTCCCTCATGGCATTGCTGGCGCCATCTATCTGCCTCAGTTGGCATTGCTCGCGCCACATTGTAAATTTGACAAAAACAGACGGGCCTAGGGCTGTCCAATTTTACATTATCATTGGCGCGGAAATACTTTAAAATTGTTCATTTTAGTTGTGGTTAACATGACTTTAATTTGAATTATAATATTAGCATGAATCATAAAACTTATACCACAATTAAGAGATTTCAATTGAGCATCAAATTAATTTAAAACGAAAATATGGCAAATTTTTTGAAAATGAAATGAAAGAAAATGAAATCTCTGGAAGTTCTCGTACACCGACGGATTTTTCGAGCGATTTGCAAACCATCCGAAGACAAAATTTCTAGAGATTTCCAGGACACTCCCGAATATGACTGTTTTTACATGTTAACAGTGATGATGCCTTTGACGACAAGTTTCTACCGATTTTGTTCAAACTGAATCCAACTTTTTGCTTTTAGAGGTATGTACTGGAGACGTGATACTTTAGAAGAATTCCTTAAAAAGGCTCCCTTTTTTACCTAACATATTTTCATATAGCTACTGTAATTTGGGTGCAAGCCGGTTCTGATCCTAACCAAACCGTAACCGAACAGCTAGCTCTAGCTGGTAACCCGAATCGCAAACAGAACCGGGTTTCTTTAGCAAATGCTAAACCGAACCAAAAACCTCAATGCATACCGGTTCGGTTCAGTTCACTGACGAACTTTATTTGTAAATTTGGGAATTTAAATGGTTTTACTAAGATAATTTGTATTCCACCCTCTACAAGAGAGAGCATGGTAGAACGAATTGATCACTAGCGTTGTCGGATTGATGTAGCCCTTAAGGATGGCTTGTCGACCGTTTTGCAACATGTGATTTAGTAAATCTTCTGCAATTACTCTTCGAACTCTTAATATATCTGACAAAAGACTGCAATCCGCTAAAGATCTTTTCGTTTCCCCTTACATTATTTCATACAAATCTTGCATATTTCTCGTTCTATTTTTTTTTTTTTTTGAGCTTAAATTTATAAATTTAAATTGGCTTTTCATATTTATCCTTTCTTAGTTCTAAGCATTTGTTATTGGTTTTCTAATTACATTTAATGTTTATCTAGTATTCTAAAATTTTTGATTGATTTGATAGGGTTGCGATTGTGCCACAAATTGTATCCATATAAGCCACTGTGCATTGATGCTCTTGCTCTTTGGTCAGTTCGTTCTCTTCGTGTTTAAGCTACTCTTCCCTCAAGCAACAGCAACAGAGAAAGTCATTCACCTTTTAGATTGTTCTTCTACTTAGCGGCTGGCGGCTGTGTTTAACTCAGTTACTATCTATGTATCTGCAGCTGTATCTGTATCTTTGGTGATGAAGAGGAATGAGGAATGTAAACACCAAGTGATAAATATGCACCCTCCCCACTTTATGTAACATTTCTATTTAGAAAAAATGATAAAGAACTTTTAACCCACATTCTCTGCGAACCCACCATACATATGTTAATTTCTCAATCGAGTTGTATAACCATTTACCGTTTTATTCCCCAGACTTACCATTTGTCGACATGTCTGCGTACGATATATATCACTCACTCCGGATAAACTTTGGAAATATTTCTTTGTCCCATAAACTGTATCCATTTTTATTTGGAAAAGAACCTTCTTCTACCGTTAATCTGAAAGAAACAAATGTGACAAGTCGTTAGGATTATGGGGGAAATGCTTCACTTTCATTCGTTGAGAGAGAGAGAGAGAAAAATGTTCCTGTGAAAAGTGGCTAATGGTTTTCGCATGCCTTAAAACCGGCTTATCCTGTTTGCCATCATCCTCCATTAGCCAAAACGAAAATTCTCACTTTTCGCCAAAGGAAAAACAAAGGAAAAGAAGAGAAATATTCAACCGGTTTGATTTGCATTTATTCAAGCCAATTCTCTAAGTAAGCTCAAGTTTTCAATTTATTTGAATTCGACCAAGCTGACCACTTCAGTTCATAAAAAGCGAAAGCTTCTCTCGCTACCAAAAATTTAATTAGAGAACTCCAACACTTTTGATACGCTTGCTGGCCGAAGCATAACAAATTTGGAATTTTCACTTCTACCTTGCAACAACCACAACAACAACAACAACATGCAGAACCAACAGCCCACACCGCAGGTCTTAAGTACACAGAAGATGGGCCTAACCATTCCAAGAAACCAGTTCTGCACTCTGGCTGGGATGCTTGGCTCTGACTTTGACTCTGACTCTAACTCGGAGGGTTATTGCTCGTGTGCCAACGCCATATACATATGTACGCGTATGTACTCAAGTTGTTATAATGCCACAATGTATAATCAAAGCAGACCCAGAGTTCAGACACATGGAGAAACCTGTGTAAAAAGTGTAAAAATAGTCTCCACGATAACGATGGATGGACGGACAGATGGATGGATGTATGGATGGTTACTAAGTATATGAGACTTCAGCTCGTGTCTGCTGTGAACTGTCAAAAGTAAAAGTTCTGCTCTGGAATGTCATGAAGATGAAGGTTTTGGGCTGCGGCTGGTGGGATGGGTATGTGATTGTGGTCGCATATCTGCACGAAGAGAAACTAATGGCCACATTTTAATGCTAATGAGGCTAAAGAAATTAATAGATCCAAGAGTAATCTTATGCAAAAATACGTATGATCCATAAATATTAAACAGATTTACATAATTTTTGGTTGGAAAAGTTGTTTTTATAGATATTTCTTCTGATTCCCATGGGCCACTTTGTGCTTACCGCTGCGCTGGTCTTTTCAGTTTTGTAGTATTGTTATAGACTTACATACAGTTCAAATTATAGACGTGGAGGACATTTGGAACTCTTTTTGTCGGGTACTTCCATACAAGTCAGACCACTGTGCACAGTTAAAATTGATCAGTTGAAAACATACAGTGCAGGTATTCAGGCTGTAACTTTTGAAAGCAGTGCCAGATCGCCAAGTAGATTTTTACCATGGAACAGTTCACGCCACGAAAATGCTCTCAGCTTTGTTGAAGCTTTACATTCTATAAAACAAGTCAATTGTAAATACTCAACGTGCATTTAAAAGAATAAATAAAGTAAAAAAGGCGCTTTCTTAGAACACTAATAAACGTTTGTACGAAAGATTTACAACTCTTCCTATGCAAAAAGAGCAAATAAAAAGCAACCAAGGCGTTCGGATAACAATATTTCACTCGTACGGGCCAGTGGGACCACTTTACGACGCATTTTACGTTTTTATTTGCAATTGTTCCCGTACAAGATTCAATTGACACAAAAATTTTTGCCTACGGATAAGCCTCATCGATTGGAATGGGCCAAAAGAGCATCAAAAATGAAATGTCAACGAATGGTGATTTTGACTGGCCGCCGCGCTCACCAGATTTGACGCCATCAGACTTCTTTTTGTGGGGCTATTTGAAATAAAAGGCTAAGCCAAGGATACTGAAAGACCTGCTAAACAATATCCCCCAAGAAATAGCAGACATTCCGGCCGAAATGTTGGCCAAAACAATGAAAAATGCTGTAAAACGGGCTCAATTCGCAGTAGCCGTTCAAGGCGACAATTTACTAGATATAATGTTCAAAAATCCTAGGGTTGTGTTCGGTATTGAACCATTGTGTGGACAGAATGTAATTAAGTAGAGCTGGGATCTCTATGTCGGATGTCTCCGATAGGTTGAGTAAGAGGGGCAATGACACAGAAGATGCTGTACCTTTTCCTCCTCTTCCTTATATCTGCAACTTCTACAGTTATACGCCAAACTGTTATACGCCTAGGCTTGCTGCGTGCCTGCCTATAAGACTGACCCGTCAGGGCCCCTACCAGAAGTGATATGTGTTTCCGATAACAATCAAACATCAAATCGATCTAACAAAGAAATACTTTGATGGATTCACATCTAACACTATCACGAAAATTAACAAACATGATTGCACATCACGCCCGTTCACCAGCACAATCAAACAAAATTTGCGATTTTTGGTCATCGATTTATGCTGGTGAACGTTACCATGGTTTCCACAACATCCGGCTCTAACGACCTTTTGGAATTGTTCGTCCACCTTCAAATCAGATGAAATTACAAATATTTTATCGGGTAATGGTTCGCTCTTCAACGTTTGTACAGAGCTGCTTGTTTTGCTTTTAGTTTTAGGCAGTACCCTTGTGAAATCCAATTGATATTTTCTCGGCTTATAATTAATTCTTTTCTTTAAAATTCGAAGCTATTTAAATGTTTTCAAAGGGTGAAATTTTAATTGAAAATGTTAAAGTAAAATGCTTCATTCTAAAAAGTTAGGGAATGTTTCGGAAACAGAATCGGCCAAAAACCATGTTACGATTATGCAATCCTGGGTTTTACTTGTAAATATTAATTTTGTTTAATTTTTTGGCACAAATCAAACAATGTAATGTATGTTCAAAAATAACGTTCGATGGCTAAAATAATATCATTCATAAAATTATATTTTTTAAAGCTTTAGTGAGCGTTCTTAATTCGAAGAGAACTTTGTATATTCAAGCTATGGAAAATGTTATTAATGTGAAATTTATTCTTGCTGAAGCGAATCATTTAATCAACATCGTGGATCTTGAAGACATTGGCCATTATGGGTGCCGAGTTTCTATAAACTTACCTAAACTTTTAAAAATGGCGACATTGAACTTGCCGTCCGAATCTGTCGTGATTAAAAAGGAAATTCAGATTTTTCAAGCTATTCTTTTTGTGCAAGAAACCTGATATACGTGGGGAATAACAAAAGCTCGGAAAGCTTGTGACTTTTTAGTAGTTTTTTAAAAGTCCAGAAATAGTTGATCCTTAATAATTCTTTTACTGGACTTGAGTGAACTGGTCTTAAATGCGAATATTGCATCATGATCTGCTGTGCACGAAGAAGTCTGCAAGATGGGTTTCACGGAAAAGAGGCTCGAGTGCACTTTGCCCAATATTTCCTTAAAAATTCGAAAATGGGCAGACTAGCAACTTTACTAAATTCGTTACTGGTGACGAAGCTTGGTTCTATAAGTACGATCCGGAATCCAAACAGCAGTCCATGGTATGGAGCCCAACTGGAGCAAACCCACCAATAAAAGATAAGCTACAAAAGTGATGATATCAGTTTACTTCACCAGATCAAAAATTGTAGCTGTTATTCCCCTGGAAAAGGGTCAGACCGTAACTGCTAAATGGTACAACGAAGACTGCTTGCCAAAAGTTTTCAGAAATTTGTTGGAAAACAGATAACGCGCCAGCTCACACCGCAACAAGTAACTTCATTGCGCTCTATGGCATCGAAAAAATACTTCCAGCACCATATTCTCCGGATCTAGCACCTTGTGATTTCGGTTTATTCCCAAAAATTAAAAAAATTTGAGGGGAAAGGTCTTTAACATCAACACGGAAATAATTGATGTGGTAAATGCTGAACTTGAAAAGCTTCAAAAGCAAGATTTTGAAGACTGTTTTGACAAGTGGATCGGATCTATTAGCTTAAGAAATGCATTCAAATCAATGGCGATTATGTAGAGAAGATTACACAGTAGAGTGTATTAAGTTTGTGCAAAGTATGTAACAGGCAGAAGGAAGCATTTCCGACCCTATAAAGTATTTATATTCTTGATCAGTAAGTAAGTAAGTTATATTCGGGTGTGTCCCAGAAATCTCGAGAGATGTTCGTATAAACGAAGAGATTTTTAATTTAACTAGGAGGGTTTTATATTAAAAAGTGGCAAGAATAATGTCGGCTACTAGATTTTAGGGAAGGAAACCCGTACGCATCAAATCTGCTTTGCCTTGAGCAGTCGGATTCAAATCTCTCAACTTTTGTCATCTAATTTAGTAGCCTAGCATTTAAAGACACTTCACATATTAAGGCAAGCTGGTTTATTTCGAATTGAAACCGTTTATACACAAATCTAGATAGATCTAGATTAATTTGCTAATGAATTTATAGTAGTTTCTTTGACATTATTAGTCTTGTAATTGTAAATGCTTTAGATACCTATATGGTTCACAAAATATGTGATGGACTGCTGCTATTCTGGCTTAATATATTGGCTTATCCATTCAGAAAAAAAGAGCTTACAAGATGTATGAGCTTAAGTGGGCTTGCTTTAACACTATAGAGCAAAATCTACATAAAATATCCCAAAACAGTCTAAACTCACCAACTATTCTATATAAAGAATCTTATCTTCATGCAGAGTTACCTAAATAGAAATGAATCTCATTATTCTTCTAGGGTTTCCCCATTGAAAACCAAAACGGCAAAGCAAATTTGCCTAATAAAATGCCGCCAAAAAACTGTCCAACGAAGCAGAAAAAGGCCACAAGAACAACACAACAACAGCCAACAACTTGGTGGAACAAGCATAATTAGTGTGTTCACATACGCAAAAAAAGTGCTTGGAGAACATGCGCAAGCTGCAGGGAGAATTTACGTACCTACACACCCATGACAGTTAGACACAAGTACAAGTACGGTGGTGGCGTCCACTGCCATCCTAAAGCCAAAGACATCACCAACATTGACTTGACCTAGTTGCGCATGCGCACAGCGCAACAGCGACAGCCAAAACCAAAACTGGTAACCTGTGCTCATGTGAGTGAGTGTGAGTGGAGAAAGAAAGAATAAATTGTGAGGCGTAAAAAAAAGTTAAGAAAATAAAAATAAAAATCCACTGGCACACTCACAAAGTCACCATTTTTTTGTGTTGAAGTACGTATTAAGACGTTGTCGTCCACGCATAAGTTGATTAAATTTCTCGCATTAGCCGATTTTCTCTATCTCTCACGATTGGTGAAATTGAACGAGACGCCGCGGCGCAATACAAACGAAATAACCCAAAGAATGATTGATGAGAATTTGATCTGGACGGCGGTAGCTGAAAAAGATTTCTAACGGAAGTTGAGCATCAACCTGTTTACCATTTTGCAAAATAATGTGAGCGATTTTCGGCCAGATTAACAATCAACATACCCAAAAACCACTTTCAATAATAATAGTTGGAGACGCCGACAAAGTGTCAGACTGCAAGACGAAGAAAGTGAAATGTGACTGGGAATGGAGATGAAGATGGTGGTAGATCGGGGAGTTGTCAATGAGTCGCTTATCAGAAAGCAACGAAATGGAAAGTTAATTTTCAAACTCTAAAAAAGAGTCAACATTAAATCATACGAACAATGCAATCAAATTAAAAAGGCAACAGCAAATCAATTCAAATGGGTTGAAAGTGACAATAAGTCAGTATAAACATGTCTACTTCATTATAAAATTGACCAAAAAAAAAGCCGCTATTTTGTAATAAATGTTTGTTAAAGATGTAAGCAAATTTATGCAATCTTCTTTATTGTATGAAACGAAATGGCATTTGAAGGGGTACAGAAAGATCTGCTACAACTACGAGGGCAGTTCAAAGATGAAAGATGTTTGGTTCTTTGTGGTTTTTTGCGTTGTCTGTTTTAGGTATCAGATAAATCTTATGATTTATTGAAAACCGACTTAAGAGTTATAAAATCTAGCTCAGAAGAGTTTGGTTTTTATTTGGGACTAGAGCTTTTGTATCTTTGTTATTTGATTTTAAAACAGCAACACTTTTTGGCAAAGCCGAAATTTTTAACATTTTATTACCCAAAAAAAAAATTGTATTATTAAAAAATTATCCTTTCCAACATATTCCAGCATTTTTTGCAGTATATTGATCATTTTCAAATAAGAGGTTATCTTTAGGTCCTGAAAATATGCGTTTGAATACGGTGATAACCTCTTCACTCGTTCCTAATCTCTTACTGACAAACCTTTCTTTAGGCCTGGAAACAGAATATAGTCAAAGGGGGCAAAATCATGGGAATAAATTTCATTGAGGGAAATTTGACATGGCGACCGTGCATTGCACAATAGAAATATTTTGACAAAGCGGTGGTCGCGTTTCTCAAACTTAAGCGTTTCACTGTGTTTCACGAAGTGCGTGAGCATCCGCGATCCGTGCGTTCCCGTGAGTGAATTAAAGACAATTTTCCCGAAATCAAAAATCGATTTAACTCCATTTACACTATACTGAAATCAAAACATTTTGATTGAAAACAATCTCCTAATAAAGACAGTAGAGTTTGACTTTAAATTTTCAAAAAATTTCATTGCATTTTTGAAGCCATTCAAAAAATACTCCGTTTAGTTCTGACACAGAACCGTTTATACTACAGATAGATAAATTTTTTAATAACTTCAGATTTTTGGGGTGTTAGGAAGAAACCAAGTATGAGGAAATGCTATACTCGACCTGCTCTACAGCTGACGGTTGGTCATTTCAAAAGTATATTTTCGCTGTAACACTGTGGAATCAAATAGTTTACAAATTTTTCTCAAAAATTAGTTAACATTTGTTGCACATTTGTTGCATTACTTTGAATTGTTTTAAAATCCAGAATACTTAAAACGTAGTTTTTTTTTTATAAAGAAGCATGACGATTTATTATTTCAGGTAAAAGAAACGAGTAGCACACCCAGAAAAAAGTAGAACGAATAAGTTAAGTACGAACACTCTTGAAAAAAAATTTATTCATTCTTGAATTTTTAAGAATTTCGCGCTTGAAATCGAGCTACACTCCTTTTGTTTGGTGATTTTAGGCGAGGGGAGTGAGATAAAGAAACTGAGAGAGGAGAGCAAGCACATTTGAGAGAAAAGCAGTGAACCCGCTTTTACAGTTTCGTTTTTTTCAGTTTATAATATAAATTTGCACGGTACTCAAGGCATCCTAGGCGTGGTGCTGTTGGCTAAGCGGCGGTATCAGTGAGTGTCTTTCGAGGTCCCGAGTTCGAGTCGCAGTAAAGGTAGGTAAAAATAAAATAAAAGCAAGTAAGAAAGTCGGTCAGCCCGACCATAATATACTCTGTAGCAGTGAAGTGCTGCCCATAACCATTGCGACCGGTGCTGCCCATAATTGTTTGTTTTCCTTATAACTCGACTATCGTTCATTCGATCGAACCTTCTATCTATAAAACTGTGGGAGATATGACGTGTTTTCGATATTGCGGGGGCGGGAGGGGGCGTGGCCAAAATTGAAAATAAACTTTATCTGCCGGCAAGTATAAAAAGTTTTTCTCCCATACATGTCGAACCTCTAACTCTTACCATCTCTGAGATCTGTTTGCTCATAAGGACAGACGGACTTGTTTGCACAAACTTATTATACTCTGTGTACCTCTGGTACAGAGTATAAATATGGGGTGAGTTGGTGATGTGGTACCAACACCTCACCCGCCGCCCCCACCCAAAATTCCCCCGCAACCCCTCCCCCTCCGGAATCCCCCTAAATTCCACTCCCCCCCTCGTTTTTTACTCAACAATTTTTGAACTCGACTTGGATCAAGAACTGAATCTATTGGATCAAGAAAAACGGGATCAAAAATTCATACTTGGGTCAAGAATTTCGTTCTTGGAACGAGAATTTACACTCCTATCGAACTATTGAGTACAAAAATTCTTCACCAAGCATAAGAAATTGTCTATTATTTCTCTGAGTGCAACTTACGATCAACAGTATAATTGAAATACACAATTTTCTGAGTTGTAAGATTCATCCTACAAGAAACCGAAATCCAATAAAGATTATGTAAGTGTTGAAGTTCAAGTTTCCTGTAGAAAATGGACCTGGAACTTAGAAGTGCTGAATTCCACCAAGGTCACCAACAAGTGAGCGCGTTTATTCTGCTGCGGTATCATTCGTGACACCTCCTAAAATCGGACATGACGCGCAACGCTTCAAAAATGATCTGCGTGAATCATACGTAAAAAGATTTCTCTTTCATGAAGCGTTCGTGATGTGAAAGAAAATTTGGCCTCTCGCGTACCTCTATTTTTACATTTATTTAAATTTTTTGATTTTATCTCAATTCCATGCATAGCATTAAAAAATATAAATAAGCTTGGCTTTGATGTGGAAACATTGCATAACTTGCTGCCTAAGTGAAAATTCAATCTTGGATACCAAAAGTTAGTTATGGTATTTAAAATAAATTTTCAATATTGTCCAATGCTTTTACTCATCTGTATTTTTGGGTAAAATCTGTGGAGTAACTCTTTTGTATATCAAAAGGTATCAGCTTAGTTTGAGTAAAGGTTCTCATCTAAACCATTTGAAATCAGATAATATTATTTATGTTCAACTCTTGATTAAACTGCTTCAAAAGCGCCCCATTTCATAAATTATTTAATCTATGAACTCAAAATTTGAAGTAAAGATTGGTAATATGAAATGAAGCCGATTCCGAACCAGTTTAAGTCGGTTTAAAAGTGAAAAGTGAATGGATTCCCCGAAAAACGCTCCTAAAAAGGGTCAAAATAGGCAGTTTTAGCAACTTTAACCTCAAATTACTAAAAATCTCGACGTGATGGACAATTTCTGAAACGCAGTCTTGCTTAGCACACGAAAATCATCTAGAATCACTACCAACCATTCAAGATACTGGACCTTGTTGCCTAGTTTTATCTATCCAATAAAAAAAACAGTTTGTCAATATCTCTTATAGATTTTGTGTTGTTCAGTTTTTAGCGAGGCTTTTAAAAATGTGGCCCAGGGGTAGAAACTACCCTTATAGACATGAGGCCACAACTCAGAAATTATTCAAACTGTCAGATTAAACCGATTCAAAAGGGATTCTGAACCTTATTATTTTAGCTATGAATTGGAAATTCGGTGTGTATTTTAGTAAGATAGATATTTTTGGTGATCAAATCCGGTTCCGAACTATTTTAACCAATTTCAAATGTGAAATGCGATTCCCAAACGGCTTAAACCAGGTAAAAGACTTAAAATTAACTCTCTCATAACAAAATCGAATTGTTTTTTTTTTAATTATGTATAAGAACCATCGGAACATAATTCTTATGCATCCGATAATATTCTTGGCATTGCTTTGTTTCTTCTTTGATGCATGTTACTGTTCTGGATTATTTAGATGTATTCACCGTGTTAACCTTAAAGTCGAGTGTCAATAATAGCGGTTCGCATTAGGAAAATACTTACTTAAAATGTAATGTCCGAATAAAGTTGATAGTCTAATATCATTTCATGGCTTTAATAAACGATTTCTGAATTGATAACCTTATTTTGAGTGACGTGAACGATCGGTGTTACAAATACTGGTACTTTTACCATTGAAATTGATTGGTTCTGGAAAAAAATTATTGATAAACGAATCAGTCTTAAGAATATTTTTTAAAATGGCTTGACACAGCCGCGAAGGGCCAAAGCCGTGCTTCTCTCAATCTCTTGGCTTGTGTGCTTCTAATTTTCGCACCAGAGAAAGGGACCTACAGTTTAAAGCCGAGTCCGAACGGCACTTTGAGAAGCATTTGCATGGCTAATTAATACAAAGCTGGCGCCAGCAGCAGTGAGGGGTGACCGGGAGTGTAAATTTATTCAAAGAAAAACTTTTCATTAGATGTGCCGTGGCGGGATCGAACCCACGACCTCTTGCACAGCGGTCCCGCAAACTAGCCGCTGAGCCACCCGCTGAGCCACCCGGCTACGAATATTTTACAGTAATATGGGGTTTTACAGATGGGGAAACTGAAGAACTCACTGACTTATCAAGCTGCCCTTGTATGAAAAGGTATGGCAGGGGGTGGGGATACAGGAAAATCTGCTTTAACTAATTGTATAATCGTGAAATTGTTCATGGCCATTACAGATATGAATATGTAAGTAAGCAGCATTCATTGTAGCAACATTTGCAATTTCATAATCGTTCTAACGGCGCCAGCGCAACGCCTCCTTACTGGAGCAGAACACGAATGGTAAGAGATACTCGCACATGCGAGCATATTTTACCTATGTATGTATGTATGTATAGGTGGACTTTTGCGGAACTCAAAATGCATTTCATTTTTATGACAAAAACGCAAGGGGAAGAGTTATAGTTGACAAACAGAGAACGAAGAGCTGACGTCAGTGCGAATTACAAGCTCACATACCAGCTTGGCTCTTCGGGGAGTTAAGAGTCATTAAAAGCATTAACCGTTACGCTTTAACCGACAGCCAAACTAATTAAAAACCAACAAATCTAACCGCTCTTTCTCATGTCTCGAACATAATTTGGCAGAACTTGATTACTCATCGTACATACATACATGCATACTTACTTATGTATGCACATGTCTTCTATGGGCGTGGCTGTACTTCCATCACCCCAGCACTTGGACTATTGGACAGAGCATACATCAAATGAAGCCATTGCCGCCAACTGATGACTGCTCACTGCTGAAAAATGTAGAGTCAGCCAAGTCAGCCGAGTCAGCAGCAGAGTCACCAACCAAGTGAAGTTGTTGCTGCTAAAAACCGTTAGACACTGAGGTAACAGTATTGACAACAGTGCTAAATGGATGACGGGTGAGTTTGTTAGCGTCGATGTCAATGCAGACGTATGTGAAGGAGGCAAGCAAAAGTAAGTAAATTAAGCACTTGAACTGAAGTGACAATTGTATTTTCAATTAGTCTTGGAGACTGTATCACAAATTTTATTACCACGACACCTGATAATTAAAAAGGCCATTAGCATCTTGATAGCTTCAACTTGATACAACTTTTGCAGAATTCTTTAAAAGTGGATACTGGGAGTTATTAGATTTACAGCCATGCTCTTTTGCGATTTCAGCACATGAACACTTGAATTTAAAACAAATACTTGCTGCTTTATATGGAAAATTGCACTTATATCTGTGGCCACTAGATGTAGACAACAAAATTTGAAAATATTTTACGAATTGAAAACGGCAACTGTGATTGCCGTGATTTAAGTTCGTACAACTTTATTGGACTTTATCTAGCTTCCATAGAGCTTTATGTCACTCAGATATATGCTTTAACAGTTTGAATGTGAAATTCATGCCGTTTACATGTCAAAACCGTTAAAGTAAGGTGAAAATGGGCGAATGGCTGTTAGTGATGATTTCAGACTTTAGAGCTGGCAAACTATCGATAGTGGCGTCATTCGATATTTTCGATAGTTTTAGAGAAAAGATTCGATAGTATCAACAGGGTTTTTGTATTTTTTTTAATAAACCTATTTAACTTATTTCAAATCAAACATTTTATTAATAATGTTCTTCACTTAAAAATTTTTCATCTAGTAACAAAAAATTAGACAAAAAATTTAAAATTATAAACGTTAAATAGGTCTGAGATCAATTCCAAAATCTTATATATGTTTCAAACCAATAATTATCCAAATTACTTCCAAGTCTGACTTTAAATTTACTTAAAAAGTACTAAGGACTGGAATTAGCGGCTCGGTTTCGGTTTGGTTCGGATCGGTTCAGAACCGGGTTGCAGCCCTGCTCTTTACAAACATTATACAGCGTAGAAGAAGATCCAAATAGATTCGAATAGTAAAGAAAAGCACCCAACTGCGGAGTATCTACTATAATATGTTTCATAATCAATAAAAGACCAAATTTAATCTTAAGCGTCGAAGAAAGGAATACAGACCGATAGCAGGTACAAAGAGGACAGAAGGCAATTGCAGAAGATGTTCGGTACTAAATATTGGGGACCTGTCCCAACCAAAACTTATCTTTTCTTGAAAAATCGGTTAGAAGTGTTTTATTGGTAAAGTATCATTCAATAACTAGCTTTCCGCTACCCTTTTTTGGCCGCTTATGCTAATGTGATATTGGGTTTTAACAGTACTTGGCAGTGTCCATTTGGGCTTACCGACAATTTATAAGTGTTTAAATGTATTTAGGTATTTAGTGAGAATCGGTAATAATTTGGTGTAAATGGTGACCTGCTAGAGTCGCCGTGATTTCAGGTCCTTGGGTAAGACTTTCTTTAACCTTATCCTTTGACGTACACCTTGGATTCTCCGTCTTCTTAACAAGTTCTTAGCCAGTTTGTTGGGGTGGTGAGATAGCTTGTCAAGATAAATGGCGGCCTGCTTGTTGATAACATCTCCAACCATGGGAACGGTTTGGAATTCTTCGGGGTTCGGAATTGCTCTTTGCTTGCAGCTCTCGAGAGCCAGCTCTCGATCTCAGCTCATAGCAATCGGCCCTTGGCTCTGAGCTGAGAGCCCTACGCCGAGAGCCATAAGCCATCAATCGGCTCTCGGCTCGTGAACCACAGCACACCGCTCTGAGCTGAGAGCCACAGCTCGGGAACCGTGAGGTCAGCCCCTAACTTTAATCTGACTGCGTATATATAAAGTATATGTCTAATATATAGGCCTTTCCACCGAAAGGTCCATCGAGACGTTTTTATTTATGCAATGAAGGTTATTGAGTTCGATATTTTCCAACTCTAAACCGACAGGCTTAGAATCGCTTTAAGCTGTGGCTTGCCAGTTAGTAGCTGCGGGTCGCTATACGAGAGCTATGGCTCACAAGCCGAGAGGTAAGGCTCACGAGCCGAGAGCTATGGCTCACGAGCCGAGAGGTATGGCTCACAAGCCGAGAGCTATGGCCTACAGCTCAGAGCCGATAGCTGCGGCTCACAGCTCAGAGCCGATAGCTGTGGCTCACTTGCCGAGAGCCGGTTGATGGCTCTCGGCTCCCGAGCTGTGGCTTTCAGCTCTGAGCCAAAAGGTGCGGCTCTCGAACTGAGACTCTCGGCTCTGAGCGGGAGCTGAAAAGAGGCAGAACGCGCGGCTCGCTCGTGTGCAATTCCGAACCCTGGAATTTTTCGAAGGAAACGGTCACGAATTATTCACTTTTAAATCTAGCCGACAAACTGTCGATTAACAACCTTCTGTGTTGTAGGCAGGTTCTATCAAATCGGGTAAAGAAACAAAGAGGCACACTTTGCGGCGAAATCCCATCGCACCTCCTGTGGAAGCTAGTGGTAGAAGACCTATTAAAAGGGTAAGATAGGAACAGCTAAGGGAGTAAGCATACTTATACAGTCTCAGCTCCATAATAAAACAAACTCTCATGGAGATACATGAGTAGGCGGAAGAAGGCGGACTCAGATGGGCCTCATTCGCTTCACCAAGAGGTGTTAGCTACCACAATGGATTCATTCAAGAATAGACTTTAGTTGGAATCGCTGGAAGATGGCTGCTATAAAGGCCTGTACTTAAAACTCAATGCTATGGAAGAACATGTAAGTACAATTTCTCGATGGTTTTAAACCCAATGGATAAGCAAAGTCCATCGACTCTATGTGATCCGAGTAACATTAACCTTATATTTCGGGCAACATTATTATAATAAGTGTATATGTTCACAGAAAAATAAAAAACCATCTGAGATTTTCGGGTCCATTTGAATGGATTTCTTTAATATCTTTAATCTCGGAGCTGAAATCGTCCAAAGGGCCATTTTTCATATCCTTGGATGATTTTCAGCTCCGTTGGATGATTGAAAGGATATTAAAGAAGATTAAAAGGATATTTAAGACATATCTATTCCAAATGGATCTTTTTTTGGAACTATTTTTTCTGTGTAGTACCCGAATATTCATTTAGATTATCCAGATTTATTTGAGCTATGATGATCTTAGAACTCATGGAACCGACTTAGCTTTGAAGCAAATGGAGAAGTTTACATGATAAATATCTTAAGTTATAATGATGGGTTGGGGGTTTACTCTTACTCAGGCTTTAAGGCAAACGCTGATAAAGTGTTGAATAAATTATAAACTACATTTATGATTCTAAAAGCGAGCAAAAAACCACCCTCCCAACTTTAATTCGTAAAGATTTTATCGTGCTTTAATCATGAGAACAACCAATAAAAGCAGCTCCGGGGCAACTGCAGTAAAATCTTATGTCATTTGCCCAGGCACTTAAAGACTTTCATAGAAATTTCAACAGGAAATTCACAAGATTTTCCCAGAATATTTCATTTTTTTTGAGGAAGTCAGAAGACGGCAACAACTGTCCTAGATATCTCCATTAGGCATGCAACAAGTCTAATGCAAATGTCAACATTGGCTGGGACTTTGGTGTGGGGTTGGCGGCGGCAGACTCTTTGGTATGCATCAACGCACTCGCTTAGATAAGAACGATCCAACCCGAACTGCAATTAGTGCCACGCTCAAAATGCACGGCACGCACATCTCCAGCCCAACTCCGACTCTCTTCCCACTTGGACTTGGACGAATGCATTTCATTCGCCTCGTCGTGCATTTGCTTTACCGCAAACGACTCAGTTGGGGATTTGAGGTCGCTTTTCTCTCCGCTCGGCAGGCGCAACAAAAGATCGGCCCATTAGTGGCGATTTTACATCATTTGAATGCAATTTAGTTGGAGCTTAGCGTTATGTTCTATTTCGCTGCCAGCTGCCATAGATCAATCTGTGTCATTTGGCGAATCGTGCGGCACAGATGAACACAGATCTGCAGATCTTCAGATCTCTGACCAATTTACAATTTGGGCTGGGCCTGAGAAGAACCCCAAAGATCAAATGGAGGCGCCTTAACGAGCGAAAGTGTTGCATTAACGAATCATTTGAGTCGAGGCGACAGAAAATGAAAACACTCACAAAAACCAAAAAAAAAAAACCCATAAAACATGAAGAAATGCTCGTAAAAATGTACATAATTTTTCAATCTCAATCTGGTTTTTCGCATTTCTATTTCTCTGACAACTTGTTCCAGGTCTGGTCGTTTGATCCACTTCCGAACAGTGAAATTAGTTTCAGGTGAAAATTAGCCAAAAAAAAAAATGTCATATGGGCGTGTCGAAGCATGTCTAGGATTCGGATTTGGCAAGCTGTCTTCAGACTCCGACTTTCACCAACTTATCAGTTGGTGAGTCAGTGGTTAATTTTGAGTTAAAGACTCCCCAAATTGGGTCAAACGCCTCTTCCTGTCGGACAGCAAAATCAATTTCCGCCCCGACATAGTTTACACAAATGCAAAACGTTTCCAATCTTCTGTGGGATCGCATAATAATGGTCTCTGTTGTTCCTCTCTTTGGTCAGTGCGGTGCAACGGGTCTTGGACTCTGTCAACTGTCAATTGGCCCAGTTCATAAATGTGGTAATTGCGCGGCGAGAGAATGTTCTTTGGTCAGTCACCCAACCCAAACCCAACCTCACCCATCTCTGTCCAGAGACCAATGTTTCGCTTTTTCGGCTGGTGTATCTGTTCATTTCTAATTTCTTTTTGTTATTTACCACGAGCAACTGGTTTTTATGGGTCTGGGCTTTAAGCCCTCGTTTTTATGGCCATCATTTTTTTGTAGCCGCTTGGCGGCAGCCGGAGCCTTCTTCTTCGCCTTTTTTGAGTAATGTAACCAGTTTTGTACCTTCGACTACAATTTTCTCGTTTAATGCATGTCTAACTAGTTTATGGACTAACCCAGGGAGAGTCCAGCAAATAAAGTTGTTAAGAAATGGTAAATGTTTTACTTACCAAAAAAAGCGGCTAAAGCAGAAATCTGTTTCCATTTGACAAATTCAAATTCGAGCACTGAAAATTATATTTTCTCTTACAAAAACAAAACACAAATGATGTTGCACACGTATAGGAAAAATATATACAAAATATTCTTCAATTTGTTTTATTCACGATTTATGTGGAAAACCACAACAGAGGAGGAAGCATGCGGAAGCCAACTTCACGCGCCCGTAACTGAATGAAAACTGAAGACTTGGGCCACAAATCTCAGCCATCGGACTCCCCCAAACACCTCAAGAAAGAAAGAAAGAGGGACCTGGAGAAAGAGAAGAGAGAGCCAGACGCGCTTGCTCAGAATAGCAAACACCTGCTCTCACCGTCTCTCTTAGAGTTTGACTGAGAAATGCTTTAGCGGGTTTCAGTTTAAAAATTCAAATGGACTTTGAAGATTCATGGTTAGTTTTGTTTTAAATTTAAGCTCTTTATATAATGATCCAAAATTATTCATTTACCACTCAAAAGAAGAGTCTGTGATCTTAAGAACTGACCGTAATTAAGTGTTGTCATTCACAGCGAATTTTGCATATTTTAAAACTGATTTTAGTCCTAGTAGACTAGGGCGAATAAGTTTTTAACAAATTTTTTAACTGCACTTTTTGATTTGCTGTCGTTACAACTTGCATAATTATAACTAAAGACGTCTTGAATTTGAATGCGATTTTTTTTGGAATTTTATCAACATAAAGAGTTAGCACAAGATATAGTGTTGTGCACATTTACTTTGACTTACTACACCCAAAAAAAGTATTCATCAAATTGATACTATTTAGTCATGAATTTGAAACTATTGAGTATCAAATTCTCTATAATACTCAAAGTATCAAGTTGATATTTTTGAAAGTATTAAAATGATATTTCGAAAATATCAAATTGATACTAGCTAGTATCAGGCTGAAACTATTTTGTATTAATTTTTTAGTATCTATTTGATACTAACAATTATCATTGTGATATTCTGACTGTCAAACTTTTGGTATCATTTTGATACTAGCTTTCCTCAATTCAACATTTTTTCTTATGAAGTTTAAGTTCCAATTCAGTTATCAGCAAACATCCATTAAAACTAAAACTTAAACATTTAAAAACTGATTTATTTTATTCTGTATTCTTACAAAACGTATTTTATGACTATGGGAAACTTTGTACTCTCATATTCCAACGGATGTTATTCGAATACAGAAGTCACTGTAAGGAAGTACAACATGCGAACCTTATTGACATATTGACGGGCTGTCCCAATTATGATCATCCCAGCTCCCAGCTCGATAACTTTCTTTACCACGCCTCAACTTCAGCTGACTTTGATTCTCTCATTTTGGATAGTGCAGAAATAGCGTGGAGTACGTCCTCTCTAAAAAGTTAAATTAGTGCTTTACAAATCTGTGCAAGGAACGATGTGTATATCTTTATCAGCTCACCTTGTAAATATAGAGCTTGTGCTCCATATTGAAACACATTTAGTCTTCAACACGTCGTCTGGGGGATTGTTTTACAAAGCTTTTACTTTATACTTTTACTTTTTATACTTTTGCGTATCAAATTAACAACCAAAAGATCATTTTGATACTCTTTAGGATTATATTGATACTAAAAAAAAACCGATACTGGTTTTAGTTTCAATTTGAGACAACGTGATTTATTTAGCAATTCCAAATAACCGTTCAAGCCTGCTAAAGAAGTTCATTTAATTACCTTCATTCAAAGAAAAATAGTCACAAAACCAATTGAATTTTTTTTTAAACCCCGTTTACTGTATCTCAAAATATTTGAAAAAATACTGATCAAGCTCTTTTATAGACGTTTGACTGGGAGCCCCAAGCGAGAAAAATACAATACTCGATCACAATACTTCCCCTCCTCATGGAAGTGTGCGGTAATCGTGATGGTTTCCAAGAAGGGCAAGGATCCTACGAAGCCCGACTTCTACCGACCAATTAGTCTGCTACCAACCTTCTCCAAAATGTTTGAAAGAATATTTCTGTATAGAATGTTGGCAGTCAGCTCGGTTGAAGATGCTTTACCAGACCGCCAGTTCGGTTTTCGTAGAGGACACTGTGCGCCTCAGCAGGTTCATAGAATCTCTAACCACATTTTAAAGGCTTTCGAGAACCGCCAATACTGCTCTGCCGTTTTTCTTGATATTCGGTTCAATCGCGTATGGCATGATGGCCTGATTTTAAAGCTGAAGTCTCTCCTTCCTGCTGATCAATATCTACCGCTTCGGTCTTTCCTGCTCGGGCGCCGCTTTATGGTTGAGCTCAGAGGCGAGCGATCAACCATCTGTTCTATTTGAGCGGGTGTACCACAGGGTAATGTTCTCGGACCAGTACTCTATAACCTCCTCACTGCGGATCTGCCGTATACAGTCTCTCATCGCACCCTAATCACCACTTCCGCTGATGATACCGCTTTTCTGGCTTCCAGCAATAGCCGCAGTATCTAAGTTCCAGCAGTTTCTGGATGGCTTTGGTCGATGTGCAAACCTCTGGAACATAGCCGTTAATGGTTCAAAAACCCTGAGACCCGGGAAAGTTGCTCGAGTGCGACTCCAAGGGACTAGAATCCCGCATCTGAACACTTCTGTTAAATACCTTGGTGTGTCTCTGGATCGCCGCTTGACCTGGAAGGCCCATGTGATTCGGGCAGCAGCTACTGTTTCAGCTTAGGCGAAGGAACCTGACTGGCTTTTTAAGCCTCGTAGCGCTCTTTCGTTGCGATGCAAAGTCCTTGTGTACAAGACTATAATCATGCCATCCTGGACAAAGGGGATTCCGCTGTGGGGTACGGCATGCTCCACAATCCTTAAGAAATTGAAGTCTTCTATAAACCGAGTCCTCCAGCGCATCACTGATGCTCCCTTCTATGTGAGGCATAAAACTTATTTACCGCCATTTGGACATTTTGCGATTATTCGCCTAAATAAATACGCATACCAGCAGATACCATGACCGTCTGGTGGCCCACTCCAATAGACTTGCTTCTGATCTGGAGACAACCAGGCTCAGAAGAAGACTAAATCTTTGGATCCATGGAAGGCGTCCCTCGTGTAGCCTCCTTAACTTAGCTTAAGTATATTATCTGGGCGCCCCTCTCCTACATATGGTTGCAGGCTGCTGGTCTTTAAGGGATCAGAAATACCTTCATATGTGCTTTGACTGTATGTATCATCAATAACAGAACAAACTTATGGTTTGTGCACAGAATACCCTCATATCAGATGAATTCTAGTTGGGTAGGTTACTCTCTGAAACCGTCTATAAAGCACCTATGCATTCGGAAAAACTGGATCAATTGAAGAAATTATGCCATACATAGAATTGCAGATTACGACAGCCAATTTAATCACAAGGCTCAACCTGGAAATGTGAAAAAATTCATTTAATTTTCACAGAGTCGAAAAAAAAACATTTTTATTATTTCGAGCTTTGTGATAGGATTTTGTCAAACATCCGAACTGGTTTATTTTTTAAAGAATAATTTAGTAAGTTCTGCAATAGATCTTTCAACAAAAGTAACTAACTTTAAACATGATAAAGGTACAATAACTATTATGCAGGTCAACTCTTACTTCATTAGTATGGAGTGAGTGGCCTCTTAACTCAAAATATTATACATAAATCCATTTAGAAATATTTTGCTTAGCCCTCCAAAAGTTTGTTGTCCCAGGACTTGGCTATCATGGCGATGGCGTCCCGCTTTAGTTTAGGTCCCAGTAGTGGATTCATCTGGGCCATGTAACAGCAAAGCCAGAAAAGCCAACAGCAAGCCGCTGTCAGCATCAGAATGCAGCGTATTAAATTTTGATGTGGACCCTTTGGCGTCATTATGGGCATTCCAATGCCCACAGCACCCCACAGGGCAGTGAAGAAGAGTATGGGAAAGAAAGCAGCGCCCATTTTGTATTCACAAACACACAAATACTTTATTGATTTAAAGGTGGAAGATCTGAATTTAGTTGGTTTAGTTTTTCCTTCGCTCGTCTAACAAAAAATCAATAAGTGGGGGTGGGCGGATTGAAAAATAACAAACGCGCAACACGAACTTAGTGGCAACTCTTTAAGTAGATAACATGTAGAATAAAGCAAGCAGGGTAGTGTGACCTTGAGTTACTAGAATTGTACACTTATGGTCACATCATTCGTTGGCCGTCTTAGACAAGTTATTATAAATAATTATAAATTATAATTTTAAAACAAAGGGCCAAGATGACAATGCGTCCAGATGACCACCGTAGAAAATGGGACAAGAACGAGTACCAGAAGCTGGCTGCAGAGCGTCTCATTAACCAGGCCAACCCCAAGGATGAAGGTGTGTTTGGTGCCAATCTTAATAACCAGGGAATCCTACTGACCGCCCTTTCTTTTCTTCCCTCTGACAGAGCCAGTGCAGCGGGAAAACCTCAAACGACGTGACTATAAGGTGGATCTGGACAGTAAATTGGGCAAAAGTGTCGTAATCAACAAGAATACGCCCACCTCGCAATCCGGCGGCTACTATTGCAATGTCTGCGACTGTGTGGTCAAGGACTCCATCAATTTTCTCGATCATATCAATGGCAAGAAGCATCAGCGCAATCTGGGCATGTCCATGAAGGTGGAGCGCAGCACGGTGGATCAGGTCAAGGAGCGTTTCCAGCAGAACAAAAAGAAAATGGAGGAGAAGCAAAAAGACTACGAGCTGGAAAAGCGGCTGCGCGAGGCCAAAGAGGAGGAGGAACGGTACAAGGAACAGAAGAAAGAGAAGCGGAAAGAGCGCAAGCGTAAGGCAGAGGAACATGATGATTTCGCTGCGGGCGGATTACCTGAGGACATGGCCGCCATAATGGGCTTCTCCGGCTTCGGTGGCTCCAAAAAGAACTCATAGGTTAAATTGTGTAAATTGTTAAACGGCTTTTAAGTACATAAATAGAAAGTTAAGACCAATAACGAAAGTGTGTGTATTAGGTTAGGTTGCAATGTTTGAGAGCTACAAGTCACTCTACAACTTAGGCCCGTTGCGATGCCATACAAGTGGCCCATGCGTCACCAAACCGAAGCTTGTTACGCGCAAACCCCAAGCAAAATTGCAGACCACCTCCCGCCCAACCGACCGAGGCGCAGCCGCCAACGTGCGATATGAAAACCAGATAGAATGGTATAAAATAATGTTAACTGCGGGCTAAATAAGCTAAAAATTGAGGTTGTTAAAGCAGGAAGAGAACGTTCCGTGTTGATTAAGCGGTAGAGTTTATTGTAATCAGCACAGAAGTCACTAAACGGACCATGCAAGGCATAGTTAGTAGTACAACGATTCATATAGCATTCAGATTAATTTGGTGGTAATTGTTTAGTCGAGCTATCCCTTGTGAGTCGGGCCGAGTGGCGACTTACCAAGGGACTCACAAACATATAACTTTTTTTTTTTTTTTAATCAAAAACTCGCAAGCAAAAAAGTCTCGTAAAAGACACCGCTTGCGAGAAAATAAATGATACTTTCACTGCCACAAACTGAACGACACATGAAACATTTTACTATCATTTCCCGACCCGTATGCGAGAGTTTTGCCGGGTTAACTCACGCAATTCGCTCGCTTGCGATATCGTTTGCGAGCGTTTGGTTTGCTGGGTGGTTTAGAGTTAAAAATCGAATAAAATAGCTTAGGATTTTGCAATTGAAGCCTGCAACAGTTAACATAATCTTAAGCACATTAAAGCTAACACGGGCAAGCACATAACGGGAGAAGCCAGATGATTTACCGGGTTTCTTATACTTTTAAAAATATCCCGACTTTCTGTTCTTCAAGTTTATTAGCTCCCTTGAGAACCAAGGCTGACTATCAGGACAGCGAGAGCGCTCAAGTGGAACACAAGCATCAAAAAGAGAGTTCAAGGTATCGTAGAAAAGTTGTATGGTAACGACAATATCTGTACAAGTGTACAATTAAGACCAATCGGTATGAAATATTAGATTAGATATTAGAAATATTAGATTAAAATGTCGACCAATTTCGTTCAGGGATAGGCTTCATTGGGTGAGGGTTTTTGGATTATTTGAGTATGAGTGAAGTGCCTTAAGAGCTGCTTGACTGTTCGAGCATATAAATACGTTTCTTTCCCTAACCTGGACTAAAATGAGCGGCAGGTTCATGGATAATCAGTGATCGTGAACAATAAGTTTTTATCCAACTTGGGGAGAAAAAACCCCCTCTTACTTTAATGTGGATTAGTTTGCGACATTTATTTCGTACATAAGATTGCCTCCCGACTGGCCCAAGTTAATTAATTAATTAGAATAATTTATAAAGCAGTCAAATGCAAAAGAGAATGAACTAAATTCTATAGATACCACCCACAAAGCGAGAAAAAGATATATAAATTGTGACTAGACTCGGATGTTTAGGTGAAAACAAAACCATGTTCGGTGGGTATGTCCCAGGGAATGCTGAAGAACTCGCCCGGCAGCTGGGTGCAGTGTGTGGAGTTGTAGTCACGTAAATGCTTGCGTAGCTGCAAGGGTAGAACAAAAACTAATGAAAACTGCAAAAGCAATACGAAATCTAGCGAAACTTACCAAGAACACAGCCATCTGTGTGCGCACCTCCTCAGAGTACTCGGCTCCTATAAGCATGGGGAATGATTTGCCCTCATCGGAGGCATAAGTTATAAGACGCGACATGCACAATTTCTCCTCTGCCACGGGTAAGCTGTAGGGTTCCAGTGGCTTCGCCAGCTGCTGCTCTATGCGCGTTAACTGGCTGGTTCCAAAAATGTTGGGATAACGATATTTCATTAAGCGTAAAGTTAAGAAGTTGCCACGATTGGTTTCCATGCGATTATCTCTGCAAGAGCAAAATTTTAAAAAACATTTCGAACAAAATTGCATTAACTCACTCGGCAATGATCTCATCCTCAGTGCGTCGTATCAGCAGCACTGGTCCATTGTATTTCATGGCCAATTCGGCATTATTCAAATTGCAATAATTGCGTATGGCCATCCTTACTATACCGCCCAAACTGGCAGGCATACGTGGCTGGGCCAGGTACAGCAAATCATCAAAGGTGGCATCCAGCACCACTCCTTTGACTTCCGGATAAATGGAGGCCGCATATAGTGTACTAAAGCCACCAATGCTCCAACCATACATTATGATATCCTCCACCGAGAAACCCAAATGATTAATGGCAAACTGCACGACTGCATCGATGGCATTCTTATCCTGTTCCGGATGAGGTTTGCCCGTGCTGCCTGCAAAACCAGGATGATTCCAGCCCAATACGGAGTACTTCAGTGCAATGGGAGTAGCCATAATGCCCACCTCATAGAAGCCCGCATTGCCCTCGCTGCAAATGACCAGAGTCTTGCCATTGCCTACATTATCGCTGCGATTATCAACAAACAAAGTGTCGATCTCATTCGAGTCAATGGTCTTAACCTTATAGCGTATGCCATTGTCGTCTTCAATTAGCTTGGCGCGTCCAGAGATGAGCATGGGTCCTTTAAGTTAAATTAAATGTTTATAAATATAAAAAATTTAATATAAACTAAAACTTACGCATAAATTTCTGCAGCAGCTTGACTGAACCCGGATAGATCATAGGCAAGCCAAAGGTATTCATTGCCAAGTAGGCCAACAACTCGCAGGGCAAAGTGACTATAGAAAAGCTCTCTCGACGTCCCACCGCCTGTGTGGGCTTCTTGGTATCTCTAAGATTAGCAACACAAATTAAAATTAATTAAACCCACTTTCACCTACTCACCCTGCCAAAGTCTTAACATCGAAGTCCACTGGCCAGGCTGTAAACTCTATATCGAAACGCCTCAATTCACTGCTGGCATCTCCAGAGGATTTGTTATTTCTGGCCTGGACCAAAGCCTTCATCATATTCGTATACGCACGCGACTGTTTGCGTCCAAATCCTCGCATAAACAGCGAAATGATGACTATGATACCCACGCTGGTCGTGATTTTGGCCAGCGTTGGCATGGAATCGGCCACGAAATAGCCGCGTCGATATAAAAATGTCGCTATCAATGGGGATGTGTAATAACCCACTGACCACATAACCGACAGCTGTAAAAACAACACAACCATAAACATCAGAGGAGACGGCAGGAGGGTAAGGGGTCAGACGCACCGTGGACAATATCTGTTCGCCAAACTTTTCGGCTGTTCCGGCTTCATACATCTTGCGTTGCTGTTCTGGCACACCCTTGTACTCCATGTACAGATTGGGGCCAAATATATAGTTGAGGAAACTCATTTTGTTTTTATATGTTGTTAAAATCTTCGAAATAATGTTGTAATTCTGTTGTAATGATGTGAAAGCAAAGCACGGAGTAAAAACACGAGAGTAAATGGTTGCTGCGTCGAAGTGCCAGTGCTGCCAGACTGATTTTTGGTTTCACGCTGTCAGCGCTGCGGTGACGGGACAATTTTTTAAAAATTTAAGTTTTAACCTAATACAAAATTTCCTTTTAGTTTTTAAATACTCTTTTTTCTGTTTTCGTAAAGCCAGCAGTACTGCCAACTTTTCAAAACCCAACCTACAAAAAATAGAAAATGTTGCAATTATGTACATCTGGAAATGAGGCAAAACAGCGCAGATGTGATTGCTCGTAAAGTAGAAATGATTTACAGAGCGTTATTGCTTAAAGTGTATAGATTTTTTTTTTTTTAAAGAATCAATTTGTCAGTTTATTACATACCGTTTTTTATTTGGACCTTTCAAAGCTTATGTTGTTTTGTTTTTCGTCAAATCTTTGTAACCACTCATTCAAATGGTTTAAAAATCTGACACCATATAGAATTGAACCCAAGGAATCTATTAGTATTAAAATCTAAATTTTCACATGACTCGAATTATGCTTTTATCCCCTATTGCCAGAGATATATTTATAAAGCTATTATAGATTTTAGGTTCTTGATTATACATATGTGACTTTTTTTAGGACCATTATTCTAAGTAAACCTGCAGTTTTATCCGGACCGAAGTCATGTTAAGCTTTGGTCTTCTGCTTCAGACGTGGCGGCCCATGGCTGCACACTGAGTGCAAACTCCAATGGAGGCCAGCACATACAAAGGGGAATATCTGTCTTAGGCTGTCTTTTTGGTGTTTTGCGCGCATGCTGCTTTAGAGTACCCAAACAGTTTTGCCGTCGCTGGCATGGAGGGACTGTTCTTTTAATAGACATTTCAGGCTCTAAATCAGGGATGGGCGGCGTCGCGTTAGGACAGCGCTGTCAGCAATGTTGCGACAAGCGCGCTGCGCATGCTTATCTCGCCGCGACGCGTCGTTGCTACTGTTGGGCATTTGAACTGCTTCACACACCAATGCAAAAATGTAAATGTATTTTTTTCCTGCCTCTGCTCTAAATCGATGATGAGTGAGGATTTGGTCCCTCATGAAACGTCGTCCGATCAACCCAAAGGCTCCTTTGTTGTGTTGTTTGTGCCTCTGTTTAAAGTTATGTCAATAGCATAACAAGACCTATAGCCAGTAAAAACTCCAAGTTATAAGTAAAAAGTTAATAACTAAACCATGTTAAATCATCAAAAAAAATTATTTTAAATCCTAAATGTTTTATTAATTTTTTCTTGTGACACTGCATATTTCCTAAGCTATTGATTAGAATTGTAAAGAATGTAGAAACGGCTTTTAGCTATAAATATTATCAGGCCTGTTCCCATTTCCAAAAGTCTTTAAAAAGCAAATCGATTGACATTCCCGAGTGAAATAGAAATCGATTTTCTTTTCGACTATTTTTGCTATTAGTGCGACCACGCACGACTATTTTTGGTATTGGGATTAGTGTTGCAATTCTGCTAAAACGGTCACACTGTAAATGGCTATGGCAAATTATACCATCTTAACATGTTTCAACGAAATTAAAGTTAAACTATAAACAAATAGTCCTTGGCGTTTTCCACTTATTGTTAAGTGGGCGGCCAAATAATCCCACAAAACCCACGGGCCTTGTGGTAACCTAAAATCACAAACAAAAAGTACAATATGGACTGTGCACCCTTAAATTTGGTAAACAAATTCTATAATTTTCAACTTCATGAAACACTCTAATCTTTGGTGTATCCCCAACTCCAGGCACACTTCCATGAACGCCGTTCTGAACGATTTATGCGCCACCATTGCTATGAAGAGGCCATCAAAGCTTTGGAAACGTCGCTAATTTACCTGCAGGATGCCTATAAAAATGTCTCCATGCCCAAATCCAAGGAAATCCTAGACACTCTTACGCTAGATTTTGAACGCAAATTGCGTCAGATTGAGATGCGCAAGACGCAGCATGGCCTAAACAAAATGAAAGATTACGCCCCTTTGAAGGAGGCAGGCCAGCTGCCCGCTGCCACTGGGGCACAGTCGGGTCAATCGGTAGCCAAGGCTATAGATAAGACAGTGCAAGAATTTGATGCCAAGTTTACGAAAGCCACCGCATCCACAGTTCTACCATTGGAGACGCAGACGGAGAGCATTTCTAGCAGCGACTCGCAACGGGATGAACAGGAGCAGCAAATGTTTGAGATGGAGGGCGATCTTGATTTGCCCTCGCTGACGCCCCTGGAGTTGCCTTCGTTTGACTATAGCCTGCCGGCCAGTTATGCCGGCTTGGCCGAGAGTTTTCAGAAATAGTTTAAGTTTGTGATAATATACTAGATTCTATTTATTTGGCCATCAACCCTTTGAGCAGATCATCCATGTCCGTTTCAGTCTCCACATCCTTGAGCAACAACAGAACCTGGGCCTCCATCTCGCACAGTATTTGCGGCTTGCTGTAGGTGATGATCAGGGTGTTGAACTGATGGTGGACTGTCAGGTTTGCCTGCACGGGCAGCACTCCGCAACGATCCAGATCGGGCACTTGAATGACCTTGTAGTACTTCTTGTTGGTTGTGCGCACCACAATTGCCCGCCTCTCGGCATCGGCAGTAACACTGTAGACGTCCAACGGATACGGCATGTTGCGTATACGCCATTCTATGTTCTTTTTGGTCACCCGCTTAGTCAGCAATGGGGCGGTCTGACTTTCGCGCAGCATGAACTCGTCGCCAGCCAAGTTATCCGCTTCGCCACCTCCACCGGCTCCATTTGATTTGTTGGCACTCCAATTCAGCTGGCGTGGTTCTTCCCCAATCTCTGTCTCCCATTCTGGTTGACCCATCAACTGCTTGCACTTGCGCCAGGCGCGCCGTTGCACTATGCCCGTATCCAGGTTGTACTCTTCGGCCATTTGCTGGCCATTTGGGAATTTATACAAGACCTTCCGCTGTCTGCCGCTAATCATGGAGTTCTTCTCAGCCGATTGCAGGTAAGTCAACCAGTTTTGATACGACATTTTCGAGGAGTAATTTGGAAATGGGGAAAAACTTAATTTGATCGATGGCGCAAATGTCACATTTCCTTGACAACAGCCAGCTTTGGTTTACTGTAGTGGTGCGCGCGTGAGGTGAATTTTAACTTGTTACACCGTGTCACGACGTGTTCTTGAAAAAGCACCGAGTTTCGTGCGTGTTTCATGCGTGAATCAAAATCAATCATTGTGAATATTAAGCAACACAACAATCAATTTTTTTGTATGGGAAAAAGCAGGGGCCTTTGAAACTTGGCACCCTTCATAAAGCCAGATAGGCATAATTACCAACATGCGGGAATGTAACGCATAGAAGGTAGCATTTCCATCCACATAAACGATATATATTCTTGTTAAGAATGAAGAGCTGATGATATAGCCATTTCCGTCTGTCCGTCCGCCTGTTTCTATGCGATTTGCTCCGTCAGTTTGAAAGCTATCTTCAGGAAACTTTCCACGAAGTCTTGTAGTACAAATACGCTGCACAAGTATGTAAGTGTGAAAGGGGTATTATAAAATTGTCCGGATGTTTGTAACGCATGGAAGGAAGCATCTCCGACCCCATAAAGTAAATATATATTTTTGATCAGCATGACGAGCTGAGTTGATTTAGCCCTTTCCGTCCGCCTGTCCATCTGTTTCTATGCTATCTCCTCCGTCAGTTTCAAAGCTATCATCACCAAACTTTGCGCGAAGTCTTTTAGTAAAAATACGCTGCACATTTGTCGGAATCGGCCTGATCGGATGACTATAGCATATAGCTGTCATAGGAACGATCGGTCGAAAAACAAGTTTTAGTGAGAAAAACTGTTTTGTGTTCAATGGAAACGTCCCTTACTTTGGCATGGGTTCATTTTATATCCTTTTACATAATTCTACAAAGTTTTGTCAAAATTGGATAGCTATAGCATATAGCAGCAGTATGAATGATCGGTCAAAAAAGAAGTTCTAGTGAGAAAAACTTTTTTGTTTTAAATTGAATCGCCTCCAAAAAACGAACATGTTAGTTTTTTATGCTTTCTCATGATTCCAGTAAGTTTAATCGAAATCGGACATATATATTTATATATCTCCTAGCCGAAGTTAACTTTCCTCTATTATTGTAGATAAAAACTAATTTATCAGTATTGTTCTTAATTCCACTTCCATTGCAGCATTTCAGAAACAGAATTCAGTTAGTTTCTCGCAAAACAATAACGATAACTATTTCGTTTTAAAAAGTTATGCTTGTTGAGCGGTGAAATGAAAAGTAATTGACAAATTACGCACTCTTTCTTTCAAACTAAAAAACACCTTGAAACGGATCACCCTTTATTTTTATTTCGTGAAGCATTCGTGACGTAAAAGAAAATTCTATCACGCGTGCATCTCTACTTTACAGTAGCGATGGCACAAATGAAAATCTCTACGGCCAGTGCTGCCCCTTTGTTTATAAAGAGTGCTGTACAACGTAGTGCAGTTTCAGTTTTCTCTTCTACCTCAGGCGGAGCTGTTGCGTGTGCATCGCGTTGTTAGTTTAATAAATTTTATTATTTAATTAACTCGTTGTTGCTCATTGGGTGGTCGCGGTTGTATGCGTGTGTCTGTGGAAACTGATTAGATAGCCGTCAACAAGGAAGCGCAAAATATGCTAGTCAGCAACACATTCAGAAATTGCGCCCGTCTGGCATTGCGAACTGGCTGGTCGCGAGTCAGCGTGATCGGCAGTAATCCAGCAAACCTTACGCGCACTTTCTCGCTGGGCCTGGCCATGAGACAGCAAGATGTGTGAGTATACAAACCCCCCCTACCACCGCTTCTACCATGAATGAATCTTCTAATACTAAACATTTGCAGAGTTAACGTAACCTTTGTGCGTGCCAATGGCGTCAAAATCAAGGCTTCCGGCAAGGTGGGCGATTCACTGCTGGATGTGGTGGTGAACTGCAATGTGGATCTGGATGGATTTGGTGCCTGCGAGGGCACACTGACCTGTTCCACCTGTCATTTGATTTTCAAGACAAACGACTACGAAAAGCTGCCCGATAAACCAGGCGATGAGGAGCTGGATATGCTGGACTTGGCATACGAATTGACAGATACCTCGCGCTTGGGCTGCCAAATAACACTATCCAAGGATATGGAAGGCCTTGAGGTGCATGTGCCGGCCACTATTAACGATGCCCGCGCCGCATAGAGACACCGCCAATCAAGAGGATGTTTAGTTTTAATTGTTATTACTTGTTGCTTTTTGAGTGCTATTTTGAATTTTAGTTTAGTATTGCAATGAAATCTAACGTATTGTCCCAGGGACAGGAAATCAGCTCAGGCAAGCGCATAAATGAATCCCAAATGGATAGCAATAGTAAATATTTAGATGCCGCCAGGCTGTTGTTAAACTTTTATAAGCTCAAAAGGGGTCTAGATAAATATGTAAATATGTGTTCGCAAAATAAAATTTTCATGTATTTTCGTAAGGTTTGAATTCGTTTTGTTATGTTGAACAAGTGAAGCTGGTCCATTTGGCCTTAAATGTATGTAATTAATTTTACATTTTTTAATATCAACCTAGTGCTTTTAGTTTGTTCGAGTTTTGCCTGGTGAAACAGCTTGTGCACTTATTAACCTTAATTTTCGCACGTGTCTGATAAGAACCTGTTGCATTTGGCTCTCAATTTCAGCGCAAAGGCTCAATTTCTTTAAACTTTAGGTTAGTTAACTAAGCCCCGAACAAATTTGTTGCTCGTGAAAAATTTTGGCTTTCTCAAGGTCAGGATCACCCAATGCTATCACTGCAATGGTCGACTAAAACAGCTGATTTTGTTTTGGTTTTTGTGTGTGGAGCTTTTTATTTTGTTGGTAAAAGGAATATTCAGGGAAAAGGAATATTAAAATTGGGCCCTCTTCTAGTCCAAAATTTTTAATTTATTTTTTCTTAGATATGGGCATTGTCTGCGCTATGTACGTTACATTCGCATATTTTTGCTCATTTCTGGCGATTTAACCAATATGTCATTCATCTTAACATAGTTGTACGTAACGCTTGTAGACTACTTTCAAATCATTAAAAAAAATGTTGTCCAGTTTGCTTTGACAAAGAAATAATAGTTCATTTTGTTAGGTGGCGTTCGTACGTTACACAAATGGGAAGTTTATTTGAAATCAACATACATTTTCAACTATATTTGCAGTATAATCAAGGAAATGGTTAAGCCATAAAACATAGATTAATATTTAAAGATTTGAAAACCGTTTTGGAGGGCACAATTGAGTAAGTCGTTCATACACAATGGGTGATTTCATTTGCTCGTACGTTACGTTACGTACGTTAAAACTTTTTCCACTACTATAAATCAAGTAGACAATTAAGGGCGAGAAACCTTGTTTTCATAATGGTACAATTATGAGCACCCCTAACTTCATTATTTCAACAGTTATGATGGAAGGCAGAGGCTCACACCTGCGGCTAGGACTAGGAAGCTGCGATTAAGGGAAATAAAGATTCTTAGGAAAAATACTCGAAAAGTAAAAAAATTTACTAAATCTGATTTCTCTGAGCTTACGATTCACAAGTTCAAATTCGGTACTTCATTTGTCTATATAAGCAATTGGTAATGGCTGTTGGTGTGGAAGTAGGTAGCATCTCACTGACGAGTTTAGTTGGTACCAAACGAAACGTGAGCATGTCTGGAAAACCTTACCTTGCTTGAGAATTATTGAACTATAATTTCTCCCCGACCTTATGACGGCTAAATGATGAACATAGCTTCCAAACTGACGGAGGCGATAGCATTGAAACACACGGACAGACGGAGGAACAGACGGACATGGTTAGATCGACTCGCCTGTTGATGCTGATCAAGAATATATCTCTGGCAATAAGGCAAAACAGCACAAGTGTGTTTTATTTTGATTTTTCAGGAGAGCAATTCTTAACTTTAAATGAATTTGTGATATATGTGATTGCTGGTAGAGTAGAGTGAAAATGTTTTACAGATTGGAAGCGGTTTAGCTTGAAGCGTATAGGTTTTTTTTTAAAGAATCAAGCTGTCAGTCTATTATTTGGACCGTTACTTATTTGGACTTTTCAAAACTTATGTTGATTTGTTTTTCCCTCATATCTTTGTAAGTCTTCCGATTGGTGTTGAAAATTTGACACAATATAGAATTGAACCCGAGGAATACATTGGTATTAATATCTCAATTTTGACATAACTCAAGTTATGTCATTATGCCTTATTGCCAGAGATATATACTATATAGGGTCGGAAATGCTTCCTTCTGGCTGTTACATACTTTTGCACAAACTTAATATACTCTGTGTACCTCTGGTACAGAGTATGATGATGCCTGGGCGAATTTGTTTTTGATTTTTGTGGTTTCTTTTATAATGTTATGGTTTCTTATGAAAACTTTATGAACTCTTTGTATCCTTAAATTGATTTTAGAGCAGGGCTGCAAGCCCAACATATTTTTTGGGAATCCCGGTTCGCGGGCTTGAACCCAAATTTACCAATGGCTTAACCATTTGAGGTTCAAGGTTTTTGAGCGAAGGTTTTGGTTTGAACCTTGGTTTAGTCAAAGACCCTATAACAACAAGAGTAACGGCCATTTAAGCGAATGTCAGGACCTTCGATTTACCATTGTCTGTGTGGAAAGTTTGTTAGGCAGACTTTGCACACACACAGATCACTAATGTAAAATCGAAGGTTCACACTGAAATGTCCCCTTGACAAGACGGTGCCCCCCTGGCAAGACGGTTTTGGTTAATATGGCAGCCTTCGGTTGGTTTTGCGAAAAGTTATTAAAAACCAAATTTCATTATTAATTCAAATTTATGTAGCTTATGTAGGAGTAAGGTGGACTGCTATTTTGAATAGGACTCGTCTTGGTTTCCCCTTTGGCCAATTCAATGTCCAAGAATAACCGTTGAAAATGTCGGTTATTGCTTCTAAATCTTATAATTTATAAATTTTTTTTCGGCTGAGTATTCTGATTTGCGGCCGGGTGTGGCTCAGCGGCTAGTGTGTGCGATCGCTGAGCAAGAGGTCGTGGTTTCTATCCCGTCTCGGAACATCTAACGAAAAGTTTTTTCTGTGAATAAACACACCCGGTCACCTCACTGCTATTAGCGACAGCTTTTGTAGTAATTAGCCGTGAAAAAGCTTCTCAAACTGCCGTTCGGATTCGGCGTTTCTATTGTGCGAAAATTAGAAGCAGATTGAGAGGAGTTCGGCTTTGGCCTTTTGGGGCTCAAGCCATTTTACATTTTGATTTGCACTAAAGAAATCCAGTTTGAGTTAGCTACTCTAGCGCCATCAATAAAAACTTTAAAAAAGCCACAAAACATATGCAACTATAAAGTCGATTTCGTTGTTCTCTTTATTTTTATTGAACGTATTTCACCACCTCAAATAAAAATTGCATTTGCCAGCCCACAGGCACGGCCCAAGTGCCGTTGCCTCCCTCTTCATATCAAAACTCTTTCAACTGAATAAAAGTAAACTTTTTATTTTTATTTCGCAGCTATCAGATAAAGTAATAAATAAATAATTTAATATATACATTTGCTATATTAACTTATTGTAAACGATTTTCTGCTTTTCCAATTTTATGCCTGTTTTACGATATAACATTTCGATTTTGTTTTTGTTGTCGTTTTCGATAGCTTTAAATTGTAAATATAATTGTTTTTCTTTTTTATGTATAACTGAAACTTAACAAGTCTGACAATATGAGAGAAATTACGCCACATTTTCCATCGAATATTTTGATAAGAACTAAACAAAAAAGATAAGGCCAACTAATCACCGTTGCCAATTGAAGGCGCTCGAGCGGAGTGGTGGAGTGGTTGGGGGGTGATGGGAAAGGGAGAGGGGTTCAATAAATAGCCGAAAAAAATAAACATAAATAAATAGTTAAGTGAAAGCTTAGTGGGGTAGGTGAGGGCAGATAAATAGTGTTTTTTTTTGGGGATGGGGATGAGTGCACATAAAACTGATTTGGTTTTACTGTTCACGCCGTGTCGTCGTTGATGTTGAATGTTGTTGATGATGATGATGAATCTCCTGATGCCACCTAGTTGACATAGGCCATGCCGGCTCCCTTGCGATCGAAATGACGCACGCGCACAAACAGGAAGGCGGCGACTAGAGAGGCCACAGCCAGCACCAGCAGCAGCATCACCAGGCCACCCACAAAGCTGGGCACCGACATGCAAATGGTTTCCGCATCGGCGGAACGTGCCGACTGTATGACCACCGTTTCATTGCTGGCATTGCTGTTCAGAGCAAAGTTCACATCGCCGGGAGCCACCACCTGAATGATGCGGCTCGTATTGACGTCTGTCATCTCCTGGGCATTACGTTTGTAGATGCGTTGTGGCTTCACCACAATGTCCATGGTATCGCGTCGCCTACGCACACCACGCAAATCATCCAGACCCTCCACTGAACGCGGTCGTCCGCCTAGGGATACCAAATTGCCACCCGCACTGAGGTCATCCTTGCGTTTCACCGTGCTATACTGTCCCGATTGGCCAGGCAATGGTGGTGGTGGCAGACCCAGTTCGTTGCCATGACCCTGCACCTGTTGTTGCTGTGGCGCCTGTGAACTGGCCGGACCGGATCCAGGTCCTGCCGCCGAGTCAGCTGTGGGCACGGCCGAAGAAGTCTGTGCCTGGGGTGAGGGTACCACATCTGGTTGATTCTCTGAGTAAGCGCCCGTGGCATCGGAGGCCTGATGACGTGGATCAGGATAGGCTGCTGGCGGTAGTCCTCCACCATTTCCTCCCAAAGCAAAGTCATTTCGTTCGTAGACCTCGGGAGGACCGTATTCCTCAGACAAACCATTTCCACCACCCAACTGGGGCAGACCATACTCGCCTCCGGGCAGACCGGGACCGCATTTGGGTTCGGGGCAATTGTAGCGACACACCTGGATTACGCACTGGAAGTGCACATTCATGGAGTCGGGGAACTTGAAGGCCTGGAAGTAGGCAAAGCTAACCACAGAGGCAGACGGTCCAAAGTTCTTGATCTTCTGGAATTTACTCATAATCTTGGGCCGCACCACGCAACCGTTTTGATCCACCAGCTGGATGGGAGCACGCTTGCCATCATGGGCCACACAGTTGCGCACCAGCATATCGAACTTGTTCTCATCATCCTTAATGGCCAGCACCATGGTCATCGTCTGGCCAATCTTCACAATACCCGACACCTCTGAGGCCCAGGGTCCCTTGCCCACCTGAATCTGCATCCAGCATTGAAGATTATCACCCAGGAAGTTGGCCGTCACCGCATGCAGCATGTCCACCTGGAAGGGCCGGAAGGTCACCGCCTTCTCATAGAAATCATACCAGGTGCAACGCAATTTGCGTGCCTGATCCCACACCTCCTGCACATAAGGATCGTATTGGATGATGATGGTGTTCTCCACATAGCTGCCCGAGGGCGTGGGTGCTCCATAGCCGGCGGCATTGTGATTAGCCGAGCTGGTCATGCCGCAGCTATTTAGGAAAATTTCAAAAGTTGCACTCAAATGCCCAGTACCCGGCTTCAGGTGGACACAGTGCGGATCACTGTAGAAGCCCTTGGAGAAAATCATGCCATAGAAGGGTCGATCGAACTCAATGTTCACCCTCATGTGCGTCTTCTCGCATTGCACCTGCAGATGCTTAATCTGTGGACTGTCATTGGTGCTGGCCAGGGGCCAGGCCTCCTCCGACAGATCATTGGTGGCGCCAGTACTCAGCGGTCCCTGAGGAGCGCCATAAATGGGCGCTGGTGGGCCATAACCGGCTCTGTGTTCCAAGGGTAGGGCAGCTGATTCAATGTGTGAGGCATCGCCATGCACCGAAAGATGCTGCGAAAAGAGGAGAAAAATAATGGATAGAAATGGAGTATTAGAATGGGTTTAAGAAGCTTACGAAGTTTAGCTATGGGTGAACAGCTCGATGGCTAATCAATCAGAGATTATTGGGTAAAATGCATATTAAGAGATTTTTTCAAAATTACATTACTCATGAATCCAAAAAGTATTTTTTGTTGAATGTTTCCAATGATAAGAGATTCAGTTCGGCTGAAGTTTTATAAATAATCTTTAACACTGCTAACAAAAGCCGCACACTAAATTGTTTCTAAAAGTTTGCTCGTTCAGTGACAATGGAATGTCTGCAAAGCTTTTGGAATCCAATTTCTCAAAACCGGTCAAAAAGCTATGAGATCAAAACTTTGTAGATGATAGTTAGAAAAGAACCATTGTGAAAGACTTCGAAATTTTTCAATTCTGGACCAAAAACGTTGTTTCGTTCATTAAAATGGACCTATCGGGAAGTGACACAGAAACCTCTTTTAACGACATTTCCAACCGATAAACATAAATCTCTTTTGGTTGGAGATTTATCTCAATTCACCCCCCCAAACAGTTTTGATAAGCCAAATTAAGTTTGGAAATGTTAAAAACACTGGGCGTGTTCACCAGCACACACCAATCATCCAACATAAATCAACAATCACAAAAAAAGTGTTTGGCTGCTGGTGAACAGTTTTTGATTGAATTTGCAGCCAACAAAACTATCGATATTTTTTTGGCGGACGCTTTGAATTTTTGACTGAAAATAAAAAAATCATAAAATATGAATAACATCAAGTACAATCCATTATATTGGATGTGACTGTCGTCAAAAGCGCCGATATACCAAATGTCAGTCAAGATGTGCAGCTCTGGATCATGCTGGAGGTGCTGCCATGGAGGTGCATGCCATACCGGAGGAGGCACATACCCAGAGGTCATACACACCTCGGCGAGCGGAGTCATCTTTAGGGCAGAGCTGGGCAAGCGGGTACCGGTGGCGTGGCAGGCGTGCGAGACGAATTTAAAGCTGCAAATGGGACGCAGTGAATGGGACGCGGTGTGCGTGGGTGTGGGCACCTGGATTAAGAACATCGGCTACTCCATTGAGGGGCTTTTTTGGTATGTCGAAACGGGAGAAGGACTCCCGTTTTCCTGCTAACATTCAAAATGCAAAAGCACCAAGACGATTCTTGCCCATTTTGCTTTAATTTTCACAAAATTAATTCTTTATTTATTGCTGTAAGCTGTTGCTATCGATAAAAATCACAAAATCAAATCGGTCAGCTGTTGGCCTAACAATCACAAAATCAAATCGGTCATCATTTTCAGTCATCGATTTATGCTGGTGAACGCAACCATTGTTTTCTGGATAAGTTGCATCATAAACAAGTAGGGAGCTGCAGTCAGTGCCCCGACTACAAAATACCCTGTTCCCTTGATTTCGTGTTTTTTCTTTACATACACACACTCACACATACACACCTCAACATACACACAAACGCATGGCATGCGGCCGCGCGATAACTGAAAATGCAAGACCCCCCTCTCTCCCACAAATTCATTCGTATATAACTTCGGTGTTTATTGTCCGATCTTAGTGATCTTTTCAGAATATATAGATATTGGGCCTTACTTATAGTAAAGTTTGGAAGGTCTATCTCAAAAAGGCTCTGACAGTTTTTTTGCGCTTAAAGGGGGGAGGGAGGATTTATCATGAAACAAACTCGTTTTGAATCGGGTATACACCTATCTCATCAAAAAATTGTGGCTCTCGCTCTTATAGTCTCTGAGAAACACGCGTTCCATTCCCCCACGGACAGACAGACAGACGGACAGACGGACAGACAGACAGACCGGACGGACAGACGGACAGGGCTAAATCGACTCGGCTGTTGATGCTGATCAAGAATATATATACTTTATATTGTCAAAGTGTCTTCTTTTTGTCCAGCATATCAAACATAATAACTATATTATAAAGCGCTCTTAAAGGGTATAATTAGAGCCAGTTACTAAAGCCCTTTATCAGCATGACTAGCTGAGTCATTTATCTGTTTTCCCCTCTTTCTGCTTCCAGGCGAAGTGATCGCTTAGTATGTTGTCTGTTAGGTGGCGCTTGGCAATTATTTTCTTGGCATTTCTTTAATAAAGAAAATAATTGTCTTAAAATCAGCCTTAAAACCTTCTTGTTTTTTTTTTGACAACCCTCTGTGGATTGCGGAAACTTTTGCATCGACGCTTGGCTGGTTAGATGTTGCTTGTCATTTAATTCCCATTGGGTTATGCAACAATCATGGAATCACAACTCAAACTTCCAAATTAGTTGTCGACATTTTGAAAGAAGCGTCGCGAAGCGTTGAAAATTGGTGCGCAGCAGCTTAAATATTTGGAAATGAAATGGTAGCCAGAGCGAGGCACGTTTAAGAAATTGAAAGCATGACAGAGCTTAAGCCATTGCATAAGACAACGCAGAGAGGGCCCTCCAAGGCCCAGACCCCGTGTGTTGTCGCTTTCTTTTTCTCTCTGGTTTTTTTTTTTGATTCATAATTTTATGGTTTTTTGGCTGCACACGGGAAGCGGATGTATCTCAGTTCCAACGAAAATCGAAAGTTAAGGCCAGCCACACGATGACGTTGTAGGTTTTGTCCACGCACTGAGATGTCGTGCGAGATGATTTTGAAAGTGAAATGACCATAAGTAAAGCGAAACAAACAAACAAACAAGAGACAGATTTTCAATCTTAGGGATTGAGATATCAATTTTGATATTTTATCTTCGCTCTATCTGGCATTTCACTCGCCGCTTAAAAGAAAACTGGCAATAAATAAATAATAAAGCAATCTCTGTGAATTAATGTGCTATAAACAAGAAAGTCAAAACTGGTACAAATCAGAGCATAACTGCAATTTCTTTGCTGCCAGCACCCAGACAACACCAACACGCAGATGCCGCAGCAGTTGGCCAGTTTGCGTTTGCGTTTTGCGATTTCTTTGTGGTGATTGCATCTCATGGCATGCGCATTTTTCTATCCATCCAGTGGCCGGTGATTGATGCGCTTTAAATAGCCCAACTTATGTTGGAAAATAACATTGTTTTTTTCTTCAGACATGCTTATCAATCGAAAGCGTGCTTAAGACAACAGTTTAACCCAATTGAGGGGGCAATTGAAATTTTGACAAATCCCAATACTGGAATGTTAAGTCTCTGACTGATATATCCTTTCTTCATTTCTATGTTTTTAATTTAAGTTTTGATTTCTTTCGTGTCTATTTAACCAGCACATATCGAATTGATGTAGCTCGTTTTTTCCGTGTATGTCTAATAACATTGATTAGCAAAAGTGCCGTTCAATGCCACTTGTTGCAGTTTCATTCTCCCTCTCTATCTCTCTCTCATACTCTCTCTCTACAATATATGGATGGGTATTTTAGTCGTTTGTTATACCGCTATACTATCTCCCTGGCATCACCCATAGACTCTCTCATCTTGATTTGCATTTGAATTGATATTGATAAAACGGTAGTCGATTGAGTCGAAAGTGAACAGCAACAGATGAATCCGCTATACATAGGTTGGGTTTGCATACGAAATGGAATAAAGTGGGCCAACATCTAACTGTATAAGTATTTGGCGTTTCCTAATTGAAATTATGTCTTACCTTTGTGTTGAATATCAAGCATAGAACTATGGCCAACAGGCAGCTGCGTCGCGCAAAGTGTCCCATTATGTGTGAGTGTGTGTGTGGGGGGGGGGGGTGTGTGTGTTTGATTTGTTGAAATTGAAAACCAAAAAAGTTATATTTTTGGTTTTTGCTGCTGCTGCTGCTGCTCTCTCTCTCTCTCTGTCTCTCCACTGCTGCTCTGCGTCTTGTTGCTTTCTTCGTTTTCCTCTATGCTTTTACTCTGTTTGATCTTTTGGTGTTGTCTGCAAGAAAAGAAAGGGGAACAAGGGTAAACAATGCAGAAAATTGCTTTTGAGTTTTTGCATACAAAAATAACGTATTTTTGAGGCCGTTCAATTTGCATATGAATTGTCTGTTAACAGACAGTTTGATGTTATGATTATGTTAACTCTCAGTAAGCACAGCATGCGATTGTAGGAGCTATAAATAAAACAAATTTTCAACTTTATGTTATGACATTTGTAAAAATAAGATATGTAAGCATCGACAAAATATTTGTAGTACCACCGCCGCCTCTGTGGATTGGCTTCCGCATACACTCGTTGAGCACGTCAAACAAATTCCATAAAATTAATTTTTTTAAAACTATTTCACCGAAATTTTTATTTAAGCCTAGTACGGAGAACGCAAAAAAGCGCCCGCTCGCAAAATTTTTGACGCTAACAAGCAAACTGGGGGATGGTAAAATCCACATGGGCGTCGTCGCTTTGCCAACTACTCTAAGCATGTGGATTTGATTAAACAGCTGTTCGAGGTTTGTTTGTGCGCCCAAACTAATTAAATTGATTTATTTTGACGGTCGGTAGAGCAAAAATATGTCTAAAAAATAAAAATTTGATTGAAGCGCTTTCATGAGGAAGAAAAAATAGCTAATTATTTGGGGCCTCTTCAAAAGAGTATTTTGATTCAGTTGCCATAGACAGTCCAAAACGAGCAGCAGCGGCCAATGCCGATGATGAAAAACCACCACAACTTTTATGACATAAAAACAAGTAAATAATGTAAATGTGTAACATTTATTATTGATCTCGCACGCCAGCAGATTCGTATCGCGTCTGCACCGGGGGCTTTGTTTTGGAGCCAATTAAAACTGTTAGCTCTCATTTGGAAGTTTTGAATGAACACTTCTGTGAATTGAACTATTGGGTGGAATCACATTAGATCTTACAATCTCTCTTAGCTTTTTCGATATACTCATATCGTTAGAAAAACTTTCAAATATGGCAAGTGAGACGCTAGCGTCTGCTTCTTGTATGCTCTGCCTTCCTCATCCAAGGCAATTTGTGCGGCATAAATGAAAATTTGAGTTTTCAGATACATAATCTGTAATATAGGGGGACAACTGTCTACTGGCTTCGCCATTGGACATTAACGATCTGCAATTCATATACTAAATGTTTTATTGTTGCGATTTATAATCCTCATTAAATTAATTGTAAGCCGGGAAAAGTGTGACTGCACCTTTAGAAAATACCAATAGCGCCTTATTTGGCGTTCCATGTATTTTTTGGCTATCTCAGCACACTATTTAGTTTTTACGATCCACTTTCGCAATAAGCGGTTTTTTTGTGCGCACAAACAGTTTGGCGTTCTCCGTACCTAGCCTTAGAATAAAAAAAAACTGCCTCAAAACTGCATTTTATTTTGAGACGCAATAACTTGGAAACGAAGCCACTTTGAACCATTGAGTAAAAGAAAAAAATATTTATATTGGGAACAGCTATCATGTATTAAAGATCTAACGAAAAGTTTCTGGACACCCTGTATGAAAAGCATTGAAAAGCTGCATAAGAAGTAGGCTATATTTATATAAATATTTCTTAAATCAGTTTTTTTGACCGCCAACTGAGGTATTCTTCACCCATTTCATATGAGATCTCGACAAGTCAAAGTACAGCTTAAGTAAATTTTTAAAATTAATTATTAACAATATCGAAATTTAGTATTAATTCAACTTTGATGACAATACAGCTAAGAAGGGAATTGCAAGTGGAATCAATCTTCATAAAATGTTCAAAAAGCTCTTGTTTGTGAAAAAAGATGTAGAGGTGCTATTTACAAGCAAGATCTGCATAAGAAACTATTGAACATGTTGTTTGCTTCATCATCCGACAGTGACTCCTGACTATGGTGTATGCTCAATAGGAAGTACAATAGAACACTATCTTGAGGGTATGTTTCGGTTTCTAAATCTGATCAATAATGCATAGCAGTACTGCACCGAGCCCACTTCGCCAAGACAATACCTGGGAAGTCCGACAAGGAAAATCTAATAAAGGGTATTTTTTGGCCACACTGTTATTGGCAGCTAAGCTATTTTCGTTTAGCATGTTACTTTCAACTGTTACTTGACTTGCTGCTGCTTCTGAGAAAAATCAGAAGTTGCTGTCGTAGCAAGCACAAAAACTGATTTCTCAAACAACCAAACAGCACCAACAGTCGTCGCATAACGCTTTTTAGTCATTTTGCTTTTCGCTGCTTGCGCTCAGCAGAGCAAGTCGGAGCTGCTGCTTCAGATCAGCGGCGCCAGTCGGAGCAGCAGCAAACGCTCTGCTTTTGAAATTTGTCGGTAGCACAAGCGCGACAGAAGTTGCTCGTCTGTTTCGGTCAGCAACAATTATAGCGAGAGAGAGAGAGAGAGAGTGTTAGAGTGAGCGCGTACGTACAAACACATACAAATATAGCATGTGTGTGCAGAAAAATAATCAAAAACAGTGACGAGCGACGGGGCAGCTGTTGGCGCTTGCAAAAGCAGGACCGTGAATTATCGATACAATTGGGCCTCTGTTACTCCACTACTCCGCTTTGCGAAAGGATTTGTTTATAAAACCTTTTAAAATACAGCTGAAGCAAGAATTGAAGCCACACGACCTACCACAACGGCTCACTTTTGGTGCAAAGTTTGATGAAGATCCACTTTTTTATTAGCTCATTTCTGGTTGAATGGATACGTGAACAATCAAAATTTCCGTATTTGATGTGAAGAGCAGCCAGAAGCATTGGAAGAACTGCAAAAGCCGAAACCCATTATGGGCCGTTGGCATCATTGGACCGTACTTTTTTAAAGATGACGAAGGCAGGAACGTTACTGTGAAGCCTTTTTTTTTGTCCAAAATGGAAGAGCTGGACTTGGCTGTGGTTTCAACAAGACGGTGCCACATGCCACACAACAATGGGCCAATTAAGAGGTAAGTTCGGTGAACAGTTTATTCACGTTTGGGGCCGGTCAATTGGCCGCCTAACTCAGATCGTGCGATACACCGCCATTAGACTATTTTTTGTGGGGCTATGTTAAGGCTCATGTCTATGCGCGCCACCAGTTGATCTCTTGAAGAATTTGTTCGTAACATACCGGCCGATATGGTGGAGAGAGTGCGACCGATCCCGCCTCGGATTCTAATAGCTTTTCCGAAACTCCAGTTTTGTTGGCTGGCGGTGCTACATCTACCTTGTCGAGTTAAATGATGTATTAGTAAAATTTTTGGCGGTTTCCATTAATTGTTTTTTATTACTTAATTTGTAGTAAATTTTGTGGTGTTGGTCTTTTCTTTTTAGTGGTTTAATGATAAACTTGTAGGTGTCTTAATAAGAAAGTAAAGAACCTATGAACCAAGTGGTGAACCAAATCCTCATGTTCGATATGTACAAGTACCAGTCCACGCACCAAACCTTAGGCTTTTTACAAGGGGTTCGAACCCCCGGACCAAACCCTTGGCAGAATTTTACAGGCTTGTAGCCTTAAAATAAAATGTCAATTAAAGCTGGAAACTGAATAACTCAATCGTTTTTAAGCGCCTGCACAATACTTCATGCTAAAAAGTCGGAATTTACTCGATGAAGCAGGCTTCATGGAGTTATCTTAGTGGGCGTGAAACTTAAGGTAAAATTACTAGAACTTGTAAACGAAAGTTGTAGAATCTCACTTTATTCTCTCGCCTACTGAGACAACTTCATGAGTAGACATTCAGATTTCAAACCTGTTCAAAAGTGTTTCTATTCAGGGGCAAACTAAATTTATATCTCATCTGAGTATAAGCCTTGAGGAAAACGATTTAATGGCAGTTCCCAAGAAATAAAGTAATTTTAGAACCGGCACAGTACTTATATTTCTTAGAAGAAAAGTTTATGTTGCAGTAGTTGTAGCCAACGAAATTGCCTAAACAAAATGATGATATACATTTATAGACTTGTACAAATTTATGAGGGTAAATAAATAAATTAACATATTCGCTTTTTATCTGAACATCCACTTTGACAATTCGCTTTTTATTTTGTTGGAAAAATGGCAAAAAGTAGCAAAGCCGTAGAAAGTAGAGGGCGAAGAAAGTAAGGAGGATTGAAGGGCAAAGGCAACTTATGATGTCAGTTCATTTAGCTCGGAACATATCAAAATCATATTTATATCAACACTTTATTAACTTTATTTATAAATCAAATCACTGCTTGGGTTTTTGTAAATTTTGTAGCACTTGGTTTATAATATTTATTTCTGCATAATATAAATTATCTCACATATCTTTCAATTGTATTATGCAAAGTGTCATAAAATGTGCACCCTGTATTTGTAGATATCATTTATTAGTTAGCCAATTTAATGGGTAACATTAATCATTTAGCAGGTAATAGCAACAATTGCCAGTTTTCAAGTTTTACAACGTGCTTATAATTTGAAGAGCTCTCAAAATAAGACACACACACACAGAGACAACTGCAACTGCATTTGAAAACTCGCGCGCAACAAACAGGAACCACTTTCTATTTTCACTATAACAGTACTCCGCGAACACCACCACCGCTAACTACAACAACAACAACAGCCCAACGCCAACGCTTTTCCACACACTGGCTGAGGCTGCACTTTATGGCCAGGCCATTAATTTTGTTTTTATTTCTGTTGCTCGAGAGTCTTACTTTTTAACAGTTGCCTTAACAGCGGGCGCTTTACATTCGCTTAACTTAACAGAACAGTGGAACGCGCGTATTCCGACCGTTGCGCCTGCGTCTGCTTGCCGATAGAGACTGACAGCTTTCACAGCCAACCTGAAGCTGATGCTGTTGCGCTGCTTTTGGAAAAGTAAGTGGCAGCAGCAGCAGCAGCGGCGGCGGCGGCGCCGTTTCGAACGCATTTCACTTGCCGCAGCTCAAGAGTTATTTTTCTGCTTTTTTGGCTGCTTTGGGGTGAATGTGGTTTATTGGCAGTTTTACTTTTACAGAGCATATTGCACCGACTGGCCTTCTCCAGTGGAGATCCCCCTCCAAAGCATAAAACACATGTAAATGGCTTTTTAACAAGCCTTGGCCATAAATTTGTCGAGCAGACAGAAACCGGTCTTTTGTGCTTAACGTTGAGCAAGTGTACCATTAACCCACTGAAACAGTAACGGACACCAAACTTGGAGGGGACGCAGAGCGGGAGTGCTTTTGACCCTAACTCTAGTTGGTGGCACATTACGCAATGGCCAAGTCAAAGAACTTTCATGAATGGAAAATGGTGTGGGTAGCTGGTTGATTTGAAGGAAAAAGAGAAAATTTTGTTGGCAGGTGAGAGGGCTGAATTTGATGTTTCACTCTAAAACGAGCTCTTGGAAGACTTCTACAGGCATTGAAATGTTTGGAACTCTGTACTTATTTTTGATAGAAGGTTAAAATAAGAGTTCATTTGTTTGGCCTTATTTTCCCAAGTACTTTACTAAAATATCTTGTGGATAATTAACCTTTCAATGCGTTCTTTTAACAGACAATCAATCCTTAAAGAAGTACTAAATTTATGGACCTATCGCTAATTTATCGATACGATATTGACAACCCTTCTATCTATCGACCACTCTTCTTAAATCTTCTTCGGAACTCGTAATAAATCATTGAACACAAATTTTCACAACTTAATTTCACTTTTATTTATTGACTAGCTGACTAGCCGAACCGTATATCAAACTACATATTTCCAACCCACACACCAAAATTTCCATTTTAAAGCTTAAATAAATTCAGAAAGGAAAACTTCTAACACTCACATTATAAACCTTCAGAACGCCTTGTCAATTAATCGGTGTGGACCTGAACCAGTGAAGTGGTTCAGGCGAATGGTTCGGAGCCGGGAAAGTGTTGAACTTCATAGAATCAGCCTCTACAACAAATTTCAATATGAGATCCAGCTCGATTTAAACCAGCAAAATATCAAACTCTATATTACGAACCTACAAACCAAATTTCAAGATCATAGCTCAAATAGCTTCTGAGATATAGCTCTGAACCACTTTTGAACCGTTTTTAACCGCTTTCGAGCCGGTACTCAGACATGACACAAGTCCTATGACTCTTTTCTGATCGTCTTGAACATTCTGTTAAACATGTGCTGGGCGCACAGACTAGTCCCTAAATCAAGCCGTGGATTGAGAGACCTCATGGAGAAGTAAATTTATACCTCACAAAGCTAATGAGCGTCCTCGGATGCTTAAAGATCTATCTCCATCGATTCGGGCACGACAGTTGGCCCGCGTGTACTTGGTGCAGTGGAGTCATCGTGGAGGACGCAGAACACATACTCTTTGAATGTGGACGCTTTGAGGAACAAAGTCGAGCACTATGGGACAAGACGACTTGATGGTTTCAAGCGAACGGTTCTGGGCGGCCACTAGCACTTTTGCTGCCTTATCGAACTGCGCATTTTGACTGAGAGTGAAAACTGAGGTCGGACAAACCCAATTCATATAATAAAAAGTAGGTTGGCCGAACAAACATTGCATTGAGCATACCCTTTAAATATTTGAACACAAGAAATCGTGGCACACTTTAAGCATACTCTGAGACGAAATGGAGTTTAATAACAATAAGGAATTTTGCATTATTGCAATCCTCAAGTTTTTATTCTCTAGGTCGTTGTTGAAATAGGAATTTGCAAATGGCTTGATAGTGTGAAAGCACTTGAACTATACTGAAGAGGTTGCGTTGTTCGCCGGACTGCCCTGCAAAAGTAAAGTGAATCATTGCTGGTGGATTGGGCGGTAGTACCGGTGGTTACTAGCAAGTCCACTGCCATGTGTTAGTGCAGCGTACTGAAGGGACTGAAGAGGTTTTGCCGGGAGGCAGCCGAAACATTTCTGTCTACGCAACCACTGCTACTGCTTATATGTAATTTTTGTTGATTTTCTGATGATTATTGAATTACAATCAATCCTCGACCTTGAGCCGGCTAAACATCCACTTTGAATTTTAAATATAGTATGTATAGTGCATAGTTATTTAAGAAATTGACCGTACAACAAAAAGTTCTGAGTAACTTTGTATTAAGAATTCTCAAACTACTTTTGATTTACTAATGGAAGAAAACAAATCGACGATTTCCTTTATCTTTGGGGTAAGAAAATCCAACTAAAAGTTTCTCAAGGCACTAATCGGCCAATAACTTTGTTAGACTTGATTTAAAATAGAAAATAGAAATAGGAATATTTAAAGAATATCTACATTGATACTTTGTAGCAAAAAGATATTGAAGTTTTGGAACTTTTCGATATTTACAATAAGTAGCTATTTCTTTAGATTAATCAGGTCTTTTACGATTATTAAGAAATTTCTAAATCAAATACCACTGAAATTCTACCATTTTGGAAAGTTTAAGGTTGAGTTTTCGGACCTGTTTATTTACTTATCAAACATAAGATTTTGGTTCGAGTTTTGGATCATGGAATATAAGTTCGTTTTGAGGAAAGATGTTGATGTTGAAAAGAAACCATATCTTTATTTTTAGCAATTTTTAAATGTCATTTTGAGGAAAGGTATTAAAGCTGAAAAGAAAATAATAGACACCATATTTAGATGATGTAGAACCATCAATACATGAATCGAAGCTCAGTTTTGTGTACATAAAGATGAGTTAACTGTTAAATTTCAGCATCTTTCAATATGTATAAAGCATACGAAATGTTAAAACAAAAATATCCACAAAAAAAACAAAAAAATGTTTGTTATCCGATAAATGGATCGGAAAAATGTTCGGTAATTATATATCGTATACCGTAGTCGCTATTTTTAATCTGTCTTCAAAAACTGAGCTCTAAAAGCAATCAGAAGCATTGGCTAAATAAGTGTTTCAACACACTCTTAGGCCTTTAAGGCAGTCAGTCTAAGAAATATAAAACGCAACCCTCGTATGCAAATCCATGCCAAAAAATTTGGAAATTTGGCAATTAGCAGAAAAAAGAAAATATAGCGAAATTTATTTCCTGTCTAATTGCTGGCACCCGAACAAATTCCTTATCAAGCCACTTCAATCGCCAACAAAGAAGACAACAAATCTTCTGAAACTGATGGAGCTTGTTTAATGTGCATTGTGGTTGTTGCTGTTGTTATTGTTGTTATGTGTGTGTAACTGCCAAATGGAATTGTTATTGTTGAGTTGCTGTTTGGCCAGTGAAAGTTTTCTTCGCATGCGCACTTCTCAGCGAGCTTACAGGTTCGCCGTCGGTCTGCCCCCTCTTCTGAGAGATCTTATGCATATAAGGGCATTTGTCTTTTGTTTTCTTTTTTAATTAACACAATCAAATTATATCTTAGAAACTTTGTTTAACTGCAAAACAAAAGACTGAATGAAGGTGCCAACTTGTTTACCCATAACTTTTGTTTTCGTACACAATTAGTTTATCATCTACTCTTCTCTCAGACTTGAGGCATTCGGTTTCGCATTCAGATATATTTGTAAGTGAAAATGTGCAATGAAAAGTTGTTGTTGTTTGACTTCAATTGATTGAATGACAATACAAATGAGTGACAATCAACTGGTCGGAAACTAGGCAAACCACTGCTGCACTACTCCAATGTATCTCACATACATAACTCTTAGCTGCAGTTTGTTCTAATTCTGGATAATTTGTGATCACAGTCTCTCTCTCTTTTTGTCTCCTTATGCCGGCTAATAGCAATTTGGGCTAGATGAGCCGGATATTGATTGACATTGTGTGAAGTTTCTATTTGTGATTGAGGCTTAAAAAATTGTTAATAAGATAGGCTGCTGGGTATATTTAAGTAACAATGGATGGGTATGTGGACACATAATCAATTTAATTGACTTTCCTGAGAATATTATAGTAATTTCATATGGTAATAATAAGCAGGTACCTTGAATTAAGCTGGAAATGAGGCCATTCTGATTTTCTGTGCGAGGAAATATTATTTGCATACCTTTTAGCTACCTAACATTTTTACTGCAATTATACGATACGATAATGTATTCCTTACCTATGGAAAAGCTCTGCACTTTTAAGAAGTGGTACAACGATTTGTTTATCCCTGAAGTTTTTCTTCACTTAGAAGCTCAAGGCTTACCAATATGTCATAATATAACTTAAGCAGCGGAATTGAAAGCACCTTCTGTCAATACTTGCGGCGATACGTTTAATCGGCAATAACGGCTGTTCCCGACTCTTAAAAATATTCATTTAAGAGACGTTGCGTTTTTGATAGTTGAATTTGTTTTGGGGGGGGGTATGGTTTTTTGTTTTGGTTTTTTTTTTTTTTTTTTTTTTTTTATTTCTTTAAAAAAAAAATATATAAAAAAAAAAAAATTTTTGTTTATTAAGGAAGAAAAATGTTTTGGGGGTTTGGAAAATTTTTTTGGTGGTTTTTTTGTAAGAAGAAAAAAAAAAAAAAGGGAAGGGGGGGAAGAGGGGAAAAAGGAAGAGATGAAAGAAAGAAAAAAAAAAAAAAAAAAAAAAAAAAAAAAAAAAAAAAGAAAAAAAAAAAAAAAAAAAAAAAAAAAAAAAAAAAAAAAAAAAAAAAAAAAAAAAAAATAAAAAAAAAAAAAAAAAAAAGAAGAAAAAAAAAAAAAAAAAAAAAAAAAAAAAAAAAAAAAAAAAAAAAAAAAAAAAAAAAAAAAAAAAAAAAAAAAAAAAAAAAAAAAAAAAAAAAATTTTGAATAAGTTGGTTCAGATTAGTTGCTTGTATAGAATGTTTACTGTACTTTGTTTCTTGTAATTAACTGATGCAAGAATCCGAAATGTGTCAAATTTTACTCCAATTTTTGTACCGTGTACATTGTTCGACAAGAAATTCTTCATTATTTTTTCTTTTAAAGCATCAATCTTTTAAAAGAAATATTGCTGATGATAGAAATGAAAGGGTCTTGAAACATATTTGTAGGCAAACGGATCACCAACTTCGAAAATTTCATATATCATGATAAGGTTTGGGTTGGTTCCAAGTTCATGAACAATTTAAACTTATTTTGATATAAAACAACTGGGGTTATTATATGCAGTACCCACACAGTGGGGAAAAAAAAGGACCCAAGACTTGTACAAATGTTGTCAAAAACAGAGTATGCAATGGTTTTCTCATTTGTAATACAATGCTTACACTTCAAGATCAACTTTTTTAGAACAAACAAACTTGGTTTGAGTTGATATTATTCCGTTTTGAGAAACATGTAATGTTTTGATTGAATTTGGAACTTCAATCAACGGGATCATCTATCTTACAAATTGGGGGCTCGAATTGACACCATACCATGACATCTGTTATGCCAAATCTGTAATTAGTACTGTAATCAAAGTTAATTTGTTATTACCTCTTTTCTTGCAGTTATAAGTTACAAAAAAGTTGTGATAAACCTATCGGACCAAAGAGAAGAAAAAGTTACAAGTGCAAAGCTGCACATCTACCTAAACATCAGCTCTTTATTTTGGGTATGATATACATGTATACTCCGTAGGATCAGAATTGTCGCTATAAAACTACTTTAACGACCCAACCCACCTGATTTGGTTCATTTAAGTCTCTTTCTGTTAAACAAAAAAACTTTTTTGACCTGCATACTTTTGTAGCTCCACGTCTAGAATATAAAAAAAAATGCTAAATACCTCCGACAAATTTCTAAAATATCAATCAACAAATTTAAAACTCACATTTATTTACTCAAAATCAGTGTTCTCTCAGATTTTAATAAAAATCAGATAAAAAAGAGAGCTTAAGTTAAAGTCGGTCCAGCCTGACTTCGATATACCCGTTACTCAGGGAAATTAATGTTGTATAGCCTGCCTTTATGTTAGTTAGTTAAGAACATCTCAACATTAAGTAAGTAAACAGCGCATTCGGCGCCAAAAAGTATGCAATTTCTTTTATAACTTTGCTTCCTTCTGCCTGTTACATACATTTGCACGACTTTAGTTTACCCTTTTTACTCTACGAGTAACGGGTATAAATAGGTACGTAAGGTAATATTGCATAGTTTTCAACGTTTCCCACGCTGTCTGCCAACATAATGTTAATATGTTTTCAATATTGTTAGGGCTCTGTTAATTAACATTAAGTAAGGTTATTAAGCATTTCTTCGCCTGAGTAACGAGTATATCGAAGTCTCCGAGGGCCGACTTTAAATATATTTTTATACTCACAAATCAAGTTCTCTTCAGATATTGATATTTCTCACAAAAAAAAACTTGATTCCAAGTTTTAATGTTCAAAAAGTGAACTTTTGTGTATTCTGCAATCTCGTTTAGTGACTCAATGTTCAGTAACTGTTAACTCAGTTGTTCTTTGACTCCAGTTTGTGAGTGTTTACTCTGTTTTGTTATATTTGGTTCACTCAAATAGTTACTCTTTGCTCAGTTGATCTTTGGTTCGAGTTTCTGTATGTTCTGAGTGTATGGTAACTCTGTGTTAAGTAACTTGCTTCAGTAAAGACTCTAACCGTTTTTAATGTATTTGATTAATAAGTTCAGTGAAATTCAGAATTCATTTCGTTTGGGAGAAAAAGAAAAAAAGGTAAGGTTCTAAGAAAATTCTTAGAAAAAATTCTAAAATTCAAGGTCGCATTGCCTTGATAGTCTCAACTAGCCGTTGATGACCATTTGAGCAACTTGAATAAGTAAATTACAAAACTTTAATAAATCTTTTTAAAACTGCTAATGAACTTGCCTTAAGCTGATCTTGTTGATTGACTCCTCTGCTAAACATGCAGAAATGCACTTTCATGCCAGTGCGGCTTAAAATTTGGTCAACTGTCAATTAAAAGTGAAATAATCATCAATAAAATGCATTTAATGTAAGATTGAATAATTACACGGTAACTTTTGGATGCATTTGTCTCTTGTCTCGGTTTGGCATTGGCTTCGTTAAGTCCATTAATTTAATTGAACGCTTTCACAAATCCCCCTCAAATGTGTGAGCCCCCAAGCGTTATGGGTATTTGGCATGCAGCTGTCAGTTCAGCGCCGCGGGTCTCGCCAAATGGACAAACCAAGCAAGCAAGCTGATGCTTAATTGAGCAGCTGACAAATTTTTGCCTATGACATAGATTGAGAGATGGAGATGAGTTAAGAGAGGCGTGGCTGTTAGGCAAACAATAAGAGAGACAGAAATGGGGAGTCGCATTGGAATGTTTTTTGTTTGTCAGTGGATCGATACGTGGCCGGGTAAAAGTTTCACTCACTGCCAGTGCAGATGCTGTGCGTGTGTTTCTTTCTGTTTGTGTGTGTGAAGTTGCGGTGCCTGCTTTTAATATCGTTTCGAAAATGTAACGGTGCTACAACTACAACAACAGCCAGTTTCCACTCAATTTGATGTCATTTGTGGCGGTAAATGATCGATATTATTTGCCATTGTGGCATAGAAATTGAAGTCCCCTCCCCTCCCACTCGCCCCCCATGCCATGCGTAATTAACTACACACGTCTCGATCAGCAGCTCCAAGTCGGATGCTGTGAAAGTGAAATTTTGTTCGCACTCTAAAGAAAAGCAAAAAAAAAAAAACGCAAAAATGTTAACAGCCAGCCAAGGTTTTTGTAGTTGGCCATGAGTGAAGGGGCAATTTACGTTTCATTTCGTTTGCGGTATGTCTGCCTCAGTTAACTTCTTTCTTTTTTAATAGTTATTAAGTAACTTTTGATTTGTTGATCTCTGCAGAAAACAAGAAATTCAGTTTGAAGCGTGCCTTTTGACGTTGAAAGGTTGTTGATTTGATTTTAATTTGATGGGTTTTTAAGCATAGAATGGGGTAGTTTTTTCTGAAAAACAAAAGACTTAGGCAACAAACTCGCACTTTGCTATAGTAATCTTACCCCTCAAAGCTATGCGGATACTTTTTCGCCAGGGCATTATGTAAAATAGAGCAGACAATTAATTTTCTATGCTCCAGTTTGGTTTTTTCTTTTTTTTTGTACGACAACGCGACAGTTGGCGACAATTAAAAAGTGATAAGGCGGGCGCCCGCAGCCCATAGACATGGCGCTGGCAAATGAAAGTAAATTGTTGCATGGCAAATGTCTGTGGCGCCGCCGGGCGGCACAACAAGCATTCCATTCACTCTTTTGTTGTGTGCATGTAGTTGTTGAGAAATTTTTCGCATGTGCGTACCAAAAACACGAGTATGATAAGACATTTATCGTAAATTAGGGAAAGTGAAAACATAAATGGGCCTTTAAGTTATTTGCATTATTTGTGGTCGTATCTATCTATGCTGAAATTATATTGTATGTTAGTTTTTTGGAGGGTGGAAAAAGCTTTATTTATAAAGAATAAAAAGAAAAAATTCTTTTCTAAGTGCGTCGTGCAAAATGTTAAGTGCAAGGATACCGTTACGACTGCTTCTTCTTCCCTCAGTTTTTGTATGAAACTTCACGTTACGTCGAAAGTCCGTCTGGGCCTTAAGCATTGAAAAGTACCGAACTTAACATACTCAAAAAATACTAGAAAAGATCGATTTAGTTTTAAGTTCACTGAGAAAAAAAAGGTTAGTTGTTGATGATTCATTGGATGATTTCGGTATCCATTTGGAATGGATACCTTGTAACAGGATATGAAAAATGAATATTATAATATCTTATCCATTCCAAATGGACCTCAATGGATCTTTTTATTAAGTTGAAAAGTGTATTATAATTTTGCCCAGAAGGAACGCATAGAAGAAATCATCTCCGACCACAGAAAGTATAAATAATCTTGAACAGCATGACGAGCTGAGTCGATTGAGCTTTGTCCGTCCGTCTGTTCGTCGGTCTGTTTCTACGCAAGCTAGTTCCTCAGTTTTAAAGCTATCGAGCTGTAATTTTGCACAGACATTATTTAGCTGCACATCAGAGAACTGCAACGAGACGCCACGAGTACAATCGCTCAGCGCTCCAGGCTTGTAAAACTTTCACGTTGACTCGGAGCTTCGGCCCGAGCGTCGCAGCCCTTGTTGCAAATCTAAGTTCCGGAGCCGTTGCAAAGCTCGTCAGTACAAATACTGAACGACACCGCGTACTTGTTGCCGAGCTCAAAGATCTGCTGCGAGCTGTTACGATCAACGCTGTGCACAATCGTCACAAGCACACAGAAAACAACAATTTGTGAGAGCAAAAGAGATAGCATGATGGCTTATTTTTTGCATTTGTAAAGGGTGATTTTTTAGCTATTATCTTTTTGGCAACACTGGTTGAAACTGCTCACGCACGTTTCGTGTTTTGTTTCACTGTCAAACATCTTCAGTTTGGTCTATAATTTAACCATGAATCGTCTTACAAACGAACAACGCTTGCAAATTATTGAATTTTATTATTAAAATGCGTGCTCTGTTAAGAAAGTTCATCGCGCGCTTCTTCCACTTTATTTTTGGCTCATTTTTGGCTCAATGGGTACGTAAATAATCAGAATTGTCGATTTTGGAGTAAATATCAGCCAGAAGCATTGCAGGAGCTACCAATGCATCCAGAAAAAGTCACAGTTTGGTGCGGTTTATGGGCTGGTGGCATCATTGGACCGTACTTCTTCAAAGATGATGCGAATCGTAAGAAGATGATATCCAACTTTTTTTTGCCCAAAATGCAAGAGCTTGTCTTGCATGACATGTGGTTTCAACAAGAAAGCACGCGCAACAATGGACTTATTGAGAGGCGAGTTCGGTGAACATTTTATTTCACGTTCGGGACCGGTCAATTGGCCGCCTAGATCGTGCGATTTAACGCCTTTAGACTATTTTTTGTGGGGCTATGTTAAAGCTCATGTCTATACAGACAAGCCCGCTTCAATTGACGCATTGGAAGACAACATTGACACGGCCGAAATGTTGGAAAGAGTATGCCAAAATTGGACTTAGCGGATGGACCATTTGAGGCGCAGTCACGGTCAACATTTGCATGAAATAATCTTCAAACATTAAATTATATGGACCGTACTATCGATTCAAATAAAGATTTCATGCATTTTTCTGAATTTTATGTGTTTTTTTTTTAAAACTTTCCTATAGCTCTTAAAAAATCACCCTTTATTTTGCATTCCCTTTCTCTTTCCTTCTTGTGGCATGTTGTTGTTTGAAGTTTTCAAAACACAACAACAATTGCATAAGAGGTTTATCAAAGCTCGCCGTCAACCAACAGAGTACGTGCGTGTAAATTCTGTTGCGAGCAAGCACGAGTAGAGTGTCGAAAAGACTTGGCCATTGCTGGCAAAAGGCTTATTATGACATGTGTTATGAAAAGCTTGTTCATATTATTACTCCTGCGAAGCAAAGAGCTTGCTCGTTCTGACTCAATGTGCTTGCGATCGTTTCGAGTGTGTCGAACCAAGGCGACGAGCCCAACTAAGCCAAGTAAACGCACGAGTGTGATCGAACACTAGAGGCTTGTTGCAGGTCCCTGCTGCACATTGATAATATGTCGGAACCACGTGGATCGGATGACTTCTTCGTGTAGCTGACATAGGAGTGATCTGTTTCAAGTGTATTACAACATCGGCACAAACAAAGTTGGCTCGTTTTTTTCTGTGTAGAAGTCGTTTTCAATAAAAAGCGAGTGTGAGAATCGCTCTCTTTTTTGTTCACACTTTTACTAGAAATTCAAAGTCGATATCGATTGTCTTCTTGTTTTCAGGCACTTTTCGTACGAAAAAATTTTTAGAAAAAGAAATCTAAATTGAAGCCTTTTTGCAGTCCCGCCTATTCGTTCTTATTACCTTTCGTCTGATCTAATACTAATAAACAGTCTTGTTCCACTGTCAAACATTCAACAACATTTACGATATGAGAATGTTTCTTAGTTCCACAGAAAAAAGTTGCTTACGATGACACGAACGGTAACAAATAACAGCTGATTGAATTGTTTTCGAATAAAGTATTATTGCTTTTTAAATATTTTTCACAAAAAAAAAACAAATTTGATGAATAACTTGACTATAATCCACAGACATAGCCGGTTGTTCGCAGTTCTCTAACCCCACCCTTTTGATTGCTAACTCTTGGCTATTCGATAACATATCGATAGTAATATCTAGCCTTTTTGCAGAAAAAAGGCCAAATATTGAAAAGACTTTTCAGCTGAATTTACATTTATCTCTTATGAGAAAATAAACATGTAAAACCTTTACATTTTGAACAGACAGTAAGCGATTCTTTATAAAGAGTTTTTGCAAATGCACCTGGGCGCGTTTTGTTTTTGTAATTGCACAAAACGCACCCAAAGAGCATACGGCTGGGAATGACTGCTATAAGGTAAATTTGATCAGCATTAACAGTCGAGTTGATGTAGACATGCTCCAAACATTTACCTACATATTGTGGGAAAGAATTTTGGTGGGAGGATTGAAGCTTAAATATATACACTTATCTGCAGTAGAGTTGTAAGCAAAACAAAAATCATTGAGTTATATTAACGAGTAATAAGTTAAACCTTGATTGATGGAAGCAATTCTAAAGTGTGTAGTTCTTTAAAGAGAGGACTTTAACAAAAGCTTATAATGTTCCCAAAAAGCCAACAGCCATTAGCCGTGTTGTTAATCTGAAGAAAAAACGTGAACTTATCTCATAGAGGAAAGTAATTAGTAACATTTGCATAAGTACTAATAAAATGAGTTAATAGAGCAATAACAATGTGCATGTTAGTTAAGAGGGATTGAATATTTTAAAAGTTTTTTCAAATTATTCATATTTTGCGTAGCTTAGCCTTAGCGACTTAATGAGTAATGTTACTTTATGACTCATGTCTCAACCCCATAATTATAACTAAATTAAGCAATCCTCAAAAACTGCCGTTAACCCAGGATCAGAGATAAGCCAGACAACCACAGGAACGGCTATGCAACAATTAACATAATTTACAACTTCCCCCTTTGCAGTTGCAGCTACAGTTACCTTACACTTGCATGGGGCCAATTTACTTTCCATTTCTTTTAACGGTAAACTAAAACCAACGAAGCGAAATTCGCTAAAGTACAAAAGGAGACATGACCATGCATGGACGAACCGAACCGAACCGGTTACCAAGTCAATGAAAGTAAAAACTCAAGGGCTTGCACTTTCTGCCCATGTGCATGGACCGGGTCCACCAGTGAAAGAAGAGAATTCGTAGTAGAAGAAGACTGGCAAAAGCGACAACAACACCAGATCCTCCACTGGCAACGCATCGTTAGCCAAAACCGAAGTCGAAGCCGGTTGCATTTTGCTCTGAAATAATTAGTGACCCAATTTCGTGGCTGTCGCCACTGCGCCGCATGTTCCGCTTGCCTGACTCGCAGTTGGAGTAGGAGACGCATGCAATTTGCTTGGCTCGGCTTGACTTGGGTTGCAGCTTTGCTGGCTGTTGTTGCTGTTGTTGTGCGCTGGTGTTGGCGTATTTTGTGGCATGCATGCAAAGAAAGTGGTTTTCATTTCTTTTCAACAGCTCTGGCGCAGTTACTCCAGTACCCCCAAATGTGGAGTGACTCTCGTTTTGCTTAATGCGGCTTAATCAAAATCACAAAATCTCTGCGCCCATTGATTTGCATGATTTTCCCAATTTGATTGCACATAATGAAGAGCTCTATGTATGTACAATTTCTTTTTGTTGGGTGGGGGAAGTGCCAAATGAGTTTTTGTGGTAGCCAAAAAAAAAAAAAAGTGAAGCATACAGAATTAAAATTGATTGTGATTGAAAATTGAAGTTGTGTGAATAGAAATGTGGGTGTAGAATGTGTAAGGTGAGGCTTTGATTATTATGGAAAATATTTTGACTCTTAAACCCTGTGCTTAGGACGGCAAGAAATTACTTTCTTCACAATATTTCTAGTAAACAGGAACACTTTCGAATATCTCATGAGCATCAAAGCAAAGTCAAAGCGTTTCTACTTATGTATAGTGAAATACTATCAAGATAGAAATTCTTTTAAAGTTCCGGACTCAGAACAACAAAAAACTCTTTTCTTGATATTATTTCATATAATTTTTAAAACATTTCATATTATTTTTAAATATAATAATTAATTGAACATTTTTTTATATTTTATGCATATTTTTGACGACTGCTTTACTCAAATTTAGTACTTTATTCAGACTCAATCTTACAAAAAATAGCAGATTCGAGTTTTGTCGATTCACTCTTAAAAGAAAAAGGGGGATGAATTTTTTGTATAACCTTGCAAAGCTAGTTCTAAGGTTAAAAAGGAATCGGTCCAAAAACAATTTTTATTTAACTTTTTAGGAAAATTGAGAAAATTTTTCTTTCAGGCCATAAATCGTCAATAAAATGAATAGAATGAAGTTGAATAACTTCTCAACTAAGCGTGCCTTTATCACATTTTACAAAGAATACTTGCACATGAAATGATAAAACTATCTATGACAAAATGCATCTGTTAATGCGTGACTATAAACGATTCCTGGATCTATCACAATACACCAAAGACCAAGGAACGGGCGCATGCACCCCAAGTAACAGTCAAAGCAGTGATTCTTTTATGAGTTGACATTTTCCGAAGATGGCCAAGGTAGGTCAAATAAATATCAATCATTCAAAAAGTCACTGACAAAGTGGCGTTAATAACGACCGCTTTTAACCTTTTTCTGGCTTATGAACGAAATCCTTTTCTAATGCTAGGTCCCAACTGGACTTCCAATTGAAGAAATGAATTTTTGGAATATTTTCTGTGGTGAAAAGTTCGGTCCTTTTTGCCGATGGTTTTACATATTTCGCCATAGCTACACTAATACTAGACCGTTTTGAAAGTGTAATATAATTGGAATCATGCCAAGAAATATGTCTACAAACAAGTCAACGACACTTACAAAAACAATAATAGGCTTTTTTTTAGAAATTGTTATTCATGAAAATTTGAAACTACTAAAAGTGGTTAATTTTTTTTTTACTTTTACTTTTTGTAACTTATCAATCGATTTTAATCAAAGAACTTAGAATGGTTCGGTTCAATGGTTCACAGAAGATTTGAAAAACGGTTTCAGTTCGGTTCAATGATTCACTTTTTATTGTCTTAGGCCAATTTTCGACTTTTCCCATTTTAAAAAGAATAAATTGAGATAAGGAATTGAAAAATTTCAAAATGTGTCAGGGAGAGAGTGCGAGCATAAACACCATTTCATTTATTCGACTACTCACGAAAGTTGACTATGAATTTACCTTCAATTCATGAAATGCCGAGGCGCAACCACCTTAACGCTGCGCTGGTGTTGCCAGATCTTTTGTTTTCTCATATGTGCGCTGGTCATTTTGTGATTTCATAAAAGCAGCATAATCAGGAACAAATTTGCATTTGCAAATTAAGAAATCATGAATGGCATAGCATAAACGTAGTATATATTGCGCTGTGTAGTCTGCGGAGGTTGACGCTCGGATGTTGTGCACACATCTATGTATCAACATATCTAAGCCTCTCCCTGGATATAGAAAATGTATCTCCGTTAAAGATGGAGCAGGTGCCGGCTAGCATCAAAAAGCATTTTGATGGTGAAATCCCAAAAAATGAGTTGGGAATTGGCCGCTTTTATTATTTATTTATTGTTAGTACTCCACTAAGTTCTCCTAATACTTTTTGTCTTAGTTCTTGGCCTTCTTTGAATCCATATTTTGAATTGTGTGCTCAATTCTCGAAGGTACCATTGAGTATAATGAAACATGTTTTAAATCAACGTCTTAAGAGTAAGTTTATTCCTTCAACCTTCTTCACTATTTAAGCAAATGAGTATAAATCATTTTATTTGGTATCGTCCCTTATGCTTTGCAAACTATAGTTTAAATCACAGTATCCTTTTGAAAGTACGAAAACATTTTGTTTGAAATCAACGCCAACTACAAAAACAAAAAAAAAAGATGAAAGGCAACACTGCGTATGAGTAATATCGAAAACTTTGGAGCCCCGTCGTCTCCACTAAAACATAACTTTTTGAACTTTTTTTCTCGGTAAATATACTCTACAAACTAGAGAATCAAAGGGCTACACTATGACCTTAAATTTTCCATACTAATAGAGTGACCTCTAATGTGCATAAGTATTGTCATGAAGAATCCATAAGAATCACGAAAACCAGCTTAACAATTGGGTTATGTGGCCTTGAATCTTCTTCTTTAGTTCCGATCTCGTTCCGAGGAAATAAGCCAATGAGCAAGTAGGAAGTAGGAAGCAACTTAGGAAGTAAGCAATGACCAAGTAAACAGCTATGAAATTTAATAAGTGAACAATTAAGCAGTCATCAACCAAACGGAACCTTTTTCTTTTATACTCTGTACCCATTAAATATGGGTAAAACGAGATCATGAAGTAGTCCAATTGTATGTAACAGGGAGAGAAAAGTAAGAAAAATGTATATGGTTACTACATCCAGGTCTTTTTTTTTACGAATTGAATCCCCTTGGCATTGAGCAATCGGTTTCAACTGCTTAAGCAATTCCGATTTTCCTCAAAACAGATCCAGTAACCGTTGATATGCTTGTCTTCTTCCATGTCACACTGTTAAGTTTAAACTCCACATGCAAACGCTGAATTGGTATGAAATTGTTTCAGAATTATACAAAAACTACATCATTTTTTTAAAACTATACCGTTTTTAGACTTTTCAACATATCAATTTAATCAACGTATATCGGTCATATCGGAGTAAATTTGATATGAGAAATGACATATGCAGGGAGAGTGCATGTATATATTCGGCTACAAAATAAATGGAAACATTCGAAATCAAGGGTACAGGCTATTTCGGAGTCCGGGGCATTCGACTACAGCGCCCTTACATGTTCTTAATGGTTTTTTGGTGTAGCTCTGTTTCGAAAGGACATCGGTTTGCTTTGCGGCTCGGTATACTAGCATGAGTTTGAGGTTTGGCACGATTTGGTTCGGATCAGAACCGGTTTGCTGCTTGATATTCATGTTAGGTGAAGAAAATGAAAAGTAGGGATTCGCTTTCTTGATTTTCAAGTTCAAAATTAAGTTGTAAAATGTTTAGATGAAACCTGAATTTTTTGAACTAAACTACAACCTGGCAATGAAAGTTTTAGTGGTAGTTGTTGGTGTTGACATTTTCACGCTGTCATATAAAAATGCGTGAAAATTGCACAGGCGGCGAGACAATTGCCGTTAATTTTGAAATTGTCGCCAAGGCAAAAGCCAACTCAGTGCCGGAGAAGAGAGCAAAAGCTGGAATCAAGGCAGCCAAAGCTAAACTAGTAATTACCCAGCGTTGCAGTTGCAACAAGTGGCGCAGCTTCTTTCACTATGAGAATGTGTGTGTGTGTGTGTGTGTTGGTGTCTGTGGAATCAATTAAAAGTATAGCCAAGCGCTATGTTTGGGCAGATGACAAGTGCCAAGCGGCAGCCGCGGCAACCCACTTGGCTAGGCAACAAATGCAACATTGCACGCGTGCTAAGAAAGTATCTTCAGATTCGCATCTCTCTCTCTCTCTCTCTCTCTCTCTCTCTCTGTGTGTGTGTGTGCAAAGCGAAATTGTTTTCATGGGGCGCCAAAGTGGAGCAGTTTTTGAACAAAGCAATTCGCAAGATTAATCAAACAGCAGCCAGCAGCAGCCAGCAGCCAGCATATGTGAGTATGGAGCATGGAGTATGGAAAACTCTCCGACTCCGGCGCATAAACCACGCCGACAAGCTGCTGCAACAGGCGAATGAGAAGCGGCACAAGGCAATTTCAGACTTTCATTCGCGCGAAACGCGATGAAAATTTCACCAGCAAACGGCCACGGCAACCACTCGGAGACCGACTGACTAGAACCAGGTGCCGGCAACGTGCAGGGGCCACTTTTATTTAGATGTTTGCCCACTGCTGCGGGTGGCTTTACTTATGCAAATGAAACTAATGAACAAAAATCCATCTTCACACGCCTCAGTGGCCACTTACTACACCTTTTTGGTGTGTCTAACTACTTCTACTCCTGCCTAACTAAGTGTACTAAAGTATCTTTTATTATTCATAATCATTTCCGCGTACCGCACGACGACGAAAGTTTAGTTTCGGCTCTGCTTTCTTTTGCGCTCTGTCAATAAATAGTCAAAAAGGAAAATTGAAGAAAAAAGAAGTAAAAACATTGTGTTTGTGTTTAAGAAAAGGTTTGCAACGGTTTTGTAAGCAAATGGAACTGTGAGTCTGTTTTTTTTTTTTCAAAGTGGGAGGGTAAAAAGATCTTTGATTGTGTGGCATCTAAATGTTCGTTTTCAACACGCTATTAACTTAAGTGCTCCCTCCATAAGGCACAGACCAAAGTATCTGCTTTTAGTAGTCCATTTGTAAGTCTTTTGATCTAGTTCTTTAAAATATTGTGGAATGCTTTAGCTGAGTATAAATACAATTCCTGCACCTTCCTCATCTAGTGAGTATCGATAAACTGCTACTTAAGTTATTCGATTTATATTGTGAAATTCCTTTCCCCCTTAATTTGTTATAAGCCAGGGTGGAATCCTGAACGGACTTGAACCTTTAAGTAACAGTTAGGTTTGCGTTTTTTGGATACCACAAACCGTACAACGAACCGATCATTTTCCGACCATCGCTTCTCGAACTTTGACCGACCAACTTTAGGGGATTGTGCTATAATTCAACTATTAATTATGAATCGATTTTAAACCTTGGCTTTAAAGCTCTTAAAAAGTCGTTCTGCGAACCGAACAGGAAATTTTACTAAGAAATTCCATATAGAATTTTGGGAGATGTCCCTGCTTACGTCCCTGCACTTGACTTTCGAACGAATCATATTTGGTTCATACTATCTTCGAACTACAAAGGAATCTATTCATGGAATTACCATGAATTAAATGCAAACAAATCACTTTTTCGAATTATGTAAGCTTGCATGAACTTCACTGAACATCAAACAATCTGGGGCATTATTCCGTGAGCAAGAGGGAACACCTTCCTATTCATAGGGTCACTTATTGAGCACTGTTTAATACATAGGAAGACATGCCGCCACTTCTGGAGAAGCCTCAATTCTGTAAATTAGGCGGATAGTGTACAGCACCTCTTCTCCCATTGTATCGGGCTTGCCTTTACAAACCTCGTAGCCATCGTTGAAATAAGTAGATTCTACTTTTCTGCTGAATTTGTGCTTCTTCCTAAATGGTTTATCAAAGTAGTAACTCCTAGAAAAGTTTATATATGGGCAAATTAACCTAAGAAATGCTCTGGTTCAAGGACTATAAAAACGCCAAATCAAACCTGCTTCTCAGCTGGCTTAAAAGCTCTGCTCACTAAAATATGCAACTCTCCTCGCCTATTCGTTCTCGTTCTGACATTTGAACGAGAACGAAATAGCTCGATTTTAGGAACACAATTCCTAAAAAATCAAGAACGAATCAATCAGGCATGTTCTCAATTCCGCTACGTTTTGAAAAGTAAACTGAATGCAATTCCATTTCGGTTTGGATTTGCTGTTCTCAATTCCGAATGATTTTGCTTACGTTTTACTTTTGGCAAACCACGGGCCAAACGAAAACGGCACGGGAGAATCAAGCGAAACGAGTTGAGATGATACTCAATACCCCAAGTATAAAGTTGATTTTTTCGAAAGTATTAAAATGATATTTCGAAAATATCAAACTATTTTGACACAATTTTGAATTAATTTTTTAGTATCAATTTGATACTAACAATTATCATTTTGATATTTTGTCTGTCAAACTTTTGGTATCATTTTGATACTAGCTTTTCTCAATTTAACATTTTTTTTTATCAAGTTTGAAGTACCAAATCAGTTATCAGCAAACTGACAATAAAACTAAAATATAAACAACCTTCAATGCCAATGCAGATACCTTCAGCTAACCTAAACAGTGGAGCTAAAACTAGTTGAAGTTTCGTGCTATTTGTGCACTTGGAATTCTCAACTCGTTATTCGCCGCCTGGGTAATTTAAGTAAGATTTGCAAATGGCTTGTTGGTGTGACAGCAACTGAAAGTGTACTGACGAAGGCTTTGCCATGGCGGCAGCCAAAACGGCCGTCTACACAGCCACAGCTACTGTTCATGTTCATATGGTATTCTCTGTTGAATTTTCCGGATGATTATTGAACGATAATCAAACCTCGACCTTGAGCCTGCTAACATTCACTTTGACTAAAATCAAAACAGGTCGTTAAACCCATATTCAGACACTAAAATAAAAACATTTAAAAACTGATCTAAATATTCAGTATTCTTACAAAATGTATTTTACAAACAGAGACAACAGACAATTTTTTACCTGAATCAAGAAAGTTATATTTAAAGAGGTAAGCTTCAGGATCTGCGGCAGTGCAACTACTTGAACTAACTACTAGTGTCCTGCTTAAGTACTTGAGTCTTGAGTTACATATTTTTGGTGCCTGTAACTCCGCATACGCTATTACAGCGAGTGCAGATCTCTGGTAAGAATGGTACTTGAGCTCTTACTCCCGAATTTCTTTGTACCAAAATATAGCTGCAAAATATTAAAGGCTTGTAGACTTGGTTGAGAGAGTACTAGAGGTTGTTAAGCTGATGCAAATTTACGTAACTAGCCAAACGACGCATCTCCAATCCTATTAAATATACATGAAATCGCTTCTCGTTTAAGATAAGTATAACCGTTTGATTTTATGTTCCTGCTCAAAAAAGCCATCACGAAACTTTTGTTGTTACTTTTAAGCAATGTTGAAAAAGATCCAGAACCGAATTCAGTAAAAACGGTTCGGTACGGTTTCCTATGCTCCCTTAAACGAAATCAAGAACCGAACCTTCTAAATATATCAAATATATCAGAAATCAGGCATTCCGTTCAGATTTAGTAAAATGAAATCCTCCAGTTATTCAACTTTTTACACAGCAAATGTATATTGCATTACATTGCTGCCTTTGCTTACCTTCAGTTTTTGTTTAATCCTTAGCGATTTTGCGATATTTGTAATCCCTTTTTTTTACTATTGTAGGAGTCTATTAGACGTTCCGAAGAATGGCACAGCGGCGATCACAAGCCTCGGTTGATTTTTGGCTTTTAATTTCTTTCAGATCTGTTCGATGCACACAAAATTGAAACCAAGAGCAAATCCAAGTTGCTCGCTTGTTTTTTGTTGCTTGTTTTAGAGGGTAAATTTTTGAATTCAATTTTTCGTTTGTTTTGCTTTGTGGACACTTTTTAAATGTTGCACGACGCGGGGGAACGGACGCGTATTTCAGGACGCAGTTCAGTCACTCGATTTCGTTGCACTGCAGCAAGCGTCGCACTAGACGCCACAAGACCAACTCGTCGAACACAAAGTTGAAATGAAAATGCGGCCCGGCCGTATCGGTAACCAAGATTTTATATCGCGTGAAAGTTTTGACCCCTTTCTGTGGTTGTCGCTCCGCTCGAGCGCTGGCCAAGAGAGTGCGAGAGTCTCTGTTTCTCTCCCTGTCTCTCTTTCTCTCTTTGAGCGTTTGTAAAATGCAAAATATGCCGTTTTCGGCATATTCTTCGCCTGGCTCCTCCGACTGGTTTGTTTGGGGCAACTTTTCATTTCAGGCCGCTTTCTGCGGGCCATTGTTTTTGGCAACCCATCGGAGTCAAGGTAACGGATGACGTAGAAGTTGAAGTTGCGTTGCCTAATTCCCAATTGTTATTCAGCAAGGGACGAGGTGGCGGTGACGGTGGCGGTGGGTGACTGCTGTTGATTCACCTAACGGCATTTGGGCGGCTTGCTTATTATTCTGGTCAATGCATTGGAAAATTAAATTATGGCTTTGTCGCAGGTTATGCAATCTTAATTTGTTTATACAAATTAACTTAACGGAACCGGGAGGGTGACGATTTCTTCATAACTGACCTTTGTGTGTGTGCAAAGCGTTAAAATGTTTAATAGATTAATTAGGTTCACTTTTTGTTTATTATGCTAAACAAGTTAAATGAACAATTAATACCTACCTTTGTGTTGATTTAGTTGAGATTACTGAACAAGTTCGTTGCCTAAGTCTTTTGTTTTCAGGTGAGGCAATTAGGCAAATGTAACAGGAATTGTTTAGATATTTTTTATGAAATTAGGTGTGATACAATTTGAAAGGTAATCTTTGTCCGGCGTCCTAAATGACTGAATTAATCCAGCCAACAAATCATCAACTCCGCCGCGGATAGTCAACCCTCTAAGCCCGATGCTATGATGCTACGATTTTCGATGAGCGCCTTATTCGACTGCTGGTTACAATTTCAGGATAATGCAGTACGAATTAACACAGTTTATTATAGAAATAAAGAAAGGCACTTTATAAATTTAGTAATCAACCAACATGTCACCTCATCTTCAAACTCGTTTAACTTTTAAAACCCTCCGCTAACCTCGAATTAAAATAAGTATCTCAAGTCAATTTTTCAATTAACCTTTAGGCATCATAATTCCACCAACGCATTGCATAACTTTAACCAAATAAATAAAACAACTTTGTGCCCATTTTCCTGGCAGCAACTAAATTTCAGAGATTTTGCCAACATCCAACTAATGTGTCATGTGCCACTCTCTATTGTGTACAAAGCCAATTTTCGGTGATGAAATTGCACAAAAATGTGTGTGTGAAATGAAAAGCAAAATTGGAAGTGAACACAAATAGAAATGCCCAATTTGGATGGCCATCCCTTAAGAAAGTAATCCATGAACTTTCATTTCTTGTCCACGCTTCACGGATGACAGCATGCAAAGGCCCAAAGAAGTCAACGGGTGGGGGCCACACCTGCAAATCGCATCGAAATCGAAAGTTCCGTGTTGGTACTTGATCGTTGGTTTCGATTTCATTAAAGATCCGGTGTGAATCACACGCAGCTCGCATGGCAGGGCGGCCCCTCATGTGCAGTGACGTTAGTCCTCACATTGTTTTTTTTTTATCATCAGTTACGCTGATGACAACAAAGACCGAAATGGAATTGGGTCAGGGACGTGCTTGGCATGCTAATCAAATTATGTTTTTTGTTGTGACGCATTTGAATGTGGGGGTAAGCAAAGCACGATTATGGCAAGTGTGATGTGGGCTCTTTTTCTAGAAAATTGGGCAATGGTTGGAATCCCAAATTTGTTGGTGTAAGCTGCTGGCACAGGTAGAAACGCGTTGAGAAAGGCAATGGTTGTGTAATAATGATGAAACATTGAGAAAGATTTTACTTGAATATTGTAGGAAAACTTTTGGTTTGAGACATTAAGTTTTTTGGAGCCAACAGAGACAATGACAATTAAAATATTTCAAATACATATTAACATTTCAAAGCTGCAAAACTCTTAGATTCCCCAGAATGTTCAGTCTGAAAGTAAAAAGGTTTCGAGTCGAATCTTAGTTAGTAGCTTTTAAGATCATTGTCACGTTATCTATATTATTTTATTGTGGATGTGTTCGAGTCTTGTATTTTTACTTTTAAACTTGATTTTTGTTAACATCCCTCTTCTAAAGATGATTTTGGAATAGTATATTTTTTTCCAAATATATTAACAATAATATAAACTAGTCGGTCCTGCCCGACTTTGATATAGGAGTCTACATACAAAATTTGGTTGCTCTAGCTATTCTAGTCTCCGAGATCTAGGTGTTTAGACATACAGACGGACATGGCTATATCGACTCGGCTGTTGATGCTGATGAAGAATATATATACTTTATGTAGTCGGAGATGCTTCTTTTTGCCTGTAACATGCATTTGCACGACTTTATTAAAGTACTCTACGAGTAACGGGTATAATGAAATGTTCCGGTTCATGACATGGGTCAAGTGATTTCAATAACTATTTTCCTGATTCTGATTGTTTCTGTTTCCTAGGGTTTACTTCATGGACAGACAGGGACTATTACAATCGGTCTTGACAAGATATTCAATCTGGATCCAGCTCATTTTGGCCTTATGTATATTCCTTGGTTTCCGCGCTTTCATAAATTTACAGTCTTCCAAAAATCCCGAATACTATACAATCTGATAGTTTTCTACATTCTCTCGGTATGTCTTCCAGCATGGATTTATATATGTTATAATCTAACAGATCTTCAAGACTTTACTAGATAATCTTGTACTTTTTTGTATGCAGGAAAAAAACTGGTTCCGAGTCGAAAACAGGAATTCCACGTGAAATTGCTTCGAAATTACTTTTGTGAACTTGTTTCTCTGCCGCTTATCGATTGATAGTTGTAAAACTACAGCTATTGAATAAAAGCAAAGAAGACTTGATTTTTATTTTTACAATAATAAATCCAACACAACACCAGAGGCTATAACAATTGATAGCTCAAAATTGCAGAAGGTCGAAATAATGCTCAGCTTAGAGCCAGTTTTCTGAGACTACAACTAAACAAACTTAGCAAAGTCTAGCAAAGTAAACTTTGAGTTTATTGTGCAATACAGTCGAGATCATTGTATCTCCATAGTTGCCATCACATTGACATTATTAGTCACAACAGAAATTAAGCACGATTCTGTACCAAATTATCACTTTTCTAATGGTCTGGCAACACTTTAACCAACGATTCACGAATATCGATTGATGAATGCCTATCGAACTGGTTGGAGTTTCGTGATGTGGAATTCAGAACACGAATATTTTACTTTTTACTTTTCGTTTTTGCCTAGCCGCAAAGAAATAGGAGGTGTTCAGCAATTTAATTATTTGTAAATAGTCTACCATTACAGACGAGTGTTTCAAGATACCAAAATATCTAAAATTGTCCAAAGAATTAACCTTTTTTTTCATTTTGTTGGTAGGCTTTATTTTTAAATGGCCAATTTACAATTTACTTTTTATTTCACCAGCCACAAGGCAAAACGTTTGAAACCACAAAATTCGTTCAATTTACTTTTACCAGAACACGAATCAATTCCACTTTCGAAATATTTTTGTGGAAGTGGAATTGAGAACAAGTCTGTATACGAAAAGCCCTTAATGAAATTTGCACCTCCAAAAGTAGTCATCTATTAAATCTTCTTCATAGTCAAAAAGTGTAAGAGATTTTTGCAAATTTCGAGATTCTCAGAACAGTTTTATTGATACCATCGGTGGGACCGGCCTTGCTCTTTTTAACTCTGATTGCTCCCAGGAGATTTTTTATGGCACGCGGGGCCACGTAGACGCATTAAAAATTGCCTCGTCATCTCACACACGGCAGCCGAACTCGAAGCGAAAACAACAGCAAATCTATTGCGTATCGAGGGCGACAGAGGCGACTGCAAAAACAAATACATGCAGTGTGTGTCTGGTTGGCCGACTGGAGCCTCGCCAAGAGGGGTACGAGCATCAAGCTTCCAGTGCTTTCTGAGCAGCTCTCTGAGATTCGATGTTGGCGTCGATTGCTCGCCTGCTCCGGCGTTTCTGCAGATTTCAACCTGGCCTGCTGCTCCACTTGTTTATCGCACCACGAGCTTTACTATGAGCCCTATGTCAATTTAGTTATATTATGATCCTTTTACTTTGTCAGATAGTCGAGTACTCTTTATTTGGTTGCCAATGTCACTTTGGAGATTGAATGAAGTCAGTCTAGGCGAAACCGAAATTAAAGTCAGATGGCTTTTCTCCCAAAAACACTTTTAATAAAAACATTTTCAAGAACAAACAAGAAAGCCCGACTATAACATAGACTGACTTTTTGGACCATTTACCGCCCATTTCATCTACTTGGAAACCTTCCCGGCAGGCGTTCTGTCTAAGTAACCAATATTCAGTTGAATATGTACCAAATCTTTGTTGTTTGGTTATTGAATATAAAATCCAGGGTGGGTACGAGAACGTTCGAATTTTCAGCTGTCAACCATATAAAAAATACTTAAAGAAATTTTTCGCTAATTTTTTGTTTAAAATTCAGAAACAAGCAATACACAAAAGTATTTTGAAAATTGTTCCAGAGTTGGCCGGCTGTTGTGGGTGGTGTGCATTCTGCGGTCTTAAAGGAAAATTCCAACGTTCTCAGTACTCACCTTTAACCTGTAGACGGCTATTAACCACTTTGACTTAAATCAAAATAGCTGAACCGATCCAAAAACGCGGTTTAGTTTGCTCCAAAAACCTCGTTATCAACCGAACCGATGGTTTAATACCTCTTTAAACCACAAAAAACTACCAGTCTTAATTCCCGTACAGTTTGTCTCCCTGAAAAATTATATTTAACAAAATTATTAAGTGTACCTTTATTAAGCCAAATCTTTTCTTTTAAACACGTGGTCTGGTTCTTCTTCGGGTTCCGAAAGTAAACAGTTTAGGAGGTTCGGTATATAATCCGGTTCGAGGGACTCTAACTAACCGAATCGACTTGGTTCTGCAGAGCTGGGTTTCGTACCGACTTGTGGCCTAGGTTCTAGTACTTAATTCTGATACATTCTGATCACTACAATTTACTCAGTTTTAGGCAAGCATAATTCTTCTGCTCATTTCAAATCAATTATTTCATTTGTTAAGTCCCTAAAGAATTGTGAACACAAATATGTATCTTAGGTTTTATTCACTTTATGCTTAGCTTTTCTTTTTACACAAAATCCAGTTATATGACAACGTTTTGCACAATTTGCAGTTATAACGGCGCACAATTTAAGCTCTTATTGTTTATTAACAGCCAAAAAAAAAAATAATGCGGCTTATTGTGACCAGCCGGCCCCCTTACCCAGTCAAATGATGTCGATGTCAATCATTATGCAAGTCCAAGTCCCGGTCAATGTGCTCGACTCGACACTTTACTTTCCATTTCTTTTGTGAGGTCTCTGCTGTATGGGCGCTATTAGGTTCAACATGGCCGAGCCCTAAATCAAGTTTACAATACACAAAGACAATGAACCTGGTACGGATAATGCAGGTGCCCGGGGGAGATGAGGGCAGTAGCTTTGTCACTATGACTATTAAATCATTTGCATGCTGCTGGGTGAAATTATCATTGGCCTTTGTGTGACACTGAGATGAAGGAAGGGTACACTGAGAGGAAGATGAGTTTATTAAGTTGTAGAAATTTAATTTGCTGATTTTCCTTTCAAGGGGTTTAGACCTTAAGAAGCCAAATAAAACAGGAATGCGCACCAGTCTGTAACTGAACCGGTAATTTCAACCGCTAATGATCCTAAAATGTTCAATTTGTGGAACCTTTAGTTCCCATTTTCCATACTGATGTGCAATAAAAATGAACCCACGGTTTCTACTCCCTTTTCAAATAGGCTTTTCATTGAACTTCAACTGCAGTCAACACATTTTTCGCTCCGTGTAAAGCTTGTCAATTGATTTCAACTTGGGTGTCGGTTATGGTTTCGGTTGCCTGCAAGGCTGCGCCCTTTTTGCCATGTTTTTGTCTTGAGCCGCATAAATGCCGGTTAATTATTATTTTATGCATATGACAGCCAATGAGCGTGGCCGGAGCCTGAGTCATGCGCCATATATCACTTTCACTCGCCAAAATCTGCAAAAGCGTGGAGCAAGAAATCTCAATCAAGCGACAGAGCGCCAAAATGGCAGAAAAAAAAAACAAGAGGAAAAACAGCCCAGACAACACAGACGCCAAAGGCGTGTCTGAGGCCAAGGAACAGCGACCGAACAACAACATGCAACAAGGCCTGACTCCTCGGTTGTCAATTTTCATTTAATTGTGAAAGACAGAGAGTCAACAGCTTAGCTCAACTTGGTTAAAAGGTCTCTTTAGGCTTATGTCCAAGCGATTGCATAAGCCCATATTGGAAAGAGTTTTGTTCAGATACATTTCTAAAGATTAAACGCATTCATCATGCATTGTTTGCATTTGATTGAAGTCTGAATTTCCATTTCCAACCAACCGAGCGTATTGACTTAACTCATTTTGAAAGACATTTGAAATTATGTGTATCTTTCAGTTTGGCACACAAAGATTTTCACTTTCGTTCGTGCGTATGCAAATTAGGTAGCCACAACGAGGCGCCGAAATACCGTAAATGACCAAAAGCTAAATCTGTGCTACAGATACGAGAGAAGAGATGACCGGCTACAGCAGCAGCAGCAGCAGCACCAAGCAACTACCAACATACGCTGATGAGGCCGACAAAACAGTTAACAGTTTTTGGCAAATGAAAGAGAAATTGTGCGGCCCGGGCCGACAAAAGTTTTATATGCTAATTGGTGCGCAAGCTGAAGTTAAAGATACACAATGTTGTCAGAAATTATAGTATAGTATGGCTTGGTATGTACATCGGAGCGAGTATAATGACTGTGTTATCGGGTTTGATAAAGCCATAGATAAGCAATATTATGAATCCAGGATGTGTGCAGTGGAAAGGTACGAAATAATGGTTTCATTGGATAAACCGAACCAAACCGGTAGTTTGTGGTCCCTTAAATATTCTAAACTAGAGCCTTTATTTTGACCAATATTATGGATAAATTTTGGAATTTGTATCTGGCAAACTAATTTTCCACGATTCAAATTTCAAAAAAATTTTAATCTTCGAATTTAAAATAGCTAACCCCAAATGCAGATTTCCCTTCATTTAAGTCATTAGTTATTTCAGAATATTCAGATTTAAAGGGAGATTATGGTACGTGCTTGATGTTGAATTATTCATGAATTTCTAGGTGAAAACTACGATAGCTCACTAACTTTGTTCTATATTTTTACCTAAATAAAGTCTTAGAAGGAGACCAACCACTAAAAAAATGTTACAGACACTTCTTCATCAGTTGTTACACTCAATATAAAAGAACAATAGACTAGTTTCGATATGCTTGAAAAATATCCAATGCTAAAAAAGATAGCGATCAAGTACAACACACCACTAACATCGGCAGCCCCAGTAGTAGGAATGTTTTCATTCCCAAATATAAAAACCCTGTAGTTCAGCTGGTGCAAGGCACTACCAGGCCTAACGACCTGTTGCATCACTGAGCATCAGTCGCGTCGTTAACGATAGTCAAGTACGTGAACTATAGTGTTCACCCAGCACCAAATTAACGACTGGTAATGCAGGGTTGTACCGATCGGTACGTTTTCCGGACATTCCCCTACATAACTCGTTAGGCAAATACTTGGCTGGTGGTTGGTCTGGTGGCGAGTGCTCACTACGAAGAGTTAGAGAATTCATTAATGCCGCACCGCTGCAGCTGTACTACAGGGAATTAACTCAAAAAAACATGCCCTTTCTGATTTTTAATTTAAAAAAATTGTTAAAGTGAATGCCAATATGAATTTAATTGATATATGAAATTAAATTGTTGTTCTTCATACACGGTGAGGTCCTTCCACACAAGATAAGCCACAAATATTTAGAGCGACCTTGATAGACTCATTTTAAGCAACATGCTGCCGAATTAGCTGGTATATCAGGAATCGATGACATCGGCCTGAACGCAAAAATTTGGCGTACACTAAAGTCGGTCGACAAGTAAACATTTCACAAGCTGCGCGATACTTCGACAAGGTTGCCTCCTCAACCTAACAAACTGCCAAACGCTTTCTCAAAAAGGCGAAGGATAAACGGGATCAGGGCGAAGGAAAAGGCTCTAAAGGATCCACCCTACTGACCTCGCCAATCGAACGATCTGAAAACACACATCAACCCTGCCCACAAGACCTGTAAACCAAAACTAAACCTGCTAAATCCCATCACCCACTGTTACCCGCAATAATTCGTAAGCTAAGATCCCTACTATAAAATAAACACTCAATCATTACCAACCCCTTAACATAAATAGTAAAACACACATTATGTCGCACTATTCCCTACAGTACAAGTTAGCTATTAGTAGTAACAGTAAGCTGTAATAATTTAGTTTAAGGTGCTAAATCAGAAATAAACATCCCTGTAGTTAAGCTGCACCGGTGCGGCATTAACGAATTCTCTAACTCTTCGTAGTGAGCACTCGCCACCAGACCAACCACCAGCCAAGTATTTGCCTAACGAATTTTGTATTGGAATGTCCGGAAAATGTACCGATCGGTACGACCCTGCATTACCAGTCGTTAGTGTGGTGATGGGTGCACACCATAGTTCACGTACTAGTCTAGGGCTGTAATGCATTACCTGTCGTTAACGACGCGACTGTCGCTCAGTGAGGCATCAGGTCGTGCCTTGACACCAGCTAGCAAAACCATTTTATTAAAATTATGTATGTGAGAACGGCGCTTATTAATAAACAATTGGTTACTTATTTTAAATTCAGTTTGCACCTACAAATACGTAAATAGCTCACCCTTTGCAGGGACAATTATTCAAGTAATTTTAGAAGTAATTACATTTTGTAAGGCACTACCGGGCCTAACGACCTGATGCATCACTGTGCGTCAGTCGCGTCGTTAACGACAGGTAATGCATCACAGCGCTAGACTAGTACTTGAACTATAGTGTGCAGCCATCACCACACTAACCACTGGTAATGCAGGGTCGTACCGATCGGTACGTTTTCCGGACATTCCCATACAAATTTCATTAGGCAATTACTTGGCTGGTGGTTGGTCTGGTGGCGAGTGCTCACTACGAAGAGTTAGAGAATTCGTTAATGCCGCACCTGTGCAGCTGATCTACAGGGGTCCCATAAGTAGTAACCTTAATGTTTGAGGGATGATTTAATTAACAAATGCTGTAAGAGTAGGAGAAAATATATTTGATGTAAGAGAATCTGAAACTCTAGATATGTTTTTATTCACACTTTAAGATATTTTGTAAGATTAATCATTTTTTGGCATAGGGAGCAGGTACTAAGTCGGGACAAAAGGTCGTGTTGTCATTCGCAAGATGCTTATCAATAAATTGTCTAAGGACAGGAGGCAATGGCTTTGAAAAAGACGGGCTTGCTGATGCCACGATCGCTTATGGCTAGCCACAATAAATTCTTTTTAGGATACTTTGGGTGGTTGAGACTACTGAAGCTTACAGTAGTGCTTTGGTGACCTCTCGTGGCCCTCTACTGTAAATTAGGTCTCGTGATCAATAATACAATTTTTCTCAATTTTTTTCTCACATTTTACATCCGATGTTAATTTATAGATAAAAGTCTGCTTGAATCCCACTACTGAATATTAATAAAATATTTAAATCTTCGTCTGTGTTTGGGTTGTTTGTGCAATATATGCCAATTAGCTTTTGACGCTCTGCTGCATTCCTTAAAAAGATCGCTACTTTGCGTTATCTAGAAAGCTCATGTTTGGTGTAATGCATGCTGAAATGGTACCGATACTTTTTCAATAATTTGTTTTCTGCTTGTTTCTCTTGAAACTTTGTGGGTGCCTTTGGAAAAATGTTCGTGTTTCATTTTGCATACATTATTTTTCATGACTATTTGATCACGATAAAATGTGCTGAGATATCACACACTTTTCGGCATCACTCAATACGTATCTTCAGTCTTTGGCCTACCCCTTTTTTAGACACAAGCAGTATCAGGATACGATTGGATATGCACTGATTGCACGTCTGTATGTGCGCCTCAGTCCACTGAAACTCGCATGACAATGTGTACGCAGCAAAGGACACTCGCCCTATGTTCCTCTAGCTTCCACTTGATGCACTTTGCTCATTCACAAGCTTAATATATCTTGACGACAATTTAATAGTTCTGATAAATTCTTAAAATTAAACAAATTCTTAAAACTAGGACAAAAATCGAAGAAAAGTTCTGCGTTGTTTTGGATTTGGATGCCGAATCTTTGTTTTCTTTGCAAGACCGTTAGAGTTGTCTAGTTAGGAGACGAAAGTGCAAGGCTGAAATATCAAATAAAACAGCGGATGGACTAGAACATTTAATTTCAAAGTTTGTAATGTTTTTTTTTTACAACTTTTGCCAAAATGTGGCGCAGCATTTAAGTGCTGAAAAATTACCCTGTCGAACAATAACTTCTGTTACGACCGTTTCTTTTTTTATGATCGGTTGTCTGCGGTAGGCAGCTGCTGTAATGGTGTTCCTTGCAGCTCATAAAAAATTAAGCCGACACGTTCTTTTTAATTATTGATGAGGCTTCACCATTAGTTAGTAGGTTTATTTATTAAAAGGGCATCCACAAGTTTACCACTTCACAAAGTAAATTTAAGCTGTGCCTATTTCTTTAAGGGAATTCGCTTTTATAAATTTGCCAAATACAAAAAAACAACATGTGGCCAAAACTGTCGCTTTCTTTAAAAATCTTTCTAAAGTTGGATAACACCTTGTTGCGCAATCATTGAGCGTTTTGTCCCCCAGTCACCAAATAACCATGCGTTCATGCATTAATCAATTCCAATTCGATTATGTATGGATTTCCGAGTGACCTCAGCAGAATGCGTGGAGTGTAAAGTGAAAAGATCATGGAATTTGACACCCATTAAAACGGTTCGAGTTTTGCTTTCATTGAGACACGCTCAGCTGGAAAAGTTGTTAATTAAATATTGAAGCTTGAAAGGGCCGCATAAAAGTCAACCTAATGATTCCCTTTTTCATTCATTTTTAATTGCATTTTAATGCTATTTATACCTTAACTGAAGTGCATCACACATGAGCCGGGGCTCTAGTTGAGCGTAATCATTAGGCAACGGCCTGGGCACTGAGTTACTTAATGACCCTAAGCCAAACCTGTGAAAGAGAAAGAGATGCGGAGAAAGCATCGCAGGCAGTCGGAGATTTAACCAACTGCAACAATTCGCTAACCCAAACCTACAACAACAACAAGAAGAACAGGTGAAATATTTACTCGGTGAGTGAGTTTGAATTGAAATGGATATGAATGTAGTTTGTACGAGTGCATGGATATGCAAAAGAGTTTGTTGGGCGATTACTTTCGATTGTGATCGCAAAAATCACTTTTAGCTACAAAGAAACTTGAACTTGTTTCACAAAGTTATATGTCAGAGATTTATTTTCGGGTCCAGGCTTAAGTCGAGGCTTTTAAAATTGAGGTGTACACAAGCAGCTTACGGAAGTCGGATTAATGCTAGCTCATACTGATAAAGAAACACGTCGTATTGAAGGGTCATTTGACTTAAACGTCTCACTTAAGACTCAAACTTCTACCTTAATGAGCTGGTAGTAACATGTGACAACGTTGAGAAATATAATTATTGTTAAGACAAAATAGTTATGTACTTTTTTATAACTAAGTAATTAACTTAACAGACAAAATACGCCGACGATATGGTGATAATGGCATGCTCCAAGCTATGATAAGCGAACTACATCATTATTGCAAGACCTGTCACCTGGAAATCAACACCGTAATAACAAAGTATTGGTGATAAGAGACGGTCCTAAATGGGGGATCTCTAACCCTAAAGATCGTTAAAAAATTAAAGTACATGGGGTTTAATCCTCAAACAAAACATGAACGTTGACCTTGAAGGCGCACACGAAACTGCTATCTTTAAATGACCGCCCGTATAGCACTTGCACAGACAGAATCTAACATGGTTTTTGGAGCTAAATGAACCGTGGTTTCGGCTCGCTTCAGCGGTTTATTAAGGCATATTATGAAATATTATGATTTCTGTCGTAATGTGTCAAAAATGTACGAAGACGGATTTGTAGGATTCGTCTATTAGTTGAAGGAATGCACTTCAATAACGGAGAATGTCGGCTAGAAAAGAATACGTATTATACATCTTAAACACCCTATTATAGCTTGATTCCACTGACACATATATGTACACTAGCATAGATCAGTAAAACTATTAAAAATCATCACATAAATCCGATATAGTTTTTTTTCCGGCTGGGTTTGGGTAACATTACAGTTATCGTCATCGCTATCATTATCATTAGTGATGAGCGTGTCCAAGATCCGCAAAGTTTGTCCAATGTGAACATATTTTTTGAGTATTATAAACCAACTGAAATCGAGTTTCCTTCTAATGAACTATATTGTTTCAAATTTCAGTGCTTTGCAGCCTTCCACTTTAAAAGTACATTTTCATGTAGTTTTTACATATTTTTTTTCTCTGTGTATAGGCAGAAAGCATCATTGCTTGGAGAAAAGCTAGGAGAATTTTCTTAATTTCCTATTAATTCAATATTTTTCCGATTTCAAAAATGCCCATATACATGTAATACATATTGTGAATTGTTAACGCTACTGTTCATACTTAACAAACGACCCTCGTTTTGCTAAAAATATCTTATTTAAAACCCCAGATTTCAAATTATCGTTAAAATTTCAAATTTTCAAACACCAAGCAAGACAGTGTGCCCATTGGTTAGTATTAGCACCTTGAAAACAGCTGATGTGAGAGTGGCGCTTTACAACACTTTTTATGCGATTAGTGCGACCACATTCGACTATTTTTCAAGATTTTGAAGTCAACAAACCCCTCGCCCCCCTTCATCAACACTTTTGGCGCCAAAAGTGCATTAGTGTGTGTGCGAGTTGAACTCCAACCAATAAATTTGTTTAGTTTGCTTATTTTTTTGTAAAAAACAATTGAAGAGTGACCCAGAAATATGAGCGAAACGGTTGCAGAAGTGGCGGCAGCAGCAGAAAATGATGAGCAAGACGACTCAATGGAAAAACTGCAGGTGGAGGAGGAAGACGAAAAGAATATTTCAGGGGAAGATTTATTAGGTGGCAAAAGTTTGCTCATGTCCGACAGCGAGGAGGAGGAAGGGCTGATGAAGTCTAAAAGTGGAGATAAGGGACAAAGACTGATGGGCAGCGAAGGGGAGGAATCAGTGCAGTCACAGGAGGCAGTTGAGGCCGAGGAGAGGCCACAAGCCAAGAAGAAGATATCGTCGCTTATAGATACAGACAGTGAAGAAGAGCCACAGCTATTGGAGAAATCCAAGAAGAAGTCTGCTACTCGCATTGACTCTGACAGCGAGGAAGAGCAACCCAAAAAGAAGATATCAGCTGTTATTGACTCGGACAGTGACATGGAACCGGAGATGGAACAGCAAAATGTAAGGAGTCCCAAAGCAAAGAAGAAAATATCTGCTCTGATAGACACAGATAGCGAGGAGGAGGAGGATGAGAAGGAGGAACAGCCACAGTTGAAAAAAGAAAAGAAGCAAAAAAAGCAGCGTGCCACTCAGGATTCAGAGTCAGACTCGGAGCAAAGCACGGCCGATGAATCAACTGAAGAGCAGGAAACCCCTCATTCACCAACCACAGGGAAGAACCAGAAAGCCAAGCCCATGAGGGTAAGTAAGCTGGGAATAGTCCAATTCAAATCTTTATTTAAATTTTCGATTGATTTACAGGCCTCAGCCAAACAAGCACTGGACCAGATGCAGGCCATCCAAAGCGAACAACAGCGTCTGCATCGTGAGGCCCATATCAGTGTGCCCTATCATCAGCCCAAGCCCAGAACACTCAAGGAGTTTCTCAGTCGACGCACCATCAATACGCCACTGGCCACGGCCATGGCCGGAGGCAGTCCCATGCCTAACAAAAAGCAACCCAGAAGATCGCTCGGCCTGCGCATGACCAGCGAGGAGCTAGAGGCTTATGCGTAAGTTAAACAACTTACTTGAGGCGTAATTTTTTCTAAAGTGTACAACTTTTTTCCATGGTCTTCAAATAGTTTCATTTGTATGCACTTGAAAAGGATATAATTTTGCCCAGAAATTGAAAATCTGAAATTGAAGAAGAATTCCATTTTGTGCCCTATTCAGCACATAAATTGAATCTGGTCATCCAAGATTCAGTGAAAATGATTCCTCAATATTGTGATGCACTTAATGTAGCTAAGGATCTTAAAAATCTCTTTCGAGATTCACCTAATAGTTGAGAGGCTTTTGCAGAGAAAACGTGCAAACATGATTCATTTTTAAAGTTGGGTTTTTTACTTGGGCTACCATTTTTTGAGTAATTGTCTAGAACAGGGACCTGTGCTCAAAAAATTCCCAAAAAAAGCCTTCGATGGACCGCGAATTATGTAGAATTTTCATGCAAAAAATTGTCCGCCGACTTCCTGGTTAAATTTCTAATAAATGAATAAATAAAATATAGTTTAAAAAAAATAAAAAAAACATTCTTTAATAGCAAAACGAACTAAAAATCAGATAATAATTTTTAATTTATATTTTATTTAAGTGTTATAAAGGGTAGACAAACTCAGTAGGTTTTAATAATTTTCCAAAATTGACAAAACTTTGTAACGTGGGGGTTGGGTTGTTCGTGTGGGGGGTTGTTTGGTGGGAGTTGTGTGAAGTGTATAAATAAGTGTATGCCAATGATAAGAACGTTTCCATTGAAAACAAAAAGTTTTTCTCACTAGAACTAGTTTTTCGACCGATCGTTCCTATGGCAGCTATATGCTATAGTCATCCGATTTTGACAATACTTTGTAGAATTGTGTAAAAGTATATAAAATAAGTGTATGCCAATGATAAGGACGTTTTCATTGAAAACAAAAGTTTTTTCTCACTAGAACTAGTTTTTGGTGCCGGTAGCTATATTATAGTCATCCGATTTCGACCAAACTTAGTGAAATCATGGAAAAAGATATTAAACTAGGAAATACGTACTTTGGAGGCGTTTCCATTAAAAACCAAAAAATTTTTCTCACTAAGACTAGTTTTTCGACCGATCGTTCCTATAACATACCCTTGCAGCTTCCATTGAAAACTTTTTGGACCTTACTTTTTTATGGGATCTTTACTATAGTGTCTGATTTCGACCAAACTTGGTGAAATCATGGAAAAGCACTGTTAATTACGAAATTTGAAGGCGATCCCATTTAAAATTAAAAACTTTTCTCATAGAACTCTTTTCGACCGATCATTATACGTAGCTATATGCTATAGTCATCCGATTTTGATAAAACTTTGTAGAAATGTGTTAAAGTATATAAAATAAGAATATGCCAATAAAAAAGGACGTTTTCGTTAAAAACAAAAAAGTTTTACTCACTAGAACTAGTTTTTTGACCGATCGTTCCTATGGGAGCTATATGCTATATAGAAACAGACAGACGGACGGACAGGGCTAAGTCAACTCAGCCCGTCATGCTGATCAAGAATATATATATACTTTAAATGGTCGGAGATGCTTCCTTCAATGCGTTACAAACATCCTAACAATTTTATAATACCCTCTGCAAGGGTATAAAAATCATTCACTATACGGTAAGGTTAACAAAACGAAAATATTTGGAAACCATGGAAAAAAAGTTTCACACTTCAGAAAGAATCGCCCTTAAAAGCGTAAAATTAATCAAATAATTATTCAAATGTTTAGCAAACTAATGGAGGAAAGGGCTAAGGAGGCCACCGAGTTTTTCAAATCTGAGTCAGAAACTGAACAGGAAAAGGACGAGAATGAGCAGAATGAAGAGGAGGAGAAGGAGCAGGAAAATGAGCCTATACTAATGCCAGCACCTGATGAAGTAGCAGTTGAGGAGGAAATCCCACCAGCCACTTCGTCCAACAAGCCCTGCCTCATCACCGAAGTAGTTGAGCTGCCCAAACTGGATTTGAGCACTTTGAACATTACACCGCCCTCTAAGCCCTCCACTCCCAGAATAAGCGAGGCCATCAAACGTTTAAAACTGGAGAAAAGCAACGATGTGAGTCCTTCCCTTAAGGGTGATGCCAATATGGTAATTGATCTGGAAACGGGCGATATGTTTGCCAAGAAACCAACTGGTGTGGATGATCTCTTGCAACGGCTGATGAAAACACGCGAAGCCAAGAAGCACAAGACCACGGAAACGGTCAAGTGAGTTGATTCTTCTTAGAGTATACCGTAATTGATTTGCTCTTTTCTATATTTGTAGCATACTGTCCACAGAACATGGCAAATTGGAGCTATCCAAAGTAAATATACATTTGCACGAGGAGGAACCCGTCAATAAAGAGCAAAAACCAGGAGCAGGTTATATTAGGATGCAGGAGCAGCTTAAGTCCATTATAACCAAGAAGCGAATGGCAGAGTTAAGCAAAAAACAAGCAGAAGAACAGGAGGAGGAGGAGGAAGAGGAGGAGGAATATGAACCTGATGAAAAACCTTTACCCTTAGATGAAGTGGCTATTAATGAAGATGAGGAAATACTAGACGAAGCTGAAGTGGCAGAGGATGAGGAGACAGCAGAGGTTCCCAGCAGCAGTGAAAGCGAAGCTCAGGAAAGTGAACCAGAGCCAGAGCCTGAGACCAAAAGAAAGCATCGCCTGATAAGACCTCTCGAGCAAGACAACTCCGATGAAGATGATGTGGACTTGCTGCAAACACCCAAGGCCAACAAAAGTATCATTCCCATGACTGCCACCCAACTGCAGTTGTCTGCCCACAAACTCTTCGATCCGGAAGTCCAACGCACAGCCAGCGATGAGGAGAACGAACTGCTGGACTTGTGCTCAGGTCAGTTTCCGCCCACACAAACGCCTCTAATCAGTCAAATTCCCATGACACAGACCGAGGGCCAAATCACCCAGGCCAAAGATGAGCTAGAGGCTCTCTGTTCGGGCAGTTTTGCCACTCAACATTTGGAAGAGGTAGCTGATCCTTTGCCGGAAACCGCCCATCAAATTTTGTCCAGCGATGAGGATGAGGAAAAGGAGAATGAGTCAGAGAAACCGCGTAAGAAAAAACTTACCAAAAAAAGATCAAAGAAAAAGGCCAAATTGGGTTTCTCCGATGATGAGGAAAGCGAAGAAGAAGAAGTGGAAGAAGAAGAAGAGGAGGCTGAAGATTTACCCGAAACCTTTGTAGACTATGACTCCGAGGAGAATGAAATTATGGTGGAGATGACCAAAAAAGATCGTAAATTGCGTGCAGCCAACTTTGTGGACAAAGAAGCCGAACTCTCGGAATCCGAATGGGGCTCAGCCGATGAGGATGAGAAAAATATGGACAACTATGATGTAGAACTGGGCGATGAGGATGAATTTGATCGTGAGCAACTGCGTCACGAACTGGGACAGATTCATGCGTAAGTATTAAGGTCTAAGAGTTCGAAAATATTGAAAAAATTTACCGTTCTTCCCAGAGAGAACAGAAAAATGTAATTGTGTTGGTGAGCACTAAAGAAAACAATTGATTTAATTTTTTTTGTGCTTCTCTCTCAAAAAGTCGCAAGTTCGGCTAGCTTCTGTGTGAAACACACGAGTGACTTCGGCTCCCCGGTGCCTTGGGCTGGACATGTCTGCTTTGAAAACATCAAATAACTGAGAGAGTTCGTTACTTTTTGAGAGTTTGCTTATACCCAGCAGCGCAGAGCTGAATCTCGATACGTTTTGAATACAAATTTGTGTTAATTTCCAATTATCTAGAACTCTTTTTTTGAAGTCAGAAGATCTACGAAAACGGCCAAGCTGTTGTAAAAGTATACAGGATTGTAATCGATACTTGAAGGCTGCCAGCCTACAAAGTGTTAAAGAGAGCATATATCTTGTAATGGGCTTTTGCGCCGCTCGGTACTTTTCATGATTCTCTCAGTGGAAACACCTTGAAAATAGGTGGAGAGTTTTGTAGCTCTGATTGTTGAATTAGTTATCAGATCTGTATATTCGGAACCTGTTTAATCATTGAACCACTTACCTCTTTCTCAGTCGCAAAATGCTTGACCAGGATATACGTGAGGTGCGTCAGATCAAGGAAATGCTTATCGAAGATGACGAGGGGGCCGTGCGTCAACGCCAATTTCGCTGGAAGAACGCCGAAAGTGGTTTTAGTCTGGAGGAGCAACGCAACCTAGAAAATGGCGAGGCTCAAGAGGGCAGTGGTGATGAGGAGAACGAACATATGTGGCGCAAAATTCGCTTTGAACGTGAACAATTGCTCTTAGAGAAGGGTCTAAAGGAGCCAGCCCCGCTGTCACCAGCTGTCAATAATACCAGCAGCTCCATTCGTAAACTCAATATTATAACAGCCAGAAACACAACGGTGGAGGTGGCCAAAAAGAGCTCACCCTTTCTCATCTCCAAAACTTTAACCAACACCACCACCACCAGACAACACACAACCGCAGTGCGTGGCTCTTTCCTGGTGCGAGACAAAGAAACGCTTAGCAAATTGGCTGCTGGTCTGAGCAAAGGAGCAGCTGGTAACGATATGGACGGATCAGCGGGAACTGTTTCCGTTAAGACAGCCAAGGCAAAGAATTTTGTATTTGCCACTCTCACCGAAGAGGAACATGAAGAGGTATAAAAGTGAATTGAGTAGGATTTGTTTTGTTTTTTTTATTAACTTTCTAAAATTTGCAGAATCAAAAACGAAAAGCAGCAGACTTGCTCAACAGCAGCAGTGAAACGGGTGTTAACTTCATGAAGAAGCCACGACTGGAACCGCGTCGGGAAAAGTGCCTTATTGATCAGCTGCTGTAGTGTATAAATAAACGTGTAGGTTACATTTTATTGTGAAGACTAGTCCTAAGAATTGTGTTTGAAGTTCATAGCTTAAAAAATTATTAAATATGGCTCCGAACCACTTTCGAACCTCTTTCATCGGGTTCGGTATCGGCCTTGAACTGTAAAAAAATATCTAACTCGCTATTTCCAATCTAAACACCCAATGTTAAGTTTTTATATAAGTTATCTACTCCAGGGCTACAAAGCTAAACCCTTTTTGCGGACCTCTGGTTCGCGGGTTTAAATTCAAATTTACCCATGGTTATTGTTCAATCATTTTTGGATGACGGTTTTGATTCCAGCCTTGGTTTGGCCACACTGTTCCAGTGCCAGCCTGCGGACCTTATTTAAAGTATTATTGTATTCGTAACTCATTACAAATTAATTATTTACAAGTATCTGTTAGATTTCAGTCCGAAAACAACAGTATTTAAAGTTTTAACTTTTAGCTATTTATCTTAGCCAGCTTTTTTTATATTTTTTGCTATTTCTAGCATTTTTTTTTTTAAACTTTTGTTCTGGCAACACTGCTCTGCAACTAGCGTCGAATTCGCTAGCGAAATTTGGGCGGTAGTGCCTTTGAAACTGAAGGGTGTCAACTGGTACCTCTCTCGCATGGTGAACATCTGATGACTTTTACATATTAATTATACCATTTTTTTAAATTGACATAGATATATAAGTTGGGGGCGTCAGAACCTCACGCTTCGCCACTGGTGAAGGGGCCAAAACCTTTGGGGTTTTTTTGAGTTTCTTAATGTTCTTCAAAAATAGCGGGGTGCGAAGGCGTAGCCTTCTTGTGTAAATATGCTCTAGGCTCGCGTTCAAGGTTCAAGATGTAAATTTGTTTATTTACTTGCTCATTGCCCTATTTGAGTTTGATTTATTCACATATTTTCTGCGTGACTTACGTAGTACATCAAATAAGTCACGAGCCCATCTCCAACTTCTGTACTACATTTAACAGCACTGGAAGAGAATAAATCAGTAATTGCTCTCACCGACAAACAAAAAAAAATTCAAACAATTTATGACAAGTAATTGCAACTTACGTGCTGTTTGCAATTTACCTTTGTCTCCCACGGCATCACATTATCAACGTCAATTTACAATTTCGGAGGCTTCACCCAAGTTTAAGCAGCCACCTTCACCTCCCTTCCCGCCGCTGTTAGCTTTAATCTAATCTAGAGACCAGCTGACGCCGCTGCCGACGCGCTGTTGGCTTTGCGGTTAGCTCTTGTGAAGCCGGGCGGTCAGTCACTCACCTGCTTAAGACGCCACCAGACGCTTCCATTAAGTAAACAAATAAACGAAAACTAACGACAAAATGGTGGCCCCCTCCAAGCTTACTCAAGTTTTTAGCTATCAAAACTGGGTGCATGCGGTCTCGGGCGCAGCGGTGAGTATCCACATTCATATGTAAATATTTGCCAGCCAAAGGTCAAAAAATTGCTTAAATCCAATTACAGGGTGGCTGCATAGCCATGAGCACATTCTACCCGTTGGATACGGTACGCTCGCGTCTGCAATGTAAGTGTTATCCCACCTGCCCGGCCACTAATCACTCAGTGGCTGCGATAAGCGTCGGGTAGATTGGCTTAATTGGACGAGTTCAAACTCCAATTGACCAATTGAATTCTCTTCTTTCTTTTAGTGGAAGAGAGTGGCGAGGTGCGCAGCACCAGGCAGGTGATCAAAGAAATCATCCTTGGCGAAGGCTTCCAATCTCTCTATCGTGGCCTTGGACCCGTGCTTCAAAGTCTCTGCATTTCGAACTTTGTCTATTTCTACACATTCCATGCCCTGAAGGCGTTGGCCTCAAATGGTTCGCCCTCGCAGCAAAGTGCGCTCAAAGATCTGCTCCTGGGCAGCATAGCCGGGATCATTAATGTATTTTCGACTACTCCCTTCTGGGTGGTCAACACACGGCTGCGTATGCGCAATGTGGCTGGCACTTCGGATGAGGTCAACAAGCACTACAACAGCCTAATCGAGGGACTCAAGTATGTGGCCAAAACTGAGGGTATGGCGGGTCTTTGGTCTGGCACTATCCCCTCACTGATGCTGGTCTCCAATCCGGCGCTACAGTTCATGATGTACGAATTGCTGAAGCGTAACATTATGACATTCACCGGAGGTGAAGTGGGAAGCTTGGGTTTCTTTGTAATTGGAGCCATTGCCAAGGCCTTTGCCACTGTGTTGACCTATCCGCTGCAATTGGTGCAGACCAAGCAGCGTCATAGGTCCAAGGAAACGGAGGCAAATGCTGCACCCAGCAGCTCTAGGCAGGCGGCGGCAGCAGCGACGGGGAAACAGAAAACGCCAAGTACGCTGGAATTGATGGTCAGCATATTGCAGCATCAGGGAGTACGTGGACTGTTCCGTGGCTTGGAGGCCAAAATACTGCAGACGGTGCTCACCGCAGCGCTGATGTTTATGGCCTACGAGAAGATAGCTGGAACTGTGGGATTGCTGCTCAAGCGGAATAAATAGAGAGGAGAAAAAAACACTGGAGGCTCTAGTCTATGAGAATAATTTAACAAAATACTAGGTGTAAGCTATAAACACACACACCCACAACATGACAAGGACACGGATATGGCTAAGGCGTGGACAAACACACAAACAAACAAACATCACTCCAAAGTTAGAAATAAAAAGGCAAGAATTACACTAGTTTACAGCTGTTTACATCTCTGTCATTTCATATGTAAAACCTTCCGCTGATTCCAAAAATAGCGTAAGTTAACTTCGGTTCGACCGAAGTTTTATATACCCTTGGAGCCTCCATTGAAAACAAAGAAGTTTTTCTAAGACTACTTTTCGGATCCTACTTTTATATGGGAACTATACTATGTCCGATGTCAACCAAACTTAGTGAAAGAATGGAAATTTACACTAGGACTGCGTTATGCGTTAATAGCTAATAGTTAGCTTTTTTCCCATACAAAAAAAGCGAAATGTTGGCTATTAACGCATAACGCAACCCTAGTGTAAATGTTGTATTAGAAATAGGAAGTTTGGCCGCGTTTCTATTGAAAACAAAATGGTATTTCTCACTAAAACTAGTTTTTCGACCGATCTTTCTTATGACAGCTATATGCTATAGTCATCCGATCCAGCCGATTCCGATAAGTGGGCAGCGTACTTGTAATAAAATACTTCATGCAAACTTTGGTGAAGATAGCTTTCAAACTGACGGAGGAGATGGCACAGAAACAGAAGCAAACTTTGATTTCATGTGTTCATCTTGGTTTATATATAAAGGATATACATCAATCTTGTCAAAGTTCCATATGATAATGCCACAAATCCTTGTTGAGTTTTATTTTTGAGAAAAAAAATGTGTTACAAAACTGTAGCTTCACAAACTTGAATCGATCCGTTTTTTGCCTGTAACACTTCGACAAAATTAAACTTTTTTGAAAAAACCCGTGATGTGACCCTTAAATTCTGATAGAAGGTACTTTTGTGAGCATCACCTCATACCCAGTTTTTTAACTGAACCATAGGTTCGCGTTCTATGAACACTATTGTACTAGCAGCACACATCGACAACAACTTTAACTCAATTGTTAAAGGTTCAAGTTAAAAATCGACAAAATTCAGGAAATACGGAACGCAACATCAAAAATTTGCTTTGTTCCTATAATTGGTTAAGGTACCTCCAGAAGGAGACAAACATAAATTCACTATTTCCCCCATTTTTCTTGCTTTTATTAAATTGCATGAATAGTTTTTCTTTTTATAAAGAAACTAAAAGTGTGACAAATGTGATTAGCTTTTTCTTATTGGGGAAATTTAATTTTCTCTAATGAGAAATCAACAATAATCTCCCATCATCGCTTCATCCCAATAGCCTATATTTCACTGCTCCATATCTATTATTTGATGATGAAAGCGATCCCCATGCCCATCACTCTTTGCACCAAGATTATTCGGGAAAAAGTTTAAGTCGGAGTGCAGGAAATGAATTTTCAAGGACAACTGTTGACCCCTATTTTAAAAATATATAATATTCGCAACCGTAGCAGAACTTTTTTAGATCATTTTTGCATCGACTTTTGAAAGAACATAGTAGCCCTTAAATAGCACAGTTTGACTATTAACCATGCCTCCTTCGATGAACAATAAATGTCAATAACTTCTTTGTTGTAATAAAGGTTTATTTTTAAGCTAGTGTTTTTAACAGAAAAGAAAATACTTCACTTAGTTTTCTTTAGTTATAATTTTTAAAGTTAGAATTAATCCTCTGAAGACTTGTCTGATTTTGCATCCTCTGCAGATTTTTCAGCCTTTGAGTCCTCTGTAGACTTCTCCAACTTGGAATCCTCTAAAGACTTCTTTGACTTTAAATCCCCGGAAGACTTCTCTGACTCCTCTGACTTTAAGTCCTCCTTATTTAACTCAGCTTTGTCCAACTTTGGGTCTTCTTCCTTTAAGTCATCCTTCTCCGACTTTAACTCCTCATTTTCCTTTATGGATTTAATCTTCTCCGACTTTAAGTCCTCCTCGTTTGAATCAGTCTTGTCCAACTTTGGGTCTTCTTCCTTTGAGTCATCCTTCTCCGACTTTAAGTCCCCTTCCAACGACTTTTTCTCACTAGGATTGGCCAGCTCGGCCAAATTGTACTTCTTGCACTCCAAATAATTGTCTATAACGCTCAAAAGACACCAACCACGCAGCACCTCCACTATAATCGATTTCTTGGCATGCTTTAAATCTACCTTGTTACCCACATTCTTCGAGTTGACCAGCTCGGCCAATTGGGTAATGACCTGATCACGTTTGATTTGTTGATTATAACGATGATTGAATATAATGCCATAGCTGGTGGGTTCCTTAAGGAAATGCTTATCGAACAGTGGTCCGGCCGCATTGATAATGTCCTGCATATTGGCACGACAAACTGCCTCAATGGGTACCAGGCGCATAACAAAGCGTGACTGTGACTTTCCGGTAGCGACTATGTCCTCAACGATATTTTTGCCAAGTTCCACGGGATTGTCGAGTAGAGTGCGTATAAAAACGCAATTGGTGGTACCCGTTTCCACACTCTGGAAACGCACTTTGCGCTGTGTGAGTGTCTGACGGCATTTAGCAGCAGCCGCTTCCAAATCATCATCTTCCTCGTCATCTTTGACTGCTTCAGTTTCAGCAGCCTCTGCTGCTGCGCCCGCTGCCTGGTCAGTTTGTGACTTCTTTTCAACCGCTTCCTCTAGCTCGGGGCCATAGAGAGTATCCTAGAATAGGAATAGACATAGAACCAACGGCACTCTTCACATGGTCTAACTTTTACTTACCGCGTATGAATTAAGCAAGTTATAGCATTCGCGAACGCACGCTTTTTCATTGATGTTGCAAGTGGCAAAAAAACCACGCTGGCCTGCCTGCAGGAACTGCTTTTTGGATTGGAAGTATTTCTTCTTGTTTTGTTGCTTGTACTTATTATTGTTCGTCATCTTGGCTTTTTTAACCGAAGGTTCCATTAAATGAATTGAATGAAATGAAAAGAATTCCAATGTTAGCCGGCTTTAAAGGAATTTAGTATGACCTTATTTCCTAGAGAAGGTCTAATTGTCGAACGGTATAACCATCGATTAGAGATGTGAGCAGGTTAAAATAGTGCTCCGTGAAACGATTTCAGTAAATTCGAATATCCGAATATGTAAGAACTCGAATTCTTTTGGCCAAAACAATTTGTACAGCAATCTGTAAAATGTTTTCAACTTTTTGGTTTTTAATTAAAAAAAAGAATTTGTAAATTTAGATAAAATGGATTTTACGCAAAATCAGCAAAATACCAAACAAAAAACAAGTAAGAAAGTCGTTCAAGCCCGACTATAATATAATCTGTCCTTGTGGAAGTGCTGCCCATCACCATTGTTAAATTGAGGAATTTTAAATTTTTTGTAAACATGTGCGTTGAATGGTTCTGTTTTGTTCTTCTTGTTTTTGACTTGTAAAAATTTTAAAATTCATTCCCGGAAAACCTGAATAGCCACTGGTTTGTTTCGAACCAGCAAGCCGGAGCTCCGAAAAAATCTATTTGGATTGCAGCCCTTTAAGGGGGTATTCTAATCTAGAATTTTGAAAAGATCATTTTTTTTTTATTTTATTTTAGAAGTCAATTTCAAGTTATTCCGACAATTATATTCGAAGATACGCGCACACTTGTAAAGACGCTTCAGGTAAATTTACAGTGTATTTTTTTATCTTAGTTCGGGCTATAGCGACATTCTTACCAATTAAGAATTCTATTTCCAAGGTTGAACTAGAAAGGTTGAAATCGTGTCAAAATGGATGCGGCCTTTTTGTAAACACTTTCTGCTTTAACAGCGTGTAACTATTTTTTTCCTATTTATTTTTACTTATTGTTGAAATATTTATAAACATTAAGAGAAAATTATCGTAATATTTTTTTTTTATTATTAAATTTTAAGTATCCCTAAAATTGGTCCCTCTAGACTAGAATACACCCTTAACTTTTAAAAATTTTGCTGCAATTTAAACAAAACTTATTTTATAAAACTATTTTGTGAGTATTCCAAATATTGACATAAAATGGCCATATTTAAGCCAAATCATTTAAGAGTTCTTTTTGCAAAAGTTTGCGGTTGCAGCCCAGTGTGCGTGAGCTGACGAAAAAACAACGGCACGCACCACTAATAAGTTAGCCGTTTTCCCGCTAGTTCTGACAAAAGCCAAAACATTTCTTGATGGAGGCGCCACTCCTGAACTTGGGCAAATTACTGCCCCGCTTTAAAGACCTAGATGGCAATCTGCTCCAGCATGAAGTTGAAGCACACTATATACTTAAACGTGCAGCGGACTACTTGGAAACTGCTCACTTGCAGACTGACAGCAGTGCCAAAGATGAGGAGGAAATTGGCTATCTGATTTGCGCTCTGGTAGACAGGAACTGGGAGCGTATACATACCGGGCACTTTAGTAATGTTCCCTTAACCACACGCAAAATTTATGCTCTTGCCTGCTACTTTAAGGTAAGCAAATCTCCAAAGAGCGTACATAACTAATCCTTACTCCTTGCTCATATAGATATTCTTCCTGCTGCTGGAAAGTTCTAGTTCTGATCAAAAGGAAAAATGCAATGTAATTCTGGATGAGGCTCAACTGCTGGGCTGTACTGAAGATTGGACCGAGTTAAAGGCAGCTCTATTAAAGTATTTGGATGAGACTTCCGTGGGAGTAGTACTTCCCATTTTGCCTGCTGTGGAGCGTCGTGTGTGCCCCTGTGATATACCCCAATTAGATGCACCTAGTTTAAATGAATTTCAGTGTTTGTGCTACCTACCAGCACAGCCCACACTGCTGCTCAACACGCTGAATCACTGGCCAGCCTTAAAAAAGTGGCGGGATCTAAATTATCTGCTCCAAGTGGCCGGTAATCGCACAGTTCCCATAGAAATTGGCTCCAATTATGCCAGCGATGAGTGGTCACAGCAACTGGTCAAGGTACGTGACTTTTTGCAACGACAATTCAATCAAAATGGACATGAGGACATTGAGTATTTGGCCCAGCATGAGCTCTTTGCCCAAATACCCGACCTAAAGGCAGATATCTGTGTGCCGGATTATTGTTCAGTGGGGAAAGACAGCAATAATGAAGTAGATATCAAAGCCTGGCTGGGACCAGCTGGTACCATCTCACCCCTGCACTATGATCCTAAGCATAATTTACTTTGTCAGGTTTTTGGCTCTAAGCTGATCATATTGGCGGCTCCCGAGGACACGGAAAATGTGTACCCACATCAAAGCGAATTTCTGGGAAATACCTCACAAATTGAGGCAGATAATTTAGATTTTAAGACTTTTCCAAAGCTAGAGAAAGTGAAGTTCTATAAGTTGGTGCTACAACCCGGAGATTGCTTGTATATGCCGCCCAAGTGGTGGCATTATGTACGCTCCGAGACACCCAGTTTCTCAGTGAGTTTCTGGTGGGAATAGAAGTGGAAAGCTCTTTTATTTCTGCACCCTTTCGTTCCGGTTCTATCGGTTCCAATAATAACGGTAAACGGTATTCGGTTCTCAAAAAATTTGTATCGGTTCGGTACCAGTATTAATCCCTGGTTACATCATTTTTTATTCTCTCCATATTTGTTTTACCGTTATCTGAAAAATGTAAGCGCGCCTTTGACATTTACTTATAAGGAATTAAATGTGACTCCTACATTACGTTCACTGCTGTTGCACAAAAACACATCAAATTGACGAATATGTTATTAAACTCTAGATTTACATACCTGAACTTGTTCTTGTTTTACTTGAACAATTTTTGAGAACATTTTCAATTGTTTCGGCACGTATGTCAGCAATAGCAACTCGGATCTTGTTCTTCAACTCATCAATTGTTTCAGGATTGTTTCTATAACATTTGTCCTTGACCGCTCCCCAAAGATAATAGTCTAACGGTGTCAGATCACAGCTTCTTGGCGGCCAATTCCCATCTCCATATTTGCTGATTATTCGATTTTCGAAGATAAGGCGCAGAAGATCGATTGTGGCGTGCGCTGTGTGGCATGTTGAAACCAAATATCAATTTCCTCGAAGAAACAATCACTTAACTTTGCGCGGTAGCGCTCACCCTCACGGCACGGAGGCTCCTTCTTCATTTTCAAAAAAAAAATGGACCAATGATGCCTCGAGACGATTCGAAAGTGAAGAAATTGGCTTTAGCTGCTGCACCAATTGAACTTTGAATGGCTTAATGGCAAGGTCTTTATGCAAAATTCGCATCAAAGTCGATGTCGATGGTTGTTCACGCACATTTTCAGCAACCGCAGCAATGTTTTCGGTCGAGCGCACCGGACAAGTACGTACACGGGTGGTTTTATCCACCAACATTCCAGTTTCACAAACACGCTTCACGAATTGATCCCCAAATTGAGTTTTCGGAACATTTTTTTGTTTAATTTTTTTTTTGTCAAATTTTGCACAGTTTGATTCGAGGACTTACCACTTTGGAAATGTGTTTTTAATATTTTCCCAACTTTCTTCAAGCTAATAGCGACCCATTTCGTAAATTTCAAAGTTTTTACTAAATTTAAGTCTCTTTCCGAATGACATTTGACGTTTTTAAAGTCAAATTATGAATAGTTGAAATTCCAAACAATAGATGGACCACCCTGTATGTCTCGATATTACTGTTCATTTGCTGAACGGTTGAGGGATTGTCCGCTACGATCACAATATCATCTGCGTACATTAATAGCTTAAAGTTTGTGTTGCGTACAGGCCACCTCCAAAGTGTTCGTGCAACGCAAATGGCAACGGTGACTTGAGACATTTCCTTTACTCTATTCCAAACAGCCCAATACGTTAGCGAGTATATTTTTTTAATAAAATGTATTATTTTTGTTGATACGCCAAGTCGTTGGAGCTTGTACATCAGATGATTGCTGGGTACCGTGTGCTTTTTAAACGTTCCAAATATGTTTGGCACATAAATTATTTCCTAATCTTTGATCCACCTGATTCGAATTGCTAAACAAAAACCTGTTGTCAATGACGTCATTCTCATTGATAACCTCTTAACATGATGTGTACTTCTAGTTGCTGAATCCAAATGAATCATCGGCTTGAACTTGGTAAATTTCATTATATTGTTGTTCTTTTAATAGAGCCACCAAATCATTGTTGTGTGTGTGGCATGAAAACTTAATGCAAAGAGTACAAAGAACAAAATGATGTTAAACATTTATCAATAATCGTTATCAATGGGTGATTTGTGTGTGTGTGTGAGATAGGAGGATTAACATTTTAATGTGAGTGCATTTCGATTCATAATCGTTAATAATCTTTGCTGACTATGCCCCATACCTTGCCTTGTATAAAAGTCTTATCGTTAACTGAAACATTATGTTTGAACCCATTCCAAAGCTCCGATTTAATCATCCTTTTGGCTTCCACCGGCTGCTCCAATGGTGATTTGTTTCTGCAGTTTGCTGTACTCCTCGGTCAGGCGATCGTATTCACGGTTAAGGCTCTCGGCTTGAGATTTAACAGCCTCCTTGTCCTTCTTCTCGCGGTTTAGGTCCGAGGTGAGCTCCTGGACGCGCTCACGCAGCTTGTTGAGCTGTAAGATCAGTGTGTGGGGGTTGTAGGTAGGTGTGTGAGTGTGTGAGAGAGAGAGGAATGTGTATCTTTAGGATACTCTGGCGGTGAGTCCCTGTACACGCTTCCGCAGGCTTGACAACTGTTTAAGAGAGTTAACAAACGAAATTTTACTTTCGGTGTTCAGTGTCTGTGTGTGGTTTTTGAGATTTTTCTGAATGCATTGCCATATTTGTACAGCTGGGTATTGGTAGTAGCCAAACGAAACTCCAAACTTCTAGTTGTTAGCTCTCTAAACATGCCTGGCCTGGTGAAGAACGTTACAAGTGCTCTCAAGCCCTCACTTACCTCATTCAGTGTGCTGTCCTCGGCGGCTTCCTTGGCAGTCTTGTCCGTCTTCTTGTCTTCCATCAGGGAGCGAGCAGCTGCCGTGGCACTCTGTGCCTGCTTCATGCTGGCCTCACTCTGGGCCAATAGATTGGCCTGTGCCGACACCAATGTGACCAGACGCCTGATGACCAGTACCAGGAATATGGCAAAGCCCGAGATGTAGAAGTTGCGCTGAGCACGGAACAGACGCATGCTGTGCTGCATCTCCACATTCAAATGCACGTCCCCGGATTGTTCGTAATTTGAGTATTTGCGCATCTCACGTATGGCCTCCAGAAGGAACAGTACCAGGACACCCATCACCAGAAAGAAATAGATGTGCGCCTGCTGGGCCAACATGCGCAAGAATTTCGATTTGAAGAGTCGACTCCATTGGTATGGGCTGGCCAGGGGCAGCACCAGCAGCAGCACCACTGCAATCTCTGCATAGAGAAAGCCGGCGATCAAAGTCCAGACCAAACTCATTTTTTAGTCGAAATGCAAATTTGCGGATTCGATTTTTTGTGTGTTCTACAAATGGCAAATGGAATTTATGCCTAAATTAGTTTAAAAATTGAAAAAACGAAGCGGTACGTGCGCGTTATTTGGGTGTGTGCGGCTATTTATAAACTACAGACTAACATACCGTGGGAGAGCTTTTAAATGCGAGCAATAATTAGTAATAAGCAGAGAATGAAATGAAATTCCGTCTTCTCTTGATGTCACAGTACTGCACGGCCACGTCAACTTAACTGTATTTGTATACATGGGCTGCCAACTTGCTAGCGATGGTAAAAGTAATCGATATGTAAATATCGTATCAATATTGAGAATTTGAGATGGCAATGACAATGACACAGTTGTTAGAATTGAAAAATATTTTTTTTGTTTGGTTAATTTTCATAATGTACATATTTCTGGCAATAAGGCATAATGACATAACTTGAGTTATTTCAAAATTGAGATATTAATACCAATGCATTCATCGGGTTCAATTCAATATTAGTGGCATTCCTAAAAGTGATTTGCTTTCGATTATGAATTTGCTTTGGATTTCGTGCATCAGCTGCTCACGACAGCCCCATACAAAATGTGCAGTGTGCCCAGAAAAAGTTAGGAAAGTAGTTGATTTCACGAAATCAACTTCGAGGCTGATTTGGATTTGATTTCATTTTAGTGTGACCATTGTCTTGCACCCCGCGCTCGGCGGCTTAAGTTACTCGAATGTGAAAAAAGTTTTAAGTTTTTTCGGATTTAAAATTTGAGTAATGAATTATGTATTTATTGTTTGCAATTTAGAGTGCATATTAGCCCATTGTATAAAAATACCAGCGGCCTAGATTGAAAGGATTCATCAGTGCTCGAATTTTTAGAACGTGTGCTTGACCTAGGCAAATATTTTCGGAATTACTTATTTCCATAATTCTCCTTAAATTCTTCTACAATATTGCCCTGCCTTTTCCTCCTAAGCTCTACCGAATGGCATATGTAACTTCGCATGACTATAATCAAATTCATAATTAATTGAATTAACCTTTGTAAACCACAAAATTACAGAGAAAACTAGAATTCACAGTTTTATTCGACATTTTTTGGTTTCGCGCCCTTGTTTAAATTGGCGGCAAATGTTCTGCAAGCGAAAGCAACTCAAAATGAAATCAAGGCCGTTCCGTCAACTGCTTTTGATTTGCTTTCACGAAATCAAAATCGAAAGCAAATCACTTTCAGATTTCGTGCTTCTGCTTTTAAGGCCCGGATGAATTTGGACGTGAAATGCGACGTCTTTATACTCCTCACTAAGACTTGACCCTCCCCCATAACTTGTGCAGTTGGTGGGCAACTGCATCACACTTCCTATTAGTGATAACCTTCGGGTTCTAATGGTAAATAAGAGATAGTACAGAGGGGCTCTGTCTTCATAGCCGGGACTGAAACTGATAACCTTCGGGTTCTAATGGTAAATAAGAGATAGTACAGAGGGGCTCTGTCTTCATAGCCGGGACTGAAAGGGCCAACCTGGAGTGCGTGATATTCGTTTTCCATTTCTGTTTAAAATTGGAGAATTTTTTTGTTATCCATTTGTTATCCAAATTTTTGAGAACAAGTGTTCCAAATGTTCATGAAATAAGGACAATTCAGTTCACCTCAACCACCGCACCGAATAGTATAAGTAGCCATTCAGACGTGCGGATTTAGCACTGGGCAATAGCCTAACCGTCTAAGACGGCCGCCATCGTTGCGCGCGGCAAAGTTCTAGGGGTCTACTCCCTCCCAGTAAGTCCGACAAATTTGTATTTCTTTAAAAATTAACCAAGTCAGATGGGATGTTGTCAAGCAAGCTATGTCTATGCGGACCTGGGCGGTGGATCTGGACGGTGGATCTGGAGTGGTGGGCTTAGGACGGTGGATCTGGACGGTGGTGGACCTGAACAGTGGAACTGGACGGTGGACCTGAACTGAACGATGAGTGGACGTGGACCTCAAATTTTGTTTGAGTTTGAAATGTTGTCAAACATGGAACATATCAACCCACATTAAGATTTTGCGTTCTAAAAAACAGTTCTGAAGTGAGAAATTTTTCTTAAAGTGAGAAAATCCGGTCATGTTTTGTTTTTGACAAGGAATGTGCTCATTTTGTGTCCAATGTTCTCGGGTTTTTCCATCTGTGTACTTTATAGCGTCGGAGATGCTTTTATTCTGGCTGTTACATACATTTGCACAAACTTCATATACTCTGTGTAGCTTTTGTAGAGTGTAAAATATTTGTTTTGATGAGAATGGAGGTAGGGACGATGCCACGTCAATTCTAAATCAATTAAGCGATATAGACGTATTATAACTCGTCAAAATCGGTGAAAAAGGTTTAAGAATTTACTGTCACCTTAGTTTCTCCAAATGTATTTCGAACTTTGATGATCCTTTTAGGATAATATTTGTCAATTTGTCATCTTCTAAATACATAGCCGCTATGTATCAGCTAATCAGATAATTTATAAATTTATGTGACAGATAGCTTCATACAGAAGATGAGAAATAGGTATTTGCTATTCCCAAACTTTAAAAATCCGCTTATTGGTTATAGATCTGCTTACAATAAAGAGCCAAAAAGTCTGGGTCAGCTGACTTTTATGACAGAAAAGCAATATAACAAACCATTTCCCCATTTGGTCGTATTATCAGAAAGACCTCCCCTTAGGCTCAATAAACTTTTTGCTATCTATTCCTAGAAGCTTTCGAAAGAGTAAAATGAGGAAAAATGGTATTGACTTTGATAAGAGTCAATCATATAAATAGGCTGACCCATTGAGAGACTCAATTTAAACTCGTTTCATCATGTTGTTGAAAGCAGTATTGTTAGTTGGCTGCCTGGTCCTGATTCAGGGATCCATTCTGACTGATGTTCAGGCCGTGGACGATGGCGCGGTTACTATAAAAGTTCTTTCACCTTCCGAAATGGCCAAATACCTGAAGGAAAATCCCAACGCTATCAAATTAGACCGGCAGGTGAAGACCAAGACCAGCACGGTCAGTCGCGCTTTGGACGTTTATGAGATCACCTGGACTCTGGCATCGCGCCAATCAAGTAAATCCGATTTTCTTTAAAATATAAACGATCTTGTTTAACTTTTGGTTTCTCCAGACGATGGCCAGGTGTATTCGACTGTTAATGATTATCTCTGGTTCGGTGTACCTGCTAATCCTGTGCTGAGTGTCAGGTATCCCTCTTCGGGTGAGGGTCGGATAGTGACCCATGTGAAGATTGTAACTACACAGTCTACAAATGATGGGGATTGCGTTTTGACCGAAGGTGGCGTTGGACAGAGAAAAGTTGCATTCGTTGTTTCCGGTTATAATACCTATTTCTGGTCTTGGGATGTTAAAGTTTATGCCAGGCCATAAGCACAACGAAATTTATAAATAAACTGAATGGAATTACAATTATCGATTATCGTTCTTTATGATCAGGAAATTTGGCCACAATTAGAATATAAAACTGCGTTGGTCCGATAGCTGCTTGCTTATCATTTAATTAAATGGTCATTTGGCAAATAAAGAAAGTACTTTGTTTAAAGTGTGTTCGTTTTTAGGTGTTATGTCATAGATGCGAGTTATTTGCTCCGCTATGAGCAGGGGTTCTCTTCAGAGATAGCCTTTGAGTACCGGATTTCCTCTACTTGGTTTGGGAACTATATTCTACATTCTATAATAAAATATTCTTTATATTTAAACGCCTCAAATGAAAGGCTGGTTACCAAAAATCAGCTATCGCGATTGGAAGTTGCATCTAGCAAATTCTGAAGAGATCGAAGTCTGAAAATTTTTGCAAAAAAATGTTATTCATCTTATTAGCCCAAATTAAATGACATACGACGTACGTAGAGACGTAAATGTGAGTGTTGATATTTTATGGCTTAGTAAACTAATAAACTATATTAATAATATGAACTGCAAATTCCAACTTCACTGTGTGACTACATAGTGCATTTCGTGTCACGCGGGGTTCCAGTTCAACGACAGTCTCTAGCGCTACAAACGCGCTTTACAGCCCACTGTTAGAATTTGCTCTGAAACAGTCAGTTTTCATATAGATATAGAAGGAATCATCTCCGACCACATAAAGTATATATATTCTTGATTTATAAAAGATAGCAATCGGGTGTGTTCCAGAAACCTCTAGAGATTTTTGTATAAACGATTGGATTTTGAACTAAACTGTTAGGACTTTATATGTAAAGTGTCAAGAATAATGTCGCCTACTAGATTATAGGAAAGGAAAACTGTACGTTTTAAATATACTTGGTGCTGAGCAGTCAGTTTCAAATCTCTCAACTTTAGTCATCTAATCTAGTAGCCTGGCATTTTGGAGACGCTTTAAATGTAAAGGCAAGCAGTTGCAGTTCGAAATTATACGAAAATCTCTAGAGATTTCCGGAACACCGCCTAATATGAAAATATTACACAATATAGGGAATATTTCTGCATTAGCTTAGAAATCGAGTTTTCAAAGCGAAGCTCTTTTACGGAGGGTCGACTGGGGGCAAATACAGAAAACTATTGTCTCCGCGACAGATTTCTTTGGCTACGCTTTTGACTTTGCAAAGTCAGCCTCTTTGGTCTTTGCAAGAGTGCCATAGCAGCAGAAGGGTTGTGAGTGGTGGTGGTGGTAGATTAGCGGTGAGCAAACACTGACAAAACAGTGACCGAAATATTGACCGAAACATTGACAAAAACACTGACAAAACAGTGACCGAAACATTGACAAAAACACTGACAAAACAGTGACCGAAACAGAGACCGAAGCATTGACAAAAACAGTGACCAAAACAGGACCGAAACAGTCACCGAAACATTGACAAAAACGGTGACCAAAACAGGGACCGAAACAGTGAACAAAACCGTGACATAAACCGAAACAGTGCCTAAAACAGTAACCAAAACATTGACCAAAACAGTGACTAAAACAGTGACTAAAACTATGACCACACAGTGACCAAGCAGTGACAAAACAGAGACCAAAAAGTGACTAGAACTTGTCTAAAACAGTTTCCAAAACCGCGACCAAAACAGCGACGATTTTGTGTGCGAGTTATAGAAGTGACGACTTCTTGTCAAGGTGGATCAAAATGAAAAATGAGCAGGCGTTCCTAAAAATACTAGAATCGAGAATAGTCGCGAACAACTTCCAACACCTTCAAATGCTTCAGAAGAATGCGACAATGTTTCAATTTTTCTGCGCCTAAAAAAATCGTATTACTATTTGATAACATTTGTTTAATAGCTGAGAAATAGTTTGATGCGATGATTTCATTGTCACATAAGTAAAGTTTTCTAAAAATAAATAACTCACAATATGTTGACCAGAACAGTGGCGTACGCAGTATCTTTCCAAGGGGCCTTTTTTATGGCTGATTCGATGCATTATTATGTCGAAATCATTTGTAAACTCAGCGGCATATTATGACTTCGAGAAGGAAATAATGCAAAAATCAAATTGTAAAATGGCAAAACAAATTATGTATACAGAAAGTAAGGATACTTTACATTTATTATTTTCTTCACTTTTGTAAGCGGGGGAAGAGAACCTATGAATGAGGTCGCTACGAGCATTGAGTTACGTTTTTAATAGCTTCTTACCGATCTGAAAATCCATGAACGAAGCTTCGAACTAAAACCTTTGGTTCGATATGTAAGGGAACTTGAACATTTCCAAGAGTTCAAGTACCCGAACCAAGCCTTCTAAGTTTTGGCAGCCTTTTTTGTGATACCTTTACATTCTTGGTAGTTTCTCGTGTTTAATAACGAGGATGATTTTCATCAGCCTCTATTGGTCAGCCAAGTCGTGATTGAGAACTTAACCTCAAAAGCTTCAAAACGATTGGTTGAAAACCAATGCTGACATTGAACCATTCTTTTCGTTAATTTCTTACTTTCTAAAACTTCTATAAATGTTATTGAACGATGATCAACTAGTTCTCGATAGTAGCTTTAAGTTTAGAAACGATATACCTAGGCATTCGGCCGACTAAAATCAAACATATATTTCCTCTCCCAAAATCAAAAATGCATCTCTTTTTTTGTTTTCGTATCTTTTGTTTTGCATTGTTAATTCCAAAGAACTTTATTTAGTTTGAAAGCATTTGTTTGTTTTACGGGGTTGTCTTCATCATTTTCGTTTTTCTTTTAGTATTACGTTATAATAATATTTGTTTAGTAAGTCTAATGCTTGTGTCTTGTTAGTTAATACAATGGATTAGTATGCACTTAATGTGTGTGTGTGTGAGTGTGAGAGTGTTTGTGTTAATTATGTAATTTTGACAAAATTGTTTGCTCAGTTTTTGGGGTTTTTCCATAATGTACAACTCGGGTGATCCGTGTTTTTGCAGGACTCTCTAGCCACTACACAAAGAAGTTTTTGGTTTCTATTGGAGGTTACATTTACTTGTTTAATGTGAGTAGGTTAATTATATATAATTACATATATACAGTTTTCGTTTCGATTTGGTAGGGGTAGGAAACCAAAATAGGGTGCGGGGTGAGAGAAGAGTGCTCTAGATACTCCAATTTTAATTCGACATTTATGCGACAACATTTAGCGAAATTTCTCAAATGCATATCATAGTTTGTTTGGTTAAGCTTCTGTATTTGTTGTTAATGATTACAATTGTTAACTACATTTGTGTGAGTGTGTGGGGGGTTAAATGTTTTTACATGCTGTGTATATAGTTAAGTATGTATATGAAAAAATACCCATCCACATGAGAAGCAATCACAAAGTTTGTTTTGGTTTTTTCTTGTTCTACGAATATTCTTTAGATATTAATATAAGTATTGTTGGTATTATTGTTAAGTAATTGCCTTGTATTTACACAAAAGCCAGTGCAGCAAGCAGCTACGTTTTCCTTGGAGCTGGGAGGGGTTTAAAAAACTGTGTCACAATTTCTACAAACAGCCTTTTGTTGAATAATGCAAATTAGTTTTATATCATTACATGTTTTTTTTCTTTTTTTTTCATCTCCATCTTTTGTTTAACCTGAGCTTAATGGTTTTATTTGCTTGTTGCCAATTTTTCAATTTTGAGTTGAATTTCCCCATCTCTTGACTTTTTGGTTTTGTTTACCTGTATATAATCATCTATATGTGATCTTGTTTTTTTTTTTTTGTCATTTAAATAGAGTTTCTATATTGTCCATACATATACATACATATACATATATATTTTGTTTAGGTGCCTACTTTTTGGAGAAATGCTTAGATATTTGGTATTTGTTATAGCTATAAATTCTACTGACAAATGCATTGGGTTTGTTCCTGGTTCAGAAAAATTAAAGAAAGAAAAGGAAACAAGAGCTTATGTTAAAGTCGGCTGGGCCTGACCTTGTTATACCCGTTACTTAGATACATAGAATTACACGAATATGCTTAAGGGGAAATCTTAATGCTCACCCGATATCTCCGCTTTATTTTAATCGATTGTTTTGATTGACGCAGATATATATCATGTCGTCAGTTGCAGAACTGGGTCAATAGTTTAGGCTTATATAGATGGAATAGTTTTGGTACTAGATCAGTGGTGCCCAAAATGCCAGAAGCCTATCCCATGGGATAGGAACTCATAACTCTGCCGGCGTCGCAGCAGACACATGCATAGAGAGAGAGAAAATACGTGTGCTCTATAAACAGCTCGGCGGCTAGCTCTCTCATGACGGGTACTTTCGGCGTTCTGTTCTCTTACGAGGAAATTGATCGTTTGCTTGTTGTCAACTTTCTCTCAACTTTTGTCATCTAATCTAGTAGCCTAGCATTTTAAAGACAATTCACATATTAATGCAAGCAGTTTTATTTCGAAATGAAACCGTTTATACACAAATCTCCAGAGATTTCTGGGACACACCCGTATTTGCTGCGTTTCGAAATAATGAAACTATTTCATAACTTACAATTTATAAAGCGTTGAAATTATCGAATAAAATAAATATATCAGATCTTAAAGAAGATGATAAAAGGTAATTTTCTTTTTCCTAAAAATGATGTCCGCTTCTGGTTCGCTTCTGGTGGTTTAAAATCAAAAATGAGTTAACTCTATAGCTTTTGATTCTTGACCGAACTCTCACCAGTTCAATAACGTCATTTTGATCTACCCATTAATTAGTGGGAGAAGTATTATATTTAACAGCCTTTTATATTGTAAGTTTCAGAGGGCTTACAGGGTTTTAGGCTTACAGACGGAGCACATGCAGACTGCAAAAACTCTGTTAAACCACAAAAAATCGGACTCTTTATCTAATCCAATGAAAATTAATCAGACATGAAATTTAGATCCAACAGAAAACACAACCCTTTTGAGCGTGGCTCATGCAAAAGCAGCGATCTGCATTTTGTATTTGCATTCGTCTGCTTGTGCGCCAAGTTGGCGACGGTACTTGTATCTCACTTCAAAGAGGGGCAATTGCTTGTGCAATTGCAAAGGCGTGCTACTGCTAATTTAGATAATTGGTATATAACTACATGAGTGTGATAAAAAAAAGCTCAAGAGAACTTGTTTCTGAGATCCAGGTGTTCGTTCGAACCTGTGGCAACCTCGATACACAATTCTGGCAACTCTTGAGAGGCCGAAACTTTTTGTAACTTTCTCAGCCTATCCGAAAACGGTAACACAGCCGCCACGCTAACAACGCGCTGTTTTTTCCTCATTAAAATTTAACAAAGTTTAAGTTAATTATTTAATTTCGTGTTTAAATTGGCATAAAAAACACTCAAGATATAGGAGATCGCCCAGGCAACATCAATCCCCGATCATCATCTTTTCAAGCCGCGGCCATCTCCCATAAGCCTATTGATGCTTATGAAGAATTTATATACTTTAAGGTGTATGAAATGGTTCTTTTGCCTGTTACAATTGCACCTACCACGTACTTACGTTTTAGATTTATTGAACTTATTTCCTAGTGCTACAAGATAAACTTATAAATAATTGCACTAGTCACAAACATATTAAGAAACAGGTTTCGGTATAGTTTTAGAGAAATCGCATCAACAGAACTGTTTTACTTTAGCTAGCGACTACTATGAACTTCTTATGTTGCACCTAGATTGAAAAATTTCGGTTATTTGGGATTTTAAGGTCACAGAAATGCAATTCTTGCAAAAAGACGAGACTTTTAAATAGTTTTAGTAATAATTGTTGTGCAGAAGTGTTTTACAGTTTCTAGAGAATTTTGTATATCACATAGTTTGATATTGGAAGACCTTTGTAATATCTAAACTGCACAGAGAAAAACCAGAAAGGGAGCTGTAATCGACTGCCCCTCCTCCAAAATACCAAGTTCCCTTGTTTTCATGTGAATGCTCCATAAGGCAAATAGTTTAGTGTATAACTTTAATGTTTTTCGTACGATCTTGAACTTGATTTTGGTATGGTATACACCTACCCACACGCAAGAATTTGTAAAAGTGCAAAAAAATAACCTTTAAATGGATACAAGAAATTCAAGAAATTCTTGGCCTGTTGTCTGTTACGATGCTCAGATGTCTAGCAGTTGCCATTAAAATCAACAAATTTGGACACAACGCCCAACACCATTGCATAACTTTCGGCTAAAGTTGTAGCCGAAATGAATAAACTTATGATTCACAAGTCGTTATTCGCCTCTCACTGACGAGTCCTGGAGGGATCCGGACGAATCAGTCTGTAACCTTAATCTGCTGTGTCCATATTTTCATGTAATTGTTGTTGATTTGATTATTAAATTATAATCAATCTTTGACCTTGAGAAGGCTAACAACCACTTTGTCTATCTCTTGTAGTATTTCAGATCGACGCGATTATGCAGACAGACAGGGAGGTAAATTTTACAAATGTAAAATAAACTTGTTATGGATTTGAGGATACAAATTTGTCACTCCCTAATAGTCTCTGAGATTGACGCGTTCATACAGACAGTCGGACATGGCTAAATCGACTTGACGCTGATCAAGACTATATCGCACTCGTTAAGTTAAACGTGTGCGATATATAGTTTATGGGGTCGGGAATGTTGTCCTCTTCCTGTCACATACAATTGCATAACTTCATAATCTCCTTTTCCAATTTTTAATGGGAACAGGCTATAAAAAGGATAGTTGTAGATGATCCATTGGATGATTTCGGTATCCATTTGGACTGATTCGTAATCAATTTCTTTTTTTTGGTATTCAAATATTCATATAATGTTAAATTTATCTAAGATTTTTAATCCAATGGAGCTGAGAATTGTCAAAAGGATATTGTAATATAAAATGGCTCAGCGGCTAGTGTGTGCGAGCGCTGTGCAAGAGGTCGTGGGTTCAATCCCACCTAGGAACATCTAATGAAAAGTTTAATCCTTGAATAAACTTACACACCCGGTCACCCTCACTGCTTTTGGCGCCAACTTTGGAGTAATTTGGCATGAAAAAGCTTCCCAAACTGCCGTTCGCATTCGGCCTTTCTTTTGTGCGAAAACTAGAAGCATACAAGCCAAGAGATTGAGAGGACCTCGGCTTTAACCCTTTCGGGGCTGTGTCAAGCCATTTTTCAATTATTTTAGCCGCCACGAGGAAATATAAGTTATGCTTGCCCATATCTATAAAACTAGGCAGTCACAATACCACAAAAGAGTCTATTCTTATCACCCACTTTTGGTAGACCCTAAAAAAGCTTCAGTGGATCCGGAGACTAAAAGCAGTCATAAGTTCCAAGGTTCGATTCCATAACCTATCGAATCTAAAATTTTGTTTCATGGATTATTTTCCACTATTATTGGTCAATTACAGTAAATCGATCTGCTCGTATTTATTATATGTTGAGATGGTCGTATTTGAAAAATCTTCTACTTTGTTGCATTGCGATTTTAAAATTTTTACTAGCTTTTTTTTGGACGATGAATTTGGATAATAATTGCAAAACTAAAATTTGTGACTAAAATTATCCTTTAGATCTGCATGTTGATGTGAATTAATTCAATTTCAAGTAAAATTTTCATACAAAAATTACAGAAGAAAAGTAGAATAAAATGTTGCTTCTCAATTTGTATTAAATTTTTACTTTACATCGAATTTATTTAATAACCCCATAAAAAGGCCTTTGTGTTTTCGGTCTAATTCCGGCCTATCAAATCTTTTTCACACACCCGGGTGATCCTTGTAATACAGATACAGGTCATGGCCCATAACCTGCTTCGCTTGTTCATAATTGGTCAGTAATGACGGAATCACAAATAAACATTCATTCAAACATAAACAATCTAAAAATTTCATTCTCTGAGAATAAAGGTGTTCCAAAAGAGTGGAATTCGCTCTCTTAAATTTAGTCCGAAAAAAACCATGCGGCTATCGAGGCGTTAGCAGTTTGGGGGACGCATGGGTTTTTATTTCGGAAGCGTTTATTTTGAGGGCATTGTCTTTGCACAAGCATTTTTGTTTCTTCTGCTTCTGTTCCTCCCTTTTTCATTTGCTGTGCGCCTGGTTGTAAGTTGCGCACATGAAAACATTACTCATATAAATCAGAATATAAATGAAATTTTAAGTTGTAATTGGTTTTTAATAAGAATTAATAAGAAAAAACATTTCCCAATCTCTATCCCATTTTATTTTTAACTGAATCGCAATCGGTAAACTGACTTGGCAACTAACAATATGAAGACTATTCCCATTTTATTTGAACATATCCACTCGCGCATCTTGCCTGTGAATGGATGTGTACATCAGCGGTGGATATTTGTTTTTGTAATTTGCTTGTGCGCTTGTGTCGCTTGACGCTGAAAGAAAGAAAATCGTCAACACCGCATTTTCGCTTTCAATTGGTTGCTGAAGCGCATTGCCGCTTGGTTTGTTGCAGCAGAGCTAACACAAAATGTCAAATAAGTAGTTCATGGTTCTAGGCTGTGTTAGTAGAGACAAAAGTTTAAGAGTTCCTGAAAATTGAGTGGGTGATTGGTGCGAAAATTTTAATTTGAATTTGAAGTAACTTGAATTTTGCAGGCGGGCGCTGGCTCCGGGCGGAAAACTATTTTTAATACAAAATCAGTACTCAAGGGTTTTGGGTGCTCTGATTTCATTTCTGGCAATATTTTTTCCAATATAGGAGGGGGGGAGGGGAAGGCGGAAAATTAAACCAAAAATTAAATAAAGTGTCGTTTTATTGGTTTTTGTGTGCTTTGATTGAATTTCTGACAGCTTATTTTCAATCGGTGGGGATAAAATATAATAAAGTCAAATGGGATATTGTTTTATACCCAAGAGAAACCCAAGAGAGAGAAGAGTGGGGGTTTCGTACAATTTTCCACAAAAAAAATTCCATATGGGAACTTCAAAAACTAGTCAGATTTGGCAAATGTGTATGGTCTTATGTGAAGACTTACTGTCTGCCCGATTTTCATTAAGGCCCTCTTCTCGTCTAGAAAATGTTTTTTCAAATTTTTGTTTGTTTATTTTTTAGCTTAGATATTCAAAAAATATTATCCCAAAATGATTTTTCAAAATTCGAAATACTTTCGGCGTTATAGCCATTTTAGTGACCCAAGGAGACCCAAATTTCCTGGCAACTGCAAACCTAAAATGCGATTTTCTCACGTTCTACCGAACCGATTTTGGACTGCAAAAAAAAAATGGTCAAAAATCGACTTTTCGTTTTTAAAAGGCCGCCATTTTTTGTAAATTCAATTTTATTTTCACAATTCGGCTACGGACGATAAAGGCATTCATACTAATCAACTCCCTATCTACTGTTTGGCTTACTGACAATTGTAACTCCCGGAAAGTTGGGTACCATCGACAAATCTTTTTTTGGAAGAGCCTACTTTGGATCCCGAGAACTTTTAGAACAGAACTCGCATTCACAAATTTTTAATTTAGTATTTTTATAATGAATTGTACAACCAAATACAAAAAACCCAATTACAAAATCTCTTTCCGATTTTTTTCCACGAATTTTTAAAAACCATGTAAAATTTAAGACATGTAAAACATGTAAGATTGAAAATTTTTTAGATATAGCTCCCATACAAAGTGAATAAGTATAAAAATTATAAGAACATTAAAAAAATTTTTTTCCTCAGCTTTGGACATAATATGACAACGAATTATGATTAGTGGCTTTCTGAAAGGTCCAAGGTAATAAGAAATGCAAATCCTAGGCCGGAAATAGCCGGTTCCTAATTTTTAACGGTCTGAAAAATATAAAATAAAATATTGCTTAAAACGAGAAAGTCGGTTCAGCCCGACTATAACATACTCTGCACCTGTGAAGTGCTGCCCATCACCGTTACGACCGGAGCTGCCCATAATTATTTGTTTTCCTTATAACTCGACAACCGCTCATCAGATCTTTGCTATTCCTTTGACGGATCGATAAATAATCTTGATTTCAAAATATGCCCAGAAGGTTCGAACCATCTATGTATCTATAAAACTGCCAGAGGTATGACGTTATTTCTAAATTACGGGGCGGGAGGTTTCGTGGAAAATAAACTTGTAAAGAGTCTCGAGTATAGTTGCATTAAGGTCCAAATGCCTTAATGCAACTATAAGAAAGAGAAAAAATTATCAAGTCTTTCAGAGTGCCTGTCACCTGAAGGATCGCTCTGCATTTGCTGAAATATACAAATTTTGGTTAACAGATTTCTACAATGTGTGTTTTTCCGAAGAGAAACAGCTTAATTTAGACGTGCTGTATTTTAATTAAAACTAATGTCGAGATCAATAGACAGTTTTTTAAAGCGAATTTGTTGACTTTGAAGATGACCTTTATGAGATAGTTGGATTTTATAACAAAACGCCTTGATTCACAACTAACCCTCTACAAAGGTTTCTTGATCTTCCAGAAACATTTCAGTTTTGCAGTGGTCAGCAAAAAGCCCGGGCTTAAACCCCAATTTTTAAGAATGGTCGACTGTTTTAGACACTTGCGCAACTTAAACACGATTTGATTGCAAAATGGGAACAAGAATCTTCAAAAATTGGTAGAATTCTTGGATCACCTTAAGAAGGTTATAAAGGCAAATGGAAAGCACATTCGCTAATAAATAATAAACAAAAGTGTAAGATTCCTACAAAGGTAACTAACATAGGCAAAAAATGCAGACTAATGCAAAGTGCACATATAGTACTTATTTCATTTGATTTTTATTTATTTATTATTTAATTTCTTTATTTAATATATTTAAAAGCATAAAGCAATTGGAATTGTTATTGGAATATTTTGTATTATTTTCATAAGAACTATAAACTAATAAAAATAAATTAAATCTCATTATATTCCTTTAACATAACAAATTTCTTAAAAACATCTATGCTCATATACTTCTTTCGCTGGATACATGCACGCGACAAAAAAATTCCATTCATATTATAACAAACAAATTTGAGGCCAGGTATTTGGATGAGCACACACAAACATCAATGAATGCGTAGACAAATCAAGCAAAGCAAAATAAGCAATTTGGCAACCACGCATTCTACCAGGCAGCCATAACTATTTTTGTGTTTTGTTTTTCTCATTTCTTTTCAAATCAGCTGTTTGTCTTTGCGGACTCCGAAAACTGCCACCGCCTCGATAGCCGCATGGTTTTTTTTCTGTTAAGTTAACAGTGAGAGCGAATTCCACTCTGGTATTTAATTCTCTTTGCTATAGCAAAGAGAATTAAATACCAGAGTGGAATTCGCTCTCTTAAATTTAGTCCGAAAAAAACCATGCGGCTATCGAGGCGTTAACAGTTTTCGGAGACGAAAGCATTGGCATTTCGGACTCGTGCGTTTCGGGCATTGTCTTTGCACAAGCATTTTTGTTTCTTCTGCTTCTGTTCCTCCCTTTTTCATTTGCTGTGCGCCTGGTTGTAAGGTTGCGCACACATGAAAAACATTACTCATATAAATCAGAATATGAATGAAATTTTAAGTTGTAATTTGTTTTTAATAAGAATTAATAAGAAAAAAATATTTCCCAATCTCTATCCCATTTTATTTTTAACTGAATCGCAATCGGTAAACTGACTTGGCAACTAACAATATGAAGACTATTCCCATTTTATTTGAACATATCCACTCGCGCATCTTGCCTGTGAATGGATGTGTACATCAGCGGTGGATATTTGTTTTTGTAATTTGCTTGTGCGCTTGTGTCGCTTGACGCTGAAAGAAAGAAAATCGTCAACACCGCATTTTCGCTTTCAATTGGTTGCTGAAGCGCATTGCCGCTTGGTTTGTTGCACTAGCGATACAATCGTCGACGATAAAAAAGTTAACACAAAATGTCAAATAAGTAGTTCATGGTTCTAGGGTGTGTTAGTAGAGCCAAAAGTTTAAGAGTTCCTGAAAATTGAGTGGGTGATTGGTGCGAAAATTTTAATTTGAATTTGAAGTAACTTGAATTTTGCAGGCGGGCGCTGGCTCCGGGCGGAAAACTATTTTTAATACAAAATCAGTACTCAAGGGTTTTGGGTGCTCTGATTTCATTTCTGGCAATATTTTTCCAATATAGGAGGGGGGAGGGAAGGCGGAAAATTAAACCAAAAATTAAATAAAGTGTCGTTTTATAGGTTTTTGTGTGCTTTGATTGAATTTCTGACAGCTTATTTTCAATCGGTGGGGATAAAATATAATAAAGTCAAATGGGATATCGTTTTTAAAGTTTTTGGTGGAGTCAATTTCATTTCTGACAATGTTTTTCAAAGAGATACCCAAGAGAGAGAAGAGTGGGGGTTTTGTACAATTTTCCAGAAAAAAATTCCATATGGGAACTTAAAAAACTAGTCAGATTTGGCAAATGTTTGGTACACCATGGTCTTATGTGAAGACTTACTTATTGCCCGATTTTCATTAAGATTAAGATCGAACATGAATAAGTATAAAAAATTATAAGAACATTAAAAAATTTTTTTTGTTCAGCATAGGACAAAATATGATTAGTGGCTTTCGGAAAGGTCCAAGGTAAAAAGAAATGCAAATCCTAGGCCGGAAATAGCCGGTTCTTAATTTTTGCGGTCTGAAAAATATAAAATAAAATATTGTTTAAAACGAGAAAGTCGGTTCAGCCCGACTATAACATACTCTGCACCTGTGAAGTGCTGCCCATCACCGTTACGACCGGTGCTGCCCATAATTATTTGTTTTCCTTATAACTCGACAACCGCTCATCAGATCTTTGCTATTCCTTTGACGGATCGATAAATAATCTTGATTTCAAAATATGCCCAGAAGGTTCGAACCATCTATGTATCTATAAAACTGCCAGAGGTATGACGTTATTTCTAAATTACGGGGCGGGAGGTTTCGTGGAAAATAAACTTGTAAAGAGACTCGAGTATAGTTGCATTAAGGTCAAAATGCCTTAATGCAACTATAAGAAGTGATCATCAAGTCTTCGATGAAAACAGTTACGTTTCATAGACTTTCAGAGTGCCTGTCACCTGAAGGATCGCTCTGCATTTGCTGAAATATACAAATTTTGGTTAACAGATTTCTACAATGTGTGTTTTTTCCGAAGAGAAACAGCTTAATTTAGACGTGCTGTATTTTAATTAAAACTAATGTCGAGATCAATAGACAGTTTTTTAAAAGCGAATTTGTTGACTTTGAAGATGACCTTTATGAGATAGTTGGATTTTATAACAAAACGCCTTGATTCACAACTAACCCTCTACAAAGGTTTCTTGATCTTCCAGAAACATTTCAGTTTTGCAGTGGTCAGCAAAAGCCCGGGCTTAAACCCCAATTTTTAAGAATGGTCGACTGTTTTAGACACTTGCGCAACTTAAACACGATTTGATTGCAAAATGGGAACAAGAATCTTAAAAATTGGTAGAATTCTTGGATCACCTTAAGAAGGTTATAAAGGCAAATGGAAAGCACATTCGCTAATAAATAATAAACAAAAGTGTAAGATTCCTACAAGGGTAACTAACATAGGCAAAAAATGCAGACTAATGCAAAGTGCACGTATAGTACTTATTTCATTTGATTTTTATTTATTTATTATTTAATTTCTTTATTTAATATATTTAAAAGCATAAAGCAATTGGAATTGTTATTGGAATATTTTGTATTATTTTCATAAGAACTATAAACTAATAAAAATAAATTAAATCTCATTATATTCCTTTAACATAACAAATTTCTTAAAAACATCTATGCTCATATACTTCTTTCGCTGGATACATGCACGCGACAAAAAAAAATCCATTCATATTATAACAAACAAATTTGAGGCCAGGTATTTGGATGAGCACACACAAACATCAATGAATGCGTAGACAAATCAAGCAAAGCAAAATAAGCAATTTGGCAACCACGCATTCTACCAGGCAGCCATAACTATTTTTGTGTTTTGTTTTTCTCATTTCTTTTCAAATCAGCTGTTTGTCTTTGCGGACTCCGAAAACTGCCACCGCCTCGATAGCCGC